>LR738715.1:46462322-46483036 GCA_902687465.1 Secale cereale
TATATGCTTGTTTTTTTTCATATATATATATATATATATATGATGATGTATATGTTCATATGCAAAGAATATGCAAATGTTATAATTTTTCTGTTGTAATTTTGTTCATAGAATTTTTATTTTGTTCATATAATTTTATGGTTTTTTTTGTTGTAATTTTGTTCATAAAGTTTTAGGATGAAAAAAGGAGGAGGAGAAGTTTCATTTAGTTTTAGGATTATTTTAGTTTATGTTTAGCTTAGGAAGAAGGAAAAGAAAAAGGAGCAGAAGAGGAGAAGGGGGAAGAGGAGAAATAAATAAGAAGAGGAAGAAGAAGAAAAAAAGGTCGAGGGGTCGAGGGTTCGAGGGGTCGAGGGTCACCGAGGGGTCGAGGGGTGGAGGGTCGAGGGTTCGAGGGTCGTCGAGGGGCCGAGGGTTTGAGGGTCGAGGGTTCGAGTGTCGTCGAGGGGTCAATTTTTTCTGTAGTAGATGATGATGATATATGAAAACTTGATTGGTCAATTTTTTATACTAGATGATGATGATATATATGGTGATATATGAAAACTTTTTAGATGTATAATATATGATGATGATGATGTAATTTTATTCGATGATATATGATGATGTAATTTTGTCGATATACCCCCTCCCCGATAACTTCGACATGAGGGGGGTCGATCGATATCTACCCCCTACCTTATAACATTTTTTCTACGTATATGTCGTCGTTCTCGATATATATATACCCCCTCCCTGATAACTTCGACATGAGGGGGGGGGAGGAGGGGTAGCCGAGGGGTCGAGGATTGCTGAGGGTTCGAGGGTCGAGGGTTCGAGGGGTCGAGGATCACCGAGGGGTCGAGGGTCGCTGAGGGTTCGAGGGGTGGAGGGTCGAGGGTTCGAGGGTCGTCGAGGGGCCGAGGGTTCGAGGGTCGAGGGGTCAATTTTTTCTGTACTAGATGATGATGATATATGAAAACTTGATTGGTCAATTTTTTGTACTAGATGATGATGATATATATGAAAACTTTTTTAGATGTATAATATATGATGATGATGATGTAATTTTATTCGATGATATATGATGATGTAATTTTGTCGATATACCCCTCCCCGATAACTTCGACATGAGGGGGGTCGATCGATATCTACCCCCCTACCCTATAACATCTTTTTCTATGTATATGTCGTCGTTCTCGATATATATATATATATATATATATATATATATATATATATATATATATATATATATATATATATATATATATATATATAGTGATACTATTCATCACCCAGGGTGCAGAATGAGTTATTCTTCACCTGAGGTAATCTTATGATCACTTCATATTTAAATTACATCTGAAATTCAAATAGTTACATTCTTATTGATTCAGTACGTAAAATTTGGCATAATAAAAAAAATATAGGTTATAAGACAAGAACAGTTGTAATTTATGTATATTTTACACTATATTTTTAAGTTTGTAATTTTACGTAACATAAATATTTTTTACGGTGATTATATATTTTCTTACGATCTCTTTTTACGTCGGAAATAAGACAAAACTTACGGAACGTAAAATTACGGTGCATTGATGCTAAAAGAGAGGGGGTGAAGAATGACTATTCCTCACCCAGGGTGACGAATAGTCTATCCCTATATATATATATATATATCCCCTCCCCGATAACTTTGACATGAGGGGGGGAAGGGGTAGCCGAGGGGTCGAGGGTTGCCGAGGGGTCGAGGGTTGAGGGTCGCCGAGGCCACCGCAAACCCTAGAGAAGCGTCGAGGCCACTAATATATCAGTTCTGTCATGTTTGTATAATGATTGTCATGTCGTAATATTTGTAGAAACTACGGACATAGGACGAGACGAGGTAGTAGAACAGGTGTTGGGGGACATAATCGCAGACGGAGCTGCTGCTGAATTGTATATGAACGTCGACTACGATGGTCATTTGGAAGGACATGGTGATGAAGAAGTAGGCTACGGTGATCCAATGGAGGAGATAACACATGATTATGATGGTCCAATGGAGGAGGAAACACATGATGATGGCTCCGGTGACCGATTACCGGTGGAAGAAGGACACGGTGATGACCGCTTCGGTGACCAAACGGAGTCCGGACAGGTATATATGTATTCATTAAGCATGTGCTGACACTATAGCTAATTGATGCATTGATTGTTTTGGTATATATGTACACGTATTAACTCTCTTCTTTCTTATTTTCTAGCCCTCCGGATCGAGCCAAAGTTCGGTAAAGACACGAGGCCCAAAGAAAAGGTTGCGCCAGGATGAAAAGTTCATCATCGAATAAATCGGGCGCGATGGCCTACCGAGTAAACCCAGCAAGGCCAAGGATGCATTTACTGCTCAGTGCGGGGTTGTTGTTAGGGACATGATCCCGATCAGCATCCACCTATGGTACAAGCCTAAGAACGAAGACTCTCAGGTGTCTTATGTCAATGATATGCAGAAAAATGATCTTTGGACCGCGCTGAAGTCCAATTTCACCCTACCGCCAAAGGAGGATCCGGAGAAGCAGCCACCAGTTATAGAGCAATTGGTCAAGGCGGCCGCTCTTAAGAAGATGGGGCAACTATCCAGGAGGTGGAAGAATGGGCTGAATGCAAAGTTTGTCGAAAAAACAAGACTCCAGAATTTACCGTCCGGTTTGAGAAGATCAGAGATCACTGGGACGCATTTGTGGCCCACAAGAAATTGAAAGAGAGTTAAGAGATATTAGAGAGAAACAAGAAAAATGCTGCGAAGAAGGTGTATCACCATCGCACGAGGTCAGGTGGCTACCTCAAAGCCCGGTCGTTGTGGGACAAGGCTGAGAATGACCTGCTTGCTAAAGGGGTGGAACCACAGACATTACAGTGGCCAGACCGTTCAAGGACTTGGTTCTTTGGAGTTGGGGGAACCTTGGACCCTGTAACAGGGAAGTGCGTTTGGACGGACGAGCAACTTGAAATACCCATCACGCAGCTTCAGTTCTATATCGAAGCAGCGCAGCAAGGGACGTTCGTTCCCGACAGAGAGAACGACGAGCTCACAATGGCCCTCGGGAATCCTAAGCACCCTGGATGGACACGAGGCATGCCAGGCTCCCATTCGTGGAAGGCCGGGTTTCCCGACACAAGCGGTTACAAATGCCGGGAGAGGAAGAAGAAAGTGGATGAGACCACTTTGCAGGCGTTGCACGCAAGAGCAAAAGCGCTAGAGGACGAACAAGAAGTATCTCGCAGCAAGCAACTTGTCGAAGCTACCCTCGAAGCTACCCCGCCATCTCAGCGGAAAAGCAGCGTGACTTCCACCGAGCTGCCTGAGGAGCCTATCTTGGATGCTCCTGCTAGCTACCCCGTGGATGCTATCATGGAGTCTCAACATTGCCACCTTATGACGCAATGGATGCAATTCAAAGTTAAGGCGGCTGTAGGCTCTGTTTTTCCTTCTGAACCCAGCGCAACTTTTCACTGCCGTGCGATTCCATAAGGATATGCTATGGCGATGGTGGATCAAATAACGGAGGGGTTTGAGGATCTCCAGCTTGACCACCCTACCAGTGAAGGGGAGACTCGACTGGGTTCTTCTCTGAAGACTCCATGCTTATGGCAGAAGGACCTCATCAACCTTGTGAACAGGATGCCTCCGGCGAGTCAGCACACTCCGCCTCCGGCAAGGGATCAGCGCACTCCATCTCCTTCTCCGGGTGATCAGGCGTGTGGCGGCTCTCCGCCTCCTTCACCGCCTGCGACGGCGTGTCCAAGCAGCCCGCCTCCTTCTCCGCCTGCGCCGGCGCGTCCGAGCAGCCCGCCTCCTCCTTCGCCTGCGCCGGCGCGTCCGAGCAGCCCGCCTCCTCCTCCTCCTGAACCGGCGCGTCCGAGCAGCCTGCCTCCTCCTCCGCCTCGACAGCAAGGCGTGAAGAGAGCCGCCGACACTCCGGCTGCTCCGGCGCGTGGTAGCACCCCGCCTCCTCCTCCGCCTCGTAAACAACAAAAGAAGGCAGCCGCTTGGACTGCTCAGATGTCTAGCAGTACAACCAGAGGCAGGAGGCAATACAGATACGGTCCATCTCTCAGGCCCTTAGAGAAGTTACCATACGAGAGGACCGACGAGGAGAATGCGGAGAACTATAAAGCCGAAGTGAAGGACTTTTGGGCAAAGAAACATGTACCTCCAAAGCATAAGATAGATCCGGCGAGAGCGAAGCGCACTATTGATGCCCTGAAGAAACCACCACCGTCTCTGCCGAAAAGCAACTATGAGCGCATTATTCAAAAGTCATATGTCGAAGCATCGCGGTCGTGAAGTACCTGAAGTGATCACATGTTAGCACAGAAAAAAAGTGGGAAACAAATTCCCCAGCTTGGCGAACAAGAGAACCAATCGTGCCCCCCGCTCAAGGTGCCTAGAGACATCGTCCCTCATCATCCGGGGATGGCGCCCGGTACCAATCTTGCAGATTACGTGACCGATGATGTACTTTTCCTGATGTGTTAGAGGTGGATGATCACAAATACCGGTACGGGAAGCCTCTCGCCAAAGATGCCATAACTCTAACCACGATGATGCGAAGATTGCATGACTGGTACATGGAAATCTGCAGAGACTCTGGTGGCCAGGATACTCTGATGCTAAAAGTTACAGAGGAGCACGACCTTGTTGGAATTTATATGTTGTCTATTACATTCGAGGAGTTCTTCAACATTTTCAATTAGAAGGCCCTCGATAAACCAACGATCACTTGCTACTGTCTGTAAGTACTAGTTCTGTCATTAATTAAGACTCTATATATAGCTCAACTCTTCATATTAAAAGTATACTTCAGTGCAAGTATATATAATTATCCTCACTATATTATGCAGGTTGAAGATCGTCGAATGTAGAAAAGCTGATATCTATGATATTGGCTTCTTTAACACAAATCTCATAGATGAATATCAGGTTCAATATCATGCAAAAGAAGCCGAGGCCAACTTGCTACAATCGTTGATAGTAAATCAAAACAAAGATAAAATACTATTTCCTTACAACTTCAAGTGAGTGTTACTATCTTGTACATATTCGGTTACCATTAATTATATATTACTCGAGGTTATAGTAATTAATGTAATTGATGAGTTGTATGCATGCGTGCGCAGGTTCCACTATATTCTCCTAGAGATTAAGCTTGAGGAGGGACTAGTAACCGTCTTAGACTCGAGATGAAAAGATCCCGAGGACTATTCGGACATATCTAAAATGCTCAACAAGTAAGTTCAATCGATCATTACCGCACCATATCAGCAACTTTGTTCATTTTCCGGATATAAAGTAATTGTTTTCTTTGTCTCGGAGGGTTTGAAAAGAATTCGCCAAAAAAGTTCCGGCAATGCCGCGGCAACTGCGATGGATTTACCCGAAAGTAAGTACTACTAGCTAGCTAGTTCAGCGCATCTCCCGTTGACTCTAGCTATACTTTCATCAATGCCTTTATAATGCTTCATTATCAGTTTGATTGACCTCTATTTCTTGTAAAGTGCTTGTGGCAGGAAGTCGGGAATAATTACTGTGGATACTACGTCTGCGAGTTCATCTACAACGCAACGGCCAAGAATAGGCGGGGCTACTCTAAAAGACAATTTGAGGTGCGTAAGCAAAAATATTCACAATTTTATTTTATTACCATCATTTCTGTTGAGTTTAATTCATATATATATATATATATATATATATATATATATATATATATATATATATATATATATATATATATGTATTGACCCCCTTCTTCTAATTAGACGTGGCAGATGCGGGATGAACTCCTACCACAAGATTCCATACGGGCAATTCAAGAAGAATTGGCGGGATTCTTTCTTGATCACGTCATCAATAAAGCCAAAGAATACCATCTGGAAATTGAGTTAAGTTGTTAGGGAATTATAGTAAGAGATCTTATATTGTATGTATGTAGTTAGTAGCGTCGGATAGATATACGAAAACTTGTTGTTCGACCTATCTCTCTCGGAGAAGGAGAGAGGTCGATCTTCTGTACTTAATGGTTTCCTTCATTTGATTACTAGCTAGCGTGTCGAGTCCTCGATCTATACGTATATATATAGTACATAGCGTCGACCAAGCACGGAGATAAGAGAGGACACTTCTCTCTATTAGCGGGCTAACATATGAAACCCCTAAATTAACCCTACAAAACCCCCAAACCCCCTCCCCCTTTCAGAAAAAAATAAAAACCCGAGCCACTGAACTGCTGACGCGTGAAAGCTTATTTGTCCCGGTTGGTGCTACCAACCGGGAAAAAATCACCCCCTGCCTGGGCAAGCCGCTGTGGCCGCGTGGAACCCCATCTGTCCCCATTGGTATAAGAACCGGGACTAATGGTCTAAGGTATTTGTATCGACCATTTAGTCCCGGTTCCCCAACCGGGACAAATGGCCCTTACGAACCGGGACAAATGGCCCTTTTTCTACTAGTGATATGAATAAATTTGTACTCTAAAATTTTCTACAGATATGTTTTCTTAATCATATAGTACATCCGCACCATTACACTATGTTTTAAACTATATGCTTTAGAGATGTCTAACATATATATATATATATATATATATATATATATATATATATATATATATATATATATATATATAATTTGCACAAAAAATTAAAAAAATTACAAATTAGAAAGGTCTTTCAAACAAACTATGTTGGACATATACATGGAGCGAGCTAACGAAGACGGTCAGGTGGATGGTGAACTCTCAGTTCTAGTATGTTGATGACAGTATGCACCTTGAGAACGACATAGAGAGTGCAAGAAACCTAGACCTAGCACTGTGTGCATTCAAATAATTATCATGTTTGAACTTTATTTCCAAAAAACACATTTTTATTGTTTTGAGGGAGGGGTAAGGTGATGGAGGACCCTAAAGACTCAACTTTTTTTTGGTTGCCCTGTTGGAATCTTCCCTTTTCTCTATCTGGGCGTTCCTTGTGGACGATGAAAAGTGGATGGAAGATAGAACATCAATGAAACTAATTGTCGGCATATTAGGCATCTACACTTGCAATTTCCGAGTTTCCCGAGTGCCCGGAAAATTCGGCGAAAGCCGATTCCCACTTGGCAACGAGTTTGTCGAGTGTAGTTCTCGGCTAAGGGTACAAGGCCCGAACCCTTTATGAAAAGCCTACTTTGTCGAGAGCCGTGCATTGGGGACTCGACAAACCGTTTACCAAGACCTAGGTGGGGTGCTCGGCACAAAAAATGCAATTGACGAGCCAGACGGAGACGACGGTTGCCACGTGCCAATCCCCTTTACCGAGAGTCTACCGTAGGGACTCAGTGAACTTGGATGTCCAGGAGCGAGGCACATGGTGTCCATAGTTTGCCTAGACATCGCCTTCGCCAAGACTCGACACAAAGATTCTTGCCAAAAAAACATGTACTCCCTCCGTCCCAAAATAAGTGACTCAACTTTGTACTAACTTGAGTCACTTTTGAGTCACTTATTTTGAGACGGAGGGAGTACATATTTTTTTTGCCGATAATCTTTAGTACAAAGTTGAATCACTTTTGAGTCACTTATTTTGAGACGGAGGGAGTACGAGAGACACCGACACGTGCAATGTGATATTTGCCAAGATAGTCGGCCTTGTACTTGGCAAAATGTCTCATATGGGTGGCCGATGCGTGTAGTGCTAGCTTCATTGAGATTCATATCCCGGCACACGGCAAATGGTCGAAGTATTTGCTGAGTACGTTTCATGCTTATCATGGAAAACTTTTTGCCCTGTTCTTCGGCTTCGCCGAGTGCCGTGCTCGGCAATGGTATGTCCAACATAATCCCAAGGTTCTCTTCTTTGCTAAGATCCTTGGTGCACATCTCGAAAAGAGTCCACCGAGACACTAGGTTGCACCACATGGCTCTTTTACCGAGTTTGGCACTTTGAAAAATACATATGTGTGATATTATCTGTGTATTTGATTTGTTATAGGGCTAATCAAAAAACAAATGTGAAAACAACATATGCTTTCCCAACATGCATACAAAAGAAACTATGGGTAACGTCCAACAACCGGTCCTAGTCCGAACGAAGACTCCACCATCTTTGCTAAGGATAGGAGCACATATTATAGATGCCCCAACATGTGACTAATATGATACACACAAGTGTCACATGTTGGTAACAAGGTGGACATCACAACAAATACAACATAACCTGAGGAGAGATGATAATACAAGCGTTAAGTTGGCTTACGCCGGCCACAACAAAGGAAGGTAACAACATAAGTATCATGATCCATCAATACATATCAATCATCATACAATAAAACAGTATCCGGGTAACACATATTGTTGCATCTCCCTCACAGAAATCAATTTTGTTGTATCAAGGAGCATGCCAACCAGATACACGCGAAAATAATTCACCATTGCAATTCACGGAAGGATACGCCGAGAAAATATTGGACAATTTCATGGAGCAACCTCGAATTGTGTGTGCCAATTTAACAATCATTTTTTTAAGCATCGGCGAGCATTTGAATATCATTGTTAAGAAATCATGCTCATGATCCTCTCCAGTGAAGCCAGTGATTTCCATTTCTTCAAGACATATATAGAAGACACTTTGGCTTCTCCAATTCCTGGGCTTATGACAAGGAGAATTTCCATGGCATCCTTTTCACGCCTAAAGCAAATGACGAGCATGGTAGTGCATTAATTAATTATTCCGTGCTAGCTTCTTGGTTGAGACCTTATCTCACAGCCGACTTGAGAAATTGTTATGAAAAGTCTACAAGCATGGTTGAGAATTACCTTCTGTGTCCTGTCAAGGACAACCATAATGTGACACCCTGAGACCGATGCGTCAGATGTCTTCCGCTTATTCGCCGACGTTGCCATGTCATTCGCTTGCGTGTTGCACTTTGCCATGTCATCATATGCATTTCATCAGCATGTTTTCAAAACTTGCATCCGTTCATAGTTGTCGGGTCTTCTAGTTCTCTTCGTTGTCCGTTCTGAGCCCAGACACACTCGCATGCGCCCGCGGCACCTCCTGTAGCAACCCAACCCGAATGGATCAAGTCTCTGTGCATAAGTGTCATCCCTGGGTCGGTATGCTGACACACACAGTACTCGAGGATTTATAATAGAGGTAAATCACAGGTATAAAGTAACGTAAATACTATTACCTCAATCAATCATAGCGGAAGCAACAAAGGTTGTGGAGTTCCATCAACACCAACGGCAAAGTTGAGTGTAGATAGCGCAACCCTAACGTAAAACTTACTCGTCGAATAATTCCTGTAACATGAGACGTTACAGCCATGTAGGTCAGTACATTGAATGTACTCACAAATTCACACTGTAGAAGTAATAATGAACAAAGCCTATAACTACTTGCATATTTGGCTGGTGGAGGCTGCAAGGCTATTTTTGCATAAAGCTGATTTTTCCCTATCACAAAGGAATAAATTTTATTTAACTATCATGGTGGTTGAATCATCATTGAGAAGGTACCTCCAACTCAATCCCGATTAAAGTAGTCATCATTAACTCCACAATTAAATTTTAGAGTGATGAGATCAACCAATAATTCAAGTACCAGATACTCAATATGTCCATAGCTGGGGACACGGCTAATCATGATTAGTTTGTACACTCTGCAGAGGTTTGCACACTTTTCCCCACAAGACTCGATTTCCTCCATTGGATTTCTCACACTGCATGGTGTTTGAGAAACGGATGACTGAGACACAGTCTTTCAGAATCATTTACTCTTTACCCTGGGTGCACCGGTACACCTACATTCCCCTACATCTGCTAGTTCACCACTGAAAGAGCTCACACAACTTACTCGTACTATGCCAAAGCCCATAATGGCATTGTGGCTGCACACGGAAATTTCTAGCATGAATAGTTTTATGATTTCTTTGAGCCTGGGTGACATTCCATAGGAAAAATCACACGGAACCCCGGGATTTCCTAGGACAACACTAGATTCTCCACATGCCCTGCAACCAATCCACCCAGATGTGTATTCAAGTAGCCATCTTAAGTTGAACCATTAATTAACAACTCACATCTGTCATGGATACACTCAAACCCAAACCACGTCTACGAGCATAGCATGGCAACCTAAGCATAATGTAGAAGTAACTCCCAGGGGTTTGAAAATAATGCAGGTAATAGGCTCTACCTCAAACTACTTCCCAGAGCCACAAGTTAAGAGATCCTACTGATGCAATGTGTGAGGGTTTGATCTAATGCATAAAAACTGGGTATTGGAAAGTATGATCAAAGTGTGAACTTGCCTTGTACTGACGATGTAGATTCTTCGCACTCAAAACTCGTGATAGATCTACTCGTCACACTCCGTTCAATCTATCGTAAGCAAACAATAGTAACCACACATAAGAAATCACTTAGAAGATCGGAAAGAACGGATAAAACACTTCGGAAAACTTCGAAAACAAATGAATAACTCTTGAAACAGAAAACAATTTCTAATAGTACCAAAATTATGTGAATCTGGCCTTATCATAAAGTTTAGGTCAAGAGCTTCGATTTGCAAAAAGAATCAACTAAATCCGAGTTATGAAACTCAAGTTATGACAAAAACAAATTGAAACAAATCTAGTTGAATTCAAATTTTAAAACTTTAAAAACATGTTTAAGTTGTTTTACTAGAAAGAGGAGTTCGTATCGAAGACGTGGGCGTTGGTTTCGTTGGATTTGGACCAACGAGCAAAGAGTTATGGCCTTTTGAAGTTTAGGGACTAATTTGTAAAACTTTTATTTACAACTAAGTCCCTGACAGAAAACAAAAAGAAATAGAAAAGGACTAAACAAAGAACATTCATTACCGAACGCTGACGAACGATAACCGTTCGCTAAAGAATCTAATCTAATAAACGTTCACTAACTAACCGAACCAAAAAATAAACCAAAGAAAACCTAACCTAAAGGAAATAAACCGGACCGGGGGGTTTATACCGTATGCGGTTTTTCGTCGGAAACCGCCGGTCCGGGTGGACTGTGCGGATCGGTTCCGGCGCGGGTCCAGACGGGGCTCCGGCGGGCGTAGGCTGGCGGCGCTGCTCCGGCGACTCCGGCGGGGCAGACGGCCGGCGGTGGCGCGGCGTGGAGGAGGGCGTGGCGCGCGGACGAGGCTGGCGGCACGGGGGTGGAGCGACGCGAGGCAGCAGCGGCGACGGCGGTGGTTTGCGGCGGCGGCGGTAGAACGAGGCGGCGACGGTGCTCGAGGAGGGAGAGGGCGAAGAGAGAAACGGGGCCCGGGGCTCCTGGTTTAAGGTGGGGAAGGCGGCGGCGAAGCTTGTGGAAGGGGGCAGGGTCGAGGCGGTGGAGGAGTCCGGCCTGGCCACGTTCGGCCGGCAAGGCGTGCGGCGGCGGGTCTCCATGCGGGAGGGAGACGGCGCGCGAGCTGGGCCGGCCCAGTTCGGCGGAGAAATTCTTTTTTTAACATTTTTTTCACACAAACAAAATAATAGAAACAAAATAAATAAGAACATTATATAGGCATATAATATATCAAAATTTGCAGAAAAAGAAATCCCACAAGATGAACATTTTTCTATAATCAAATAAAATCCTCATAAATTCCAATAAATCAAATAGTGCTACTGTTGCAATAAAATGCAATAAAATCATTTTTAAAAATACCAAAATACTTTCAAATTTATTTCTCTCCAATTTTCCACTGTAGGGAATCATGTTACGCTATTTTCCATATATTTTATATTTGGAGAAAATAATTTGAATAAAAAACCAAATAACTCACTATTTGAAAATAATTTCAAAATACTTCAAAGGAACTTCCAACTCATATTTCCTATAATTTGAAGAAGTCATTTTATCTTCTCTCGGGAAAATCATTGAGTTGCGTAAAGTTTCTGAATTAAAATATTTCGAGAATGAATGTTCAAAATCCTTTCAAAACCCTTTTTCATTTGATAAATGAAAGAAGTCATATTATCTTCACTCTAGGATTTTGTGTTTGAAAAGAATTTGAATTCATGGAGATTCAAAAAATGCTAGGTGAAAGTTTGGGAAAGTCATTTCATTCCCTCTGATTTAACTTTCAAAAGTTTCAACTTTCACTCAATTTCACACAGCACATTAAACAAGAAATCAAACTATCTATCTAATATATGTAAATCCCAAATTTTTAATTTGGAATGTTATACATAGATCATACTGCATTGCATGCTCTTTGCATTTTTGTTTGTGGCGTTCCTCGAAATTCTAAGCAACTCAAGGACCAACGGAGAGAGTTGGGAATTTTACCGTTTTCGTATTTGAGTTCGCTCGAATACCGGTACGAGGACAGTGTGATTCTAATTATTTTTCTCTCCTAAAAATATTTCTAAATACAAATTATGAGCGGAGATAATATGACTTCTCCAAAATAACAGAACTATTGGAGGAAAAATGTTAAATCACTTTTGGTATTTTTTTGGATTTATTTGCGATTTTATTTGCATAGGAAAAATGCGCGGTTTTCAAAATTGCATTTAGGTCCGGGAAAAATGTTCACTTTGTCCTAAATATTATTAGAGGACGGAGAAAATTTATATCGGGAGTTTTGGAGTCCGTTTAGTATTTCTTTCGATAGTTTTTCTGTGTCGGGACTCTATTAAAAAAAAGAGCGCAACCGACTTAGAGTCGTTTAGGACCGGGACTCTGGGCTTTATAAGCCGCCGCCCCGGCCCGTCAGCCCCAAGCCGCCGCCGGCCCAGCCGCCCCGCGCCCCCTGCCCTAGCGCCGCCCGCGCCGCCGCTCGCCGCCGCCCGCGCCGCCGCACCGCCGCAGCTTCGCCGCCACACCGCCGCCACACCGCCGTCCTCCGCCCGCCGGAGCGCAGGACCGCCGCCGCCGCCGGACCGCCGTCTCGCCGGAGTTCGTCGTTGAGGTAGTCATTGGTTTTTTTAAAAACCGATCGGTTTTCGTAAACCGTAGATCTGTTTTTTTATTAGATTAGATCGGTTCGGTTTTTCGTCGGTTTAGTTATTTGGCGGACGTTCGTCCGTATGTTCGTTTTAACAAACGGTTTTCATTCGTTAGCCGCAGACAGCGAACGTTCGTTCGTTAGCCTGTTCTTCAGTTTTCTTTATCGGGGTATATATCCGCGATTATTCCGATCGGGATTTCTCCCCCGATCTTGTTTTTCGTTTTTCTTTTCGCTCGAGAGTCGGAATCAGGTGATTCAAAATCCCAGATCTTCGTCTCGATGCCCTCTTTACGTTTAACCAACTTGAACAAAGTTTTGGCTACTGTAAAATTTTACCTTAGATCAATTAGTAATCGGAGCTCGTTTCTTTTGCAGTTTGAGTTTCGTTGCTTCTTTCGAGTTGATTCTTTTTGCAAACCGGAGTTCTTAAGTTGAACTTTCTGGTTAGATCAGATCTTTTGTAGTTTTGTTTCTGCATCATTGCTTGATTTCTTATGTATGCTATTGTTTGCTTACGATAGAATACCCGGACTATGAAGCGTGCTACTACGAGTCTCTAGGTTATGCGAATCGTCAGCAAGGCAAGTAACACTTTGATCATACCTCTTATTACCCAGTTTTTATGCATTAGATCAAACCCTCACACATTGCATGAGTAGGATCTCTTAACTTGTGGGACTGGGAAGTAGATTGTGGTAGAACCTACTACCTGCATTATTTCCAAACCCTTGGAGTTACTTCTACGTTTGCTTAGGTTGCTATGCTATGCTCGTAGACGTGGTTTGGGTTTGAGTGAAATCCATGATAGATGTGAGTTGTTCATTAAGGATTCAACTTAAGGTGGCTACTTGAATACACATCTGGGTGGATTAGTTGCAGGGCACCTGGGGAACCCAGTGTTGTCCTAGGAAATCCCGGGGTTCCGTGTGATTTTTCCTATGGAATGCCACCCAGGCTCAAAAGGATCATAAAACTATTCATGCTAGAAACTTCCGTGTGCAGCCACATGCCAATATGGGCTCTGGCATAGTTGAGTAAGTTGTGGGAAACCTTTCCGTGATGAGCTAGCAGATGTAGAGGGATTGTAGGTGTACCGGCCTATCTATCCGGTTAAGGGGACCTCTTCGGAAAGACTGTGTCTCGGTCATCCGTTTCTCAAACACCATGCAGTGCGAGAAACCAAACGGAGACGATTGAGTCTTGTGGGAAAAGTGCACAAACCTCTGCAGAGTGTACAAACTGATCATGATTGGCCGTGTCCCCGGTTATGGACATCTTGAGTATCTGGTACTTGAATTATTGGTTGATCTCATCACTCTATAATTTAATTTGTTGGGTTAATGATAATTTTAATTTGGGATTGAGTTGGGGGTACCTTCTCAATGATTTTCCACCTACATGATAGTTAAAAATAAAATTTATTCCTTTGTTGTAGGGAAAAATTGGATTTACGCAAAAACTTTAACCTTAGAGCCTGCACCAGCCAAATATGCATATAGTATAGCCTTTATTCTGTTACTTGCATCTTTTGTGTTATCTTGCCAGCATATTCCATGTGCTAACTCGTTTTTTGGGCCGCAACATATTACGTTGCAGACTTTTCAGACGAGGAATAAGACGTGCTAGGTCGTTTGTCATGCACTCAGCTATGTCGTTGGAGTTGATGGACTCACTTATCTTCCAAGCCTTCCACTTTTATTTTGTTAGATGGCCTTAAGCCATAGATTTTGTAATAAGTACTCATTAGAGACATTCGATGTAATAAGTGTGTGATTGCCACTCTGTTATAAATCCTTGAAGTACTGTGTGTGTCAGCATTACCGATCCAGGGATGACACAGAACACAGAGACTTTGGTCCATTTGGATCGTGGTTGCTACAAAGATGGTATCAGAGCACACGCTGAATGTAGGACACGACCACTAAGACAGACCCTAGACCACTCTTCTCTACTCATTTCTGACTTCTCTCCATTTTCTACTTCTTTAGGATGGTGGACCCAAGGAACAAGTTCACTCAACCGGATGAAGACACACCATTTGGACGACACTTGAAGGAAGTCACGAGGTACCTGAACATAGGAATACCAAGCTTTACCGGGACCTACACAGCCACTTTACCGGAGGAGGAGCGATGGAGCATACAAGTTCAAATCCCCGAAAGAACCTTCACACCATCCACTGAGCCAATAGAGTTTTCTTTTGATGCGCCAACTTGGAGTCTAGGCAAGAGCATGGCCGCCCACATCACGATGGGAAGGATCGGAGAAGTCTACAAGCAGGAGCTGAATGACACCATCTACCAGATTTGTGGACGCCGAGATGAGCATTAGGATATGATCAACAACCAGAAGGATAGGTCCATTGCAGCATTCATCCAGGAGTTGAACCAGCACATTCGACGATAGGAGCATCAGATGTGTACTGGGATGATAGAATTGAAGAAGGCACTAAACAGGAACTTGGAGCTAGAAGAGGAACTTAAGTCTACTCGTGACGGATACGAGGAGGAGATGTTGATACTAGTGGAAAAGAATGATGATTTGACAAGGAAGCTAGGAGTATTCATGGGAGATCCAGCACCAGGAGGTGAAGAAGAGGAAGAAGAACCCAAGGAAATTCCTCCCGAAGATTACATTATCATCGACGACACGGATTCAGAACCCGATGATAGTAAAGACGAGGACTACGAAGATGAAGCTGGAGCAGATATCATGGAATCGTCCGCCGATCAATATTTTTAGATGACCACCCTGTGACTAGTAGTTTACCCCCATATATTAGTTTTAAAACACTTTTGTAACGGTAGTTAGATTTGTAAGATCTTGCTTGAAATTGATTGGTGTGATATGATTGTGTTTGTCTCATGTGCATATGGGTAGTGATTTTCCCTTAGACCTCAATTCTGTTCTAATCTCTTCCCTCTACACCCACCAGATGCCTCCAAGACGTGAGCCCGGATTTGAGTTTCCCCCTGAGCAATTTCTTGATCCAGCAGCAGAACACCTTGATGCAATTTCTTGTCCAGAACACTCAGAACAACTAGAACAACAACAACAACCCTCCACCACCACCACCCGTGGACAACCTGACACGTTTCTTAAGGTTGCAACCACCTGCGTTTGCTAGCAGCATCAAACCAATAGTGGCTGATGACTGGCTACGCAAGATTGGAAGGGATTTGACCACCGCCAATTGCTCTGACGCTGAGAAGGTGCGATTTGCCGCCCACCAGTTGTCTGGACCAGCCGCAGCATGGTGGGAGAATTACACATCCACTTTCCCCATAGCCAATGTCACTTGGGAGCAGTTTCAGCAAGCTTTCCGTACTGCCCATGTCTCAACTGGAGCTATGAGCATGAAGAAGCGGGAGTTTCGCAACTTGCGCCAAGGAAACCGTACTGTAGCTCAGTACGTGGATGAGTTTAGTACCCTATCTCGTTATGCCCCAGATGATGTGGCCACAGACGCCGCTAAGCAGGAGAGATTTATGGAAGGGCTGAATGGTGAGATGAGCGTACAGTTGATGGTGGCAACTTTCAACAACTACCAGGAGTTGGTAGATAAAGCTCTTATGATTGAAGGGAAGCACCAGCAGATTGAAAGCCGCAAGAGGAAGTATGGACAAGGAAGGAATAATTCTGGAGCCCAGCAGAAGCCCCAATTCACTCCGAATTCGGGAGGATATACCCATAACCATGGAATTCCCCACAACCACAATGGCCCTGAGAATGGAAATGGGAACGAAGCAAGTAGTAACCAGAGCCGCCCTACACCGTCCACACCCACCAAGAAGGATTTCAGCCATGTCACTTGTTTCAAGTGCGGGAAGAACGGACATTATGCTAATGACTGCCCTGAAGCTAAGAATGAGAACGACAATGGAAGCGCCGGGAAGAAGCCCAACCCATTCAACAAAGGACAAGTGAACCACGTGACCATGGAGGAGGTAGAAGAGCAACCAGATGCTGTTGTCGGTAAGTTTTTGGTTAAGACATTTACCGCATTAGTTCTTTTCGATACTAGTGCATCGCATTCATACATTTCAAGGGGATTCGTAAATAGACATAGGATGTCCACCCGAGTTCTTAAGACCCCCATGTTAATAAGTTCACCAGGAGCAGAGTATATGGCACACCAAGGATGTTTTCAGACGCCATTGACCATAGGACACCACACTTTCCCCTCTGACCTAATAGTCCTGGAGTCACAAGGATTAGATGTGATATTAGGTATGGATTGGCTATCGAAGTATGGAGGTAACATTTATTGTGCTAGTAA
This sequence comes from Secale cereale, assembly GCA_902687465.1. Lineage (NCBI taxonomy): Eukaryota > Viridiplantae > Streptophyta > Magnoliopsida > Poales > Poaceae > Secale > Secale cereale. Next base: position 46,479,574 of record LR738715.1, read on the forward strand.
GTCTATTTTGCTCACCACCCCGGAGGGAAAAAGGATTAAGTATGTATCTAGGCATTCACCTATAAGGACTCAAGTACATTCTCTCACGGGAGTTGTTCAGGAGGAAGTGCCAGTAGTGAAGGATTATCCGGATGTGTTCCCAGAGGAGTTACCTGGCATGCCACCGGATAGAGATATTGAGTTTTTGATAGAGTTGTTGCCTGGCACCGGACCAATATCTAAGAGACCGTATCGGATGCCAGCGAATGATCTGGAGGAGATCAAGAAGCAGATTAAGGAATTGTTGGAGAAAGGTTTTATTCGCCGAAGTTCATTACCTTGGGGAGCCCCAGTGCCTTTGGTCGAGAAGAAGGATGGATCTTTAAGAATGGTCGTTGACTATCGTGCGCTGAATGAAGTGACTATTAAGAATAAGTACCCGCTGCCGATGATCAATGATTTGTTCGACCAACTCCACGGAGCGAAAGTATTCTCCAGATAGATCTACGATCTGGATACCACCAATTGAAGATCCGAGAGAAGGATATACCTAAGACAGCCTTCACCACACGGTACGGGCTATACGAGTATACGGTTATGTCATTTGGATTGACTAATGCCCTTGCCTATTTCATGAGTATGATGAACAAGGTGTTCATGGAGTTCTTGGATAAGTTCATCATGGTATTCATAGATGATATTCTGATATACTCAAAGGATGAGGAAGAACATGCAGAGCATTTGCGTTTGGTATTGGAGAAGCTCAGAGAACATTAGATGTATGCCAAGTTTAGCAAATGCGAGTTTTGTTTGAAGGAAGTTGGATTCCTAGGGCATGTTATATCGGGAGAAGGTATAGCAGTGGATCCCATCAAACTGCAGGCAGTCACGGAGTGGTTGGCACCCACTTCAGTTGGAGAGATCCGCAGTTTTCTTGGACTCGCGGGATACTACCGGAGATTCATAGAAAATTTCTCCAAGATTGCAAAGCCAATGACGACATTGTTGAAGAAGGAGACAAAGTTTGATTGGACTGAAGAGTGTGAAAAAAGTTTCCAGGAGTTGAAGAAACGGTTGACGACAGCCCCAGTGCTGATATTGCTAGATATACACAAGGATTTCCAAGTGTACTGTGACGCTTCACGCGGACATGGAGGAGTGCTTCTGCAGGATGGAAGAGTTGTTTCCTACGCATCCCGTCAACTGCGACCACACGAGTTGAATTACGCGACGCACGATCTGGAGTTAGCAGTAGTAGTGCACACACTGAAAACCTGGAGACATTACCTTATTGGAAATCATTGTGATGTGTACATGGACCACAAGAGTTTGAAGTACATTTTCACACAGAAGGAGTTGAACCTCAGACAGAGGAGATGGTTGGATCTTATAAAGGATTATGCTATGAAGCTGCACTATCACCCAGGAAAGGCCAACGTCATGGCATACGCTTTGAGCCGGAAGAGTTATGCAAATATCCTAGTAAAAGGGGGATTGCCACGGTAGTTAGCAGAACATCTCAGGGAACTTCGTTTGGAGATAGTTCCTAGAGGTTTCCTAGCAACGTTGGAGGTTCAGTCAACATTGCTGGGGAAAGATACGTGAAGCCCAGAAGGATGATAAGGAAAAAAGCCAAGGGATTTCGTGAGGACGAACACGACACCCTGTGGTTTGAGGATAGAATCTATGTGCCCAACGACCCGGAGATAAGGAAGTTGATACTGCAGGAAGCACATGATTCGCCATACTCGATACACCCCGGAAACACCAAGATGTATTAGGATTTGAAGGAAAGTTTCTGGTGGACGGGAATGAAGAAGGATATTGCCGAGTATGTAGCCGTATGTGATGTATGCCAGAGAGTAAAGGCAGAACATCAGAAGCCAGCAGGATTGTTGCAGCCTATGCCGATACCCGAATGGAAGTGGGAGAAGCTTGTCATGGATTTTATCACAGGATTGCCCAGGACCAAGGCAGGATATGATTCAATCTGGGTAGTGGTGGACCGATTGACGAAGGTAGCCCACTTTATCCCTGTGAAAACCACATACACCAGTGCAAAGTTGGCCAAGATATACATGACCAGGATCGTATGTCTGCACGGAGTTCCGAGGACCATTGTATCACACAGAGGAACAGAGTTCACCTCAAAGTTTTGGCATCAGCTACACCAAACTTTGGGAACGAGGCTGGAATTCAGCACAGCTTTTCATCCACAGACCGATGGACAGACCGAGAGAGTCAACCAGATCCTGGAGGACATGCTGAGAGCGTGTGCGTTAGATTATGGATCTAGCTGGGATGATAATTTGCCCTACGCGGAGTTCTCGTACAACAACAGTTACCAGGCCAGTTTGAAGATGGAACCATTCGAGGCATTGTATGGAAGGAGATGCCAAACACCGTTAATGTGGGATGAAGTTGGAGACCGACAGTTGTTTGGACCAGACTTGATCAAAGAGTCTGAGGAGAAGGTGAAGTTGATTCGAGATAGATTGAAGGTAGCCCAGTCCAGGCAGAAGAGTTATGCAGACTTGAAGCGCAAGGAGATAGCATATGAGCTCGGAGACAGAGCGTACCTGAGAGTATCGCCTCTGCGAGGAGTTAAACGTTTCGGAGTTAAAGGGAAGCTAGCCCCGAGATTTGTGGGACCCTATCATGTTTTGGAACGCATGGGAGAGGTTGCCTATAAGTTGGAATTGCCCGAAGGATTATCGGGAGTGCACGACATGTTTCATGTTTCGCAGCTTAAGAAGTGTCATGCGGAGATGGCCGAAATCCCGCTTAGAGACACAGTACCCCTGGAAGCAATTTAGTTGGACAGTGATCTGACCTACGAGGAGAAGCCTGTTAAGATTCTCGACTTTTTGAGCAGAGTCACCCGCAGTAAGGTTATCAAGTATTGCAAAGTTCAGTGGAGTCACCACACCGAGGAAGAAGCCACCCGGGAACGAGAAGATGATCTACGCAAGGACCACCCACACCTGTTCTCTAGCCAAGTCGAATCTCGAGGGCGAGATTCATTCTAAGGGGGGTAGGTTTGTAACATCCCAAATTTTTAATTTGGAATATTATACATAGATCATACTGCATTGCATGCTCTTTGCATTTTTGTTTGTGACGTTCCTCGAAATTCTAAGCAACTCAAGGACCTACGGAGAGAGTTGGGAATTTTACCGTTTTCGTATTTGAGTTCCACTAGTAGATAAAGGGACATCAAACCCGGTTCGTTAGGGCCTTTAGCCCCGGTTCCTGAACCGGGACAAAAGTGTCGGTACTAATGCCCTGACCCTTTAGTCCCGGTTCGATCCAGAACCGGGGCAGATGGGTGTCCACGTGGCCTGTGCGCCGAGCCCAGGCAGGAGGGGCTTTGGTCCCGGTTGGTGGCACCAACCGGGACCAAAAGGCATCCACGCGTCAGCATTTCCGTGGCTGTGGTTTTTGCTTTTTTTTTAAAAAGGGAGGGGGGGTTGGAGGTTTTTTT
>LR738715.1:46483918-46540005 GCA_902687465.1 Secale cereale
ATATATATATATATATATATATATATATATATATATATATATGCATACAGAGAGAAGTAATATCGACCATCTCTCCTTCTCCGAGAGATTGGTCGAACAACAAGTTCTCGTATATCTGTCCGACACTACCGGGTACATATATACAATAATTATCTCTTACAAATATAATCTCCTATACGATGGACGCATGGTCCACATAGTATTCTCCGTCTAGCGCGATCACGTGTTCAAGGAAGAATGCCGCCAATTCCTCTTGAATTGCTCGCAGACGATCTGGTGTTAGGAGTTCATCCCGCATCCGAAACATCTAATTTGAAGAAGGGGGTCAATACATGAAATGATGCTATAAAATTGTGAATATTATTAATTAGTTGCTTACGCACTTCAAATGATGGTAATGAAATAAAATTGTGAATATTATTAATTGCTTACGCACTTCAAATTGTGCTTCAGAGTAGCCCTGCTCACAGGTCGTGTGGCGGATGGACTCGCAAATGTAGTATCCACAATAATCATTCCCGGGTTCCTGCCATAACCACTTTACAAGAAATAGAGGTCAATCAAACTGATAAGCAAGAATGCCAAATGGTATTGATGAAACTAGCGCTTGAATCAAGATATAGGAGATGCGCGGAACATGCTACTATATAGTACTTACTTTCGGGTGTCTAAATTCTAGCTTCTTCGGCAGTCCCGGAGCTTTTTTGGTGAATTTTCTCCAAACCCTGCCAGACAAAGAAAACAATTACTTGATATCAGAAATGAACAAAGTTGCTGATATGCATGGTGGATAATATTGATCGATTTAACTTACCTGCCGAGCATTTGAGTCATGTCCGCATACTCCTCGGGATCTTTACGTTTAGAGTCCAAGACAGTTACTACTCCCTTCTCAAGCTTAATCTCTAAGAGAATATAGTGGAAGCTGCGCATGCATGCATGAACTCATCAATTACATTACTATAATCTTAGAGATCTTTTATTTTGGACGAGAGGCTTCCCGTACTCGTATCTTTGTATCTGCACCTCCAAGAAATCATAATGTACATCGTCGGACAGGTAATCTCCAAGATTGCTATAACCGGGCACCATCCTCGGATCATTAGCGACCATGTCGCTAGACACCTTGAGCGGGGAGCACGATTGGTTCGCTTGTTCGCCGAGCAGGGCAATTTGTTTCCCAGCTCGTCCTTCTGCTAACCTTTGATCACTTTTAGTAGTTCCCGACAGCTTCGCTTCGTGAAATGACTTCCACAACACTGCATCTTACACCTTCCACTTGGGGTAACCAACGAGGGGTTAGAGGCCCATCACACGCGTCCCGAAAAGACGGGAACCCTTTTTCACGATCTCATCTCTGTTCCGCCGCCGCCGCGCTTCCTAGATCGGGAGCACCAGGAGAACTCTTCCCGGCACCCTGCCGGAGGGGAGGATCACCACCGGGAGCCTCTCCACCACCATGGACGCCTCCCGGATGAGTTGTGAGTAGTCTCCCTTGGACCATGGGTCCATGACCAGTAGCTATGTGATGTTCTCCTCCCCTTGTTGTGCTTCACTAATTAGACCTCGTGAGCTGCCCTACATGATCGAGGCACATATGTAATCCTTATGCTGTTGCTATGATGAGTTTGCTGGGATCCGATGGATTGTGAGATTATGTTCAGATTGTGTTTGAGTAATATATTTGATTTACCTCTTTTATATTTATGTTCGTAAGTAATTCTTGCATGTTCTCCGTTGCTATTTATTGCTTTGGCCAAGTAGTAGGTAGTGACTCCAAGAGGGAACTTTATGCTTGATTGTGGGTTCATGCCCCTCGATGACTAGCTTGAGTGACAGAAACATGAGTCTAGGGGATGTGCTATTGCCACAAGGGGGAAAACAACGGTGCTTGTGCCCGCGGGTGCAAGGATTGTTTACTTTACGCAAAGTTCTTTTAATGCAGTTGTCTGTTGCTTTAAGTTTACACTATGGGTGGGACTCGCAACTTAATACCAGCGAGATGTTCTGGATAGATATCTCAAGGTGGATGATTAGTAGTAGATGCAGATGGATTTCGGTCTACTTGCCTTGGCGTACCGCCCATGCTTTGAACCTCTACCTTTCTTGCAACATAGTTAGCATTTTTCAGGAGGGCGCGGCGTGCGGATGAGGCTGACGGCGCGCGGGTGGAGCGACAGGAGGCAGGAGCGGCAGCAGCAGCTTTCAGCGGCGTCGGTGGTGGTTTGCGATGGCGGCGGTGCTCGCGGAGGGAGAAGGAGCAGAGAAACGGGGCCCGGGGCTCTTGTTTTATAGGTGGGGAAGGCGGCGGCGAAGCTTGGGGAAGGGGGCGGGGTCGAGGCGGTGGAGGAGTCCGGCCTGGCCACGTTCGGCCGACGAGGCATGCGGCGGCGGGTCTCCGTGAAGGAGGGAGACGGCGCGCGAGCTGGGCTGGGCTGGGCTGGCGGCTAGCTGGGCCGGCCCAGTTCGACGGAGAAACTATTTTTTTAAACATTTTTTTCCAGACAAACAAAATAAAAGAAACAAAATAAATAAGAATATTATATAGGCATATAATATATCAAAATTTGCAGAAAAGGAAATCCCACAAGATGAACATTTTTCTACAGTCAAATAAAATGCTCACAAATTCCAATAAATCAAATAGTGCTACTATTGCAATAAAATCCAACAAAATCATTTTTAAAAATAACAAAATGATTTCAAATTTGTTTCTCTCCAATTTTCCACTTTAGGGAATCATGTTACCCTATTTTCATTATATTTTATTTTTGGAGAAAAATAAGTTCAATAAAAAACCAAATAACTCAACATTTGAAAATAATTTCAAAATACTTCAAAGGAACTTTCAACTCATATTTCCTTTAATTTGAAGAAGTCATGTTATCTTCTCTCAGGAAAATCATTGAGTTGCATAAAGTTTCTGAATTAAAATATTTCGAGAATGAATGTTCAAAATACTTTCAAAACCCTTTTTCATTTGATAAATGGAAGAAGTCATATTATCTTCACTATAGGGTTTTGTGTTTGAACTTTGAAAAAAATTTGAATTCATTGAGATTCACAAAATGCAAGGTGAAAGTTTGGGAAAGTCATTTCATTCCCTCTCATTTAACTTTCAAAAGTTTCAATTTTCACTCAATTTCGCACAACACATCAAACAAGAAATCAAACTATCTATTTAATATAACATTCCAAAATTTAGAATTTTGGGATGTTACACCTCCGAAATATTATTTTACATGTGGCATAAAAATATTCTCGGAATGAGGTGAAAGTTGGCGTGCGGTCTTATTTTAGTGTTGGTAGACCACCTGCCAAATTTTGTCGCATTCGGGGCTCGTTTGATTGCCCAACCGTTAAACATATAGCGGCATAGTTGCCCGTTTATTCGTCGGATGTTTCCCGTCTCCGAAAACCTGTGACGTGTTGCATTTCTCTTCTCTCCTCTCAGCCTAGCCCATCTACGCAGCCCACTAACCCCACCTAGGCCCAACCTAACCCCCCAATCGGAGGGCTTCGAAACCTAGCCTCCCTGCCTATATAAGGAAACCTACCCCTACCTGATCTGGAAACCCTAGCCTTGCCTCGAAATCCGTGCCACCACCATCCTCCTCCACTCCTCAGCCGCCACCTCCGAGCTCCACGCCGCCGGGCCCGCGGAGCCCATCTCCGGCCCGCCCCGCCTGAGCGCCTACTGCCTTCCGCCGCCGCCCCGCTTCCCTGAGCTCCCGCCCGCTTGTCCATGCCGCCTCGCATCGGCGCGTCGCCTCGCCGCGACCGCCGATGCCCGTCCAACGCCGGCGACCAACACCTTCGCCTGCGCCGCCCCGCCACCAGCGCCCACTGCCGTCGCTGCTCCGAGCGCCTCCATGGAGCTCGCTTCCCCGCGCCGGCGTGCACTACTGGACCCCGCCGCCACCGGAAATGGGCACCTCGCGCCCGGATCTGTGCCCCTCCGCTCGGATCTGCTCCTTCCCGCCGGTTCCCTGCCTCCCCTCGTCGTCCCGCCGCCACGCCATGGCCTCTCGCTCGTGGATGAGCTCGGGAGGTTGACGACGCCCTCGCCCGCCTGCCATGTATAACCTGCACTTTGATGCCATACCCTTGGTTGCTATGTAAAGTTGATATAGCATGTATAAATCTGTCAGTCTGTTAACAACAGGTTCCATTTTGTAGAGCTCATTGTAATTAATCTATGCACCATATGGAGTTGTGCCCATGGATAGCTTGGAATATCACAATATCTCTTTTCATGTGTTTTTCATCCGGGCATGTATAACCTCTACTTTGATGCCATGCCCTTGGTTGCTATGTAAAGTTGTTGTAGCATGTATCTTTCTTGCTCTCAAGTTGTCATCATGATAAATCTGTCAATCTGTTAACAACATGTTCCATTTGGCAGAGCTCATTGTAATTAATCTATGCATCATATGGAGTTGTGCCCATGGAGAAAGTTGGATTATGCCATGTCGACTATATGTTCATGCCCTTTGCATAATTATTAGAATTGTTATTCTTCTTGTTTTGTGCCTCCAAAGTCAGCATCATAATGTTACTGTTTTGCATTCCCAGATTTTCACTAAGTCTGAGATTCAGCTTATTTCTTGGTTGCATATTGCCTTGATGATTCGCATGAACCTGTTACTCATATGTATATGCCATGTTGTATTACTTGAGCTCCATGTTATGGACTAGCATGCCATGCTTTTGCTTGCCATGATCTTGTGATGTAGCATACTTGTTTCATGCCTCCAACATGTCATCATGTTAACTTTGCTCATATGTATGCCCAATTTTCCAGTAAGTCCTAATCTGTGTTATACATTTCCTTGTTGCTTTGATCTTGTTGGATTAATCTTGATGCCTATGAACCTGAACCTTGATGATAATTGAAGCATATAATCTGTACTTGAGGTGCATATCATGTTTGTGCCAATCTTTTTCTTGTAGAATGTTCTTATGATGCTTGTAAGATGTCTAGTTGCTGTTTTGGACAGATTGTGTTTTAATCTTGTTTCGTGTGTATGTGTTTAACCGTGACTCTGTTTGGAGCATGCTTGATACGTCCAAAACGTATCTATAATTTCTGCTTGCTCCATGCCACTTTTGGGTGATATTGCTATGATATTCATGCACTTCCATACACTTTTGATCATATTTGGACTAACTTACTAATCCAGTGCACCCCAGTGCCAGTTTCTGTTTTCGGCTGTTTTTGTATTTCAGGTTTTCACGTTTCGAGAACAGCCCAGAAAAATCCAGAAAATTATATAAAAAATCAGCGATCCGGAAACAACACTGCGTCCGAAGGGCAGCCTGGGGGGGCCACCAGGGCTCCAGGCGCCCTGGCGGCGTGCTCCCCCCTGGGCCGCGCCGGGGGGGCGCCTGGGCCCCCCGAAGCCCGTGCGGTGCCCCCCTTTGGCATATATTTAGAGGGACCTCCGAAACCCTCAGAACAGGAACTCTTTTCGTGATCCCATCTCTGTTCCGCCGCCGCCGCCGCTTCCAAGATCGGGAGCACCAGGAGAACTCTTCCCGGCACCCTGCCGGAGGGGAGGATCACCACCGGGAGCTTCTCCACCACCATGGACGCCTCCCGGATGACTCGTGAGTAGTCTCCCTTGGACCATGAGTCCATGACCAGTAGCTATGTGATGTTCTCCTCCCGTTCTTGTGCTTCACTAATTAGTCCTCGTGAGCTGCCCTACATGATCGAGGCACCTATGTAATCCTTATGCTGTTGCTATGTTGAGTTTGCTGGGATCCGATGGATTATGAGATTATGTTCAGATTGATCTTGAGTAATATATTTGATTCACCTCTTTTATATTTTAGTTCATAAGTAATTCTTGCATGTTCTCCGTTGTTACTTATTGCTTTGGCCGAGTAGTAGGTAGTGACTCCAAGAGGGAACGTTATGCTTGATTGTGGGTTCATGCCCCTCGGTGACTAGCTTGAGTGACAGAAACATGAGTCTAGGGGATGTGCTGTTGCCACAAGGGGGAAAACAACGGTGCTTGTGCCCGCGGGTGCAAGGATTGTTTACTTTATGCAAAGTTCTTTTAATGCAGTTGTCTGTTGCATTGAGTTTACACTATGGGTGGGACTCGCAACTTAATACCAGCGAGATGTTCTGGATAGATATCTCAAGGTGGATGATTAGTAGTAGATATTGATGGATTTCGGTCTACTTACTTTGGCGTACCACCCATGCTTTGAACCTCAACCTTTCTTGCAATGTAGTCAGCATTGGTTTGCGTTCGTGGTCCTGTCAATTGCCCAGCTGTAATTTGTTTACCTCACATAGCTGTTTTATCATCTTTTGGGAGAGAGACATCACTAGTGAACATCATGAGACTCCGGTCCATATTACCATCATTGATCACATCCACTATTTACTTTCCGCTATTTACCTACTATTGCAAAAAACTATCTATCACTACTATCATTGCTTTTAACCCTTTGTGAACTACAAGGCCGGAGAGATTGACAACCTCTCTGTACTCGTTGGGAGCAAAGTTATTTGTATCTGTGTGCAGGTCCACGTTGGTTGCTACTAATCTGGCGCCGTAGCAATTGACACCTACTTGTTGAACCTAGGAGTCTCTGGGGAATCGATCCTTGGCATCTTTGCTAGGGGAAAACACTTCTATTTACTTCATCTTACACCTTCCACTTGGGGTAACCAACGAGGGGTTCGAGGCCCATCAAGGAGTATTTTCTGGCGCCGTTGCCGGGGACTCCACTCTTCAGGATAAGGGAGTTGTATGCTATCTTTTACCTTTGCTTTTTAGTCTTGTTAGTTTACCTTTCATTTTTGCTTTAGTTCCTTTTATCGAAAATCACAAAAATAGTTATCTTGCTTGCTTGCTACTATGGGTTCCACCGAGAACACCAAGTTGTGTGACTTCACTAGTCACAACAACGATGACTTTATCAGTACACCTGCCACTTCAGCACCTTCGTATGAAATTAAACCTGCTTTACTGAACTTAGTCATGAAAGAACAATTCTCCGGTTCTGGAGATGATGCTGCTTTACACATGAACAACTTTGTAGAACTTTGTGATATGCAAAAGTACCAAGAAATAGATGGTAATATTGTTAAGCTTAAGCTTTTTCCTTTCTCTTTGAGAGGAGGAGCTAAAATTTGGTTTCAGTCTTTGCCTAGAAATAGCATAGATTCTTGGGACAAGTGCAAAGATGCTTTTATTGGGAAATACTATCCACCTGCTAAAATTATCCAACTTAGAAGTAACATCATGAATTTTAAACAATTGGATAATGAACACGTTGCCCAAGCTTGGGAACGTATGAAGTCTCTTATCAAGAACTGCCCTACTCACGGTTTGACTACTTGGATGGTTATCCAAACTTTTTATGCAGGCTTGAACTTTACCTCGCGGAACTTGTTAGACTCGGCCGCGGGAGGAACTTTTATGTCAACTACACTTGGTGCTGCCACAAAGCTTCTCGATGAGATGATGACCAACTATTCCCAATGGCACACCGAACGCGCTCCAACAGGTAGGAAGGTAAACTCTGTCGAGGAGATTTCCTCCCTCAATGAAAAAGTTGACTTGATCATGTCTCTACTTTCGAAGCAATCTACTGTTGATCCTCGTGATGTTCCTTTAAATTTTTTGATTGCTCAAGAACAAGTAGATGTGAACTTTATCTCTAGAAACCATTTTAACAACAATGCTTATAGTAGTAACTTTGGTAACAATTCTAGACCGTTCCCCTCTAACTCTTATGGGAACAACAATGCTTATCCTAGTACCAAGAACTCCAATACTGAACTAGAGACCATGCTTAGAGATTTCATCACTACCCAAAAAGCCTTTAATAAGAATGTAGAAGAGAAACTACATAAACTAGATGATCTTTCTTTTAAGGTAGACCACTTAGCCAATGAGGTAAAATTGCTAAAAACTGAAACTTCTCCTCTTAAGGAGAGGGAAGTCATCCCTATTAATGCTACTCAAGTGCAAATCAATGAAAATATTAGGATGATGGCTAAGCTAAAAGAAAGATGGGCTAGAGAAAGGGAGGAAGAGGAAAGAATTAAGAGCCTTCCTACCCACCACACTGTTGCTACTATCCAAGTTATTGAGGATGTTCACACTCTTAGCACCCAATGTACTCCTGGTCCCAATGGACCTATTAATGGTGATGCTATAACTATAGAAACTACCAACCAAGTGAACCTTAAGGACACCACTACTACTTTACTTGATGCTCGTGACCTTGATTTTGATAATTGCACTCTTACAGAAGTTATTGATTTCCTTCACAAGATGTCTAGAGATCCCCGCACTAGCACGCTTAACCTTGCCTTCACAGAGCATATCACTAATGCTCTCATCAAAGCTAGGGAGGAGAAACTTAGAGTAGAAGCCTCCATACCTAGAAAGCAAGAAGATGGTTGGGATTCTATGATTAAAATTAAGATAAACAATTTCTCATGCTATGCCTTATGTGATATTGTAGCTAGTACTTCTATTATGCCCAAAAGACTATATGATATGCTTAAATTGAAACCTTATGATTCTTGTTCTTTTGGTGTTCATCTCGTTGATTCTTCCATAAAGAAACCTTTGGGGAGGATCGATGATGTTCTTATTGTTGTCAATGATAATTATGTGCCCATTGATTTCATTATTATGGATATTGAATGTGATCCCTCATGTCCAATTATTTTGGGACGTCCCTTTTTGCGCACCGTTGGTGCTGTCATTGACATGAAAGAGGGTAATATAAAATTTCAGTTTCCTCTCAAGAAAGGGATGGAACACTTCCCTCGAAAGAAGATCAAGTTACCTTTTGAGTCCGTTGTACGGGCTAGCTATTCTTTTACTCTTGATAAAACTTGATCTATGCATTATGCCTAGCTTAAAGGCATAAAAGAAAGCGCTTTTGGGAGGCAGCCCACATGAATAAAATTTGTGCTTTTGTTGTGTCTTGATGTTGTTTACTGCTGTAGCATCATCATTGTATCTTTGCTTTTCATATTTGTGCCAAGTATAGCCTCCGATTGCTAGAAAGTTCAAAAGTTGTGAGGTGCTGTCCAGGAAACAGATTCTGTCCTTGGATAGAAAAATTCGTATAAAATCACCAGATCGTCTTTTTGATCTGAATTTTTTCGACAGCGATCTCTATATAATTGTCTTTCGTGCGTCAGTTCTGAGTTTTTTGATTTGAGTTGCAGAAGTATCCCGAACAGATCAATTACTGCCTGCTGTTCTGTTTTTCACAGATTCTGTCCTGTTTTGCCTTACCTTCACTTTGCAAATTAAGAACTTGCTTTTTCTTTGCAAAAACCTTTTGGCAATCTTGAGAAACAGTAGAACTTCAAGAATATCCTTATTTCCAGCAAGGTATAATTATTTTATTAAGGGTACTAACCTCGCTAATCAGATTATGATGAGTTATGTATGAAGGGAGTTTTCAAGTGTGCGAGGGAAGATGATAAAAAGATTCAGGAGTGTCAAGCGCTCAAGCATGGGGATGCCCCCGTGCACCCCCAAGAAATATACAAGGAGACTCAAGCGTCTAAGCTTGGGGATGCCCCCGTGCATCCCCTTCTCCATCAACATTATCAGTTCGTCTTTCGTTTCGCTATATTTTTATCACTTCATGTGTTATGTGCTATGCTTGGAGCGTCTTGCTTTTAGTTTTCTTTTTAGTTTTTCATAACAAGTCGGAACTCAGCATTCCTTTATGTGGGATAGAAAAACGCTCCACTTCTACCTAGAACATAACATAGAATTTTCATGTCTATCTATGTTGTGTGTGTTCTTTGTCTTTTAATAGCTACTATCATGCTCTGCTCTTATTATTCATGCTTATCTTTTCAAGAGCTTTTATTTAGTTGGTTGCTTGAACTCTCTTTAATTACCATGCTCACCTTATTAAGAGAGTTTGCTTCCGTTGCATTGGTTAAAGTGTCTATGATAAAGATGCCACTTTCATGATGGTGCTTAGTAGTTCACTTTCTCTTATGGTTAATCTCAAATAGCTGGGGGGTTCCCAATGTGTTATTGGAGTACCAACTTGGTTTGTTTGCCTATGATGTGGTATGGTTTAGTAATATCTTCCTTCGAGAATTTATTTTGATTGACTTGGCGTATGCTCACGCATATTCAAGACTGTAAAGAAAGTCTGTCAAGCCTTGATGGTCTTTTATTTCTGAGTAGCGATATAACTACCATGCCTGATTCAATATTGCTTTGTCGCTCTGCATGATTATGACCCTCATTGCTCTCTTAGTTGGTCGCTTCCAGTCTTTTGCTAACCTCCACCTGTACTAAGCAAACTAACCATGCAATACATAGCTCATGGGAAAGTAGCTCTAAAAACTACTGTGGTAAAGAATATGTTGCCTATGTATCTTATTTCTTATGAGTTGCTTGCTGAGCGGTAACCATGTTTCTGGGGACGCCATCAACTGTCACACTTTTGTTGAATATCATGTGAGTTGCTATGCATGTTCGTCTTGTCTGAAGTAAGGGTGATTTACCGTGGGTTGAATAACTATGCATATTGTTAGAGAAGAACATTCGGCCGCCAACCAAAGCCATGCATCATGGTGGAAGTTTTAGCTTGGACCTTAATCCTCAGTCTCTCATGAGAATATGCTTATGCATTAAAGAGGAGTCCATCATCTATTTTCTATGTTGTCTCGGTATGGATGTCCTCAAGTTGAGATCTATCAAAAACGAGAAATCAAATGCGATCTATCTCCTTGGACCTTTGTATAGGTGGCATAGAGGTACCCCTTTGTGACACTTGGTTAAAACATATGTAATGCAATGATAACCCATGGGAATCCGAGCTAATTAGGACAAGGAGCGAGCACTATTAGTATCCGATGCATGAGGCTTGCAACTTATATGATGTTTTATGCATGACACATATGAAGTACTACTACCGTTGACACAATTGCTTCCATGTTTTCAAAATAAAAAGCTCTAGCACCTAACCTTTCTTTTACCTTTATGTTGAAGCACCAACTACTGAGAGCATGATTGTCATTCTAAGTGTAATGTGCATTGTCCCAAAGTAGCATTGTCTTTTGCATGATTGTGATATCGTTTATTCTGAAATGATTGTATCTAGTCATCACTTAAACCTTGAAGGTGCCCTTGCATTTATGTTTTGCATCAGTAAAGGGGGCAAGCTAGATATCACTTTATCATATTTGCACATCATGTTCATTGCAAATCTTTTTGATGTTTCAGTTTCATGTTGTAAAACTTTCAGTCATTTGTGATTTTCTCTTGAGGCAACTTAATTACTTTAGAATCATTGTCTCAGTAAGCTTTTGTCATATGACTATGAGAAAGTCCTATATGGTTAATAGCATGTCACCATAGAAATTATTCTTGTTATCATTTACCTACTCGAGGACGAGCAGGAATTAAGCTTGGGGATGTTGATACGTCCAAAACGTATCTATAATTTCTGCTTGCTCCATGCCACTTTTGGGTGATATTGCTATGATATTCATGCACTTCCATACACTTTTGATCATATTTGGACTAACTTACTAATCCAGTGCACCCCAGTGCCAGTTTCTGTTTTCGGCTGTTTTTGTATTTCAGGTTTTCACGTTTCGAGAACTGCCCAGAAAAATCCAGAAAAATTATATAAAAAATCAGCGATCCGGAAACAACACTGCGTCCGAAGGGCAGCCTGGGGGGGCCACCAGGGCTCCAGGCGCCCTGGCGGCGTGCCCCCCCCCCTGGGCCGCGCCGGGGGGCGCCTGGGCCCCCCGAAGCCCGTCCGGTGCCCCCCTTTGGCATATATTTAGAGGGACCTCCGAAACCCTCAGAACAGGAACTCTTTTTGTGATCCCATCTCTGTTCCGCCGCCGCCGCCGCTTCCAAGATCGGGAGCACCAGGAGAACTCTTCCCGGCACCCTGCCGGAGGGGAGGATCACCACCGGGAGCTTCTCCACCACCATGGACGCCTCCCGGATGACTCGTGAGTAGTCTCCCTTTGACCATGAGTCCATGACCAGTAGCTATGTGATGTTCTCCTCCCGTTCTTGTGCTTCACTAATTAGTCCTCGTGAGCTGCCCTACATGATCGAGGCACCTATGTAATCCTTATGTTGTTGCTATGTTGAGTTTGCTGGGATCCGATGGATTATGAGATGATGTTCAGATTGATCTTGAGTAATATATTTGATTCACCTCTTTTATATTTTAGTTCATAAGTAATTCTTGCATGTTCTCCGTTGTTACTTATTGCTTTGGCCGAGTAGTAGGTAGTGACTCCAAGAGGGAACGTTATGCTTGATTGTGGGTTCATGCCCCTCGATGACTAGCTTGAGTGACAGAAACATGAGTCTAGGGGATGTGCTGTTGCCACAAGGGGGAAAACAACGGTGCTTGTGCCCGCGGGTGCAAGGATTGTTTACTTTATGCAAAGTTCTTTTAATGCAGTTGTTTGTTGCATTGAGTTTACACTATGGGTGGGACTCGCAACTTAATACCAGTGAGATGTTCTGGATAGATATCTCAAGGTGGATGATTAGTAGTAGATATTGATGGATTTCGGTCTACTTACTTTGGCGTACCGCCCATGCTTTGAACCTCAACCTTTCTTGCAATGTGGTCAGCATTGGTTTGTGTTCGTGGTCCTGTCAATTGCCCAGCTGTAATTTGTTTACCTCACATAGCTGTTTTATCGTCTTTTGGGAGAGAGACATCACTAGTGAACATCATGAGACTCCGGTCCATATTACCATCATTGATTACATCCACTATTTACTTTCCGCTATTTACCTACTATTGCAAAAAAACTATCTATCACTACTATCATTGCTTTTAACCCTTTGTGAACTACAAGGCCGGAGAGATTGACAACCTCTCTGTACTCGTTGGGAGCAAAGTTATTTGTATCTGTGTGCAGGTCCACGTTGGTTGCTACTAATCTAGCGCCGTAGCAATTGACACCTACTTGTTTAACCTAGGAGTCTCTGGGGAATCGATCCTTGGCATCTTTGCTAGGGGAAAACACTTCTACTTACTGCATCTTACACCTTCCACTTGAGGTAACCAACGAGGGGTTCGAGGCCCATCAATGCTCCATAAGAAATTTGATTGGTTTTGTGTGTAGATTCATATTGTCTTGTTGCATCCATGTTTTGAGAGTGTGTGCTTGATGTTTGAATGCATTTTGCATCAATGCCATATGTAACTCGTTTTGTTCATATTTTCTATGCCGTAGTTAGGAATTAAATGAACTTTATATGTAACTTGACTAGAAAACCATGTAGATCATCATGGTGCATGTTAACTTGCCGTTTAACAACTTTAACATAATGTGTTATTCAGATCTGGACCAATTTTGAAATCTGCATATGAGGACTTGTCGAAATTGTTATATGTTGTTTCCAGCCTCATATAAACTTGCTTTGTTGTGATGTTCTTGTTTGCATCATCTCTTGTCATGAGTAGCATCATGTAGCCTTATCATGCATCATACTTGGTTGAGCATCATGTCATGCTTATGTGTTGTGTGTTTACCATGTTGGTTGCTTCTTTCCGGTTGTGCTTCTTCTCGCTAGTTCCTGTTTCGTTGCGATCATGAGGATTCGTTCGACTGCGCTTGGTTCGACTACGTGGCTTCGTATTCTTCATTGACTCGATCTTCTTCCTTGCGGGATTTCAGGCAAGATGACCATCACCTTGGATCTCACTACTATCTTTGCTATGCCAGTTGTCTCGATGCTATCGCTATATGTCACGCTATCCACCACTTCTTTATCAAGCCTCCCAATATGCCATGAAACAGCCTCTAACCTTTTTCACCTTTCCAACAAACCATTGTTTGGCTATGTTACCGCTTTGCTCAGCCCCTCTTATAGCGTTGCTAGTTGCCGGTTGTTCCATGTCGAAAGATGGATATCCTGGAATATCACAATATCTCTTATTTAATTAATGCACATATATACTTGGTAAAGGGGGGAAGGCTCGACCTTTTGCCTGGTGCTTTGTTCCACTCTTGCTGCCCTAGTTTCCGCTAAATCGGTGTTATGTTCCTTGATTTTGCGTTCCTAACACGATTGGGGTTTATGGGCCCTCCTCGACAGTTCGCTTTGAATAAAACTCCTCTGGCAAGGCCCAACTTTGGTTTTACCATTTGCCTAATAATAACTAAAACTTGCATAGGGACCGGCTAGCACTCGAGGATTCTTAATCAACAACCCTGACCAGTCCTCCTTAGGATTGTTGGTCCAAATTGAGCGATGTCCGGCGCCCCCTGGGCAACCAGGATCTCAGCCAGCCCGACGTCTTGCCCATCCGGTGTACCCTGAGAACGAGATACGTGCGGCTCCTATCGGGATTGTCGGCATATCGGGAGATCTTGATGGATTTGTTTTACCATTGTCGAAATGTCTTGTGCACCGGGATTCCGAGTCTCATCGGGTTGTCTCCAAGATGGAGGTTTTCCCTCTGCTGGTCGCGAGAGCTTGTGATGGGCTAAGTTGAGACACCCCTGCAGGGTTTAATCTTTTGAAAGCCGTGCCCGCGGTTATATGGCATATTGAAATTTGTTAATATCCGGTTGTAGAAAACTTGACACTAAACCCGAATTAAAATACACCAACCGCGTGAGTAACTGTGATCGTTTCTTTTCGAGTAAGTTCGGGAAGATAACATGGTGGGGTTATATTTAACTCGTAGGTAGTTCAGAATCACTTATTGATCATTACTAGTTTGTGACCGGTTGCGTAGCATCTCATCTTTCTTTTGAAATCATAAGTTAGCCAGCATACGTATGCTTAGTCGCTTGCCTTAACCTCACCACTTATCCTTTCCATACCCATTAAGCTTTGCTAGTCTTGATACCCATGCTAACGGCTGACTCCTCGTGGTTCACAGATAATACAACAACAGTGCAGCTACATGTTATGCGATGACTTGACGCGAGAGCGATGTTTACTTGTGTTGAAGTTCTTCCTTCTTCTTCGTCAATCTTGGGATAGGTTATGGTCAGCAGCCAGGGCTAGCAAGGTGGATGTCTTTTGCGCTTTTCATGTGTTTTTCATCCGTAGTCAGATGTCTCTCTTGTGTATGATGTTTTTGTTGGGGAACGTAGCATAATTCAAAAAATTTCTACGTCTTCACCAAGATCCAACTATGGAGACATCTAGCAACGAGCAAGTAAGAGTGCATCTACATACCGTTATGAAGATTGCATGCGGAAGCTTTCAACGAAGCAAGGATGAAGTAGTCGTAATCTTCACGTTCTTCGTCACCGATGATCTAGCGCCGAACGGACGGCACCTCCGCGTTCAACACACGTACGGTGCAGCAACGTCACCTCCTTCTTGATCCAGCAAGGGGGGAGGAGAAGTCGTCAGAGATCCGGCAGCACGACGGCGTGATGACGGATGAAGTGGAGATCGCAGTAGGGCTTCGCCGGGCGCCCTGCGTGGGAGTTGGGAGGTGTGACGGGAGGGGGAGAGGCGCCAGGGCTTGGGTGCGGCTGCCCTCTCCCCCCCCCACATATATATAGGGGGCCAGGGGGGCGCCAGCCCCCTGCAGATCCAATCTGCAAGGGGGGGCGGCGGCCAGGGAGGAGTCCTCCTCCCCCAAGGCAAGTGGTGGCCCCCCCTCCCCTTAGGGTTTTAACCCTAGGCGCATGGGGAGGTGGGCCACCTTGTGGTGCACCAGCCCAGAGGGCTGGACACATCCCCTCGCGGCCTAGGGGCCCCACCGGGATGGGTGGCCCCACCCGGTGGACCCCCGGGGCCCCTCCGGTGGTCCCGGGACGCTCCCGGTGACCCCCGGAGATCACCCGTTGGCCGAAACTGGACTTCCCATATATCAATCTTTACCTCCGGACCATTCCGGAACTCCTCGTGACGTCCGAGATCTCATCCGGGACTCCGAACAACTTTCGGGTTTCCACGTGCATTTATCTCTACGACCCTAGCGTTACCGAACCTTAAGTGTGTAGACCCTACGGGTTCGGGAGACACGTAGACATGACCGAGACCACTCTCCGGTCAATAACCAACAGCGGGATCTGGATACCCATGTTGGTTCCCACGTGTTCCTCGATGATCTTCATCGGATGAACCACCGTGTCAAGGATTCACTCAATCCCGTATGTTATTCCCTTTGTCTATCGGTACGGTACTTGCCTGAGATTCGATCGTCGGTATTCCCAATACCTTGTTCAATCTCGTTATGGCAAGTCTCTTTACTCGATCCGTAATCCATCATCCCGTGACTAACTACTTAGTCACATTGAGCTCATTATGATGATGTCTTACCGAGTGGGCCCAGAGGTACCTCTCCGTCATACGGAGTGACAACATCCCAGTCTCGGTTCGTACCAACTCAACAGACACTTTCGGAGATACCCGATGCGTACCTTTATAGCCACCCAGTTACGTTGTGACGGTTGGCACACCCAAAGTACTCCTACGGTATCCGGGAGTTGTACAAACTCATGGTCTAAGGAATAAATACTTGACACCGAAAAGCTTATGCATTACGAACTATACGATCTCGTGTTATGCTCAAGTTTGGGTCTTGTCCATCACATCCTTCTCCTAATGATGTGATCCCGTTATCACAGACATCTCATGTCCATGGTCAGGAAACCGTGACCATCTGTTGATCAACGAGCTGGTAACTAGAGGCCTACCAGGGACTCATTGTGGTCTGTGTATTCACACATGTATCGCTGTTTCCGTACAATACAATTCAAGCATGAATAACAAACGATTATCATGAACAAGGACATATAATAATAATACTTTTATTATTGCCTCTAGGGCATATCTCCAACAGTCTCCCACTTGCACTAGAGTCAATAATCTAGTGACATTGTGATGAATCGAACACCCATAGAGTTCTGGTGTTGATCATGTTTCGCTCGTGAAAGAGGTTTAGTCAACGGGTCTGCAACATTCAGATCCGTATGCACTTTACAAATATCTATGTCTCCATCCTGAACATAATTCCGGTTGGAGTTGAAACGGCGCTTGATGTGCTTGCTCTTCTTGTGAAACCTGGGCTCCTTGGTAATATAAATAGCACAAGTGTTGTCACAGAAGAGAGTCATCGGGCTTGACGCGCTTGGAATGACTCCTAGGTCGGTGATGAACTCCTTCATCCAGACTCCTTCCTGCGCTGCTTCAGAAGCAGCTATGTACTCCGCTTCACATGTAGATGCTGCCACCACGCTTTGCTTGCAACTGCACCAGCTGACTGCCCCTCCATTCAAAATATACACGTATCCGGTTTGTGACTTAGAGTCATCCAGATCTGTGTCGAAGCTAGCATCGATGTAACCCTTTACGACGAGCTCTTCGTCACCTCCATAAACGAGAAACATATCCTTAGTCCTTTTTAGGTACTTCAGGATGTTCTTGACCGCTGTCCAGTGTTCTGTACCGGGATCACTTTGGTACCTCCCTACCAAACTTATGGCAAGGTTCACATCAGGTCTGGTACACAGCATGGCATACATGATAGAACCTATTGCCGAGGCATAGGGAATGACACTCATCTTTTCTCTATCTTCTGCCGTGGTCGGCGACTGAGTTTTACTCAATCTCATACCTTGCAAAACAGGCAAGAATCATTTCTTTGACTGATCCATATTGAACTTCTTCAATATTTTTTCAAGGTATGTACTTTGTGAAAGACCAATGAGGCGTCTCGATCTATCTCTATAGATTTTGATGCCTAATATGTAAGCAGCTTCTCCAAGGTCCTTCATTGAAAAACTTTTATTCAAGTAGGCCTTTACATTTTCCAAGAATTCTATATCATTTCCCATCAGCAATATGTCATCCACATATAATATGAGAAATGCCACAGAGCTCCCACTCACTTTCTTGTAAATACAGGCTTCTCCATAAGTCTGTATAAAGCCAAACGCTTTGATCACCTCATCAAAGCGAATATTCCAACTCCGAGATGCTTGCACCAGCCCGTAAATCGAGCGCTGGAGCTTGCATACCTTGTTAGCATTCTCTGGATCGACAAAACCTTCCGGTTGCATCATATACAACTCTTCCTTGAGGAAGCCATTAAGGAATGATGTTTTGACGTCCATTTGCCATATCTCATAATCATAGAATGCGGCAATAGCTAACATGATTCGGACTGACTTCAGCATCGCTACGGGAGAGAAAGTCTCGTCGTAGTCAATCCCTTGAACTTGTCGATAACCCTTAGCGACAAGCCGAGCTTTATAGATGGTCACATTACCATCCGCGTCTGTCTTCTTCTTAAATATCCATTTGTTTTCTATGGCGTGCCTATCATTAGGCAAGTCCACCAAAGTCCATACTTTGTTTTCATACATGGATTCTATCTCGGATTTCATGGCTCCAAGCCATTTATTGGAATCTGGGCCCGCCATTGCTTCTTCATAGTTCGAAGGTTCACCGTTGTCTAACAACATGATTTCCAGTATAGGGTTGCCGTACCACTCTGGTGCGGAACGTACCCTTGTGGACCTTCAAAGTTCAGTAGTAACTTGATCA
The DNA here is from genome assembly GCA_902687465.1 of Secale cereale. Taxonomy (NCBI): domain Eukaryota; kingdom Viridiplantae; phylum Streptophyta; class Magnoliopsida; order Poales; family Poaceae; genus Secale; species Secale cereale. The sequence goes on from LR738715.1 coordinate 46,502,449, forward strand.
GTTTCTTCATGATCATTATCATTAACTTCCTCCCTTGTCGGTGCAGGCACCTCAGGAACAGTTTCCTGTGCTGCGCTACTTTCCGGTCCAGGAGGGGTGACTGTCACCTCATCAAGTTCTACTTTCCTCCCACTCACTTCTTTCGAGAGAAACTCTTTCTCCAAAAAGCATCCATTCTTGGCAACAAAGACTTTGCCTTCGGATCTGTGGTAGAAGGTGTACCCAATTGTTTTCTTTGGGTATCCTATGAAGACGCATTTTTCCGATTTGGGTTCGAGCTTTTTAGGTTGAAGTTTCTTGACATAAGCATCGCAACCCCAAACTTTCAGAAACGACAGCTTCGGTTTCTTGCCAAACCAAAGTTCATACGGAGTCGTCTCAACGGATTTCGACGGAGCCCTATTTAGTTGGTTGCTTGAACTCTCTTTAATTACCATGCTCACCTTATTAAGAGAGTTTGCTTCCGTTGCATTGGTTAAAGTGTCTATGATAAAGATGCCACTTTCATGATGGTGCTTAGTAGTTCACTTTCTCTTATGGTTAATCTCAAATAGCTGGGGGGTTCCCAATGTGTTATTGGAGTACCAACTTGGTTTGTTTGCCTATGATGTGGTATGGTTTAGTAATATCTTCCTTCGAGAATTTATTTTGATTGACTTGGCGTATGCTCACGCATATTCAAGACTGTAAAGAAAGTCTGTCAAGCCTTGATGGTCTTTTATTTCTGAGTAGCGATATAACTACCATGCCTGATTCAATATTGCTTTGTCGCTCTGCATGATTATGACCCTCATTGCTCTCTTAGTTGGTCGCTTCCAGTCTTTTGCTAACCTCCACCTGTACTAAGCAAACTAACCATGCAATACATAGCTCATGGGAAAGTAGCTCTAAAAACTACTGTGGTAAAGAATATGTTGCCTATGTATCTTATTTCTTATGAGTTGCTTGCTGAGCGGTAACCATGTTTCTGGGGACGCCATCAACTGTCACACTTTTGTTGAATATCATGTGAGTTGCTATGCATGTTCGTCTTGTCTGAAGTAAGGGTGATTTACCGTGGGTTGAATAACTATGCATATTGTTAGAGAAGAACATTGGGCCGCCAACCAAAGCCATGCATCATGGTGGAAGTTTTAGCTTGGACCTTAATCCTCAGTCTCTCATGAGAATATGCTTATGCATTAAAGAGGAGTCCATCATCTATTTTCTATGTTGTCCCGGTATGGATGTCCTCAAGTTGAGATCTATCAAAAACGAGAAATCAAATGCGATCTATCTCCTTGGACCTTTGTATAGGTGGCATAGAGGTACCCCTTTGTGACACTTGGTTAAAACATATGTAATGCAATGATAACCCATGGGAATCCGAGCTAATTAGGACAAGGAGCGAGCACTATTAGTATCCGATGCATGAGGCTTGCAACTTATATGATGTTTTATGCATGACACATATGAAGTACTACTACCGTTGACACAATTGCTTCCATGTTTTCAAAATAAAAAGCTCTAGCACCTAACCTTTCTTTTACCTTTATGTTGAAGCACCAACTACTGAGAGCATGATTGTCATTCTAAGTGTAATGTGCATTGTCCCAAAGTAGCATTGTCTTTTGCATGATTGTGATATCGTTTATTCTGAAATGATTGTATCTAGTCATCACTTAAACCTTGAAGGTGCCCTTGCATTTATGTTTTGCATCACTAAAGGGGGCAAGCTAGATATCACTTTATCATATTTGCACATCATGTTCATTGCAAATCTTTTTGATGTTTCAGTTTCATGTTGTAAAACTTTCAGTCATTTGTGATTTTCTCTTGAGGCAACTTAATTACTTTAGAATCATTGTCTCAGTAAGCTTTTGTCATATGACTATGGGAAAGTCCTATATGGTTAATAGCATGTCACCATAGAAATTATTCTTGTTATCATTTACCTACTCGAGGACGAGCAGGAATTAAGCTTGGGGATGTTGATACGTCCAAAACGTATCTATAATTTCTGCTTGCTCCATGCCACTTTTGGGTGATATTGCTATGATATTCATGCACTTCCATACACTTTTGATCATATTTGGACTAACTTACTAATCCAGTGCACCCCAGTGCCAGTTTCTGTTTTCGGCTGTTTTTGTATTTCAGGTTTTCACGTTTCGAGAACTGCCCAGAAAAATTATATAAAAAATCAGCGATCCGGAAACAACACTGCGTCCGAAGGGCAGCCTGGGGGGGCCACCAGGGCTCCAGGCGCCCTGGCGGCGTGCCCCCCCCTGGGCCGCGCCGGGGGGGCGCCTGGGCCCCCCGAAGCCCGTCCGGTGCCCCCCTTTGGCATATATTTAGAGGGACCTCCGAAACCCTCAGAACAGGAACTCTTTTTGTGATCCCATCTCTGTTCCGCCGCCGCCGCCGCTTCCAAGATCGGGAGCACCAGGAGAACTCTTCCCGGCACCCTGCCGGAGGGGAGGATCACCACCGGGAGCTTCTCCACCACCATGGACGCCTCCCGGATGACTCGTGAGTAGTCTCCCTTTGACCATGAGTCCATGACCAGTAGCTATGTGATGTTCTCCTCCCGTTCTTGTGCTTCACTAATTAGTCCTCGTGAGCTGCCCTACATGATCGAGGCACCTATGTAATCCTTATGTTGTTGCTATGTTGAGTTTGCTGGGATCCGATGGATTATGAGATGATGTTCAGATTGATCTTGAGTAATATATTTGATTCACCTCTTTTATATTTTAGTTCATAAGTAATTCTTGCATGTTCTCCGTTGTTACTTATTGCTTTGGCCGAGTAGTAGGTAGTGACTCCAAGAGGGAACGTTATGCTTGATTGTGGGTTCATGCCCCTCGATGACTAGCTTGAGTGACAGAAACATGAGTCTAGGGGATGTGCTGTTGCCACAAGGGGGAAAACAACGGTGCTTGTGCCCGCGGGTGCAAGGATTGTTTACTTTATGCAAAGTTCTTTTAATGCAGTTGTTTGTTGCATTGAGTTTACACTATGGGTGGGACTCGCAACTTAATACCAGTGAGATGTTCTGGATAGATATCTCAAGGTGGATGATTAGTAGTAGATATTGATGGATTTCGGTCTACTTACTTTGGCGTACCGCCCATGCTTTGAACCTCAACCTTTCTTGCAATGTGGTCAGCATTGGTTTGTGTTCGTGGTCCTGTCAATTGCCCAGCTGTAATTTGTTTACCTCACATAGCTGTTTTATCGTCTTTTGGGAGAGAGACATCACTAGTGAACATCATGAGACTCCGGTCCATATTACCATCATTGATTACATCCACTATTTACTTTCCGCTATTTACCTACTATTGCAAAAAAACTATCTATCACTACTATCATTGCTTTTAACCCTTTGTGAACTACAAGGCCGGAGAGATTGACAACCTCTCTGTACTCGTTGGGAGCAAAGTTATTTGTATCTGTGTGCAGGTCCACGTTGGTTGCTACTAATCTAGCGCCGTAGCAATTGACACCTACTTGTTTAACCTAGGAGTCTCTGGGGAATCGATCCTTGGCATCTTTGCTAGGGGAAAACACTTCTACTTACTGCATCTTACACCTTCCACTTGAGGTAACCAACGAGGGGTTCGAGGCCCATCAATGCTCCATAAGAAATTTGATTGGTTTTGTGTGTAGATTCATATTGTCTTGTTGCATCCATGTTTTGAGAGTGTGTGCTTGATGTTTGAATGCATTTTGCATCAATGCCATATGTAACTCGTTTTGTTCATATTTTCTATGCCGTAGTTAGGAATTAAATGAACTTTATATGTAACTTGACTAGAAAACCATGTAGATCATCATGGTGCATGTTAACTTGCCGTTTAACAACTTTAACATAATGTGTTATTCAGATCTGGACCAATTTTGAAATCTGCATATGAGGACTTGTCGAAATTGTTATATGTTGTTTCCAGCCTCATATAAACTTGCTTTGTTGTGATGTTCTTGTTTGCATCATCTCTTGTCATGAGTAGCATCATGTAGCCTTATCATGCATCATACTTGGTTGAGCATCATGTCATGCTTATGTGTTGTGTGTTTACCATGTTGGTTGCTTCTTTCCGGTTGTGCTTCTTCTCGCTAGTTCCTGTTTCGTTGCGATCATGAGGATTCGTTCGACTGCGCTTGGTTCGACTACGTGGCTTCGTATTCTTCATTGACTCGATCTTCTTCCTTGCGGGATTTCAGGCAAGATGACCATCACCTTGGATCTCACTACTATCTTTGCTATGCCAGTTGTCTCGATGCTATCGCTATATGTCACGCTATCCACCACTTCTTTATCAAGCCTCCCAATATGCCATGAAACAGCCTCTAACCTTTTTCACCTTTCCAACAAACCATTGTTTGGCTATGTTACCGCTTTGCTCAGCCCCTCTTATAGCGTTGCTAGTTGCCGGTTGTTCCATGTCGAAAGATGGATATCCTGGAATATCACAATATCTCTTATTTAATTAATGCACATATATACTTGGTAAAGGGGGGAAGGCTCGACCTTTTGCCTGGTGCTTTGTTCCACTCTTGCTGCCCTAGTTTCCGCTAAATCGGTGTTATGTTCCTTGATTTTGCGTTCCTAACACGATTGGGGTTTATGGGCCCTCCTCGACAGTTCGCTTTGAATAAAACTCCTCTGGCAAGGCCCAACTTTGGTTTTACCATTTGCCTAATAATAACTAAAACTTGCATAGGGACCGGCTAGCACTCGAGGATTCTTAATCAACAACCCTGACCAGTCCTCCTTAGGATTGTTGGTCCAAATTGAGCGATGTCCGGCGCCCCCTGGGCAACCAGGATCTCAGCCAGCCCGACGTCTTGCCCATCCGGTGTACCCTGAGAACGAGATACGTGCGGCTCCTATCGGGATTGTCGGCATATCGGGAGATCTTGATGGATTTGTTTTACCATTGTCGAAATGTCTTGTGCACCGGGATTCCGAGTCTGGTCGGGTTGTCTCCAAGATGGAGGTTTTCCCTCTGCTGGTCGCGAGAGCTTGTGATGGGCTAAGTTGAGACACCCCTGCAGGGTTTAATCTTTTGAAAGCCGTGCCCGCGGTTATATGGCATATTGAAATTTGTTAATATCCGGTTGTAGAAAACTTGACACTAAACCCGAATTAAAATACACCAACCGCGTGAGTAACTGTGATCGTTTCTTTTCGAGTAAGTTCGGGAAGATAACATGGTGGGGTTATATTTAACTCGTAGGTAGTTCAGAATCACTTATTGATCATTACTAGTTTGTGACCGGTTGCGTAGCATCTCATCTTTCTTTTGAAATCGTAAGTTAGCCAGCATACGTATGCTTAGTCGCTTGCCTTAACCTCACCACTTATCCTTTCCATACCCATTAAGCTTTGCTAGTCTTGATACCCATGCTAACGGCTGACTCCTCGTGGTTCACAGATAATACAACAACAGTGCAGCTACATGTTATGCGATGACTTGACGCGAGAGCGATGTTTACTTGTGTTGAAGTTCTTCCTTCTTCTTCGTCAATCTTGGGATAGGTTATGGTCAGCAGCCAGGGCTAGCAAGGTGGATGTCTTTTGCGCTTTTCATGTGTTTTTCATCCGTAGTCAGATGTCTCTCTTGTGTATGATGTTTTTGTTGGGGAACGTAGCATAATTCAAAAAATTTCTACGTCTTCACCAAGATCCAACTATGGAGACATCTAGCAACGAGCAAGTAAGAGTGCATCTACATACCGTTATGAAGATTGCGTGCGGAAGCTTTCAACGAAGCAAGGATGAAGTAGTCGTAATCTTCACGTTCTTCGTCACCGATGATCTAGCGCCGAACGGACGGCACCTCCGCTTTCAACACACGTATGGTGCAGCAACGTCACCTCCTTCTTGATCCAGCAAGGGGGGAGGAGAAGTCGTCAGAGATCCGGCAGCACGACGGCGTGATGACGGATGAAGTGGAGATCGCAGTAGGGCTTCGCCGGGCGCCCTGCGTGGGAGTTGGGAGGTGTGACGGGAGGGGGAGAGGCGCCAGGGCTTGGGTGCGGCTGCCCTCTCCCCCCCCCCACATATATATAGGGGGCCAGGGGGGCGCCAGCCCCCTGCAGATCCAATCTGCAAGGGGGGGCGGCGGCCAGGGAGGAGTCCTCCTCCCCCAAGGCAAGTGGTGGCCCCCCCTCCCCTTAGGGTTTTAACCCTAGGCGCATGGGGAGGTGGGCCACCTTGTGGTGCACCAGCCCAGAGGGCTGGACACATCCCCTCGCGGCCTAGGGGCCCCACCGGGATGGGTGGCCCCACCCGGTGGACCCCCGGGGCCCCTCCGGTGGTCCCGGGACGCTCCCGGTGACCCCCGGAGATCACCCGTTGGCCGAAACTGGACTTCCCATATATCAATCTTTACCTCCGGACCATTCCGAGATCTCATCCGGGACTCCGAACAACTTTCGGGTTTCCACGTGCATTTATCTCTACGACCCTAGCGTTACCGAACCTTAAGTGTGTAGACCCTACGGGTTCGGGAGACACGTAGACATGACCGAGACCACTCTCCGGTCAATAACCAACAGCGGGATCTGGATACCCATGTTGGTTCCCACGTGTTCCTCGATGATCTTCATCGGATGAACCACCGTGTCAAGGATTCACTCAATCCCGTATGTTATTCCCTTTGTCTATCGGTACGGTACTTGCCTGAGATTCGATCGTCGGTATTCCCAATACCTTGTTCAATCTCGTTATGGCAAGTCTCTTTACTCGATCCGTAATCCATCATCCCGTGACTAACTACTTAGTCACATTGAGCTCATTATGATGATGTCTTACCGAGTGGGCCCAGAGGTACCTCTCCGTCATACGGAGTGACAACATCCCAGTCTCGGTTCGTACCAACTCAACAGACACTTTCGGAGATACCCGATGCGTACCTTTATAGCCACCCAGTTACGTTGTGATGGTTGGCACACCCAAAGTACTCCTACGGTATCCGGGAGTTGTACAAACTCATGGTCTAAGGAATAAATACTTGACACCGAAAAGCTTATGCATTACGAACTATACGATCTCGTGTTATGCTCAAGTTTGGGTCTTGTCCATCACATCCTTCTCCTAATGATGTGATCCCGTTATCACAGACATCTCATGTCCATGGTCAGGAAACCGTGACCATCTGTTGATCAACGAGCTGGTAACTAGAGGCCTACCAGGGACTCATTGTGGTCTGTGTATTCACACATGTATCGCTGTTTCCGTACAATACAATTCAAGCATGAATAACAAACGATTATCATGAACAAGGACATATAATAATAATACTTTTATTATTGCCTCTAGGGCATATCTCCAACAGTCTCCCACTTGCACTAGAGTCAATAATCTAGTTACATTGTGATGAATCGAACACCCATAGAGTTCTGGTGTTGATCATGTTTCGCTCGTGAAAGAGGTTTAGTCAACGGGTCTGCAACATTCAGATCCGTATGCACTTTACAAATATCTATGTCTCCATCCTGAACATAATTCCGGTTGGAGTTGAAACGGCGCTTGATGTGCTTGCTCTTCTTGTGAAACCTGGGCTCCTTGGTAATATAAATAGCACAAGTGTTGTCACAGAAGAGAGTCATCGGGCTTGACGCGCTTGGAATGACTCCTAGGTCGGTGATGAACTCCTTCATCCAGACTCCTTCCTGCGCTGCTTCAGAAGCAGCTATGTACTCCGCTTCACATGTAGATGCTGCCACCACGCTTTGCTTGCAACTGCACTAGCTGACTTCCCCTCCATTCAAAATATACACGTATCCGGTTTGTGACTTAGAGTCATCCAGATCTGTGTCGAAGCTAGCATCGATGTAACCCTTTACGATGAGCTCTTCGTCACCTCCATAAACGAGAAACATATCCTTAGTCCTTTTTAGGTACTTCAGGATGTTCTTGACCGCTGTCCAGTGTTCTGTACCGGGATCACTTTGGTACCTCCCTACCAAACTTATGGCAAGGTTCACATCAGGTCTGGTACACAGCATGGCATACATGATAGAACCTATTGCCGAGGCATAGGGAATGACACTCATCTTTTCTCTATCTTCTGCCGTGGTCGGCGACTGAGTTTTACTCAATCTCATACCTTGCAAAACAGGCAAGAATCATTTCTTTGACTGATCCATATTGAACTTCTTCAATATTTTTTCAAGGTATGTACTTTGTGAAAGACCAATGAGGCGTCTCGATCTATCTCTATAGATTTTGATGCCTAATATGTAAGCAGCTTCTCCAAGGTCCTTCATTGAAAAACTTTTATTCAAGTAGGCCTTTACATTTTCCAAGAATTCTATATCATTTCCCATCAGCAATATGTCATCCACATATAATATGAGAAATGCCACAGAGCTCCCACTCACTTTCTTGTAAATACAGGCTTCTCCATAAGTCTGTATAAAGCCAAACGCTTTGATCACCTCATCAAAGCGAATATTCCAACTCCGAGATGCTTGCACCAGCCCGTAAATCGAGCGCTGGAGCTTGCATACCTTGTTAGCGTTCTCTGGATCGACAAAACCTTCCGGTTGCATCATATACAACTCTTCCTTGAGGAAGCCATTAAGGAATGATGTTTTGACGTCCATTTGCCATATCTCATAATCATAGAATGCGGCAATAGCTAACATGATTCGGACTGACTTCAGCATCGCTACGGGAGATAAAGTCTCGTCGTAGTCAATCCCTTGAACTTGTCGATAACCCTTAGCGACAAGCCGAGCTTTATAGATGGTCACATTACCATCCGCGTCTGTCTTCTTCTTAAATATCCATTTGTTTTCTATGGCGTGCCTATCATTAGGCAAGTCCACCAAAGTCCATACTTTGTTTTCATACATGGATTCTATCTCGGATTTCATGGCTCCAAGCCATTTATTGGAATCTGGGCCCGCCATTGCTTCTTCATAGTTCGAAGGTTCACCGTTGTCTAACAACATGATTTCCAGTATAGGGTTGCCGTACCACTCTGGTGCGGAACGTACCCTTGTGGACCTTCGAAGTTCAGTAGTAACTTGATCAGTTTCTTCATGATCATTATCATTAACTTCCTCCCTTGTCGGTGCAGGCACCTCAGGAACAGTTTCCTGTGCTGCACTACTTTCCGGTCCAGGAGGGGTGACTGTCACCTCATCAAGTTCTACTTTCCTCCCACTCACTTCTTTCGAGAGAAACTCTTTCTCCAAAAAGCATCCATTCTTGGCAACAAAGACTTTGCCTTCGGATCTGTGGTAGAAGGTGTACCCAATTGTTTTCTTTGGGTATCCTATGAAGACGCATTTTTCCGATTTGGGTTCGAGCTTTTTAGGTTGAAGTTTCTTGACATAAGCATCGCAACCCCAAACTTTCAGAAACGACAGCTTCGGTTTCTTGCCAAACCAAAGTTCATACGGAGTCGTCTCAACGGATTTTGACGGAGCCCTATTTAAAGTGAATGCGGCAGTCTCTAAAGCATAACCCCAAAAAATAGCGGTAAATCGGTGAGGGACATCATAGATTGCACCATGTCCAACAGAGTACGATTTCGACGTTCGGACACACCGTTACGTTGAGGTGTTCCGGGCGGTGTCAATTGTGAAACAATTCCACAGCTTCTAAGGTGTGTGCCAAATTCATGACTTAAATATTCACCCCCATGATCTGATCGCAAGAACTTTATTTTTCTGTCACGCTGATTCTCAACCTCATTCTGAAATTCCTTGAACTTTTCAAAGGTCTCAGACTTGTGTTTCATCAAATAGGTATACCCATATCTACTCAAGTCATCTGTGAGGGTGAGAACATAAAGATAGCCTCCGCGAGCCTCAACACTCATTGGACCGCACACATCGGTATGTATGATTTCCAACAAGTTGGTTGCTCGCTCCATTGTTCCGGAGAACGGAGTCTTGGTCATCTTGCCCAAGAGGCATGGTTCGCACGTGTCAAATGATTCATAATCAAGAAACTCTAGAAGTCCATCCGAATGGAGCTTCTTCATACGTTTTACACCAATATGACCAAGGCGGCAATGCCACAAGTATGTGGGACTATCGTTATCAACTTTACATCTTTTGGCATCTACACTATGAATATGTGTATCACTATGTTCAAGATTCATCAAAAATAAACCATTGACCAGTGGGGCATGACCATAAAACATATCTCTCAAATAAATAGAACAACCATTATTCTCCGATTTGAAAGAATATCCATCTCGCATAAGACGAGATCCAGAAACAATGTTCATGCTCAAAGCTGGTACTAAATAACAATTATTTAGGTTTAAAACTAATCCCGAGGGTAGATGTAGAGGCAGCGTGCCGACGGCGATCACATCGACCTTGGAACCATTCCCGACGCGCATCGTCACCTCATCCTTCGCCAGTCTCCGTTTATTCCGCAGCTCCTGTTTTGAGTTACAAATGTGAGCAACTGCACCGGTATCGAATACCCAGGAGCTACTACGAGTGCTGGTAAGGTACACATCAATAACATGTATATCATATATACCTTTGACGTTGCCGGCCTTCTTGTCTGCTAAGTATTTGGGGCAGTTCCGCTTCCAGTGACCCGTTCCCTTGCAATAAAAGCACTCTGTCTCAGGCTTGGGTCCATAGTTTGGCTTCTTCCCGGCAACAGGCTTGCCAGGCGCGGCAACTCCCTTGCCGTCCTTCTTGAAGTTCTTCTTACCCTTGCCTTTCTTGAACTTAGTGGTTTTATTGACCATCAACACTTGATGTTCTTTCTTGATGTCTACCTCCGCTGATTTCAGCATCGAATACACCTCGGGAATGGACTTCTCCATCCCCTGCATATTGAAGTTCAACACGAAGTTCTTGAAGCTTGGTGGGAGCGACTGGAGGATTCTGTCAACGACCGCTTCATCTGGGAGATTCATTCCCAGCTGAGACAAGCGGTTGTGCAATCCTGAAATCTTGAGGATGTGCTCACTGACAGAACTGTTTTCCTCCATCTTACAGCTGTAGAATGCGTTGGAGACATCATATCTCTCAACTCGGGCATGAGCTTGGAAAACCATTTTCAGCTCTTAGAACATCTCATATGCTCCATGGTGCTCAAAACGTTTTTGGAGCCCCGATTCTAAACTGTAAAGCATGCCGCACTGAACCAGGGAGTAATCATCACTACGCGACTGCCAGACGTTCAAAATGTCTTGGTCCGCATCAGGAGCAGGTGCATCACCTAGCGGTGCTTCTAGGACATATGATCTCTTGGCAGCTATGAGGATAATCCTCAGGTTACGGACCCAATCCGTATAGTTGCTACCATCGTCTTTCAGCTTGGTTTTCTCTAGGAACGCGTTGAAGTTGAGGGAAACTGGAGCGTGGGCCATTTGATCTACAAGAGATATTGTAAAGAATTTAGACTAAGTTCATGATAATTAAGTTCATCTTAATCAAATTTTAATGAACTCCCACTCAGAATGACATCTCTCTAGTCATCTTAAGTGATACACGATCCGAATCGAGTAGTCCGTGTCCGATCATCACGTGAGACGAACTAGTCAAAAACGGTGAACATCTTCATGTTGATCGTATCTTCTATACGACTCGTGTTCGACCTTTCGGTCTTCCGTGTTCCGAGGCCATGTCTGTACATGCTAGGCTCGTCAAGTGAACCCTAAGTGTATTGCGTGTGTAAATCTGTGTTACACCCGTTGTATGCGAACGTTAGAACCTATCACACCCGATCATCACGTGGTGCTTCGGAGCAACGAGCTTTAGCAACGGTGCACAGTTAGGGGAAACACATTACTTGAAATTTTTAGTGAGAGATCATCTTATTTACTACCGTCGTTCTAAGTAAACAAGATGCATAAACATGATAAACATCACATGCAATCAATTAAAGTGACATGATATGGCCAATATCATCTTGCTCCTTGGATCTCCATCTTCGGGGCACCATGATCATCTTGTCACCGGATCGACACCATGATCTTCATCATCATGATCTCCATCATCGTGTCTTGAAGAAGTTGTCACGCCAACTATTACTTCTACTACTATAGCTAACGTTTAGCAATGAAGTAAAGTAATTACATGGCGTTATTCATTGACACGCATGTCATACAATAATTAAGACAACTCCTATGGCTCCTGCCGGTTGTCAAGTTCATCGACATGCAAGTCGTGATTCCCTATTACAAAAACATGATCAATCTCATACATCACATATATCATTCACCACATCTTCGTTCTTAGCCATACCACGTCACAAAAACACATGCTGCAAAAACAAGTTAGACGTCCTCTAATTGTTATTGCAAGTTTTACGTGGCTTCTATAGGATTTCTAGCAAGAACGTTTCTTACCTACGCCAAAACCACAACGTGATTTGTCAACTTCTATTTACCCTTCATAAGGACCCTTTTCATCGAATCCGATCCGACTAAAGTAGGAGAGACAGACACCCGCCAGCCACCTTATGCATCTAGTGCATGTCTGTCGGTGGAACCAGTCTCACGTAAGCGTACGTGTAAGGTCGGTCCGGGCCGCTTCATCCCACAATACCGCCGAATCAAGATTGACTAGTAACGGTAAGAAAGTTGAACAAGATCATACGCCCACAACTGCTTTGTGTTCTACTCGTGCAAGATGCTACGCATAAAACCTAGGCTCTGATACCACTGTTGGGGAACGTAGCATAATTCAAAAAATTCTACGTCTTCACCAAGATCCAACTATGGAGACATCTAGCAACGAGCAAGTAAGAGTGCATCTACATACCGTTATGAAGATTGCGTGCGGAAGCTTTCAATGAAGCAAGGATGAAGTAGTCGTACTCTTCACGTTCTTCGTCACCGATGATCTAGCGCCGAACGGACGGCACCTCCGCGTTCAACACACGTACGGTGCAGCAACGTCACCTCCTTCTTGATCCAGCAAGGGGGGAGGAGAAGTCGTCAGAGATCCGGCAGCACGACGGCGTGATGACGGATGCAGTGGAGATCGCAGCAGGGCTTCGCCGGGCGCCCTGTGTGGGAGTTGGGAGGTGTGACGGGAGGGGGAGAGGCGCCAGGGCTTGGGTGCGGCTGCCCTCTCCCCCCCCCCCCACATATATATAGGGGGCCAGGGGGGCGCCAGCCCCCTGCAGATCCAATCTGCAAGGGGGGCGGCGGCCAGGGAGGAGTCCTCCTCCCCCAAGGCAAGTGGTGGCCCCCCCTCCCCTTAGGGTTTTAACCCTAGGCGCATGGGGAGGTGGTCCACCTTGTGGTGCGCCAGCCCAGAGGGCTGGACACATCCCCTCGCGGCCTAGGGGCCCCACCGGGATGGGTGGCCCCACCCGGTGGACCCCCGGGGCCCCTTCGGTGGTCCCGGGACGCTCCCGGTGACCCCCGGAGATCACCCGTTGGCCGAAACTGGACTTCCCATATATCAATATTTACTTCCGGACCATTCCGGAACTCCTCGTGACATCCGGGATCTCATCCGAGACTCCGAACAACTTTCGGGTTTCCACGTGCATTTATCTCTACGACCCTAGCGTTACCGAACCTTAAGTGTGTAGACCCTACGGGTTCGGGAGACACGTAGACATGTCCGAGACCACTCTCCGGTCAATAACCAACAGCGGGATCTGGATACCCATGTTGGTTCCCACGTGTTCCTCGATGATCTTCATCGGATGAACCACCGTGTCAAGGATTCACTCAATCCCGTATGTTATTCCCTTTGTCCATCGGTACGGTACTTGCCCGAGATTCGATCGTCGGTATTCCCGATACCTTGTTCAATCTCGTTATGGCAAGTCTCTTTACTCGATCCGTAATCCATCATCCCGTGACTAACTACTTAGTCACATTGAGCTCATTATGATGATGTCTTACCGAGTGGGCCCAGAGGTACCTCTCCGTCATATGGAGTGACAACATCCCAGTCTCGGTTCGTACCAACTCAACAGACACTTTCGGAGATACCCAATGCATACCTTTATAGCCACCCAGTTACGTTGTGACGGTTGGCACACCCAAAGTACTCCTACGGTATCCGGGAGTTGTACAACCTCATGGTCTAAGGAATAAATACTTGACACCGAAAAGCTTATGCATTACGAACTATACGATCTCGTGTTATGCTCAAGTTTGGGTCTTGTCCATCACATCATTCTCCTAATGATGTGATCCCGTTATCACCGACATCTCATGTCCATGGTCAGGAAACCGTGACCATCTGTTGATCAACGAGCTGGTAACTAGAGGCCTACCAGGGACTCATTGTGGTCTGTGTATTCACACATGTATCGCTGTTTCCGTACAATACAATTCAAGCATGAATAACAAACGATTATCATGAACAAGGAGATATAATAATAATACTTTTATTATTGCCTCTAGGGCATATCTCCAACAGTTTTGTGTATTCATGTGGCAACTGTTTGCCTTTTGTATGCAATCCCAACTATTATGTAATTCGTACGATGTGATATCCATCTTGCTAAGCGCCCGAAATGTGGTTGTGCCCCAATCACGAGTTCAACACGTGATCAGGATAGAATCGCATCTTGGGCGTGACACATAAGCTTTTTCGTAGCGGCGCAAACCCGATGCATTCGAAGGAGTCGTAACACAAGTTGTCCATAAATGTGGCACGCCCATTCAAATTTAAGCAGCAACACAGATAATTTGGTGACAGAAAGTTTCTCCATCTCTTGTGCAAAGTTCAACTCGCCATCGAAATGATTCTGCTATAAAATTGTGCAGGGTATCATGCATAGAACGAACTAAATTCTGAAGCATAAATCTGACCGTAGTTTCAGTAGCACATAAGACACGATGCGTACTCTGGCATACAGGTGCAAGTTAAGCACATGTTCCCCATTCTCTATGCCAATCTTCTCTATCGTCTGCACGCTCATGTCATGTAGACGCCATGAAGCAAAAGCAAGATGAAACTCTGTATACCAGCGCTGCCACTTGACCTTCTCTAGCACTGACGCCGAAATGGACACGCGGGTGTCCATGCCGGCTTGGATGATCATCATCTGCAGTTGCTTAAGCTGGGGGGTTACAATGTCAATGTCATGGCATTCCATATGGTTATCCATATAAACCTTATGTTTCTGCAGCGATGCCGAGTGGACCATGATGTTGACCCTAGCTAAGTCGATCTCTAACACACGTAGGCGCGGGCATCGGGTGACCAAGGTGCCAATGTCGATGGTGCTGCAACGCCATTGTAGGGTCAACCTCTCGAGCGCCAGGAACTCACCCGTCGTCGACGACGATGTGAAGCATACGATTTGCAAATCCATCTCAATCGATGTAATATCGTATTGAAATCGTATCCCTCAAATTCGTTGGTCACAACAAGGTCCTGCAACGATAGCCTCGCCGCGGTGTGGAGAAGAGAGATGAAGCAAGCGGCGTCCATGCGGTCTCTCCAAGGAATATCGAGCGTGGCGAGCGCCGTTTCGAACAAAGCAAGCGCCATCCTGCTGAAGGTGACATTAAGCACACGCGGGCATGGACATCGGTTAAGCAACATGCGAGGGTTGGCGATGTTACCGGAAAGGGACAACCTCTAGAGCACGAGGAACTTTCATGTTGGAGGCAGCCTGAGCTGCTGCGACTCGAGGTAACTCATACTGAGCATGCGCATGCACTGGCAGAGGTTGAGCAAGGAACCAAGGCCGTCGATTTTTCCGACGAGGGACAGACTATCAAGCATGGGGAACACGTTCTTGGGCGGCAGAGTGATGGCGATGGCGTGCTTGCCTAGGGTGTTGATACTGAGCATGCGGAGGTGGGGGCAGCGGCTGAGCAATATGCCAAGATTTATGTTGTGGCCAGCGAGGGATAACCTCTCGAGAGAGGTGAACTCACTGTTAGAGCAAATAAGCCGCGGCGACGAGTTCACCGCGTCGGGCGCGTGTATGGGCGCGCGCCGGGCGTGGTGGGCGCGTCGGGTCCGTGGCAGGGAGTGCGTGTGTGCGTGCAGGTGCAGCACGGGGCGTGTCTGTGCGGGTGTGCGTTGTGTGCGTGGGTTTAGGATTAGCTGTTGGGCGAGTCGCGTGGCTGATCGAGAGCGCGGCCGTTGGAGCTCGCCGTGGAGCGCGCACGTCGGAGCGCGACGCGGGCACGAGCGGAGCGAGCGGGGCGCGAGCGATCAGGAGGGAGTGGAGGTGTGGGTCATGCCCGTGGCGCTGGCTCGCATATAAAGCCACAGCGAGGGCCGTTGTAACAGGTGCGGTGTCGAGTTCGTGCTCGGGAATTGGCGTTATTGCGCCGGGAAAAACCACCGTGTCTCCGTGTCCTTCTTCCTCCTCCAGTCTTCTTCTTCCTTGGTTCATGCCACGGCGTCAGAGAGAGCTAGGAGGAGCGAGGCGAGGGACTGGAGGTTCCAACATTTGGCATCAGAGCCACGTTGGGGTCAGGGCGCACCGGCGATGTCTATCGTCCCGTACGGCGGCGGAACGGGCGGTGCGTTGCCGCAGTCGGTGCCACTCCTCACCGGCGACAACTACACGGCGTGGTCGATCAAGGTGGAGGCGAACCTTGATGCGGCCGGGCTATGGGAAGCGGTGGTGGTGCCAGAGGACGCGGCGGCGGCCGTCATCGCGAAGAAGGACAAGCCCGCACGCGCCTATCTGCTCGGTGCTCTTGCGGAGGATCTCCTGCTGCAGGTGGCGGCGAAGAAGACTGCCACGGAGGTGTGGGCGAGCCTAAAGGCGAGGTTTGTGGGCGCGGACCGCGTGCGCGCGGCGCGGCTCGGCACGCTCCGGGAGGAGTTCGAGCTCCTGTGCATGGCGAGCGACGAGTCGCTGGACGCGTTCGCGGGGAAGCTCGGTGGCATGGCGGCGCGCTACGCGGCGCTGGGCTCTACCCAAGAGGATGCGGCGCTCGTCAAGAAACTGCTCGACTCGGTGCCGGACCGCCTGTACACAGCGGTGGCTGGGATCGAGCAGTTCTGCGATGTCTCGACGATGCTCTTCGAGGATGCGCTGGGCCGCCTGAAAGCGTTCAATGAGAGGCTCCGACGACGCGGGCAGGCAGGCGGCGAGCGCGCGGACGGGCGGCTGTTGTACACCGCGGCAGAGTGGCGGGCGCGCGAGCGGCGTCGGAGCGGTGCGCGCGCAGAGGATGACGACGACGGGGCGCGCAGCGAGGCGTCGGGATTCGGCGGGAACCGGCGCGGCCGCTGCTACAAGTGCGGCGAACGCGGGCACTTCAAGCGTGAGTGCCCGCAGTGGAAGAAGGCGCCGGCGGCAGAGCGTGCGTTGCTGGTCGACGGCGACGTCGAGGACGCCGGCCTGCTCTGAACCGCGGCTTAGGGCGCGAATGTTAGAGCAAATAAGCCGCGACGACGAGTTCACCGCGTCGGGCGCGTGTATGGGCGCGCGCCAGGCGTGGTGGGCGCGTCGGGTCCGTGGCAGGGAGTGCGTGTGTGCGTGCAGGTGCAGCATGGGGCGTGTCCATGCGGGTGTGCGGTGTGTGCGTGGGTTTAGGAGTAGCTGTTGGGCGAGTCGCGTGGCTGATCGAGGGCGCGGCCGTTGGAGCTCGCCGTGGAGCACGCGCGTCGGAGCGCGACGCGGGGCACGAGCGGGGCGCGAGCGATCAGGAGGGAGTGGAGGCGTGGGTCATGCCCGGGGCGCTGGCTCGCGTATAAAGCCACAGCGAGGGCCGTTGTAACAGGTGCGGTGTCGAGTTCGTGCTCGGGAATTGGCGTTGTTGCGCCGGGAACAACCACCGTGTCTCCGTGTCCTTCTTCCTTCTCCAGTCTTCTTCTGACTTGGTTCGTGCCACGGCATCAGAGAGAGATAGGAGGAGCGAGCCGAGGGACTGGAGGTTCCAACACTCACCACCAGCAAAGGACGGTGTGGCATCGACAGTGAAGACACGGGATTCCATCTCGATCGTGGTGGTGCAGTCGAAACATGGCAACTTGATATCATCCAGCTCAAATTCATACTCCCTCCGTCCCAAAATTCTTATCTTCGATTTGTCTAAATACGGATATATCTAGTCATATTTTAGTGTTAGATACTTTCCTATCTAGATAAATATAAGACAAGAATTTTGAGAGGGAAGGAGTACATGTCAACCCAAGCAAACTCATACCTGTCAACCGCCATTGTTGAAGAGGGTGACATCAGGTTTGTATGAGGAGCTCTTGCCAGTGATGCCTGAGGGGAAGCTAGCTACCTTGACCTTGGGC
Source organism: Secale cereale (assembly GCA_902687465.1). NCBI lineage: Eukaryota > Viridiplantae > Streptophyta > Magnoliopsida > Poales > Poaceae > Secale > Secale cereale. Next base: position 46,520,617 of record LR738715.1, read on the forward strand.
CATGGCACGATTGATGAGCCGGGCCGCCATACCAAGAGGGCATCCCCCTGTTGATCTAGCTTCCCCAATAGGACCAACGCGTAATCATCCTCGTTGGACGGGCGTGTAATCTTGAATACATTTCAAACACGTTCAAATTTCAACATTTCACATTCCATATATGTGAAACAAACCTATTTCACTAGAAAAATGAAAAAAAAAATCAATTGAAAGATGTTGGCTATATTACAGCATGGTTAATAGTATAGCCAACAGCCGGCTATATGGAGTTGCCATGTCACATATAGTCAACCTTATAGCCAACATGTATAGTAGCTAGTTGCAACTAACAACGCTATAAGAGGGGCTGAGCAAGCGGGTAACATAGCCAAACAATGGTTTTGCTAGGAAGGTTTCAAAGGTTAGAGGTTTCATGGCAACAAAGAGAGGGGCTGACAATAAGATGGGTAGCGCGACATATAACGGTAGCATCGAGACAACTAAGCAAAGGCAATGATAGTAAAGGTATCCAAGGGTATGGTCATCTTGCCTGAGATCCCGCAAGGAAGAAGAACGGATCCATGAAGAAGACGAAGAAGAAGCCTTGAAGAAGAACCACGGGTAGACGAACGAATCCTCACGAACGCAACGGAACGGAACAAGCACTAACGAGAAGAAGCAAGCAACACGGTAAACACACCACACGAGACATGACAATATGCTCAACCAAGTATGATGCAAGACAGTTCTATATAGGATGCACTACAAGTCTATACAGGAAGCAAAACATGGCAAGGTAGGAAGCACAGAAAAACAACACAAGTCTATATGATGCAATACATTTCAAGGTATGATGCATGACAAGTCTATACAGGAAGCAATACATGGCAAGGTAGGAAGCACAGAAAACCAACACAAGAACATGACAATATGCTCAAGCAAGGCAAAGGTGCAAAATGCACCCAAACATCAAGCAAACATACTCCAAACATGTAAAGAAGATGATAATATGATTCTACATGCAAAATCACACAAGTTTCATATAAGGCACACCCAAAACGGAGCAACAGGCTAAAAGATACACATGAAACAAGATATAACAACAAGCTGAAATTAACAGCCACATAGCAACTTTGGAGCAAGATATATATATATATATATATATATATATATATATATATATATATATATATATATATATATATATATATATATATATATATATATATATATATATATATATATATATATATATATATATATGCTACAGCACTCAAAAATGATGACAAGAAGCATGGACATGAAGTAGACATATCCTACAGCAAACAACTCCATTGGAGCAACTCCATAGGAGGCATGGATCAATAGCAACAAGCTACAACATTTTGATCATGACACTAAAAACTGACAGTAATATTTTATAGCAACTTGAGAGCAAGAAATAAATAAGCTACAGCAGGCCAAAAGAGCAAGTAAGGGAATGAATGGATAGGCAACAACATATACAACAAGGAATGATCAATGTCCACCCCAAAACTAACATGGATTTGCCTAGGACATCAAGCAAACATAGCATCATGATAAGACAGATTCCAGACTTAGTGAAATTTCACTAAGTGTTAAAACAGTAACATTGGCATGGCATGTTTGCAAGCATGTTTAAGTCAACACAAGGCATATCATGGAAAGTTAAATGCACCACAGCAAAGAACACATAATGGTGCTCCTAAAACATCTAGACATGTGACCTGGGGACAAACACATCAATAGCAACGAGCTCCTCAACTAGGCATCTCGTAACAAGTTACAAAACCTAACAGCCACATGCACTTTTGCAAAAGGGATAAACATGGCAATATGAACTCTAACATGCATGCTAAAGCAACCAACATGTAGAGCATCTCATGATGAACATTTTGACATATCATTTGCATCATTTGGATAAACATGCACCAAGTTATCACATCTCAAACATAGCAACAAAATAACAAGAAGCAGCAGTTTATAACAAGTAGCACTCTTGCAACAGGGATTAGAGCATCTAGAAGCCCTCAAATGAGCATGGCACATGAAACAAAGTGTAGAGCATATCACCACGATCATTTTGACATATCATACACTCGATTTGGATCACCACACAAAAAGTTACCAGCAGTCAAAGATGCAACATTATAACAGTTTTCAGGGGACTTAGCAGAAATTGACACTAGGGGAAAAAACACAACAGGCGGGTTTTGCTATATTACGCACAGGGTGGGGAAAAAGGCGGGGCTCACCATTGGGCCAAGCCCAAGAAGAAGAGGAGGCAGGCCTGGAAGTCAAGTAGGCCGACTTGGGCCTGAGCAACTGGGTCTTGGAGCTGGGACGCAAGCTGGGCGCGGCCCACACGCAGGTGCGGTCAACGGGCATGTTTGGATTGAGCCGAGCTCGATGCAGTGGTGCAGGGGAAGCGCCGACGCGGATCACGGGGCGGCTACGAAATGGCCGGGGAGCTCGATGGGGCTACGCGACGCCGTTGAGGTTGGGGTGTCCGGGAACGGATGGATCGGGCCTCCGAGCTCCGGATCCGGCCGGTGGCGAGGCGGGGCCAATGGTTGCCGAACTCCGGCGGTGGTGACGCGGGATATGATGCCGGCGGGCAGGGGCGCGAAAACGACGAGGTCGGCCGTGGATCTGGGCATGCGCGGCGGCGCTCGACGTCAGGGTCGCCGGAGGGACCACGGCGGCGGGGTTCGGCCTGCAGTGCGGCGGCGGTAGCTCGGGAGGAGTCGGCGATGGGACGAAGGGGCTCGAGGCCCCCTGGCTCGGGAGCTGGGCGAGCGGCCGCGTCGCTCGGGCCCGGTTCGCGGCTCGGGCGGGCCTCGCCGTGGGCCTGGCGGACCTGCGCGGGGGAAGGGAGGTGGCTGGAGCCACTTGGCGGCGGGGAGAGGTGACAGGTGGCGGCTGGTGGCTGGGGGCTGCGGAAAACGAGGAGGAGGCCTAGGGTTGCCATTTTTGGACGGGGAGATGGCTACAAATAGCAAAGGGGGCTAGGGTTAGGTGTTTTGGGGCGATTCGGAGCCACCGGATACCGATCGGACGGCTCCGGACAGAGAGAGGGGGTAGGATGGGCCTAGGTGGAGGAAGTGGGCTGTGTAGGAGGCCTCAGGCTTAGAGAAGAAAAGAGAGGGAGAGACCCGCGGGGGTTTTCAGAGACCGAAAACGTCCGACTTTAAACCGGCGACTAGTGCCGCTATATATATCCGTTGGGCTATCAAACGGATTCCGAATGCGATGAAATTTGGCAGGCGGCCTGTCTACACTATAATAAGACCACATGCCAAGTTTCAACCCATTCCATGAACCTTTTTTGACCACTCATAAAATAAATATTCGGAGGCACCGCGGACGCGTGTGAGTGTGTCTGGGCTCAGAACGGACAACGGAAAGGACGAGGGGACTCGGGCGGATGCAAGTTTCGAAAACATGCTGATGCAAGCACACATGATGACAAGGCAAAGATGCACACGCAAGCAGATGACATGGCAAAGGCAACGAATAACTGACTGACACCTGGCTGACACCTGGCGCACCGGTCTCGGGGTGTCACAACACTCCCCTACTAACAAGAGATCTCGTCCCGAGAACTTAGGAACGAGACGGAAGGGAAAAAGGAAGAACAAAGTTCTTCGAGGACAAAAGAGTGAAACCAAAGAACCTTGAGAGGTTGAATAACTTGAAAGAAAGGATACAACGGAGATGAACGAAGTTGCAAAGACTTTGTTAAATAATATGAAGAAGGAATACGACGAGAACCAAAAGGTTGAAAGAATAATAATGAATAAGAAACCACTCCGGTTAAAAGAGATAGAAAGGAATTCGAACGAAGGAATTCAGGCAGCACTCCGGCTCAAACTGAAAGGAATAGCACACCGGTTTAAGATGAATTGTAAGAACACAATGCCTCCTGAAAGAATTAAAAGAGTGGAATGAAACGAGCGGACAAGAAGATGACAACTTCCATCACGAAAGAGTTTAAAAGAGCATCTTCACGAGAAAGACTTGAACGGAGTTGTTGAGAAAATCAACAACAAAAGAATAAGCTTGTCGTGGACTTATTTAAAATCATCCCAAAACTTGAGATGAAATTATGCCGCAACCAAATATTGAATAGATGAGAAGACGAACGAAATGCAAAACTCCCTTCAAAAGAATACGGAGAATTATTTGCACTCGAGAGGCAAAAGAATAAGAATGCTTGAGCTGCTCCAGAAAAATTGCTCAATATTTGAAGAATGGATTAAATGATGGAGAACGACCAAGAAGAACTCCGGTAACGAAAAGATGATGATAAAGAAGTGAAGGATTCAAGAATAAGAATAAAGCGTTGCGCTGATTTAGACAGGGTTCCGAAGAGATGGCCGAGAAAACTTGAACTCCAGGAAATAAAAGATTAAAAGAGTCGGAACTAGAATTTATCCATCAATAATAAACTCCGAAGGAAGGAATTAATCAACTTGATGGAAAAGAATAAGAATTATGTTATGCTTCTCCTCCATCAATTAAATTGATGAAAGCAATGGATTCGCATATCACTTATTCTCGATGAAATTGATTTAAAGAAGAATATATCGCGGACTTGCGACAATCTTCATGGAACACCGGTAGGATTGGAATGAACGAATGAATTGATATGATAGCACCGGAAAAGAACTCTTGAGCGAACCACCGTAAGGAATTGAAACCGAGTGATGAAAATGGAACGAACCACCGTGAAGAATTAAAATCAAGTGAAGAACGAGAATGACCACCGTAAGGAATGAAATTGAAGGATGCAAGAGGACAAGCCACCATAAGAAAATGAATCGAGTGAATACGATGAATCGCCAGAAAGAATAATGCACTTGGGGAATTTAGATGACGAGCACGAAGAGATCGCGAACTGATTAAAGAATACTTGAATGAAGCACCAGAATAATGTGAGACAAACGAAGAGGCATCAATGAAGAATATTTGGAGGACGAAGTTGAAAACTGAGAACGAAGAAATCTTTTGAAATGATGACCTTCGGAGGAACACAAAGAAAGAATTCGTGAAATACTCCGGAAGAATGAAAAGAAGAAGGGTTGAACCACACATGAAAAGAATTGCAAACGAACTTCGGAAGGCACGTGACTGATGGAATCCATACTTACGTCACATTTGAAAGAATTTCGGAACACTCCGGAAAAATTAGAAGAGTCGGGTAAGATCCTGGGAAAAACCTGTGGGTTATGAGCCCACCGAAGAGAAAAAAATCATCGTTGAAATGGAATGCAGACGAGATGATGCACCGGAACAATTGAAAAACTCGAATGAGGTGACAACCTTGAATTAATTGGAACACAGACAAATCTCTTGAGAATGTCTTTGGAACACCGGAACAATTAGATGGCGAGAGGTAAACAAGCAAAGTGAAGCAATTGAGCCGAGGAAAAAGAATATGGTGAACACCGAATACTAATAGAATTGGAACCACCGGAAAGAAAAGAGATGAATAATATCAAACGAGAGGAGAATTCACCAGAGAATAAAGGAGATAAATGATGATGAACTAGACGAGAATTCACCAGTTGAAAAATAACTAAGGAAAAATGCAAAGGATTCACATGAGTAGGATGGATACTCGATTAAGGGCTCCGGCTCCGAGAAGCAAAAAGGGTGGGCGGGTGGGAAAAGAAAAACAACAACGGACGGGGAAAACAACACTGGTTGAAAAGAACTGAGGGTTGAACTTGCAAAGAAGAAGAGGGTTGAATCCACTTGACAAGAGATGCACCAGATGAAAGAACTAACAACGCAACGAACGGAAACTATCCACGTGATCCTAAAAAAAATTCAAGGGGAAGAGGAGTAATTCAAAACACCTACGTCAAAATTCCTCACCAGAGCGACGAAGGGGCAAGGAAGTAAAAAGAATTCCTACTCTTCGATATAACTAGACTCAACAACAGCCAAGCTATGATCAATCAAGGGGCCTCCTATGGTCGGTCGAGGCTCTGATACCAACTTGTCAGGCCCAAGATGCGAGTCTATCCCGATCACGTGACACTTACGTGATTGGGGCACAACCGCATTTCGGGCACTTAGCAAGATGGATATCATTACACCGTACCCTTACATACATACATGGGGGATACAACAATACATACAAGTCACATGAATACAACAACATCAATACAAGGTATCCGACTGCGGATACAAACATGAAAAGAACAACGACATCCATCTGCTATCCCAGGCTGCCGACCCGGAACCTAACCCAAGACTGAAGAAGAAGAAGAAGAAGAAAGAACTCCAAACAACGATCAACGCTCTCACGTCAAGACATCGGAAACCTGCACCTGCAACTGTTGCTGTAGTATCTGTGAGCCACGAGGACTCAGCAATCCCATAACCATGGGTAACAAGACTATCAAAGCTTAATAGGTAGGAAGAGGTAAAGTGGTGAGGTTGCAGCAGCGGCTAAGCAAATATATATGGTGGCTAACTTACGAGTAGAAGAATAAGATGAGCATCTACGCAAACGGTCGCAAACTAGTAATGATCGCTAAAGATCCTGAACTACCTACGAGTCAAGCATAACCCCACCGTGTTCTCTTCTCAAAGTGAAAAGAGACAGTCATGGTTACTCACACAGTTGTGTGTTTTACTTCGGATCCTCTGTCAAGTTTTCTACAACCGGACATTAACAAATTCCAATCTGCCACATAACCGCGGGCACGGCTTTCGAAAGATCATAACCCCGCAGGGGTGTCCCAACTTAGCCCATCACAAGCTCTCACGATCAGCTGAAGTGATAAATATAATATTATCACCCCTTATCTTAGGGAAATCCGATCAGGCTCCGCATCCCGGTGCACAAGACATTTCGACAATGGTAAAACAAGTCTAGCAAGACCTCCCGGTGTGTCGACACCCTGATAGTAGCCGTTCATATCTCGTCTCAGGCCACGTCCGGATGGGACAAGCTACAGGTATGCCAGATACCTCAAGTTTCCCCGAGGCGGCCCCGCAGGTTGCCCGTTTGGGACCAACACCATCAGCACTGGCCCCCCTGCTATGTAGAAAAGAATCTCCAAGGAGCGTCCCCCTTATGAAATTTAATTAATTAACTAAGTTGTTATTATGAGGCAAATTAAAACCAATGTTCGGCCTTGCTGGAGGAGTTTTATTCAAAGACGAAGTGTCAAGGGGTCCCCATATACCCAACCGTGTAAGGAACGCAAAATCAAGGAACATAATGCCGGTTTATCGGCGCCTAAGGTGGCATGAGTGGAACAAAACACCGAGCAAAAGGCCAAGCCTTCCACCCATGCCCAGTATATAGGTGTGTCAATATTAATAATAGATATTGTGATATTCCAACAACAAGTTCCCACCTGGAACGAACTTCATCTTCACCTGCAACTAACAACGATATAAGAGAGGCTGAGCAAGCGGGTAACATAGCCAAACAATGGTTTTGCTATGAAGGTTTCAAAGGTTAGAGGTTTCATGGCAACAAGGAGAGGGGCTGACAATAAGATGGGTAGCGCGACATATAACGATAGCATCGAGACAACTAAGCAAAGGCAATGATAGTAAAGGTATCCAAGGGTATGGTCATCTTGCCTGAGATCCTGCAAGGAAGAAGAACGGATCCATGAAGAAGACGAAGAAGAAGCCTTGAAGAAGAACCACGGGTAGACGAACGAATCCTCACGAACCCGTCGCCGGCATGGTAATTCTTTTCTTCCCTTACCCAATCCCTGGTCATGTCCGGTGGTGTTCGGTCCTCCTGCACTTGCTTGCATGCTGCCTTGCTGGTGTTGTGATGCGAGTGTGCTGGCTGTGTGTGCTTATTTCCGCCATGCATGTGTGGCAGTTGTTTATATGTGTGTGCTTGCTCACTGCTAGGCACTGCTGAGTAAATTGATGATGATTCAGTCATCCAGGTGGCGAGGATTGAGTAAAGTGATCATCAGTCACTCATTCAGTCATCGAGAAATAGGCATGAATGCAACACAAATGGGTAGTATTTTGATCTCATCTCGGACATTCAATTCATTGTCTTCATAATAATATGACATTTTATTAATTATTTATATATACTCGTCGTATCGCCGTATTGCTGTTTTCAAAAATTGTCGTATCCCGTATCCCCGTATCCGTATCGTGGTATCGATGTCACCGTATCGGTGCTTCGTAGCTTAGCAGAAATTGACACTAGGGGAAAAACACAACATGCGGGTTTTGCTATATTACGCACAGGGCGGGGAAAAAGGCAGGGCTCACCATTGGGCCAAGCCCAACAAGAAGAGGAGGCAGGCCTGGAGGTGAAGTAGGCCGACTTGGGCCTGAGCAACTGGGTCTTGGAGCTGGGCCGCAAGATGGGCGCGGCCCACACGCAGGTGCGGTCAACGGGCATGTTTGGATCGAGCCGAGCTCGATGCAGTGGTGCAGGGGAGGCGCCGACGCGGATCACGGGGCGGCTACGAAATGGCCAGGGAGCTCAACGGGGCTACGCGACGCCGGTGAGGTTGGGGTGGCCGGGAACGGATGGATCGGGCCTCCGAGCTCCGGATCCGGCCGGTGGCGAGGCGGGGCCGACGGCTGCCGAACTCCAGCGGCGGTGACGCGAGATCTGACGCCGGCGGGCAGGGGGCGCGAAAACGACGAGGTCGGCCGCGGATCTGGGCATGCGCGGCGGCGCTCGACGTCAGGGTCGCCGGAGGGACCACGGCGGCGGGGTTCGGCCTGCAGTGCGGCGGCGGTAGCTCGGGAGGAGTCGGCGATGGGACGAAGGGGCTCGAGGCCCCCTGGCTCGGGAGCTGGGCGCGCTGCGGGCGAGTGGCCGCGGCGCTCGGGCCCGGTTCGCGGCTCGGGTGGGCCTCGCCGTGGGCCTGGCGGGCCAGCGCGGGGGAAGGGAGGTGGCTGGAGCCACTTGGCGGCGGGGAGAGGTGAGAGGTGGCGGCTGGTGGCTGGGGGCTGCGGAAAACGAGGAGGAGGCCTAGGGTTGCCATTTTTGGACGGGGAGACGGCTATAAATAGCAAAGGGGGCTAGGGTTAGGTGTTTTGGGGCGATTCGGAGCCACCGGATACCGATCGGACGGCTCCGGACAGAGAGAGGGGATAGGATGGGCCTAGGTGGAGGAAGTGGGTTGTGTAGGAGGCCTCGGGCTTAGAGAAGAGAAGAGAGGGAGACACCCGTGGGGGTTTTCGGAGACCGAAAACGTCCGACTTTAAACCAGCGACTAGTGCCGCTATATATATCCGTTGGGCTATCAAACGGACTCCGAATGCGATGAAATTTGGCAGGCGGCCTGTCTACACTATAATAAGACCACATGCCAAGTTTCAACCCATTCGGAGAACGTTTTTCGACCACTCATAAAATAAATATTCGGAGGCACCGCGGGTGCGTGTGAGTGTGTCTGGGCTCAGAACGGACAACGGAAAGGACGAGGGGACTCGGGCGGATACAAGTTTCGAAAACATGCTGATGCAAGCACACATGATGATAAGGCAAAGATGCACACGCAAGCAGATGACATGGCAAAGGCAACGAATAACTGACTGACACCTGACGCACCGGTCTCGGGGTGTCACAGGTAGGGACCTTCTTATACTGTCTTTCCAAAGAGTCCATCTCTTAAGAGTCCAGATCAAATTATCAACCACGTATATATTTGTCTGTTAATGGATTCTACCCGTTATTTCCCCGGAGCACGCGCTTATGAGCAACGCATCGTAATAGAGTTTAAATTCCTCTAGTTATGTAGATCAACATTAGGGCTGTAATCTAATTATACGATCTAGTTCATTTCAATCATCAGTGTCATTTCAATCATCAGTGTACCTGGGTAGTCTTTTCAATATAAATAGTATATTATATTCCACTAATAATCGACCAGCTTTCTTACGCATATAAAACTTAAGTACGTTCCAACAAGTAATAATTACATGATAGTGATGTAAAGTAATTCCATGCATAAATATATGTATATAAATTCCATAATGAGGTATTCCGAATATTAAAAATTCCTAATAATTTAAATATAGTTGAATGACACATAATTCCAACAAAGACGATGGAACCCGTCGTTGTCGAGCTGCTCATCCCATCTCTCCATCGGTACACACGCACACATCAGCGGGCGAGCTTCTAACCCAAAGCATGCACACGCATCTGGCGGCCCAAGCCACACGCATACATCAATACACTAGTAATCATGCACGTGCAACGTACGTGTAACCTCAGGGAGAAAGGTTTGCGTTAAGTTTGTGTCAGAACCTGAACTTGTATGCATAGTATTATCCCAACTTGAACTTTCAATTCAGAATATCCGAACCCTAAACCCACGTCACATTTTTGCTTAGTTCCACTGACCGTCGCGCGATCCTCACTGAAGGAAACAACGGCACAATGTGCAATCCCTTTCCCTCCAAGTTCCGTAAGGCACTAATCAACATGTCTCCCATGAAATTTCTTCACACGAAATTGAAGCGCAGCCAACATGTATTACTAAGAAAAGCCAAGAGTATCACCCAAAAAGAAAGAAACAAAGAAAGTGTTGAATTAAGAATAATGGGTGGTGAAAACAATTCAGAAATGTAAGCATTAATTTTTTTCTCTAAACCTGTGATGCATGCAATGGCCATGTTGGTGTAAAACTATTTGTAAGGTTGTGCCATCCGTTTTTTCTTGGTGGCAAACAAAGAATAAGCCTGGTTTAATGTAAAAAATATATAAGAATCTGTAAAAAAATAATACAAATTACAGAATCTATGGATCCATTCCGACCTGCAAAATATTCATGCAACCCTTTACATCTATGGATCCATGCTCAGTTAGCAACAATAGAGAAATTGTAGAATCTGAAACCTCACATTATTTGCCATAGAATAAGCTCTGAAACCTCACACGTTATTTTCCATAGAGTAAGTTTGCGAGACACATATTGCAGAAGGGGAAAATACTACAATACAAGATAGCAATAAGCTGCATTAGCATTAGTGATATATATTCTCCGAAGAAGAGATAAGAACCGTAAGATAACTAAAAAGCTATCATACATGGCTGGTTTATGATCTACATAAAATGAACCAATCCGTCGCAATCGTCTCTTTTGACCTGCAGCACACATATGCACCAGGATGAGCAGTAACAAAAGCAATGTAAATTGGGGGCTGCAGCAAAATCTTGATGGAGTGGAAAATAGAAATCTAAATTTTTATATAGGCTTAATTATGCTTTGGCATAAATTTTCAAATAATAGCTCAAACACAAGATCACCATTCTTTCGTGTGACATATTATATATATGTTAGTTTATTCATATGAAAGATGATGCGAAGGAATAGTTTTGTAGCTTTAAATGTGAATATGCAAATTCTTATAAAACATTAAATGTAAAACACAATTTAGGCTTAGTGCTTGAAGAAAAATGAGAAAATAATATGTGTTGGTATAAGACATTACCAAATTGTACATTTGTTTAGTATGAAGCCTTTCTCTAACAACAATTCCCTATTTCATACACCAAACACTCTTCCCCCCTTTTTGTTCTACACTCACCATTCCACACTGCCTCAACAAAATTGGAATCAGTAGCAGATGTTGAGCTCGAGCTGGAGCAGAGGTCAACTAACATTAACAACTGCAACCAGCATGACCAAAAACTGACCAAGCATATCTGCCTCATGGCAAAGAAACTTTGCATGCAACATGCACAGAGAGACAATGCAATACACTCGAATGTTCTTGTCTGCCAAGTTACTCAACATATAGCCTAGAAATACAGTCACAACCACTTTGACACACTTGTCAAGAGGAACTTTCAGAGAACTAAGCATAGCAACGGAAGATCCGGCAAACAGAAACCGAAGCAAGATTTAATTACTATACTAAACCAGGAAATTGTCGATTCCAGTCCTTTCTTTCATTTACACGCCATCGACTAATCACCTCTCGTGCACAGTCGGTAAAAAACTACTTTCTGAGAAATATATAGTACCTCTTAGAAGGCTCAGTTTCTATATAGTAGCCCTTTGTACTCAATTAAACACTAATTAGAATGATCTCACGCACGTACCTCTATGTTCTTTCCGTGAATGTGCTCTGTGAAGGGTAACGGGGTCCGTCTACATCTTCTTCATCCCTCATTCCGGGATCAGGCGATTCATTGGTTCCACAACCATTGATTCATCATGTACAGTATAATACAACATGAACTTCAAGGGTATCATATCCAAAATTTATGAACGGATCCACATGTATAATATTACCAGGTGCAGTGTACTGTTCGCAGCCAACGTCGATACGTAGCGCGATCTCGGGGAGCAAATATGGTAGAAGGTGGACCTCTCTGCTTTGACCTTGTCCTCCTCCCCGTGTCGGACGGGAGTGAAATCCCAGGCGAGACCGTGGAGGAGTGGAAGACCGCGACCGGCGGGCACACGTGTAAGGAGTGGCCGGGGGCTAGAGGTGTTTGTGTGGGTCATTTGTTGGTGTCCAGCATAACCTATTCCAGGTCCATACAAGACCCTAGCTAGGCATTATGTCCAACACATGATCAGCAGTATAGAGAACACTTTCTAACATATATTATACTATTAATCATTGTCCATATATTTCCTTATTAACCCAATTCCATGCTCCATGACAGTATCAAATCCCTAAATGTGGCATGTTTCATAGCATTCCACTTTTTTATGTTACCTAATAATGTAAGTATATCCCGGACAAACACTTTGGTCGAGTTTGGCTGTCTGTGGAGTGAAGGAAAGAAACTTGACACTACAAATGTGTCAAAGAAAACTCTGAACACAACAACACTAAAGTCAATACCTCAGTTATAAGAACCTTTGCTCTCAGGGCATCCGCATTTCCGTGGGCCAAGAATAAAATCAGACGTTGTATCTCTGGTAAAGGTAACTTCTGGGTACAGTATGGTATCTGTAATCTAATCAAACATATAGTGAGTTACAACATAAGAAACATTTCTCGACGATAGTACAGCAAAAGCTCACCTAAGAGCCGGATTGCTTTAATTTTACTATTTGACTTCCCTTCAAGTGAGCATATGGTTTTTTCAACTTCCTTCTAACAGAGTATACGAAGTAGCCCTTACTGATATTCATAACTTCATAAGGAAAAAAGATGGGGCACTAAGCATTAACTTTTGTTCGAAAACTGCATGGTGAGTAACTCTAATATTGAACTGAGTCAAGAAGCAGTACCTAGCTGGGTACAGTATGATGAGTCTGAAATGGTCTGGCAACAAGGTCATTGCGTATTTCATGTTTCTCCTGGAAAAAATAAGTACTGCACTCTAAGAAGTAAACATGGAAAAAACAAAGGGCCAGCGATGGATTGGTCTCCATACTGAAATCAAGAGCAAATAATTCAACCTGCAGTTCAATTCGACTGGTTATAAGATGGGTCTGAAGCACAACTAATTCAGTCACTCAATATGATTATATGAATGTCCGTCTGTGTATTCACCAAATACCAAAACTGTCTCTAGGACCTTCTTCCGACATTTGTGAATCAAAAAGAACAAATAATCTGAATCAACCTAGAAAGCAAGGAACCACGCCTGCAAAATTGATACACCGCGGCTTGATGGCTGTAGCACATGGGCGCAGGTAGGGGCGCGCGGATGAGTGAGAGCAGAGCGGAGGGGCTTACCTAGGACGGAGTGGAAGAGGCGCATGGGCATCGGAGGCGCGGGATGAGACATGAAGGAAGCGCAGGGCAGAACAACAGATCACGCCGGTACCCGCCACACCTTCATAGGGCCGCTGGCCGTGATACGCACTGCCCGAGGTGGAGCGGCCGTGGACGCTGCGGATCCGCCGCCGTGGTTGTTGCGCCCAACCTAGAGAAAGAAGGGCCGGGGGAACCAGAGGTGGAGCTGCCGCGGACGATGCGGATCCGTTGCCATGGTTCCTGCGTCCAGCGAAAGAAGGGTCGGGGTGAGGCATCGGTTTTTTTTTACGGGAGGGAGGCACCGATTTGGGATGGAATTGATCCACTTATTGCGGGGCGGGGCCGTGGGATCAGGGGACGTGGAGCGATAGGGCGGTTCGCAGACCACGGCGTCTGCCAGGCAGAACATTCGATCTGAGACGTTGATCGAATTGGTACACCATTGATGTAATATGGGCAGTAGGATATGTTTAGTTTGACTTAATCCAAGGGTCCTGATTACTATGTGTACAATTCGTTGTGTGGTTTTAGGAGAGTCTATGTTTGCTCTTTTAATAGTAGTATAGATAAGAGCATCTCCAGCCGTTGCGCCTCCAAGACGTGTCGAAAACCGCCGCCTGAGGGAGAGCCGACGCTAGTTTCGGCTTGGGTGCCAGTGCGTTCCCAGTCGCCGCACCCCCCCCCCCAGGTCGCCCCCAGGTGCCGATATCAGCCCAGTTTCGGCGCTTTCAACCCATTTTCGGCGCTGGATTGGCCCAATTTCCGGCGCAAAACGGCCCAGGCTCGACGTGTTTCGGCGTCTATTGAAATAGAATCACATAGTCGCAAATAAAATCACAGTTTCACATACGATAGATAGATAGATAGTTCACATATATCCTACAATAGATAGATAGTTCACATAATCTTATCATATGATAGATAGATAAATAGATAGTTCACATAGTCTTCTCCTACGAACTACTACTACTTATCATTCTCCGACTCGGACTCTGCCTCGGTGATGTCCTCCTCCGACGTCTCAGCGTAGGCGTCAAGGAACCGCTCGTCATTGGAGTCCCAGGAGGACGCATCTCCTAGCTCGATGTTGAATTTAGCGACTGCTTTCCGCGCTCGCTTGTCCTCACGATAGGCCGCTCGCTCATCCCTCCTCTTCTTCCTCTCCGCCCTCTTCTCGGCCAAGAACTGGTGCTCGTTGATGATGTCTTGCGGGGAGTTTTGGCGCCACGTCGCCATGGCTTCCTCGTCCATCTCGGCCAGGCTGAGACGGTGCTCCCGCCTACGGTTGTTCCGATGATCGTCGTCGGTGATAAGCCGCGGGGGAGGCGCCAACTCATGTGCCCGCTCCCGCGTCGGCACGTCCGTGAAGTTCATGTCCCAACGGCAATGCCGGAGGCGCCACGCTGCAACGTCGTACGAGCAGGCGCCCTCCTGAGCGGTGTCGAAGGTTCCGAGGCCGAGGCGCACGTCGCCCAACCGAATCTCGGCGGAGTAGGTGCCGGACGGACGAACGCGGACGCCGCGGTAGCCCGCAGCTCCCCGGCGGCGAGGCGGCATGGGGGCGCAGTGCGTGTCGGCGACGAAGCAGCGAGCGGCGGAGGAAGCGGCGAAGCGCGCGTGGTAGTGTAGAGAGTGCGGGGGGCGATGTGCTGCGGTGTGGCGTTCACCGGCGAGATGGGCGGCTTTTATAGCCGGAGCTCGGGCGGCAAGTGGCGCATGCCAGGCGACGCGTGGCGGGCGCTCGTGGCGCCGGGCGACGTGACGATTCGCTGCACGGCATCAATGGGCAGGCTGACCGACGCTGCATCTCGGCAACGCGGGGCATCAATGGAGGCGACGGCGCGGCAGCGCGGTAGCTTTGGCATTGATTCCCGCGGGAACCGAGGCGATGAGGACGACGAAGCAGCGCGTCGCTGATAGGGCGGGCCCATCATAGTTCGCGCCAAAAACGACCCGTCCGGCGCCCCCAGGCGACCCCAGCGCGCCGGATTCGGGTTGGGTCCGCCGGCACCAGTTTTGGCCCAATCCGGCGAAAAACGAGCTCCTGAGGACGCGACAGGGCCATTTTTTCGGCGCTGCCACCGAAAAAGTCGCCTGAGGAGGTTGTTGGGGGCGCGGCTGGAGATGCTCTGATACACAGAGCATGCATGCATCAACATGCCAACACAACACACCCACGTACAATGCCGGACAACACACACGCATCCATCGATCTCCGAGATATCGTAGATGTCAACGCCACTGCCATGCCTCAGGTTGAACTTGGCCAGCGTCGCGAGCGGCTGGCTGAATAGATTTTTTTTGCCACGACTTCCATGAATGTCATTTCTGGATGAAATTTGGCAAGCACTTAAAACATTTTTCATTATTTGCCACCAACTTTGTTTTAGAATTTTTAGATTTTCTTTAGATTTTACTGTTCATGGTGGTATTATAAGAGCTAAAACTCGGATGGGCACTTACGAACACTTTTGCCATGAATGCAAGTGACATAGACATACATGTGATGTTTTAAAGAACATTTTGGTATCGTATTTGCATTTTTTTTTTAGTATGAATTCGTTATGAAGTTTTCATAGTGATGGTCAAACGGTCAAAGGGCAAAAGCAAAAGACGCTAAAGTGGGTTGGGCAAGATCACGTATTTTTAAAAACTAGGGGCAATCCTGACGAGGGGGCACAACTAAGGGTATAAACCCAATTATCCCTTATTTTTAATGTCAAGATGCGCCTATTTGTCTAATTTTGGAACATTATAATAAATCATGCAATGAATATGACCATCACCTTGGTCCTTTGAGTTGAAAGTCATCAATGTTCATGCACGATAGCCCGTTTTATGAAGGATTTTTTTTTCAAAATTTTTATATTGAAAGTTTTGGTATTTTCCCCCGCAACTAGTATATATCAAAGGACTCCATGCGTAAAGATTGCATTTTCTAAATTTGTATTCTTGTTCGTTCATTTTTTTCCAAAATGGGGTAAAATGGTCGACATGGCTATTCATAACAAGGGGTTGAATCTCTCAAAACTCTAAGTGGTTCTCCCATATAAAGACTACTTGTGTACCCAAAAATTATCTGTTGCTAATTTTTATGATTGAGCTATCATACACTTGCAGTTCAAATTTGAATTACTTTTCGAAAATTGACATAAAGTCATTTAAATGTATGAAAGTAAATAGAAAACTAGAAAATCCATGAAAGTTGTGAACTGTGCATTAATATGGTCTACTTACCGTGATAATTGGAGTGGTGCCATTTTGCACTCTGATTTTGGTACTTGCTTCACAAAAAACACCCATTTTTCACACTTAGAAAATGAAAATTGATTTTGTTGTATAAAAAAGAAGGAAACTTTATTTGACAACATTGTTTGCAATGTCAAGATGCACCTATGTGTCTAATTTGGAAACATTATTAACAATGCAATAAATATGACCATCACAATGGTCCTTTGACTTGAAAGCCTTGATTGTTCATAGACGATAGCCCGTTTTATGAAGATCTTTTTTTCAAATATTTTATATTGAAATTTTGGTATTTTTTTTCTCGCAACTAGTACATATAAAAGGACTCCATGTGAAAGGATTGCATTTTTTAACTTGTATTATTTTTCTTTCATTTTTTTTCAAAACAGGGTCAAAATGGTCTACATGGTTATTCATCACAAGGGGTTGAATCTCTCAAAACTCTAAGTGTTTCGTCTATATAATGACTACTTGTGTACCTAAAAATATTTTTTTGCTAACTTTTATGACTGGGCTATCACACACTTGCAGTTTAATTTTGAATTACTTTACGGAAATTGACATAAAGTCATTTAAATGTACGGAAGTAGCTAGAAAACTAGAAAATCCATGAAACTTGGGAATTGTGCATAAAATATGGTCTATTTACTGTGATAATTGGAGTGATGCCATTTTGCACCCTGATTTTTGTACTTGATTCACACAAAAACACCCATTTAATGACACTTAGAAAATGAAAATTGATTTCTTTTGTATAAGTTTGTCGACACTAATCTTTGGGCGTCCATTAGAATTCAAGTTTCCTTTGCTGCAACGTATAATTCAAGTTTGGGCATTATGTTTTGTCGAATTTTAGAATTCAAGTTTCTGGGACACCAATGTGTTACCCATGATTTTTTAGAATTCAACTTTTGTCGATGGCTATTGGGGATTAAGTTTTGGCAATCGATTAGAGTTGCTCTAACGAAATTTGAAGTCGCATAGAGTGCCGGCATAAGTAATAAACTCCCAAATATTTAACAATCAGCAACAAGCCATGTGGACTTACATAACTATTTGTGTTAGTCGTGATCCATACGAAGATGAGAAACATGAGCAAAAAACTTACATACTCAAAAATACCTATTGTTAATTGTGTGTAAAGAAATGAGGTATATATACATCAACTATTGTTCTACTCAGGATGGTGAGGCGGTCGGGACTCCTTGAAGTGGATTACGGTTCTCTCCACCCGGTACCCGTTCCGGTGATGCGCCTAGCGTCATCGGCGGGCATGTGGAGGTGTGTCTCCGGCAGATCTCGCGAGATTCGGTTGGTGCCGCTCTTCGGTGGATCTGCTTGGATCCAGTCTTTGTCTGTCTTTGTTTGTGTGTCTACAAGTTGTATTCTTTCGATCTATACTTCACTTCATCGACGACGGTTGTTGTTTTGTTACGCTAGTCCTGTGGGGCCTTAGCACGGCGACTCCCCGACTGTTTACTGCAACAAGTTTGGCACAGCACCAGTGAGGGAGGGGTGATGACAGCCGCGCGCCTTCGGCTCTCATCCGTGCTTGTAATCATCGCCATATGGTCTACGGGCAAGGATGTTATTTTTCTTATTTCTTTATTCTTTGAACTGTCATGGCATGATGAAAAGATGAAACTTTTCTTGCAAAAAATATTATTATTTTTTCATGACTTTGGTCGTAGGAGTAGGGTCTTAGCAACAAAAAAATGTGCACAGTAAGTAATATGGTGGGATGCCAAAAAAATCATGCTAATAAGCACTACCAAATTGAATATTCATGTAGCAATCTCTACTACTTACTAGAACAAGACCCGTGTGTTGCAACGAGATAAAAATATTCTACTACGTTTGCTTGTGATTTACCTGTCAATAATAATGCGATTGTGTAAGTAAATATTCATCAAATTCTGAGCATGAATTACCTTATATTCTGATTAGAAGTTTGGTAAGTAAATTAAAGTGGAATTGGTTCATAAGGTAGGTAAATTAAAGTGATCGATTATCATGTACTCTACATGGAATGTTGGACGAAGAGGTAGAGGGAAGAAAGGTAGAGAAAAAGAACATAAGGTCCCGTTTCATCCTTCTTCCCACCACACCTTCAGCCAACCTTTTGCGTATGAAAATCAATCACCTTAACTTAATTACCTTCTGAACCAATTCCACTTTAATTTAATTACTTACCAAATTTCTGATCAAAATATTCGGTAAACCACTGGCAGAATTTACACAATCGCATATTGTGGGTAGGTAAATGACTTCTGATCAAAATATAAGATAATCATGGGCAGAATTTGATGAACATTTATTTACACAACCGCATATGTGGACAGGTAAATCACAAGCTAATGCATTAGAATATTTATATCCCGTTGCGATGCGTGGGCATTGTTCTAGTTTAATAACAATAAATTTAAGAGAGCACCTATGGGGGGGGGG
>LR738715.1:46542122-46562996 GCA_902687465.1 Secale cereale
TTTGCGAATGGATAAATCCATTAATTAAGCAGATGCATTACAATCGTTCTGGCACAGATTGCCAATTTCGTCCAGACCCCTACACAGCCAAACAGCGGTGTGGTCGTTCGCCCCATGTGAGCTAAAGCATGAGCAACCTTGTTCCCATCTCTAAAGACATGCGCTATAGAAAACTCCCTACCATCCCCAAGGAGCCTTTTGATCTCACCAACGTATGAAGCTACAGGTAATCTGTTCATCTCAACTTCAGAGAGCATATTGGCAACACAAGGCTGTCCGTCTCCACCACGAAGGGGTGTTCGCTCCACTCCAGAGCAAGGCTAACACATACATGCAGCCGTCTTAGCCTCCAAAGACGAGGTACAAGTTAGGAGGTGGCGGCAAGAGGCAAAGATGATGGCCCCTGTGGCGTCACGGAGGATCATTCCGGCCCCGCCATTGCCATGAGACTCCAAGAAGGCACCATCCACGTTAAGTTTGTTCCAGCCCTCCTGTGGACGACGCCACGGGATTGTTTGTTGAGGCGAGGTCGCCACCTTGCCCTTCCCCTTCACCGGCGAATGATGTTGCTCATAAGATATGGCTATTTTACCTTGAGCTATGTCCGCCTCGGTGTGTTGCTTGAGGCAAAGCAGGGACTCGATGTAGCTGCTTAGAAATCTCAAGGACGCTTCGACGGGGGGAGCCGGCTTGTGATGGGTGATCTCATTGTGAACATGCCACGCCCGCCATAGTGTCATCGGGATGGGGAGTCTCTCATCAGGGTTGCACTGGTTGAGAAGGTGCAAGATGATGCTGCTATTTGGTGATGGTGATGGTGATAGTAATAAAGAAAAGGGTGGTGCTACGCATCCGTCGATGGATCTTTTTAGAAGATCCGCCGCCTCGCGAGCCATCGAATCTGGTGACCGAGCGTCACCTTTTATCATTGCAACACAGATCGTGTTGTAGAAAATCTCTGCAACATGGTTCATGTTGCAGAAATTTTCACAAAAAAGTTCTTTCTTGTAACAAAGGTATTGTTGCAGCCTTTTTTCTTTGCAAAGGAGGTCTTGTTGCATATTTTTTAACAGAAGTCTCATTACAAACTTAATTTTTTTTACAACTTGTTGCAGTTTTTGCAACAGAGATCTTGCTGCAGAAACTCATCGTAGTGGATGGTTGCAACGATTAGGAGCCACGTTGACCGAAATAAAGTACGACAAAGAAACAAGAAATTAATAAAGCAAAGAAAAAAATGTTAACGCGGGTGCAAAGAAGAAAAAGGTTAAGGCATGAGAGGATTCGGTCCATAGTATTAGGTAGGTGTGGGCGTACCAAGTGCTGAAAGCTCTCGAAAAAGTGAGAATTGGGGAAGAGAAATTTACCAAGCCTCACTCTTGCATAGCAGCAGGTACATGCACTTACTAATTATTGAGGTAGTGCTGAAATGTATTTTCTTCACCTAGGATCTCATGCGCGATATGGTTACTTTCACAATTATACGAGATCTTTGATTATGATACACGTTGTATCTATTGATTCTAAGCACCACATTAACACGAGTATTAGAGGTTGGAGAATGCACAAACAAAATTCAAAAATTATCAATTTCCTTGGATAATGTTGAAAGCACACACACATACACAAACACAACCAAGGTACCTCAATGCTTCCTCTTTTTAAAAAATGATTCATCATTTTGCTTTTCTTTTTCCTGGCTTCATAAAAGATACTCCATCCGTTCCACAAACATAGTGCATCATAGGTTTTGCAAAAGTCAAACAGGCCTATTTTGACCAAGTTTATGGAATAAAATATCAAATAAAAATTAAATATAGAATGTGTGAAACGTGTCCTCCTATTCCATTGGCTGGTGCTTTGGGGAACGCCATGCAGGAACAATTGCTGTTGCCGGACCTAGCTTTGGTGAGGAATACATGTCCTGAGTGGCTTTTTGATCTTCTGTACAAGCTAAACAAAGATGATCGCATGCATGTGTTGATGGTGATGTGGAGGAGTTGGTATGTACGTAACGAAATAGTACACCATAAGCTACCAGCTCCAATTGAAGTTTCATGTAGATTTCTGATTAGCTATGTCGAGTCACTTCGATGCACCAATCATTTTCTAATAAATGACATCATTAAAGGGAAGATGGTGCTACCGCCGATTGGGTACAGTTCTTTTTTTTTTTAGAAAAGGGGCATTCCCCGGCCTCTGCATCAAACTGATGCATACGGCCATATTATTAATAACAAAAGGTCAAGGTCTCCAAAAGTGCGAAAATAAGAGTACAAAAGGCTCAGACTGAGCTAGAAAAAACGTGGGTACCCCACAAGCGGATGCGCTAATGCAAACATGGCCTAGACTCCTATCCTATTACATGACCGCCATCCAAACCGGCTGAAGATAGCCTGAGCTACCATCTCCCATCGGATAGACCCAGTAACCAAACGCTCCCTGGCATCCATCGGAGTGAGTAGCGACCACATACGGATCAGTGCAGTGGCCCTGTGAATAACCTGCAAAAAATGAACATTCGTTGATCTGTTAAAAACCAAATCATTCCTGCACTTCCAGATAGCCCATAGTAGTGCACAAACACCCACACGTATATGGCTCGCTGATTCTTTCGCGACTTCATTCAACCACGTCCCAAAAAGCGTGGTGATATTAGTTGGTGGAGTGATGTTAAAGGCTATATGGACCGAACGCCATAAAACTTTAGCCATAGGACAGTCGAAAAAGAGGTGTTTAATTGATTCATTCTTGTCACAAAAGCTACATCGCAAGGACCCCCCCCTAGTGAGAATTACTTGTTTATGAACGAACCACATAAACACTTTAATTCGAAGGGGTACTTTAACCTTCCAAATGTGAGCAGACCTAGGGATAGGCACCGAGTTAATTAAATCTAGATACATCGATTTCACTGAAAACATCCCGTTCTTAGTCAATTTCCAATGAATACGGTCTGCCTGTTGAGTTAACTGAACATCCATCAGTCGTCTCACTAAATGGAGCCAGGCTTCCCAACGATGTCCAGCCAGCGCTCTTCGGAATTGGATATTGAGAGGAGTGGATTGTAACACTGATGCAACGTAGTCTTCTTTACGTTGAGCAATGTTGTAAAGAGAAGGATATTGGGTGGCTAGGGGCGTTTCTCCCAACCAAGTATCCTCCCAGAATCTTGTAGATCCACCATTGCCAACCAAGAACTGAGTTCTGTTGAAGAAGGCCGACTTTATCTTCATCAGTCCCTTCCAAAACGGTGAATCAGTCGGTCTAGCTGTCACCTGAGCTAGTGTCTTGGTTGTAAGGTATTTGTTATGGAGAATCTGGGCCCAAGTGGCCTGGGTCTCAGAGAGTAACTTAAACAGCCACTTGCTGAGTAAGCACCTATTTTTAACCTCTAAATTTTCAATTCTGAGACCTCCTTGATCCCTTGGTCTGCAAATAACATCCCATCTAGCCAACCTGTACTTGCGCTTCACCTCATCACTCTGCCAAAAGAACCGCGACCGATAAAAATCGAGTCGTTTCCTCACCCCTACTGGGATCAAGAGAAATGACAGAAGAAACATGGGCATACTCGTGAGTACCGAGTTAATTAAAATCAATCGGCCCCCATATGACAAGAGCTTGCCCTTCCAGCAGCTAAGTTTCTTCTCGAAACGGTCTTCTAGACTCTTCCACTCTTTATTAGAAAGTTTCCGATGGTGGATTGGAATGCCAAGGTATGTGAACGGTAACGACCCTACCCCGCATCCAAAAAGCTGCATGTAAGCTTCTTGTTCATCTTTGGCTCTTCCAAAGCAAAACAATTCACTCTTATGGAAGTTAATCTTTAACCCCGAGAGTTGCTCAAAAAGGCAAAGTACAAGTTTCATATTTCTCGCCTTAGCCAAGTCATGCTCCATGAAAAGAATCGTATCATCCGCGTACTGTAGAATGGAGAGTCCTCCATCCACTAGATGAGGAACGAGACCACCTACCTGCTCATTCTCCTTTGCTCTACCAATAAGGATTGTTAACATGTCAGCGACAATGTTAAACAAGATAGGAGACATCGGGTCCCCCTGTCTTAAACCCTTGTGAGTCTGGAAGAAATGACCAATATCGTCATTGACTTTTATTCCAACGCAACCTTGTTGAGTGAAGGAGTCCACCTGTTTTCTCCAGGATGCATCAAATCCTTTCATCCTCAAGGCTTGCTGAAGGAATGGCCACTTGACCTTATCATATGCCTTTTCAAAGTCCACCTTGAAAATAACCCCATCAAGTTTTTTCGTGTGGATTTCATGGAGAGTTTCATGCAGGACAACGACCCCTTCCAGGATATTTCTGTCAGGCATGAAAGCCGACTGGGAAGGCTGCACCACACTATGCGCGATCTGCGTCAATCTATTTGTTCCTACTTTAGTGAACACCTTAAAACTGACGTTAAGAAGACAGATTGGTCGAAATTGCTCTATTCGAGTCGCCTCTGTCTTCTTAGGAAGCAGCGTTATTGTACCAAAATTAAGGTGAAATAGTTGCAGATGTCCATCGAACAAGTCATGGAACATCGCAAGTAAATCATCCTTAATAATATGCCAACACCTTTTATAAAACTCTGCCGGAAAACCATCCGGCCCAGGAGCTTTATTATTCTTCATCTGCGTGATCGCATCTAACACCTCTTTTTCCGAGAACGGCGCAGATAAGATTGCATTTTCATCTGACGCCAATTGAGGGACATCCTGAATGCGAGTCTCGTCCAGAGACACGAAGCTATCATCCGGAGGTCCAAACAACCTCTTATAATAGTCAGTGATGTACATTTTGAGGTTCTCGTGCCCTACAATCGTGCCCTCGTCCTGCTCAAGCTGGAAAATTCTTTTCTTTCGATGCTTACCATTTGCTATCAAGTGAAAGAATTGTGTGTTATCATCCCCTTGGATGACGTCACGCACTTTAGCTCGGAGTGCCCATTTCAATTCTTCCTCTCGCAGCAACTCTTTCAGCCTAGATTCGGCCAAGCCCTTAGCCTCCAGATCAGCAGGCTCAAGGTTAGACGACTCCGCCTTAACATCTAGAATTTGAATAAAGTTGATTAGCCTCTCCTTTTCAACCTTATACACACCACTGAGATGTTTAGCCCAACCTCGTAGAAACTGCCGTAAATGCCTAATCTTATTCTGCCACCTGTCTATGGCCGACCTACCGCCTTCACCCTTCGCCCATTCCCTGGCAACCAAGTCCATGAATCCCTCTCGTTCAAACCACGCTAGCTCGAACGAGAACGAATTCTTATTCCCCGTATATGTTGCCTCTCCCGAATCAACCAAAAGTGGAGTATGGTCCGAAATAGCCCTCGACAAGGCCTGAACGGTAACCAGGGGGAACTTCTGTTCCCATTCCACACTAGCGAGGACACGATCTAACTTCTCGTACGTCGGATTCGGTAGTGAATTGGCCCAGGTGAATTGTCTGCCTGAAAGCTCTATCTCCCGGAGATCCAAGCTCTCAATAATTGCATTAAACATAAACGATCATCTGCCGTCAAAATTATCGTTATTCTTCTCCTCCCGCCTTCTGATAATGTTAAAATCACCACCCACCAAAAGTGGGAGCTGCTCATCTCCACAGATCCGAACTAGGTCCGCGAGAAAGTCAGGTTTGAGCTCAGGCTGTGCAGCTCCGTAAACTGCCACCAACGCCCAGTGAAATCCGTCTACTCTGGATCTCACCCGGAATTTTACCGCGAACTCACCCAAAACCACGTTACGAACTTCTAAAGACTCCCTTCTTACCCCTAGCAAGATCCCACCGGATCTTCCTCTCGGAGGTAGGCAATGCCAGTCAAAAGCCACCCCGCCAGATAGAGTACCCAAAAACTGGGAGGTGAAATTGTCCCTACCCGTTTCAGAAAGGGCTATGAAGTCAAGCTTGTGCTCGATCGACGCCTCAGCCAAGAACCTACGTTTAGCCAAGTCTTTCAGACCTCTGCTATTCCAGAAAATACCTCTCATTTTTCATCATGGAATTTCTTGGCAGTCCGAATCCGAACACTCCTCCGTACCGCCGAAACAGGGTAGATCTTGCGGTTCCATTTCCGCTTGTGTACCGATTGCTCCTCTGTCCGGTCCGCACAACCCTGCTCGGGTAAATGAGCATCCGCAGAATCAGCCTGGAGGCACTCCTCTAGGCCTTCTCCAATCCCCTCATCCTCCGACTGAGCTCTAACTGGGTCAAGGTCCGCACACATACTATCCAAAGCCCTCACCCCAAGAGCAATGAAATCAGTATTATTTAAAGGCTTAACGGCTGCTAAGTTTGTGATAACCTCGATCGCCCGTTCTGCCTCACGATCAAACAACTCGTTAACAGATTGAGCAACCTCCATCCCAGTTTCACCCAACGAAACCCCCAATTGATTTGCATTATTAATAACATCATCAGCAGAAAAATGCAAAATCGAATTGGTAACACAGACTGACATACCAGTCGAGTCTTCAATGTCCCGCAGCTTGGCCTGCCGCATTGCACGGCCCATCTGCAGAGCATCCGCCTCCGGCTGGTCCTGCAGGCGACTGCTGAGGCGTCGTCCCTCGGACACGGGATCCGCTATCCCTCCAAAAGCGACGACATCAGGAGTGGAGGGTCCACTCGGAGAGAGGCCTCCCACTGAAGGCCCCAGTACACCCCCACCAACCAGACCAAGAGAACCGGGGCCTCCTGCCGCGGATGTCTCGTGGGCCGCCCCATGCGCCAACAGAGAGTACTCCTCTCGTGGCACCGAATCTGCAGAAACCACCACACTCGGGCTAGAAACAGTAGCACACACAAGTTCATTGTAAGCGGGTAACA
This sequence comes from Secale cereale, assembly GCA_902687465.1. Classification (NCBI taxonomy): domain Eukaryota; kingdom Viridiplantae; phylum Streptophyta; class Magnoliopsida; order Poales; family Poaceae; genus Secale; species Secale cereale. Next base: position 46,548,957 of record LR738715.1, read on the forward strand.
AAAAACTCGAAATCTGACCTCCAGAATCAGAAGACGCATCACAAAGCGCACCCCCCTCCATGGTGTCCTCGCGACGCAAAATGGTGGGAGCTGGCGTGACCGGAGGGGACTCCCTCCTGAAACCCACCTCCCCAGATAAATCCGTATCCAGCAGCAGCGGCAAAATCGGTGGGCGTACCATCTCCACCGGATCTTCCAACTCGGCACTGTTGCCCCATAGACGACTGGGGGCCGAGGCTACCCCAAAGGACCCAAACCGAAGAGCAGACACAGAGGTCGCAGGGGGAGCTTCCCCCTTCCCTCCAGAGCTTCCGGAGGACTGCTGAGGCTGATCCTGGGTCGGGGCCTGACCAGGCAGGGCCGGGGCCCCTGCAGCCGACTCGCGTTCCCCACGTGTCTCATCCCCATCCGTCATATCAGTATCCCCATTCCCATCAGCCGCCTGAGCGAGAACAGAACTCTCAAGCTCAATCTCAATCTCCAGCTCATACATCAGACCAGCATAGTACCATCTCACAAAAAAAGGCACCAGCTCGATATCTAGAACGCTCACCAATAAGCGAGCAATACCATTAGCTCGCGAGAAAGGCATGTCCACCTTCTCAGTCTTGCCAATAAGCGAACCAAGGCTCCAGGTAGTCCGAGCACTCAGAAGGGCCTTCGGGGGCACCCCCATAAAACGAACCCAGATCTGCGGGAGGGCCTTCCCCTGAGGCTCCGGTTTCTTCCATGGAGCAAACTCGATGATACAGCTAGTACTGGCTGCCCGACACATGCCATACTTAAGCGCATGATTCAGATCATCTAGAGTCGGGAACTCAACCTTATAAGACTGCCCCTCAAGTTTGACCAACTTCCACTGAAAGTTTCCTGGCATCAACTCGCTGAGCGTATGCACTATCTGAGCTTCCGACAACGTACCATTTGTAACTTTAACAATCCCTGTGAGCGAAGCCTCCATCACAGCTGTCTCAGCCGCCTCGGAAGTAGACTCGAAGAACATGAGATCCGCAGAACAGACACCATACACAGCCACTCCCGGCATAGGCCCCTGGAGATCAGGGCACTCCCCTGAATCATGCATAGGCTTCTGGCACGTGTCACACATCACCGTGGTGCACTCGGCCGCAAAGTGCCCCGCCACACCGCATCGGCGACAAATCATCTTCTCCTTTTTGCGCAGCCACTTGGACAAACGATCAACAGCCTGCTTGTCAACAGCCTTGTCAGAACCACCAGCCTCCTGATCCGGAACCTCCACTGAAGCAAGAGCACGAACCACCTCGACTGCCGCCGTAGGAAGAGCCTGGGTGGCGGCCCCCGACGTCTCCACCGAAGTCACGACCGGCGCATCAACAACAAGCCTTGGTGGTGGAGGGGGATATCGCCTACCCCCTCCCCTACCTCCGCGGTACCTACCCCGGAAGCGCTGATTTGGCCCCGAAGCTCCCTCAACGAAACCACCAGTAGGTCCATGAAAACCACCTTGCTGACCGTTGCCGCGACCGGCTCCGCCATCTCCATGCCAAGCATATCCCCGACCGCCGCCGGTTGACGAAGAACCTCGGTGTTGGCCCTCACCATAAGCATCATAACCATCATCCCCCCACCTACGCCTGGGTGGGTTTCTGTTGAAAAAACCTCCGCCTTCCTCTTGTGCAAACTGTCCACGGCCAGCCGTCGCCTCGGCCGGCGCCGGTGCTGCACCACGTCCGGGACGGCCCCGGCCCGCCTCTGCCGCAGGGGGAGCAGCCGCAGCCCCGCGCCCATTCGGCCTCGGGCCGCCCGGACGGGCACCTCCCCCGGCCCCGCCCTGCTGAGGGTTCGCCGCCGGCTGCGGTCTAGCGCCGCGGGGCGCCCCGGCTGCCGCGGCCTTGGGGACCGACGGCCTGGCAAGAGGGGGGCCATCACCACCCCGGCCAGCCATCACAGATAACCGCCGCGACGATCCGCGAGGGAAACCCGGCCTGGGGCGTAGAGGGCGAGCCCTAGACGGCGGCGAAGGATGAACGAGCACTCTCGTGCATGCAGTCGCGACGCAAGCGTTATCACAGTTGGATCGATCGGCAACACGGGCTACTGCCCCCGTTCCACGACCGGTTTCCCTCGGCCCAACAGAACAAAAACCACCCCCAACCGGCCCAACGCTCGAGACGGCCCTACACTTAGGCCCAACTAGGCCGAGTAAGGCATTCAAGCGCGATCTCCGCGCCTCTCGAGCGTCGACCGCCTGGCAGGTCGACGGCGCCGCCGGCGCCGCCGCCGGCCCCGTTCTAGATCCTCTGAACTTTCTGCTACCAACATGTTTCCACGTATGGATCGGCATGAGATCGAACAACGTAAGATTAGGAAGACGCACCTTTGGGAGTGGACCCCGCCATGGCCGGAGAGCCGACGCCGCCGTCCGCCGGTGTGCCACCCTCCGCACGATCTCCTCCACCTCCTCATTCGCGACCCCAACCCGTGCCGGATCCTCCCTAGGCACCACCGCCTCCACCATGGACGCCAAATCCCTCTCCTCATATCCCGCCTCTAAGGCCTCGCAGATGAGATCCGAAGCAGTCGAAGAAGAGGGATCCGGCGGCCCGGCATCGTCGTCATCCTCGTCATCACCGGCGCAAGCCTCCAATGCCCAGAACCGCCCTCCGGCCGGCCTAGTCCCCGGGGCGCCGATCGCCCTGGACGCCACGGTCGCCACGGTCACAGTGTGTGTGTGGCTGATTGGGTACAGTTCTACTATGATAAATACACCAACACAATGTGCAGCCATGATCCAGTGGTCTGCCCCGCCAGCTGGTTGTGTGAAGCTGAATGTTGATGGGTCGTTTGTCGAAGTGATGGTGGATGAGCAGGAGCTGGTATGATCCTACGTGATAATGATGGCAACATTGTCTTCTCCGCTTGTCGTTCCATCTTGCATTGTTCCGGACCGCTCCAAGCTGAGCTATTGGCGTGCCAGTAGGGATTAAACCTTGCTCTACAATGATCTACTCTACCAGTGGACATTGAGATGGACTGCATGGATGCGGTCAAGTTGGTCAAGTCGTCTACCCTTGTCAGATCGCCACATAGCTAGAATGATGGTTTAGAATATTAAGAGGCTCTTTGGTGAAAGGGATATAACTATTGCTCATGTAAGTAGGAATCAGAAAGTTGTTAGCCACACCCTTGCTGCTTTGGGACGTTCGGAGGGCTGAACTGCAGTTTGGTTGCACTCTGGATCTGCAGACGTTCCTCTGCTATGTAGGAATAAATTTTCTAACAGTTGAGCAATGGAATTCTCTTAACCACACAAAAAATACACTTCATGATGAATGTAATGGTACTAATTTTGTATTAAGGGCGTAGATGTTAGAAATATAATTGTGTAGAGATAATCATAACTAGAGATAAGATAGGTGTAAACAATATCTTGCATTGTACTCCAAGTCTCTCTCCCTATTGTACTTCTATATATACCCCTACGAGGGTCGGATCAATACAACACATCAACACAAACATTAGTCATCCTACAATTTCTACATGGTATTAGAGCGGTTTGTCCAACGACGCCGATCCTAGGACTTTCCACCACCTCCGCAGCGCGCCGCCCCCGGGGAGATTAATCTCCTCTCCCCGGAGGCGGGGCACCCAATCAGTCAAAGATCAGATTGGTTCTTAGATTAGATTAGAATGAATTCTTCAAAGTTCAAATTTCCAGTAGATTAGTTTCCTTTTGCCACAAATAAACCTGCAGCCAGATCAACATGGATGGCAGCTTCGCCCAAGCGCGTGCAAGTGCAACCGGCCGGCTCCATCCACGCATGCAAGCAGCGGCTCCGTCTCTCCATGCGCCTCCAGCCGCGCATACGAGCGCAATCTACTGAGCGACTTCCCCAATCTGCATCAACACCAAGTTAGCGTACACTCGTCGAACCCGGCGGCGGCGCCACACAGCAGCTAGTCCGGCGCGTCTCCAGCTATGTGGCCACGCGCCTGCAGCATCCATCCGACGACAAACGGCAGCCACGAGCGATTCTGCATCCAGATCTCAAAGACCGATGCATCCATGGCGACCTGACCTGCAGGTCAGCGGATCACACAACACGTCCTGATCACTGGAGGGCGTACGTGCACGGATCTCCCGACGGCCGACATCAACTCGTATCTCCGTCTACCCGTCTACGGCAGACTCAACTCGCGACCGCGTGTTCCAGCAGCCGAGATGCAAGCCCAATGGCTGCACCGCCCGGCCGCAGCTTTCTAGCGCACGCCTCGACCCCAAGCTACAGGGACTTCATGCAGCAGATCGATTTATATACACGAGGCTGCACTTGGGGGCATGCATACGTAGATACACATCATCATCGACAGCGCCAGCATCATCGACTAGGAGTCTACGGCGAGTCGGCAACCTGCGCGACATCGATCTGCATCGACAACCTCTTCACGGGCCGCAGCCACGTCCAGATGCCACTGCACCGATTCAGCGATCGACATCTACACCACCGATCGACACCTCTGCATTGATTCTATGCCACTTCATCGACCTGTACGACTAGCCCGGCTACGAGCCAACATACTTCATCGACCACACCTACGAGAAGCGACCTCCACATGCACTGTTCACACGTCAGGCCGGTGTGAAACGAGATGCAATCTTCATCGACTTCTCCGGCACGACACGGCATCGACACCCCGTCGCCACGAGGGACGCCTCCAAGCGACACATCATCGCCGACACGCCGCTGCGACGCCATCGCCGACACTACAACGTCAAGGTCTCAATCAACGTGGTCTTCACCAACATCTTCTTCAACACACCGCCGCTGCCTTGTCCACAAGATGGACACCTAGCGTCCTCTGACAGACTTTTCTGCAAGACGCGATCACGACGACGGCATCGACCGCGTCATCCACGACAGCATAACTGCATCGACACGGCGTCACTTCAGTGACGACCCTACACGGCCACACGGTTCTGGCAAAACTGATGTGTGCTCGATGGGCTTCCTCCGGTCTTGGCAAAACCGACGGACTCGTCGCCGACAGCACCCTCTGACATCCGCAAGGTGCATTGTCCACGTCTGCAGCTCCGTCATAGCGCATTTTTTTTGCGCCTCCGGCTTTGTGCGGCTTCATCATCCACGACGACTCCACCATCGACCACGACTACATCGACCATGGCTACATCAACGTGATCGGCTACCTCTACATCGACATACAGGGCTACGTCTACAACAACTCATCGGCAACAACTCCAGTCAACAGCGTCCGAGTCGTCACTAGCGTCCACGCCTCTCCCGCTGTGACTGCGGGAGGGAATAGAGGAGAGACAAGGAAGGCACCGGAAGGGGACGCAGTCACCGCCCCAGGTGTCGAGCCATCAGAGATGCAGGTGATGACGGTGAAGCGGAGAAGACGACGCAAGCACGATACTTTAAATCCAGTCGCAATCGTCTGTTTCACTCCCGCTACGACTGAGGGGGAATGTTAGAAATATAATTGTGTAGAGATAATCATAACTAGAGATAAGATAGGTTTAAACAATATCTTGCATTGTACTCCAAGTCTCTCTCCCTATTGTACTTCTATATATACCCCTACGAGGGTCAGATCAATACAACACATCAACACAAACATTAGTCATCCTACAATGTCTACAGTAGATATATTAAAACACGCATTTTTGACGATTTGTTGGGAACAGAATGATTAAAAAATAAACTCAAGGAAAAAAGGTTTAATAAACACAAGAATATTTTGTGGCTGGCTGCCTAAACATCCCGACATTTTCTTTCCTTCTATTCTCTCACTTAAACAACATGTGTACAACTCTTAAATACACAGACTTGGGTACTGGTGCCATTCAAGCCACTAACCGGCGTCCACGTTCGGCCACTATAACCAACTAACCCATGCACTTCACTAAGGCTGGTGCCAACGCGGGCGGTAGTGGGGGCGGTACCGCCCGCCCGGAGGCGAGAGCGAGGCGAGACGGCAGCGCGGGGCGGTGGATCCACCGCCCGGCGGTAGCGCCCGCTACCGCCCGGCTGCCGCCCGCGTTGGGGGCTAGAGGGGGGCGAGAGGGGGGGCGAGAAGGGGGCGGCGCGCTGGAGAGCGGGGGCGAGAGCGGGGGCGAGAGCGAGAGGGTAACGGCTAGCTGACGTGGCGCGCTGTGATTCGTCCACGTCAGCTAGCCGTTGATGTATCCGTTGGAGCTCCAAAAAATTTAAAAAAAATTCCAAAAAATTCCAAATTTCATCCCCAACCCCTATAAATACCCCCACACCGGTTTCACTCATTCCACACCCCATTTCATCTCATTTCTCTCCTCTACTCTACCAAATATTCTCCACCATGTCGGATTGGTCTCCAGATCTCACCCAATTCACCGATCTTTTGCAGTCCGACGGGGCACCAGTCATTCCCCAAGCTGATTTCTCTCCGACACATCGTCGCTCCGATGTAGGTTCTTCGCCGCAACCCCGAGCATTATTCCCCTCCGGCGCACCAAATCTAGGGCCATATGGTCCATACCCTCCGCCTCCTGCGACATATGCTCCATACCCTCCGCCTCCGTATCCATACCCTCCACCTCAATATGCTCCACCTGTAGGTACCGGGAGTGGGACTCAACCTCCGTACCCACCACCTCAATATGCTCCACCTGTAGGTACCGGGAGTGGGACTCCGCCTCCGTATCCATACCCTCCGCCTCAATATGCTCCGTACTATCCGCCTCAATATACTCCATACCCACCACCTCCTGCACCCACTGCTGTAAGCTCCGGCTCCGAGTCTCAAAACGAAGCCGTGGAAACAATCCAACCTAACCGTCCAAAGAGGCTTGACTGGTCAACTGATGACGAGGCAAAACTGGTAATTTAATTACCTTTCTTGGATGTAATAAGGAGTTTTCTTTTATATGACTAACAATATCTATTTTGGGGTAGGTTCATGCTTGGCTTTTTCACTCTAAGGACTCTATCTCCGATAAAAGCAAGACCGGCGTTAGTTTTTGGGGTCAGATAGCGGACACCTTCAACTCTACCTCGGCACCTTCCCGTCATCGGAACGCGAAGCAACTCAAGGATCATTGGAACGTCTACAACCGTGAGGTGACCTTGTTTAATGGATACTACACCCAAGAAGAAGGGTTACGTCAGAGTGGAGCAGACGATGAAATGGTCATGAAGGCCGCAATGGCGAGGTACGAGAATGACAAAAGAGTGACTAAGCCTTTCAGACGCCTTGCTTGGTGGCAAGCTGTTCGCAATGAACAGAAGTGGAAAGGACATCATGGTCCTGGTAGTGGATCCGATTCCACTGCCAAGAGAAGCCGCCTCGGAGTTTCTGGTGAGTACAGCTCTGGCGGTGGATCCGAAGACACCGCGGAGGAGGAGGAGCGTCCACTAGGCCGCGACAGGGCCAGGGTGACGACACGGAAGGAGAAGGGAAAGAGGAAGCAGAAGGAATCCTCATCAAGCAGTGAGGTAGGAAGTAAAACCTTCGAAATGAAGAACATGTGGAGTGGTTTAGTCAAGGCTAAGCTACTCAAGCAATGGAACAAAATGAAGGACCGATCAACCACCGACATGGATGAAGAAGAAAAACGTAAACATGCGAAGGCCATGAAGATGGTGGAGGCAGAGCTTGGGCTGGATGATGATGAGGATTAGAATGTATTATTTTTAAAATTATGTAATTTTTTATTTATTATGCAATTTTATTACTTATTATGTAATCAGTATGTAATCAGTAAAAATTTTAGAATGTATTATTTTTTAAATTATGTAATTTTTTATTTATTATGCAATTTTATTACTTATTTATGTAATCAGTAAAAAATTTAGTTGAATAAAATTATTTTCTTGCATTATTTGGGGTCAGTCAAATCAACACGAAGCGTTAGAGCAAAAACGAACGCACCAAATTATCTCTTCTACCTCGAACCGTTTCTTCCTGAAAACATATCGTCTTCCCGGCCGCCCTGCTGCCACCGGCGGGGCCGCCCGCGGCCAGCGGCGCTCCCGCCCCGCCCTCCCCGGAACCACCCCCCATCGCCGGTCTCCCACCACCCCGGCCCGCCCTCTAGGCTCCGCCGCACCGTGTTTTTTCTCCGACGGCTCCCCACAACACCACCCCACCACCGCCGTCCACAACCGCCCCACCCTGAACCCTAAGATAGACACCGAGCTAGCCTGCCCAACTAGCTTTTTCATCCCCTCCAGCGAGTTTCTTCCTCTCCATTCGACGAAAACCGACTGACCCAAGTGCGAAAACTCAGTCGACTGAAATGCAGCTATCGTGCTTAACTAATCCCTAATAATATGCATGCACAACACCATCTCTCCGGGTCCTAGAATCTTTCCAGGATGTCCACCAACGGCTAACAACCTCATGCAACTACTCCTTCCATCCCAACCGCTCTTATATTATGCGTTGGAGGGAGTAACTACCAGGCCATCCGGCTAGCTAGCGCTTGTATACACGTCGGCTCTGAGACTTCTTCGTGCAACACCGTCTCACGCGGCCTTTGGCATCTCGCCATCCAAGTCACATCACACTACCATCCCAACATCTCACCTTGTATTCATGTTGAAACAAGCTTTGAGGGCCTACCTATGTAGAGTTGCACGGGAAGCTACTCGGACACTTAAAACTACATGCAAAACTCATGATTAATGCTAACATGCCACTCCCTGCTAATGGAGGAAGAGTTGCTCCGTCGCGCCGAGCTCACGTGCCAGGAAGGCCTCTACTCCCAGAGGAGGAGATGAGGTAGGCCAGCAATGACCGGGCGAGGATAAGATGCTCGTACGACGTGAGGCCTCCTTTGCCGGACCGGATGAGTGGAGGGAGCAGGCCGGCAGCGATGAGCGGGCGCCCCTGTGGTGATCAGGTGCCGATTTCACACAGGACAAAAAGGTGAGATGGAGGCGAAAGTCAAAATGGGGAGTGACAGTGACGACATAACGATAGGCTCGCCCGTGAGCAGTTGATGACCCATCAACCGTTAGCGTGATCGAACGGCCAAGATCACATCACGCGTGGGAGCTTGGGAGCGAACGACTGCGCTTGGAGTGTTTGCATGGCAATCCTCGCGTTGAGATTCGCCCATGAATTGGACGGACAACGTTGTGTTGCTCCAAGAACGAATCTAGTGAACGTTCGTTCATTGGACTTTCCGCAAAACTATCTAATAAGTATCGTTAGCGGACCCAAGACAAAAATGACCCGGGGTCCCATCTCTATCACAAATACGTTGATATCAAGTACTCCCTCCGTTTCGATTTACTCGTCGTGGTTTTAGTTCAATGTTCCGATTTACTCGTCATGGTTTTAGTTCAAATTTGAACTAAAACCACGACGAGTAAATCGGAACGGATGAAGTAATTATATAGATAAAAGTAACACACTTATAACAATACAATATACCAAAAATACGATATACCGTTGAATATGCTTACCAGAGATCCAAAATAAAAAGTTTCACTTGAAATATTAGTTGATAGTAGGAAATTGAACATTGAAAAAGAACCGAAGTGTCCAGATTATGAATAATGTATAACCGATGACAAGAAAATGCAACAGTAGATCTTGATTGCCTACAAATCAAAAGAAAAAACCACTTAGTAACATATTAATTACAGTTGTGCAATAATAAGTCTGATAAACCAAGGGATAGAAAATATGTTTTCTTGTCTCCATTTTTTGAGAGAGCTCACAAATATTACTTAAACCAGAGGAGCGATCATCTGCTTGTACACAGAATACTTGAATTGCAATTACTCGGTTGTAACATAAAACCTACTTGATATTGTGCTGGCGTCCTAGAGTGTTGCTATATTGGTCTCCACTCGGTGCACAATTATTTAAAAGAGTCCAATTACACAATACAATCAAAATCTCTAGTCTTATTTAGTAGCCCTGATTCCCTAGGGTTAGAGAAAAAAAACAATAATTAGAAATAGATATCCAATAGAGGGTGAGGCACAGCGCATTGGGTTTGGGGACTGATGCAGCGCACCTGTTCCTTCTTTTCTCCACTGATTCGATGACTTGCCGTGATATGGCGATAGGCGGCGAATACGGCATACGGGGGATACAGACGAAACCGAAAGGTCAAGAAAAAAAAAGGGCAGTATATCGATCTATTTATTGATCGTTCGATCTACTGGGCGCATCTAGACAGGTTGGACGGGCCTTCGTCACGCGCTGGGCTGCACTTGCGTTGTGCTGGGTTGAGCCTGGTTGGTTGTACTACAGGTGTCCCTCTACAAAAGTTATGGGTGTCCCAGTGTACGTCGGCTCTATAGGTAAGGTAATCCATTTTTTTACCCGGTGTCCGAGATCATGTCCGAGTCAACTTCCTAGTTTTGTTTTGCATCGGAGTCGGCTTTCTAGTTGTTCCTGTGTGCTGTCCACGTACACGTGTGTATATATATACACAACACCTAATCCACGTCGCCCACATCGGCCATCTTCCGTAAAGAAAATCTAGCCTCCGCCGTAGATCCACTACGACCCTAGCAGCCATGTCGGGTAGTGGTTCCAGCTTGCCGCCCGGCTGCCTGCTGCACCGCCGCGTGCGCACCGACTTCGATGACAACGACCAGACAGACCTAATCGCCATGCAGCCGTTCAAGATTCTGCGATGCGTCAACAAGGCGGCGTCCGGGTTCCCACCCCAGCTGCAGCCCCACGCCGATGAGACGATCCGGGGCATGGACATCGGGGTGCACCTCGCCGACGCGCCGCCGGGAATCTCTTGCCTGGGCCTACGAGGCGGCAGCCCGCTTGCCAACATCGAAGCCGTCGACAAGGGCATCGTCGTCATCACGACGACCTTCCTCCACGACTTGAGCCACATGATATATCTCGTCTACGACGCCGTCAATGGGTCGCTCCACATGATCCCCACGCCGGAAAGCCCCTATTGGAGGTTCACGGGCCTCACCGTTCAAATGCTCATCGCACGGCCACGCCATGGTGAGGACTTTGCCCTAGTCCTCGCGGGCAAGTTGGCGGACGACGCCGGTGGTGGAGAGGAGCAAGATGCTCTCCTGCTGTGGCGGCCCGCCTCCTCGTCCTTGCCTCCATGGTCTGAGGTCAAGAAGGCTACATTCCCAAACAAGCCTTGCGTCGACATGCACGTGTTCCAACCCGACCTGGTGTTTTCGTTCAACGGCATCGGCTACTGGGCGGACCTCCTGCTTGGCGTCACGTACTGCCTCTTGGACACCCTATTCAACAACGACACCGTTGACGACCCTGTGCTGGAGTTTGGCTTCTTTCCATTGCCCCCAGAGTTGCCCGGAGCGGATCACCGACGCAGCAACTCCCGGGTGGCGCAACCGGAAGACTACCGCACCATGCACATCGTCCAGGACTCCATCATCAAGTTGGTCTCCATCGACGGCTTCCTCGAGCACGTCGACCTCAAGGACCGCACCGTGATGGTGTGGAGATTGTTGGACCCTGACATGCGGTGGGAGAAAGAGTATGAGCTCCGCCTCGAGACCCTCTGGGGACTCGATGGATTTCGCGACCTCCCAAAGGACTTAACCCCCATGTACCCTCTTTTGAGTACAGATGATCATGACATTGTCTATGTCGCGCTCGGCGAGTGCCGCGAGAGCCGGAGAATATGGAAGTTCATCCCGAGATGTGCACACTATTTGCTCGCGATCAACATGCGGAATAACACCATCCAGTCCTCCACATGTCTTGCGGACTATTTTGGCAGCCTTGACATCAACAACGTCGTCTCTTGTGATTTCAGCCGGCATATTTGCGTCGTGGGCCTTGATCTCTATATAATGATGACAGAGACGATGAGACAGATGTCAACATCTTTGGACCCCTTTGACTATGATGAAGCAGAGGTTACAAAGATGATGAAAGAGGGGCCAAAGAGCTGGAAAGAGACCTTGAAGGATGAAGATAAAATTGCCCTTCCACTTCCAGCTTGTTACTACAGGCAGCCATTTATGGTATGACTAGCCCAACAAGTTCTTCCCGACTTGGTTTGAACTTTTATAAATGATGATCATCATGATCAGGATTCAGGTCCGCTAATTTATTACCAGGAACTGGAATCATTTTATCCGTTCCCCTCAATCTTGTAAGAAATGAATTGGATTTACTTATCCATTCAACTTAATGTTTGAGCATTTTGTATGTTTTAGTAGGTTTTAGCCGCAATTTGTTTTATGTTCCATTCAATGCACAATCTTTGATATTGTTACTCTCATTCTAGGAATCCAATGATACCTTGTTCCCTAGTTCATACCTCCATTTGAACCTCTAGTTCATGTAGTTATTCTGTTAGGATCGCTTGTGTGTGATTCAACAAGTATAATGATTTGCAACGGATGCTATGAAGGTATATGTTACATACATAAATGATATTCTGAATCAAGAGTGGTTGCTTTTGATGTAAAAACTGATTGTTGCCATGATTGTCCCGTGCTATTGTGTTGGCTCACTCTGTACATGTTGAGCTCACTACCGGAATCGACACATTTGCTGAGTAGCCTAATTTTGCTGAGTATTTTTTGCCAGACACTCAGCGAAGGCTCTCCTAAACCGAGTGGAAGAAAAAAAAAACTCGCCAAACTACTGACCCTCGACAAAGCCATGTTTGTGCCAAATGGCAGTCGAAAAACACTTGGCAAACATTTTCAATCAATATTCAGTTTTTGTCTTCAGACTGTTTCCAGTCTCTCTACATGTCTCACTTTACTGCTTTACTCTTCATTTTAATTCAGTTAATCAGTGGTGTTATTCTTTCAGGACAAGTACTGATTTAGTTAATGAGTCAAGTTCCTCTCTCAGGTCAGGTGGTCCAGTTAACGATCAGTGATGTTCTTCTTTCATGTCCGCTTGACCTCAAACTGGGATGGACCAAGGCTGCAACATGAGTTACCTTCTTAATTGAAATTGTCAAACAAGTGAAGGGGACTGGATCGGCGTAAGCTGCTACTCCTGATGCTTCCGTTTTCTACTTGCGTTACTTGCCTTGACCGCCATTGGACTGGTGACATTCGGCAGGTTCTCAGCCTATAATATCAGCGTTCTCCTCTTTTCATTGTTCACAGTTAGACAAATCAGTGTTATGCATGAAGGTTTTAGAATGTTCAGTCTAAGCATGGTTTTAGAATGTTTGGTACTAAGGGGCTAGTATCCATTATTGTCTAAATGTCCAGAAAAACTTTCTTAGTAATGTTCAGTAATGAGAAAGGGTTTTTTCATTATTCCTTATATCTTTAGTGTTATTCTTCAGTGCTCATAGTCCCAATAAAAATCACGCGGTCCTCTGGACTTGTATCAGATCGTTGGGCTGCAGGTCTAGGTCCAGAGTCCATGTATTTGGTTGGATCCCGTGGGGCATGTATCAGATCGTTAAGCAGACTACGTACTTAGTAAGCCTGTTATTTTTTTAGGATATTCATGTATCTCTGTCAGTCATTATCTCAGTATCCAGGTTCATTTGTCTTTGTATATAGTGTCTCGTTATTTTTATGTTTCATATCATTATATAAAGCTTTATAAAATGGTATTCACATTAATTTTCACTGTTAAGTAGACTATGTAGGTGCCCATACAACATGTAGCCTTTTTTAAAATACTCCCTATGTAAAGAAATTGTGTGTGTGCGCGCGTGTGAGAGAGAGAGAGAGAGACGGCATTGACCGCGTACAATGGCTAAGACTGTATCCACACACTGGCATCACTTTTGTGGCAAAACTGTTGTGTGTTCAGTGGGCTTCCTCCAGTCTTGGTAATACGGGTGGTCTCACCACAACCTTGTCCTATGACATTCGCAAGATGCCCGCAACGGTACCTCTCAAGGTGCAACATAATTGTAGCTCCATCATAAACATCGTGCAATTTTTTCTGCCTCCGGCGATTACGGCTACACAGACTACGACAGATTTTACATCGACCACGACTACATCACGATCGGCCTCGACATCAACAACACAACTATGTATACATCACTCATCGGCAACAACTCTAGTCAACAGCGTCCGCGTCGTCACCGGCATAGAG
>LR738715.1:46572396-46591876 GCA_902687465.1 Secale cereale
CGGCCCCGGCCACCTCCGCCGCCGCGGCCCCGACGCCCACCGACCTCCCACGCCGGCAGATCGGCGCCGCCGCGCAGATCGACCCCGGGCCCCGCCCTCGCCGCCGCCCAGGCCGACCACGGGACAAGCTTGAGAGCCCCCAGATCGGGCCCGGCCCTCACAGACAAGGTGCGCGTGCATTCCCTTCCCGCTCCTTCCTTCGCCGCTGGCTTTCGTTTCATTACCACATTTGTATTTCCCCAACTAAGCACTAGTACCATAAGCTTAAGCTCCAAGCAGGCTAGTTACCTGGTGAGGTGAGTGACTGACTTTGGGTAAATTTTCTGAAATCTCTAGTTTGTGATGCGGTAATGCTCGTTTACTTACCACAGAGGAACGAGGTTCAGCCAATCACTGCTAGTGTTCATTCAGTAATACAAGTCTCTGCCCTGCCAAGTCGATTCGTGACAGGCCTGCTGCTGCAGAAATCATTTACAGCCTCTGACGGTCACAATCACGTCCACGACCACTGTCATTCTCTTTCCATAATAAATCAATTTCTCTTTGCTGGCCAGAATGCTTAGCACTACAAAATATGTTTAACTGCAGTAGTATTCAAGTTGTGACAACATGTCAGCTGGATAGTCTCTCAAAACCACAAGTCACTAGTTGCATAAATGTACCAGAGCCAGCAACAACAGCAGCAAGAGACCATTCATTTCCTCCTTGTTAGTGTAATGCCCAGGATGGAGTTATACCTCCTACGTGTCGAGGCACGACTTAAAGTCATAAGTCCATCCTAGAATGATCTCAAGTTTGGTAATCTTTGCACAACTCATGTAAAAGAGGGATAGTAAACTGAAAATAGTTGGCTTACAATCGCCACGTCACAGAATAACAGTACAAGGCTCAAACATCATACATTAAGATCACTACAACCCTCTAAGGGCAAAAGCCAAATGTCAAAGTACCAAACTCAGATAAAAACAACCACAGGCGGATCGAATCCTAGTAAGAGACTCCACTACTGATCGTCCGGGTAGCGCACGTAGTAACGACTACGCTCCTCGTCGTACTCCCAACCCAGCTCGGTGCCATCACCTGGATAGCTCACAGCTGGACCTGCATCTGGTGTGTGAAGTAACTGTGAGCCACAGAGGACTCAGCAATCCCGTTCCCGGGTAACAGAACTATTTAAGCCTTTAGGTGAGGGAAAAGGCTGAAGAAAGAACAAGTCTGCAGCAGCAACTAGCATCTAGCTACAAGAAGAGAAGGCATACGGCGAGAAGTGATCACGAAGTGATCCTAGCTACAAGCTCACAAGCATAACCCCTCCGTGTTCAACTCCCGAATCCCTATTCGGAAATTGACAATCACGGAACACACGCTGGTAGTGTATTAGTATCATTGTGTCAAGTTATCTACAACCGGAATTAACAAGCTCCCATCTGCCACATAACCGCGGGCACGGCTTTCGAAAGTTCAAACCCTGCAGGGGTGTTCCAACTTGACCCATTACAAGCTCACGATCCGCGGAGTCGCAACTCCAAAGTGGGAAGACCCGAGTATCCTCGGAATCCCGTGCTCAAGATATACCGAGCTAAGGTAAGGCTAATCCAGCAAATCCTCCCGGCGTGCCGACACCCTGATAGTAGCCGCGCGTATCTAGTCTCAGGCCACGACCGGATGAGCACAGCGTACAGTGGCCGAAATACCCAAGTTGCCAAGGGGGGCCCCGCACACGACTCTAGTTTGGACCAACACTCAAATCGAGCACTGGCCCAGGGGGGTTGAATTAATTAAGCCTCGGGTTAATTACTCCCTCGGAAAGGTTTTAGTTGTTTAGGCAAATAGTACCAAGGTTGGGACTTGCTGGAAAAGACTTAGCACTTAGCGGTTTATCGAGGGGGTCCCATACACCCCAACCGTGTTAGGAACGCATAATCAAGGAACATAAAACCGGCTTATACGGATCCTAACGGCATGAGTGGAACAAGTCACCAAGCAAAAGGCTTAGCCTTCCACCCTTGCCAATATATATGTGATTTCATTTTAAACATTTAGATAGTGTGATATAACCCAACCAAACTTCAACATGGAGCAAGCATCTTCACTTCACCTGCAACTAGCAACGCTATAAGAAGGGCTGAGCGAAGCGTACTTAGCCAAGTAACGGTTTGCATAGGTAGGGTGGTTAAACATGGCAATTGGTTACAAGTAGGAGGCTGACAAGAAGAACATGGGCATCGAGGCAAAACTAAAGATCGAGACTACTAGCAATAGGCAAAGATAGTAATGTTATCGGGGTTCGGTCATCTTGCGTGGAGAGAAGACGTTCGGATCGAAAGAAGGGTCCTCGTGCTCAAACTCGTTGGAAACCTCGTGCTCAACCTCGTTGGAAAACTCGTTCTCAGCTTCCGGCTCTAAACAAGACAAACACACCAAGCACCAATCAACACGATGCAATGCGCACTCGAAAAACATGAATGCATGATGGATGCACTAAAGATGCACATGGAGCACGTAAAACATCACTCAAGCAAAACACCTCAAAACAAGATAACAACCTGATATTATTAATCTACACAGAAAAACACCCAAGTTTGATATAAGATTCGCTGAAATCGGAGTTACGGGCTAAAAGTTATGCCCGAAACAAGATTTGAGCGAAAACTGAAAATTACAGCAACATAGCATCTTTGGAGCTCAAAATAATTAATCTACAGCACCCAAAAAGCATGGCAAAGAACTTGAACACAAACTAGACATATAGTACAGCAACTAGGTCCAAAGTGCACCCCCAACGGAGTCACGGATCAATAGCAATGATCTTGGACATATTGAACTTTGAAATAAAATTCTGGCAGCAGAATTTTATTGAAAGTTTGGAGCAAAAGATAAACATGCTACAGCCACTCAAATGGACATGTGAGGACATGAATGGAAAGACAACAATATATACTACAAGGAACAATCAAAATCCACCCCAAAACTATCATGCTTTGTCCTACAACATCACACGAACATGGCATCGGAACGTTACAGATTTCAGACTTAGTGAAATTTCACTAAGTCCTAAAACAGCAATATCATCATAGCACACAAAAGAGCATGTTTAAGTCACCTCGAAACTAAACATGGCAAAGGGTAAGCACCTCATCAAAATACATATGAAGGTGATCCCGAAACACACAAGCATGCATCATTGTGGTGAACACACCGATTACAACGAGCTCAACAAGATGGCATTTCATAACAAGTGAAAACACAACATGTGAACATGGCACTTTGCAACGATGATAACAAGGAAACAAAAAATCTACCATGCAACCTATCACACACAACACGTAGTTCGTGACGAGACGAACACGTGGACATGTCATTTGCATCGTTTGGACAAACGAGCTAAAAGATATCACAAGTCAAAGGTGACATGAAAATAACACATAACAGCAGTTTATATCATGATGCACTCTTGCAACAGCAAAACAAGTGTCAAGATGACATCTAACATGCATGACTACAACAGGTAAAACGTGGAGGACATCTCCACGAACATCTGGACATGCTACACGCGCAAAACGGAGCAACAGGCACAAAGTTATGCATGATCTAAAACAGCATCACAGAAAAGAAAACCTGGTACTCAGTGAAAAAAAAGGGGGAGAAGGTCAACCTCCTCAGATCTGCAAAGGATCCGGCCCGGATCCGAGGATGAACAGGACGGCGGCGGCCCAGGAGCTGGCTTGCGGAGGGAGCCCGCTCGGGCGATGGAGGTGGCCTGCTAGGCGGAGCGCCCGGCGAGGCCCGCGGGAGGCGAGAGGCCCGACGAGGCGGGCCCGGTCGGCGCGGGGGCGCGGCCCGGCGCGGAGAGGCCTCGGCTGCGGAGGCCTGCAGAGGCTGGCGACCCGGGGATCCGGCTGGGCCGGTTGGCGAAGGGCGGCGGCGTACGGCCTCGGCCCAGGCGTGCGGGAGGGAAGGACGGGGCGTCGGTGAAGGAAGCGGGCCTCCCGCGGCCCACGCGGCCGGCGGGGAAGTGGTCCTCGCGTGCTGGCGTACGGGCCGATCGGCCGATCTGGTCCCCCAGATCGAGATCCAGCTGGATCGAAGCCCGGCTCGGCGCGGTCCGATGCGAGCGGCTCGGTCGACCTGGCGAAGGCGCTGAGGCGTTGAGGCGTTGACCGCTCGCTGGCGAGGGAATCCCGATTCGATCGGCGGCTGGTTCCTAGGGAACCTGCCCAGATCTGCGGGAGGAACTGATTTTTAGATCTGAAAGAACTGAAAAAAAAAAAGAAAGGAGAGGGGAGGAAGAAGAAGGGGATGCCAACATAGACTAGGGGTCTATATATAGCAGTTTAGACTAGGGTTTGGAGACTAGGGGTGTTTAGGAGCACTCCGATCGCGATCCGACGGATCCGATCGCGGGGGTCGATTTAAAAGGACTAGACGGAGATGAAAGAATGCAACAGGGGTGTTTCCGGGACACGAAGTGAAGGCACATCGGACCCACACGGACAACGGAGGAAAAAGTCAACGGAGTCCAAACGAGACGAGATTTGAGAGGCGGGTTGCACACAACAAAACAACAACGCACAACACAACCTCGCGGCACACCGGTAACGAAAAACGCCCGAACAACAAAGTAGGCCTACGGGACGTCACGGACACGTGAGGGAGCTCCGGAACACGAAACGGACAACGGGAAGGAACGCCACGAACCGGATGCAACCCACAACACAAATGCAATGCAATGCACATGACTACATGATATGAATGAATGCCACACACTCACACAACAAAACGACGAAAGCCCGAAAGACAAAGAACCCGAAAAGGAAATAGATGAAGCCGGAGATTTATTATATACCCAAAAGGGAAAGTATTACATCCGGGGCATTACAAACTCTCCTCTACTACAAAAAGATCTCGTCCCGAGATCTAGGACTGGAAAAAGGAAGGGTACTCGGAACGAAGATGATCTTCTCGTTCCCAGGTAGCTTCTCGGTCTGTGTGATGTGACCACTTGACTTTCAGAAACTTGATGGACTTGTTGCGAGTCTTGCGTTCGGTTTCTTCGAGAATTGCAACTGGATGCTCTCGGTAGGAAAGGTCTTGTTGAAGATCAATCTCCTCAAACGGAATCATGCGCTCAGGTGCCTTGAAGCATTTGCGAAGTTGAGACACATGGAAGACATCATGAACATTTGCAAAGTTGGAAGGGAGCTCGAGCTGATAGGCTAGATCGCCTCTTTTGCCAAGAATCTTGAAAGGCCCGACGTATCTAGGAGCAAGCTTTCCTTTGATACCGAACCTTTGGGTTCCTTTCATCGGAGAAACTCGGAGATAGACATGATCACCGATGTCAAAAGCCAAATCACGATGCTTTCCGTCATAGTAGCTCTTCTGACGCGACTGAGCGGCCTTGAGATTCTCACGTATGACTTTGCACATTTCTTCGGCTTCAGAGATCAAGTCATTGCCAAGAAGTTGGCGTTCACCTGTTTCAGACCAGTTGAGAGGGGTACGGCACTTCCTGCCATAGAGAATTTCAAACGGTGCTTTGCCTGCACTTGCTTGGAAGCTGTTGTTGTAAGAGAATTCGGCAAATGGAAGACAGTCTTCCCATTTCATGCCGAAGGAGATGACACAGGCTCTGAGCATATCTTCTAGGATCTGATTCACACGCTCGACTTGACCACTAGTCTGAGGGTGAAAGGCAGTGCTGAACCTGATCTTCGTGCCCATGGCGGACTGAAAGGAGTCCCAGAACCTTGATGTGAACAAGCTGCCACGGTCTGAGGATATCACTTGAGGAATGCCATGCAGGGACACAATTCTGGAAGTGTACAGCTCTGCAAGTTGAGCTGCATTGATAGATTCTTTGACTGGAAGAAAGTGAGCGACTTTGGTAAGCTTGTCAATCACCACAAAGATAGCATCATTGCCTCGCTTGGATTTAGGAAAGCCAGTGACGAAG
Source organism: Secale cereale (assembly GCA_902687465.1). Classification (NCBI taxonomy): domain Eukaryota; kingdom Viridiplantae; phylum Streptophyta; class Magnoliopsida; order Poales; family Poaceae; genus Secale; species Secale cereale. The sequence goes on from LR738715.1 coordinate 46,578,353, forward strand.
TCCATTTCAATGTGGTCGAACTTCCACTCAGGAATAGGAAGAGGTTGTAGAAGACCGGCTGGACGTTGATGTTCTGCTTTCACTCTTCTGCATACATCACATTCATTCACGAATTGGGCAATTTCCCTTTTCATGCGTGTCCACCAGTAAGATTGCTTGAGGTCTTGATACATCTTGGAACTGCCAGGATGAATGGAAAGGAGAGAGTCATGAGCTTCTTCCATTATGAGCTTCCTGAGATCACCTTTGGGAACAACGAGTCTGTCCTCAAAGAACAAGGTATCTCTCTCATCAACACGGAAGCACTTATATTTTGGAGTGCCCTTTGCAATCCCATGTTTCACCTTCTTCACCATGGTATCACTGAGCTGGGCCTCACGGACTTGATCTTCCAAGGTAGGAGCAATTTGGAGATTTGCAAGAAAACCCTGCGGAACAACCTGAAGGTTGAGCTTCCTGAAGGCTTCACAAAGCTCAGGCTGGTGTGGCTTGATAAGAAGGCTGTTGCAATATGCCTTTCTGCTCAAAGCATCTGCAATCACATTCGCCTTGCCTGGAGTGTACTCAATGCTGGGGTTGTACTCTTGGATCATCTCGACCCAACGAGTCTGGCGGAGGTTCAAATGCGGCTGTGTGAAGATGTACTTCAAACTCTTGTGATCAGTGAAGATGTCGACCTTTCTGCCCAACAACAGATGTCTCCACGTAATCAGAGCATGTACCACAGCTGCTAGCTCGAGATCATGTGTGGGATAGTTCTTCTCAGCTGGCTTTAGCTGACGTGAAGTGTATGCCACAATTCTCTTCTCTTGCATAAGCACACCACCAAGGCCTTGAAGAGAAGCGTCACAGAACACTTCATAGGGCTTGGATTCATCTGGAGGAATCAGAACTGGAGCAGAGACAAGCTTCTCTTTGAGGGTTTTGAAAGCCACTTCACACTCGGGAGACCAAAAGTATTTGACATTCTTCTGAAGGAGGTTGGAAAGAGGCTTGGCAATCTTGGAGAAGTTTTCAACAAACCTTCTGCAATAGCTGGCAAGACCCAGAAAACTGCGGAGCTGCTTGACGTTCTGAGGAGCTTCCCAGTTGTCAATTGCTTCAACTTTCTCGGGATTAACCGCAATACCGTCAGCTGAGATAATGTGGCCCAGGTACAAAACCTTATCGAGCCAAAACTCGCACTTTGAGAACTTGGCATAGAATTTATGCTCTCGGAGTCGATCAAGAACCAGACGCAAGTGCTTTTCGTGATCTTCTTCATTCTTGGAAAACACCAGAATATCATCCAGATACACAAGCACAAACTCGCCTGTATAGGGGTTGAAGATGTAATGCATCATCCTTGAAAAGGTAGGAGGAGCATTGGCGAGACCGAAGGACATGACGGTATACTCGTATGAACCGTAGCTCGTTCTGAAGGCCGTCTTGGGAATGTCTTCCTCGCGAATGCGAATTTGATGGTAACCCATTCGGAGGTCAAGCTTAGAGAACACTTTAGCTCCTTTGAGCTGCTCAAAGAGTTCGTTGATGTTGGGGAGCGGATACTTGTTCTTAATCGTCTTCTTGTTCAGTGGCCGGTAGTCAACACAGAGACGCTCCGTGCCATCTTTCTTCTTGACAAATAAGACACCACAGCCCCACGGAGATGTACTCGGTCTGATGAGACCCATACGCTCCTGTTCATCCAACTGTTTCTTCAATTCCTTCAATTCATCTGAAGAGAGCTTGTATGGACGCCGGCAAACAGGTTCGGTGCCCGGCTCGAGTTCAATGACAAACTCCACCTGACGGTGTGGAGGCATGCCTGGAAGTTCTTCTGGAAAGACGTCTTGATATTCATTCACCACTGGAATTTGCTCTATGGCATTAATTTCACCCTTATCATTAAGAGAGAAAAGCCGAATAGTATTATCCCTGGAGGCGAAGATAATCACATCTTCATCAGAATGAGTCAATTTGACTTCCTTTTGAGCGCAATCAATGTGAGCATCGTGCTGAGAAAGCCAATCCATTCCGAGAATGAGGTCAATATCAGAATGACCAAGAACCACCGGATTAGCCAGAAATCGATAATCACCCATGCGGATAGAAACATTCGGAACAAAGTTGTTGGAGTTCATGAGCAAACCCGGAGAAAGCACAGACATCGGACTCGGCAAAGCTTGCAATGGCATATCATGTGACAATGCAAAAGGTCTTGACATGAAAGAATGTGAAGCACCTGAATCGAACAACACTTTAGCTGGAAAAGAGTTCACTGAGAGGTTACCCAAAATGACATCAGAAGAAGCCTCCGCTTGTGCTGCATTCATCAGATTGACCCTTGCAGACTTTGGATCATGCTTGACAATAGCTGTACTGACAGGCGGAGGAGGAGGTGGAAGACGCTTCGGATTCGGACATCTGTTGGCATAATGACCCTTCTGGCCACACTTGTTGCACACCACTTCAGAGAGAGGACGGAACTGAGAGCCACTGGACTTGGAGCCTTGAGACTGAAACTGCTTCTTCGACTGGTTGCTTGGGTTGGGTGGGTGGGAGAAACCACGACCACTAGAGTTCTTGTTGTTGGAGTTGTTGAAGTTGCTGGAGTTGTTGTATGGAGCTCGAATCATTGGAGGAGGAGGAGGCCAGAATTTCTGTTGTTTCGCAGCCAACTGAGACGATGAGGTAGAGTGAACAGCATCTCGAATTCTCTTCTTAGAAGCCTCCATCTTAAGCTGAGCTGCTTCTTGTTTCAAAGCCATATTATAGAACTTATCGAATTCGTCTGGCTCGAACAGAGTGAGAGCAAGCTGAAGTTCATCTTTGAGACCTCCACGGAACTGCTAGATTTTGCTCTTTGCATCAGGAATGTCTTGCTTTGCATAGCGAGCGAGGTTTTGGAACTTGACATTATACTGATAGACTGTCATGGAGCCCTGCTTGAGGTTGCGGAATTGCTCACGCATACCCTCGATAACACTTGTAGGAATGTGATGCGAGCGGAAATCCTTGCAGAAATTCTCCCACGAGATCACTTGACCCGGCCTTGAGTCTTTGTACTGCTGCCACCAGTCAGCTGCTTGATCTTTCAGTTGGAAGGCTGCAAACTTCACATAGTCATCTTCTTTCACGTTACTGCACTCAAAATGCTTCTTGATATCGGTCAGCCAATCTTCAGCATCAAGAGGGTCGACACAGTAACTGAAAGCTTTAGGATTGTTGGCCAAGAACTGGTTGAGGGTAGCATGGTGCTGCTGGAAGAAGTTGCCTTGGTTCATTGGAACGCCCTGATTAGCTTGATTAGCTTGATTAGCTTGCATCATCTGCATCATCTGCATCATCAACTGAGTGTTCTGAGCAGTAGTCTGCATAATTGCTCTCCAAGCCTCAGGCGGAGGAGGAGGGGAAGGAGGACGTTCTGGAACCTCTTCACCCTCTGGGTTGGCATTCGGAACCTTTTTCGGAGCCATCCTGTAAGAGATGACCATGAATCAGCAATTGATTGACAAAGGAATAAGCTGAATCAATGGAATGAATTGCAACAAGTCTTCACAATAATCATTCGAACAATAAGAACGAATGAAATCATCCGAACAAGAGGAACGAATGAATTTCTTAGTTAATAGATAACATCAGTCTTCACGAGAAGCCACATAGGGATCAAAAGGATAAAATAATAAAAACAACAAGGTACGGAAAGGAACAAACACAAGAGAGGAGTTTCGTTCTAACATCTTTGTGCTGAAAGCATATGAACGCGTTACGAAAAGGTTTTGCAATCCCCGGATCAGCATAGCCAAGGACCCTTTAAGATGCAACCCCTGATAGTAACATCGGTCATATAACTCCTTCACTCAATGTCGAACCCCGAACTCACTAACCTGCATTCGTTGGAAGAATGCCTACGATCTACTGGATAAAACCCACCTATAGTTTTCCGAAAGATTCCAGTTATGCAATCAGGTGTTGGGGATACACGGGAAGCACCGCGCAATCAACTCTAACCTACATCCAGGTGTATCCATCCTTCAACACATAACCAGTCTTTCTCGGAAACTGTGTACCTCGGACCTTCGAAAAGCATCCACTATAACAAGCTATGGCAATACTCCCGAACTACCTCCCCAGTACTGGGTGATGTCGGGGTTATCTTGCCACTGGCCGTATAGGGTAGATTTTTGATGTCGGCCGTCTTAAGTATTTAGTACTGTCGCGATATGCTTGTTACAATGATACCCCGAAGCTCAACTCCTCGATAACAGGAGGCATCAGGAACAATATCCTTGTCACAAGAACATCGAAACAATCCCAGAATACTCGCGGGAATCCTAAAAAAAAATTGTGCACATTTTGAAGATAGGAGAGACAAGAGTAGACGTCAGGAGTCCTCACCAGAGAGAAAGGGGATGAGAAGCAAAGAAATCCTACTCTCCGATATAATATAGGACTCAAAAAGTTTTCAGTGTGTGCCTAGACTCAACCGTCAACGGTTCGATCAAACAGTGGGGGCTCCTAGGTCGGAGAAGGCTCTGTTACCAACTTGTAATGCCCAGGATGGAGTTATACCTCCTACGTGTCGAGGCACGACTTAAAGGCATAAGTCCATCCTAGAATGATCTCAAGTTTGGTAATCTTTGCACAACTCATGTAAAAGAGGGATAGTAAACTGAAAATAGTTGGCTTACAATCGCCACGTCACAGAATAACAGTACAAGGCTCAAACATCATACATTAAGATCACTACAACCCTCTAAGGGCAAAAGCCAAATGTCAAAGTACCAAACTCAGATAAAAACAACCACAGGCGGATCGAATCCTAGTAAGAGACTCCACTACTGATCGTCCGGGTAGCGCACGTAGTAACGACTACGCTCCTCGTCGTACTCCCAACCCAGCTCGGTGCCATCACCTGGATAGCTCACAGCTGGACCTGCATCTGGTGTGTGAAGTAACTGTGAGCCACAGAGGACTCAGCAATCTCGTTCCCGGGTAACAGAACTATTTAAGCCTTTAGGTGAGGGAAAAGGCTGAAGAAAGAACAAGTCTGCAGCAGCAACTAGCATCTAGCTTACGCACGTGAGAGCGAGAAGAGAAGGCATACGGCGAGAAGTGATCACGAAGTGATCCTAGCTACAAGCTCACAAGCATAACCCCTCCGTGTTCAACTCCCGAATCCCTATTCGGAAATTGACAGTCACGGAACACACGCTGGTAGTGTATTAGTATCATTGTGTCAAGTTATCTACAACCGGAATTAACAAGCTCCCATCTGCCACATAACCGCGGGCACGGCTTTCGAAAGTTCAAACCCTGCAGGGGTGTTCCAACTTGACCCATTACAAGCCCACGATCCGCGGAGTCGCAACTCCAAAGTGGGAAGACCCGAGTATCCTCGGAATCCCGTGCTCAAGATATACCGAGATAAGGTAAGGCTAATCCAGCAAATCCTCCCGGCGTGCCGACACCCTGATAGTAGCCGCGCGTATCTAGTCTCAGGCCACGACCGGATGAGCACAGCGTATAGTGGCCGAAATACCCAAGTTGCCAAGGGGGGCCCCGCACACGACTCTAGTTTGGACCAACACTCAAATCGAGCACTGGCCCAGGGGGGTTGAATTAATTAAGCCTCGGGTTAATTACTCCCTCGGAAAGGTTTTAGTTGTTTAGGCAAATAGTACCAAGGTTGGGACTTGCTGGAAAAGACTTAGCACTTAGCGGTTTATCGAGGGGGTCCCATACACCCCAACCGTGTTAGGAACGCATAATCAAGGAACATAAAACCGGCTTATACGGATCCTAACGGCATGAGTGGAACAAGTCACCAAGCAAAAGGCTTAGCCTTCCACCCTTGCCAATATATATGTGATTTCATTTTAAACATTTAGATAGTGTGATATAACCCAACCAAACTTCAACATGGAGCAAGCATCTTCACTTCACCTGCAACTAGCAACGCTATAAGAAGGGCTGAGCGAAGCGTACTTAGCCAAGTAACGGTTTGCATAGGTAGGGTGGTTAAACATGGCAATTGGTTACAAGTAGGAGGCTGACAAGAAGAACATGGGCATCGAGGCAAAACTAAAGATCGAGACTACTAGCAATAGGCAAAGATAGTAATGTTATCGGGGTTCGGTCATCTTGCGTGGAGAGAAGACGTTCGGATCGAAAGAAGGGTCCTCGTGCTCAAACTCGTTGGAAACCTCGTGCTCAACCTCGTTGGAAAACTCGTTCTCAGCTTCCGGCTCTAAACAAGACAAACACACCAAGCACCAATCAACACGATGCAATGCGCACTCGAAAAACATGAATGCATGATGGATGCACTAAAGATGCACATGGAGCACGTAAAACATCACTCAAGCAAAACACCTCAAAACAAGATAACAACCTGATATTATTAATCTACACAGAAAAACACCCAAGTTTGATATAAGATTCGCTGAAATCGGAGTTACGGGCTAAAAGTTATGCCCGAAACAAGATTTGAGCGAAAACTGAAAATTACAGCAACATAGCATCTTTGGAGCTCAAAATAATTAATCTACAGCACCCAAAAAGCATGGCAAAGAACTTGAACACAAACTAGACATATAGTACAGCAACTAGATCCAAAGTGCACCCCCAACGGAGTCACGGATCAATAGCAATGATCTTGGACATATTGAACTTTGAAATAAAATTCTGGCAGCAGAATTTTATTGAAAGTTTGGAGCAAAAGATAAACATGCTACAGCCACTCAAATGGACATGTGAGGACATGAATGGAAAGACAACAATATATACTACAAGGAACAATCAAAATCCACCCCAAAACTATCATGCTTTGTCCTACAACATCACACGAACATGGCATCGGAACGTTACAGATTTCAGACTTAGTGAAATTTCACTAAGTCCTAAAACAGCAATATCATCATAGCACACAAAAGAGCATGTTTAAGTCACCTCGAAACTAAACATGGCAAAGGGTAAGCACCTCATCAAAATACATATGAAGGTGATCCCGAAACACACAAGCATGCATCATTGTGGTGAACACACCGATTACAACGAGCTCAACAAGATGGCATTTCATAACAAGTGAAAACACAACATGTGAACATGGCACTTTGCAACGATGATAACAAGGAAACAAAAAATCTACCATGCAACCTATCACACACAACACGTAGTTCGTGACGAGACGAACACGTGGACATGTCATTTGCATCGTTTGGACAAACGAGCTAAAAGATATCACAAGTCAAAGGTGACATGAAAATAACACATAACAGCAGTTTATATCATGATGCACTCTTGCAACAGCAAAACAAGTGTCAAGATGACATCTAACATGCATGACTACAACAGGTAAAACGTGGAGGACATCTCCACGAACATCTGGACATGCTACACGCGCAAAACGGAGCAACAGGCACAAAGTTATGCATGATCTAAAACAGCATCACAGAAAAGAAAACCTGGTACTCAGTGAAAAAAAAGGGGGAGAAGGTCAACCTCCTCAGATCTGCAAAGGATCCGGCCCGGATCCGAGGATGAACAGGACGGCGGCGGCCCAGGAGCTGGCTTGCGGAGGGAGCCCGCTCGGGCGATGGAGGCGGCCTGCTAGGCGGAGCGCCCGGCGAGGCCCGCGGGAGGCGAGAGGCCCGACGAGGCGGGCCCGGTCGGCGCGGGGGCGCGGCCCGGCGCGGAGAGGCCTCGGCAGGCCTGCAGAGGCTGGCGACCCGGGGATCCGGCTGGGCCGGTTGGCGAAGGGCGGCGGCGTACGGCCTCGGCCCAGGCGTGCGGGAGGGAAGGACGGGGCGTCGGTGAAGGAAGCGGGCCTCCCGCGGCCCACGCGGCCGGCGGGGAAGTGGTCCTCGCGTGCTGGCGTACGGGCCGATCGGCCGATCTGGTCCCCCATATCGGGATCCAGCTGGATCGAAGCCCGGCTCGGCGCGGTCCGATGCGAGCGGCTCGGTCGACCTGGCGAAGGCGCTGAGGCGTTGAGGCGTTGACCGCTCGCTGGCGAGGGAATCCCGATTCGATCGGCGGCTGGTTCCTCGGGAACCTGCCCAGATCTGCGGGAGGAACTGATTTTTGGATCTGAAAGAACTGAAAAAAAAAGAAAGGAGAGGGGAGGAAGAAGAAGGGGATGCCAACATAGACTAGGGGTCTATATATAGCAGTTTAGACTAGGGTTTGGAGACTAGGGGTGTTTAGGAGCCCTCCGATCGCGATCCGACGGATCCGATCGCGGGGGTCGATTTAAAAGGACTAGACGGAGATGAAAGAATGCAACAGGGGTGTTTCCGGGACACGAAGTGAAGGCACATCGGACCCACACGGACAACGGAGGAAAAAGTCAACGGAGTCCAAACGAGACGAGATTTGAGAGGCGGGTTGCACACAACAAAACAACAACACACAACACAACCTCGCGGCACACCGGTAACGAAAAACGCCCGAACAACAAAGTAGGCCTACGGGACGTCACGGACACGTGAGGGAGCTCCGGAACACGAAACGGACAACGGGAAGGAACGCCACGAACCGGATGCAACCCACAACACAAATGCAATGCAATGCACATGACTACATGATATGAATGAATGCCACACACTCACACAACAAAACGACGAAAGCCCGAAAGACAAAGAACCCGAAAAGGAAATAGATGAAGCCGGAGATTTATTATATACCCAAAAGGGAAAGTATTACATCCGGGGCATTACAGTTAGGTTTGGGGCCTGCTCTAGGGTATTTAGGCTCTGTGTGCAATTTGGCGTGGTTGGTTGCTCTGCAAGTAGTTCAGAGATAGCTAGGTTTGTTTTGTGTCCCGGCTCATATGTCTTTCTGGTTTTTGTGTGCAATTTGATTATTCTTAGTTTGTGTAGACGAAGCGGTAGACGAATCCCTAGTTGTTGCACTATTTACACCATGGCTCATTTTATTTTATTTTTGAATAATTTTTGTAGTTCAGAGCTAGTAGCAGGTTTAATCTTGTGATGTAACTGCCCTTTTGCTGCAGTGTCTTTTCCATCTGTTGGTTTATTATGTACCTTCTGTCTTATGCTTAAACCTGGAAGTTGAAGGATCGTCGAACCAATAAACCTTTTGATGCATGATGCCCAAAACGTAGAATCGTTTTGAAGTTGGTGTAAATAGAACCTTTTTGAACCACTACAGCAGCACTAGAGAGACATGATTCTTCTACTACTAGGAGTCTAGGACTAGGAGACGAGACATGGAAATGGAAACCTGCAGCCCACACTTGGCATATGATCTAGGGTCAATCTAGAACATGCATACGAACGAAATTCCACACTTGCAGCATGTATATAGAAGAAATTCAGAGTCAGCTCTACAGCAGTAGAGAAATATATATAATCACTGCTGGGAAATACCAGTGAAGGAGATGCTTTTTCACATGATTGACAATGGTCAAAATATTAAGCATGGGTGAGGTAAACAATGAATGAATAGTATTAAGCATGGGTGAGGTAAACAATGAATGAATAGTTTCATCAGGAAGTCAGCTCATTGACAATTTGAAGCAGTAAGTAAAACATTTTGGTTGGTTAGTGGGCATTTGTAATCTAAGCACAGAAAAGGGGGGCATTTTTTTTCTGAATGAAATAAATATATAAGGAAGATGATTCAGTAAGCTGCAGCAATCCTTGTAGGGGTTTTGCATGCAGGGGTGAGGTATGGACATGGGAAGGGGAGGTGGATTAGGATGGATTAGCCACAACAATTGGTAAGTATAGAGAGAGAGCAGTTAATAGTGTGTTGTCTGTACATCCTGAGATCGGCAAGTTCGGGTACTGCCTTTACATGTTCTAGATTAACTTATTATGCTGTTGGTCCTGTTACACTCTTGTAGGTATATAAGCACTAGTTATATGGCTACTGCCATGTTCCTATACAGGTTCTTATACTACTTTACTTAAATTATTATCATGGTTCTGAAAGTACACTTGTTCAGAATAGCACCAAGTCCTAGGGCAAACTGAATTCCGCTTCAGTATTGGACAATAGACTTGCTGCTCTGTTATTATACAGATTCAAACATAGTTTCTGTTCACCAAAAGAGTGATGGGCTTGCTGCTCTGTTGTGCCTATATGTAGGCCTTTTTTGTCCATATGAAAGCAGAGGACCATATGGTTTGTGGCCTTTTCATCCATATGAAAGTAGAGGCACATTGTGGTGCTAGTTTGCTGGGTTTTGTCTCCGACCATCGTGTCGTGATGATTTTGCAGGTACCCCGAGAGGCCCTTGAGTTTGCCGGAATGTCGATTAACTTCCGTTCCGGCAAGTTCGGGTACTCCATATGTCCTATTTTCAGCAAAGGTCATGCTGAAATTTTCCGTGAATTTTAGCATGACTTTGCTAAAAATAGGACATATGGGGTACTTGCGACTAATGCATGGGCCGGGGTATCTTAGTACTTAATTAAGTAGGATCAAGAATTAAGTAGGACTAGTTCTGAATAGCTTCTATCAACGGCACTCTAAATGATAAAACCGTAGCTTTTAGGATGCCTCGGTGTCGACAAACCCTAAGTGATGAGACCATGATAATTCCTCACAAACCCTAAATGATGAGATCTTGTTCCTTGACAATAACCAACTTTTTGACCAAACTTTTTTCCTATTTAGAGCGAACATGGCCGGCAACGATGAGGCCGGCGGTTCGGGCGCCAAGCCATTCTGGGAGCTGTCCCAGGAGATGGAGGAATACCCTCACCGCTATGAGGACGCCGCGGAAGACACCGATCCCGACTACACAACCCCTAATGGCGTCGGGGATGACACCACTGATGGTGCCGCCGGGGATGCCACCACTGATGATGGCAGCGAACGCACAGATGGCAGCCAACCGAAGAGGCAACGGAAGGACCGGCGCCCGAACGTGCTCGGCACCGTCAAGGAGGAATTTACTGAAGTGTCCTCCAGTGGGCATCCAACGGCGCCCAAAGAATTAGTCAGTGGGTACGCGGGACAACTCGGGTGCATTGTCCGGAGCACCGTCACGATCAACACCGAGAACCTAAGGCATCGTGAACGAGGGAATTTGCGGATCCTCCTCTTCACGAAGCTGCACGAACGATACAAGTTCCCCGGTGACTTCGCAAACACACGCCTCTCAGGGAATAAAGTGAACAGTGCCGCCCTCACGAAGATGAGCACGGCCCTGGCTTCTTGGAGAGCCCGGGTGAAGAAAATGATTGAAAGAGGTGATAGTTATGAGAAGATCAAGGAGAAAAATCCTTCGATCAGCAAAGCTGACTACCTGGAGTTCAAGACCAAGTGCGAGAGCAACGCATCCGTGGAATCAAGTCAGTGGGGGAAAGAAATGCGGGAATTGAACTTAGGGGTCCACACACTCGGTCCCGGCGGTTACAGAGTGGCGGAACCTAAATTAGACCTTAAACTTGTGGACAAAAGCTAAATCAAAGCCTAAACTTCAAATCCCGGAAATTAACACACCAAACTCTGTGATCCCAGACTATTTTCAACCTTGAATGAGTTTCCAAACAGGGATTGTCGACATGGCATGCTGGCTGTGGACTCAACTGGGCCGGCCCAACAGGCACTAAGCGAGTTTTTTTTCTTAAAGAGCGACGTAAAAACGTCTTTCTCTGTTAAAGCGGGACGGATTATATTAAAGCGCGACGTACGTAAAACAAAAAGACACACAGCAGAGTCGAACTTGGTACACGCCAGACTTGATCACATCACGCTAGCCACTAGAACAAACAACTATTTTGATATATTAAAAGATCCGGTTTGTTTAAGTACACAACTAAGCGTTGAACTTTGATAAATGTATGTGGCATTTCAAAAAACATGGTTGTACAATGTAAAATAGTATTCGCGTGATTCATTTTTTTTAAGAAAATGTGCTTGTGATGTAAAAAAATGTGTCATACCCATAAAAGACTATATCTGACATGTGTTTGAAAAAAGTGTATACAATTTTAAAAACGTGTAAGCAAAATGTTTGCGCGATGTAAAAAAATGTGTCATACCATGAAAAGACTATACATGACATGTGAAAAATGCGTAACAAGGTAAAAAAATGTTTAGTTTATAAAAAAATATTGTCGTTAAGAAAATGTAAAATGTGTCTTTGGAAAAATATTGCAGTGTATTCAAAAAGTATTGAAAACATGTATTTTAAAAAAATGTATGTAATGTATTGAAAAATGTCGAAAGTGTATCAAAAATATTTCATGTTTGCGCTAAAAATGTACATTGGTTACTGAGAATAATTAGACTTGTGTAAAAAAGAAAACCAGTTACCGGTAAACAAGCAAAATAAAAGGGTAAACAAACAATATGAAGAAAATCAAAAATGAAAAAAAGTATAACGAAAAAAGAAAAACCAGAGATAAAACATAGTATAATGAATAAAAACAAAAGAAAACCGTTCAAAACCCATAGAAAAAACAAAACAAAAAGAAAAAACAGGAAAACAAGAGCAGCGCGAACGACTACATTAATGGGTCGGCCCAATTCAGCGAATACCAGCTAAATCCTCTCGAGGTTCAAAATAGACCGGGATCAGAGAGTTTGGTGTGCTAATTTCAGGGATTAAGAGTTCAAGGTCTGATTTAGCTTTCCCCTACAAGTTCAAGGTTTATTTTGGACTTTTTCCCTTATAGATCGATCGGGTGGCTAGGCAGCCGGCTGATTCCGCGAGAGGATCAGCCGGCTGATTTGTAGCAGCCACCTTGTCATATCCAATAAGTAACAGGACACCTAGCTGAACCAGGCTTACGACTTGAGATCCAAAACCATGACCACCACCTTGGAGGCTTGGACACGTGCACGAGACGTCGTTGGAGTTTGACACTGTCTCCACAAAGTCAGCCCCCTCGATCTCTGTGATGTAGAGCCCATCGTCGCCGGGAGCTTGGTGAGCCGATGACCCGGTTGGCGGTCGTAGCCAGCCTCCTCTGATAAATACAACGACAGCCACGCCTCCACCTCTAATTCCTTCAGGCAACATGCATGTTTGAATATTGCGCCGCCTACCCATGCAGAAACAATGACAACTTCTGGAGGGTGCGTTGCAACCAGTACCGATCAAGGCAATGCCGCCGGATACACCATGGCAGCCACCACACCTGGTTGGATTGCCTTTCAGTGGATGGTTCTTATTCAGCAGGAGAGGGCTCGGCGGGAGTAGGCATGTTCCTACGGGATAACTTGGGTTTTGTCAGTTTTTCATCATGTCAACTATTGTTCTACTGTAACAATGCTCTCGAAGGCGGAAATTCAAGCTATTAAGATATGAATGTCTATGGATATTGAATGGTTTAACCTTCCGGTCTTGGTACAATCGGACTCGATGGTGGCCCTTTCTCTTCTTTGACTAATACCTCACTTGATAAATCACCCAATGGTCAATTGGTTTAGGAGATGAGGAACTACATGTTGCAGAGGGAGTTTAAACCATTGAAGATCCTGAGATCACAGAACATGGTCTCGCATTCTTGCTAATTATGCCTGAATGGCTCGTAACACCGCTTGTTGGTTGCAACGGTC
>LR738715.1:46591919-46657416 GCA_902687465.1 Secale cereale
CCCCCCCCCCCCTTCATTCATAATCTTGTATTAGCTAACAATAAGCCTATTACTTTGGAATAAAACTTCTTTTAAACCCGCAAAAAAAAGGCACCTTCTACATTATGACAAGTGGGTACACGACTCCGTTCATCCGGCTCAGTGACGTGTGGCACGGAGGCCACAAGCATTCTGACCATCCACAACCCCGATGAGTACGTGGTGGTGTTACTCTAGCCATTAGGGCTGGTTGCGTGGATGATTTTTTGATTTCCCCCTTGAGGTCATGTACAATGGTGCTATCTTAGGAGTGCCACGTAGGATAAATAATGAGGTGGAGGAGAGAGAAGTCATAAGAAAAGGCTTCTTTTCTTATTTAAAAGAAGACAAGAGATGATCTGTTAGCACAATATGTCTCACCACGTTTTTAGGAATGACTAGTTATTGAAGATAAGACTAAGAGATGACCCATTATAGGCATTTTTTTGTAATCTCTAAATTACATGCAAGACTTAAGATAAGACTATCTTATCAACCATTGTACATGCCCTGAACTCTATGACCTGATTCTCAAGTTTGTAATTTGGCATATTTTTTGGGTGCTGATTCACTCTTTTGTTTCTTTGTGCACGTGTTGACTGATGCTTGTAACTATTGTGATCTGTAGGACAAAATTGGTTGTGGTACTGGTACCAAACATCATGGACTTTTTCTGATTGGCATCTCAGACAAAGCTTGGAAGTATGATGGTGTTTGCTAACTTTTACAGGTTGGTCCAGCCCCTCTTCGGCTCTTCCACGAAGCACGTCTTACGGGGAACAAGAGTAACCAGGGTGGATGAGAAATCCGAGATTGCCAGCCCATCCACCCAATGATCCTCCCACTGCACTTCACACGTCGTAGCAGTGTATTCTTGTACCACTGTGACCTTCATACGCTGATACTCCTAAAAAACGCTGCATCTCATTATTCTCATACCACCGAGTACCATTGTATCCCAAAAAGTATAACATTGAGGTAAGCATATATCATAATATATATGGGCAATATACTTGAATGTCAATAAATACTTTTATGCTTGCAAAACCTAGACCAACAAAAGCCCCACTGTTGTGCACTTGTCGAGTACGCTCTTGTGTACTTGCATGCATGTAATGCCACTTTGAAACAAATTTCTCAAGGGTAACAAAGCAAGAGAAGAAATTTATCATTGTAATGTCAACACTTCAACAATATATGGAAACCATCCTGGATACTGTCCTACACTTCAACAATATGTGGAAACCACACGCCTAAAATCTCATGTTCTTCGTGATCACGCCGGCATGTGGCATGATCCCCTATCAGCTGTTGTATATCTGGATAAGATGTAAAACATTGTAACACCCCTTTGAAATATATTCAGGTGGGGAGCCTTACTCCCCGGTGACCATTAAAAAAACAAATAGCGTGAGACGTCATCAAGTATAGAACTAACAAACAGTTGCACCTCCCATACGGAAAACATTTTGTGGGATATTACAGGGAATAGGTTCCACATTAAGCATGAGATGATCTAGACCAAGTAACATCTTGCATCCTCCTAATGGAAAATTAATATTCTTGGTGCACCAAGGAGCATTTCCTGTCTATGAAGCAAACATCCTGTTTGTAGGCCGAGATATGTGGTACCTTCTATTTACACCATTCGCTCAACATCCTGTTTGTAGAGATTCAAGCAAAAAAGCTGACTAGTTTTGCAGGCTGTGAGTGATTTGTTGCGATGTGCATTGCAACAAAGAGAGAGAGTCTGCCGCATGGAAGATTTAAATATAGAGAAAGAGATGCGGTGCACATGCAGAGTTGATAGAAACAGAGGAGTTGACATAGCGAGAAAAAAGAAGTTGCATGCAGAGTTGAGAGACACTATCACACAGCATCTTTTGTCACTGTTCACAACGCCTCTCTCTCCCCTTTTCTCTCTCACGAACAGCGCCTGCACCGCATGCACCTCTCTCCCTTTGAATCTCACATCTGAGAGCATCTCTCTCTAGGAAAGAAATCACACTCTCTTCTCTAGAATCTAACATGGGTCAAAAGTGTGTCAGTTTGCCATCGAAGATGAAAGTGAGAATTTGTCATCTAACATGCACCGCTGCCTGTGGTGAGTCTTACTATTTGCCAGGGATTGAAAAAAGAAGGAAGAGAAAAGTGCATCCTGCAGCTTGTCCACGCACACCTTTTTTGAGTCACGGTCCCGACAGCTTGTCCAGACGCCCCCTGCTAATTACTCTCGACATGTTAGAAGGACAGCTCGTGTAGCACAGATCGCGACGTGAACGGACGGTATGGATAGAGGGTCCTGTGGAGCTCGGCCTAGGCTGGAACTTTCCGTAAGCATATATGTCAATATGGGCAATATACTTGAATGTCAATAAATACTTTTTTGCTTGCAATACCTACACCAACAAAAGGCCAACTGTTGTGCACTTGTCGAGTACGCTCTTGTGTACTTGCATGCATGTAATGCCACTTTGAAACAAATTTCTCAAGGGTAACAAAGCAAGAGAAGAAATTTATCATTGTAATGTCAACACTTCAACAATATATGGAAACCATCCTGGATACTGTCCTACACTTCAACAATATATGGAAACCACGCGCCTAAAATCTCATGTTATTCGTGATCACGCTGGCATGCGGCATGATCCCCTATCAGCTGTTGTATATCTGGATAAGATGTAAAACGTTGTAACACCCCTTTGAAATATATTCAGGTGGGGAGCCTTACTCCCGGGTGACCATTAAAAAAACAAATAGCGTGAGACGTCATCAAGTATAGAACTAACAAACAGTTGCACCTCCCATATGGAAAACATTTTGTGGGATACTAGTAGCTGGGACGCGCCCAGGGCGCGTCTCTTAAGGCGGAACTATGCGCACTAATATTGCTGCCGTACTTTTTAGCGTCTTGGTATGACATCACACATATATATGAATCTTCTCCTCTTGTAGCATATCAAATTGTAGGAGAATACTCATAAGACATATAAGCAACCTGGACCAATGAATACAATTAAGAATACTCTCAACAAGGCTCTCGGAATAACTATAACCCCACTATTCTGTAAAAAAAATTATAATGAAAAGCATAGATGAACTAAAACATTCAAACACATGTGTATGCATGTAAAATTTAAACTGAATCTTCATTAGTAGCATTCCATGGTTGCCAACCCTTCAGCTATAGTCATTTCTCCCACAACAGGTTCCCCAATCAAAATTGGACTATTCTTTGTCCTCGAAACAAAATCTGAATGCACCAACAAACTGAGCTAGGAAAAAGAAAGGAAGAATCTGTAACATGAAAAGCCGGTCATCGATTTGCACCTTTGATCGTTGCCTTGTACCTATGCTTAAATTGTTGTTGACCTACCTGCACACGGGCCACCCAATAATAAACTTCAAGACTGAGGTAGCTAATTTGAAATTATGAAAAAGCTACACCCTATGGTCTGATGGCGTGTCTTTCAGAAAAATTGACAATATAACTATACAAGACAATACGACAGGATGGTCTTAAGTTGTACCAAGAACAAACAGATCAAGATGCAAAAAAGGAGTACACAGAAAAGAATCGCTAGGAGAGTGACCAATATACAGATATCTAAGAATGAGAAACTCAGATGAATAATCCCAAGTGACCACAGCATAAATACGCCAACATGTGAATCAGAAATACAATGTTTCAAATTATTTGATGCTATTTGTCAAATGCATTTTTAATTTTCAGTTGTGGTCATGTTCAATGACTCTGAATTTTACACATTATTATGACGACATTGTATGGAATATATGCAAAATAGATTTGCAAGGCAGATACCTCATTCATGCAATTGCTGATGAAAGAACAGGTAGCAAATCATATAACAGGAGAGCTTACATCTTTTTCGAAGCCTTGGTTGTTGTTGGCTTTGAGCTCCTGAACCCTCTTTCACAAACAGTCCAGCTTAACTCTCAGCTTCTTGATCTCCTCACAGTAGTTTATATCACCTGAAATAAACCGGGAATACTACTTAGATGCCATCTACTCTAAACGTCCACCGCCCAAATCGTCCTCGTCCTCGATGGTGTAGGTCAGCCGCTCGTACCGCACAAAATCCATGACGATGTCGATCCTGCCTTTTGATCGCCTTGAAAAAGGGGGCGATGGATATTAATTATCAGGTGACCAGCGTGAAGGTTTAGTTTGCGTCTGCTCAACTCCCTTGGCTACTACATATTAGTTACATAAATTAGAAAGAAAGGCAATTCGTACATTCTATTAGTAATGTGTCAACTGAGACTATGTATTGGCGATTGCTTTAATTGATGGTTCATTTAATAGCTTGCCTAATCTGATTAAAAAGTTTGCAGCTAAATTATGCAAGGTAATGGAAAATCTGTATATATTAAACCTGCCGGTGG
Organism: Secale cereale; assembly: GCA_902687465.1. NCBI lineage: Eukaryota > Viridiplantae > Streptophyta > Magnoliopsida > Poales > Poaceae > Secale > Secale cereale. The sequence continues at coordinate 46,596,345 of LR738715.1, forward strand.
ACGGTCAAGTGGAAGGGGGGCCTTCATCCTGTTGGTTGGAGCTTTTGGATGCATGAATCCAGAGAGGCCATGGAAATGGAGCCAGCGACTACTTTGATGCTGCAACATGAATTCAAGTACAACATTGTCTTAAGTTTCTTCGTCTATCTATTATTAGGAAAAGATAAGCATTATGTACTATGTACTTTATGCATGGACAGTAAGCTTTTATGATTTGGAACGACAATGTACCATAGATGCATGGAAACTATCTGTACTTTCATTCGGTTAGTGCAAACTAAAGAATTTGCAAACATAATGTCAGGGAGTCCTGTGTATTTATGGTAGGTGTATGTCTGAGACAGTATTCTTATTCAATGCAAGGACTTCCCCGGTTCCACCTAATTTCAGAAACAACATAAATGTGAATCTTAGGTGCTAATTTTTCATGCAAAAAACAACAAGAATAATCTACTTATCTAGTACAATAGCTCAAACTTCAGGTATAGTGAGGGCCAATTGACAGTATTAACCACTACAGATATATTGACAAGATAATGAACAATAAAAGAAATTGACAAGAGAAAATTATTCTGATCTTAACAAAGCTAATACTGATATCTTAAGTCAATTCTCCCCATGAAACAAAATCGGAGTCATCTTTCTTTCTTCCTTCCTTGCCTGGTTAGGTGGAGACATGAGGAGAATGGAGTTGATTGACTTCAGAAATCAACATTGCTGGCCAACTTTCGATAGGTTGCCACATCACATCATTCACACCGACGATTTATACGCAGTTTCTACTACCACAGCGGTGCTGAGAAATTCAGTCGTCATTTCAAAAAAAATATCATCATGTTAACAGATTATGTACACTGAGTTCATTTGGCTGATTCTCTACACTGAATTTATATGCCTATCACAAATTCACAAACCAATGAAGTGTTCACAAAGTGCCCATTCAGTCCCAGAATGTATATGCCTATCACAAATGAAGTACCAACAGTCGTAAAATTAAGTGGGCAAACGCGGCTCTGAGAGAGAACATGGTATTTGTTATCCAATAAAGTGTCAAACGAGTGACAGTGGGGCAACAACACTGAAGAATTATCATTGCCTCCTCTATTTCTAGATGCGTCAAGAATTGTAATTTCCATCAATTAGTTGTTTCAAACCGGAGAATTTGCAAACATTAGGGCAGGGAATCCCGTATGTTTATGGCATGCAATCTTTATAGTGGAAATCTCAAAATGAAACACACCTGGAGCCAAGTTGCAAATACTGCAGATAGCAATGTTACTTGAAGCTCTTATTCAGTGTAAACTACATGAGTAGAAGCACATCTTATTGAGCCAACTGATTCCCAAATCGATTGGCATGTAAAATTTACATTTATGTCGTAATGGGTGCAGCTTCCCTATGTCTGTACGGGTCCAAAAGCACACAAACATACAAATGTTTTTTATTATTTCTTCGCATTCACAAAATTATCTTTTACATCAAGGACGATATTCTGATGGGATCCATTTTGAATATCCGACAGAAAACATGCTTCTCTTTTCATCATTGGTTCCAATTTCGTACAGCAAAGCAACAACAACCCTGTGCCTAATCTCCTCGCCTCATAGGAAAAAAGAGAAATGGATGACAAGAGAGTTAGAGTGAGAATCGAGAGCGGCAAACTACTTACGCAAGTGTAGAAGCGATGTCTAGGGTTGATGGGGAAGAAACCAGAGGCGGCACCACTGACCTGTGGACGCGGTGCACCGGCAATGTCGTCACGATCTTTCATCTCTATTCCATCACACACACGGACCGAGACCAATTGGATCAAACAAACAAAAGAGCAGGATACCCAAAAGGTCAACATGGTTCCGTGGCAGCAACCTAAAACTCACAACAATATATGGTTATACACCTGGAACACCGTGACAGAACAAATGTAAATCCAAATCTGCCTCCTCTTGAACACCAAACCAAATCACCAGGAGGATTCATTGTCCACTTTCAAACAGAGAGAGAGATGGACCTGCCGGTCGGAGGTGAAGGGGAGGTTGGCCTCGCTGGCGTCCCTCGCGAGGTCGGGCACGCAGCTGACGACACCTCCTTCCTCTCGCTCATGGCCTCCCGCACCGGAGGACGCGCAGACGACCGCATCGACCTCGTCCTCCTGTGGCTTCCACGGGACGAGAGCTCGCAGCGCAGCGCCGCGCCGCCTTCTCGCTGTTGCCGCCGCCTTGCCGACGCGGCCGTGTGGAGGAGCAGCGCCGCACCTTGCTACGAGGGAGCATGGCCAGCGCCGGAGGAGCGATGGGGCGGTAGCAGCGGCGGCAGCAACCCTAGCAGGGAATGTGAAGCCAAACGAGAGATGGGCCTGCGTGTGAGAGATGAAAAGGAGGCCCAACCCATGCGTTTTTTCCTTCTCCACCGAGGAACTGCTCCAAGCGCCACGTGGATGCAGCGAGGAGTCGCCCCTTACGCGACTCTTGTAGTGTTTAATTACAGGGAATAGGTTCCACATTAAGCATGAGATGATCTAGACCAAGTATACATCTTGCATCCTCCTAATGGAAAATTAATATTCTTGGTGCACCAAGGAGCATTTCCTGTCTATGAAGCAAACAAAGCCCACATTGATTTTAACCATGCCTGATAAAGATTTTAATCATGCCCGATAACCACTCCAGCAATGACCACCTTGCACCTAGCTAGAAGCATGGTAATTTTATGGGCGTACGCCAAACCAATTCACTATAATAACTGAGATAAATAAAGCAATCAATGGAAGGATACAGCAAACATATATTGCTGATATTGATGACGCAACCTTCAGTGTCACTTTGTTTAATGTCATGCGCCAGCCTGATGGTCATTGTTTTAAGCACTGGCGCCCATCTGAATATCCTTGTGATGAAATCAATCTCACCGCTCTCTCCGCTGAAGCCTTCGATTTCTTCTACTTCAAGATGAGTCAAGGAGATACTTTGGCTCCTCCAGTTCTTGGGCTCGTTACAAAGACAATTTTCAAGACATTTTGATGTTTGTGAAATCTAGTAGAACATAAAAACCATTAGAATGTATTCCGAAAAAGTAGCGAGCGTAAGATATAAAAGCATCATCGAGAATTACCCGGCACCACCCTGATAGGATAAGCTTAAGCCTCTGTATAGCGGTTCGAATTTGATGCATCCCTAGGAGACGCAATGTAGCTCCAACACAGAAAAGTTGGAAATAAGAAGTTTCTTCATCTCATCCGCAAAGTTTAGCAGCACTGCACCCGAAAGAAAAACATTCTGCAAAACAAAATAGTTATTAGGCATGATGGTATCATGCCAAGAATTAACATACGCCTTCAAGTATGCAAATACAGCTGAGAAATCTAAAGGATTGACAAAGAGGATAAGAGGCGTACGTACATAGGGAAATATGTTCAAGACAAGGGCATGAATGCGAGGGGGCTGCGAACACGCCCCTTCCTGGTCGTTGATGTTGGTGAGTCCCCCATGTTTGTATTTGTCGCACTCTATGGTCTCTAACCTCATGTCCTCGACTGACAAAAAACCAAATAATTTAGGAAACCGTGCATACGAGCGCGTAAATGAGACCTTCTCCACCATTGGCGTCGCGATAGACATGCTGAGGTCCATGTCGGCCTTGACCTTCAGGTTGAGCTGTTTAAGCAACGGAGTGTCAATGTCAATGCCCCGACATTTCGTGTCTTTATCGGCATCAAGGTAAAGCTCCTGTAGCGACGTCGAGCGGACTGTGACGTTGTGTGTATGGTTATCTATGGCCGCCCTGAGAATGCGCAAGCGCGGACAGCAGGTGACCAATGTGCCAAGGTCGGGGATGGTGCAACCCTCGAGGGACAGCTTCTCGAGCGCGGGGAACTCGCCCGCGGGTAGCCGTGTGAAGCGGACGGCATACAAGTTCATCTCAATTGACGTGGTGCGGTCCAAGCGGGGCAGGTCGACATTGCATTCTTGGTAGCCCCTGGGTGAGGACAAGCTCCTGCGGTGAGAGCCTTGCCATGGCACCGAGAAGGGACACGAAGCGAGCGACCCCAATATTTTACATCCCCATGCTGTGCCTCAATTTACGAATTGTAATGTGGTTGATGCGGAGGAGGGACACGACGAGGCCGAGAGCTTCCGCCGCTTCAAGCGAGGCCAGCGCCACTTTGAGCGAGTCCGGATCGGCATCACGAAAGGTGACGCTGAGCACACGTAGGCGTGGGCAGCGGCTGATCATGGTGCCAAGGTCGACAATGTTGCCGGAGAGAGACAACATCTCGAGCACGAGGAGCTCACCAGCTGGCGGTGGCTTGAGGCGGAGGTGACACGTGTCCAGCTCGATCGATGTGGCCCGGTGGAAGCACGGCATGGCGATCTCGACGGGACGTATAAGAATCCAAAGGTGTTTTAGGCGCTTTAGAACAAGGTTTGAGGAGCGGGTCCAATCTATGAGTTTGTAGTACCTCCAGCTTTGGTTTCAAATACGACAGTTCTAATTCAAAGCCATTGGTGCTCTGGTTCAGGGGCGAATCTATGAGCATGTTCGGTAGTCCACCGGCTCCACAAAATCCTATGCTCCGGCTCCTCCATCGATAGTGAGAGCGAGGAAACTGTTCAGCTAGATCACTCCGCTCTGGTTCATGAGATGGGCCGAAAGCTCAATCTGGCCCGAGGCCCATACGGAGGGGAGGTGGTAGGAAAGAAAAGGCACGAGAGACAAAACGTGAACAAATCGGTATGCCACTTATCGGTGGCAACCTGCCGTAAATTTGACGAACCCCCTTCGTTTCCGGATCTGCCGAGCACCTCATTCCTCGCTCCACGATTTTCATCTGCAGATCGCTCCACTCCGCTCTCTCTACTCCAGGGAGTTGCAGTGTTTGGGTCAGCTCCGCCCGCTCCCGGAGCAGAGTTGTGGAGTGGAGTGAAACCGAACATGCCGTATATTTTTTTTAGTCTCAACACGCTTCATTCATTGCTCAATCATGTTCATGGGGATACAAGAGATGTTTGGAGGGTTTAATAGCCACATATGGCCACTAGTAGAAAATTGGTCATTTGTCTCGGTTCATAAGGGTCTTTAGTCCCGGTTTTGGACTCGAGACTAAAGGGTCAATACTAATGCCTCCCCCCTTTAGTCCCGATTCTTATACGAACAACGGAACAAGGACTAAAGGCCCTCAACGTGGCTGGCTAGAGCTCCACCTTTAGTCCCGGTTGGTAATACCAACCGGGACTAAAGGTAATTTTACGATTTTTTTGTTGATATCTCGATTTTCAAATTTCTGAATTATTTTACAATTTATTCTCTAATCACCCACCCCTCATCACTGCTCAATTTAACCTCTAATCTCTATTCACCCCTCATCATTTCAAATCATCTAACTTCCCGGTCGGTCACCCATCCTCTCACTACTTCATCCTGAGCACGTTTAACTTTCGGGTTCTACCCCCCCTCGTTTCCAAGTCTGCCAGCCTGAGCACGCTTAACTTTCGGGTTCTATTCCCCCTCGTTTCCAAGTCTGCACTTGTTGTTTTCCTGACAATAGTAAGATGCCAATCCTATTAACCTTCAGGAGTTTAGCTTGAGCATGAAGTCACACATTTCACTGTTTGAGTTTGAAACTATTATTCTAAAAAACAATAATTATTTAGTAACGCTAATATTTCTTGAATAAGTAGTTTGATCACAGTTTGACCAGATTTGACAAAAATTCAAAAAAACTGAAATAATTATTTAGTAACACGAATATTCTTGAATAATTATTTAGTAACACTAATACTTCTTGAATAAGTAGTTTGACCATAGTTTGACCAGATTTAACTAAAATTCAAAAAACTGAAATTTGAGCATAACTTTTTGTCCTTTTAGAATTTGAGGATTCTAAAAAATTGCAAACGAGCCGCATGCCGTCCCCATCGGATGCGGATTTTTGTGCTGAACATTTTGATATATTATACGTTTTTTCCGACATCACATGCAAAACTTATAGCCGGTTTACTTTTTGATAACACTTTTTTTGCAAAACATGTCCAAATTTAAGTTTTTTAATTTTCCTAACTAGTACATGTAGTAATATAACTACATCTCAAAGGATTTTATATGTTGAAGTTTTTATCATTTTATTTTGTTTTTTTCAAAACTGAAATGGTGATCCACCGGGGGTAGAGTTTCAGAAATGGGCCCTTTAGTCCCGGTTTGAGACACAAACCGGGACTAAAGGGCATCGCACCATTTAGTTCCGGTTCGTACCTTAAACCGGGACTAAAGGATTAGACCTTTAGTCCCGGTTTGCATTACGAACCGGGCCTAAAGGGTGCAATGCCCTTTAGTCCCAGTTCGTGTGTCAAACCAGGACTAAAGGTCCCACTTGAACCGGGACTAATGCCTTTAGCCGCTCGAACCGAGACTAATGCTCACATTAGTCCCGGTTCATAATGCAACTGGGACTAAGCTGTGTTCAAAGCCATATTTTCTACTAGTGGGCGCCCATAATCCAAATCGAAAGCATGGTTAGAGAGGCTATGTGCCTCAATATTAGTGGCCCTACTGAAAGGATCGACATGGTTGACTAGAAGGGGGGGTGAATAGGCAACTAACAAATTTTAGCTTTTCTAGACCAATTTAAATTAAGCGATAAAGTAAGTTGTCTAGATATGCTACTATGATGACAACTTATAGGAAGCAAAGATAACAACCTCACAAGCAAGCTATATAAGATAAACAAGGAAAGCTTGCACAAGTAAAGGGAAGAAATGACCACAAGTGGAACCGGTGAAGACGAGGATGTGTTACCGAAGTTCCTTCCCTTTGAAGGTAAGTACGTCTCCGTTGGAGCGGTGTGGAGGCACAATGCTCCCCAAGAAGCCACTAGGGCCACCGTATTCTCCTCACGCCCTCACACAATGCAAGGTGCCGTGATTCTAGTAGTGGTGCCCTTGAAGGCGGCAACCGAACCTTTACAAACAAGGTTGGGGCTATCTCCACAACCGAATTGCAGGCTCCCAACGACACAACGAAGCTTCACCACAATGGAATATGGCTCCGAGGTGACCTCAACCGTCTAGGGTGCTCAAACACCCAAGAATAACAAGATCCACAAAGGATTAGTGGGGGGAATCAAATATCTCTTGGTGGAAGTGTAGATCGATGCCTTCTCAAGCAATCCCGAGCAAATCAACAAGTTTGATAGGCTAGGGAAAGAGATCGGGCGAAAATGGAGCTTGGAGCAACAATGGAGTATTTGGTGGAAGAGGTTGGTCAATAATGAAGAAGAAGATGCCTTTATATAGTGGGGGGAACAATCCAACCGTTACCCCCTCACTCAGCCCCGCAGAGAGCGGTACTACCGCTTGGGTGGGCGGTACTACCGCTTAGCAAGCGGTACTGCTGTTCCACCCTAGCGGTACTGCCGCGCAAGCGGGCTGGGACCAAGAGGGGTACTACCATGGAGGCAGGGCGGTACTACGCTGGGAAGCGGTACTACCGCCACTAATACCGCTTCTAGTGCCGCAAAACCTGACACGAGAAAGTGCGCACTCGAGTCGAAACGGTAGTAATACAGAGCCGCAGCAGTACTGTGGCAGAGTGCTCCAAGCGGTACTACCGCTCTGTGGAGCGGTACTGCCGCTTGATGCATTTCGGCGGTACTACCGCTATGGCTCACGGTACTACCGCTCGGACCAGGAAAAAGCAGAGAAGGGGGAAAGTAGAACTCCATTGAGGTGGGAAGGTATGGTGGGTGCGATAAGGAAGTGTACGTGTTGATTCCACCCTAACCTTACCAAAGCGGATCCCCTCTTGATAGTACGATGACCCCTACGAAACTAGTCCACCAACAAAGAAACGAAAAGAGCTACACCGTCTTGAATCGAACACCGAGGGGATATAATCGTCTCGTGCCAAATTATGAATCTCTGAAAAACTTAGTGTACACGATTAGTCCGCAAAAGCATTTTCATCAATCACCAAAACACCATCGGGATAAATATGCCCTTACAATCTCCCCCTTTTTGGTGGATTGATGACAATACGGGATTTGCACAAAATGAGTAATGACATAGAGTAAGCGCAAAACCCACACCCCTAAAATATAGACGGGCTCCCCCTAGATGTGTGATATCTAGATAAGTGCTTTGGACTGCACGGCACGCATACTAGGATCAACGCTCCCCCTATATTTTAGAGACCAACAACCTAAGCATGATATATGAGAGCATAGTATATAGCAGGATAAGCATGCACGCTATAGGGTACCAAGGTACATAGATAACATAAAGGAAGGTAGCATATGTATCACACCATATGTCCGGAACTTAGGGCTCACAAAACCAAACAAAGCAAAAGAGGAGAAAGCACATCGACGAAAACACAAAGGCAACGACACAAATCCCTAAACTCTGCCCCCTTTGGCATCGAGACACCAAAAGGGCAGAGAGCTAAGCTACGGCTCCAGGTGAGAGCAAGTGAAGGTCTCAAACATCAAACCCCAGCGGGTCATCTGCACCGTCGTCATCGACCGAAAACTGCTCGGCGTCGGAATCTGTCCACGGGCAGTGCTGCTGAATCCACTCTTCCTCCTCGGTGATCTGTCCCTCAGAACCGCTGGCCACAGTCACACCCAACTGACGCATGAGCTCCTTGTGACGTCCCCTGGCCTTCTTCTCTACCACATGAGTCATGTACTGACCATGAGACTCCATGCAAAACAGCTTCTTCATCTTCAGCTTGAGCTTCTTTGCCCACGAGGGCTCTGCACCAGATGGCTCATAGTCATCGTCATCATCAGCCTCAGCCTCCTCAGTCTCCATAGCATCAGCAGAGGATGTACCCCCAGATTTGGGTGCCTGAGTGCCCCAGTTGTCCTTCCTCCTCAGACGCTTGATCTCATGAGACACCAACTCTCCAATCTCAAGCATGACGTTGGGATAGACATGATCCCAAGCCTTCTCAATTAGCAGCATGATGAATGGTCCATAGATCAGGCACTTGCGCTCAGAAATAGAAGATAAGAGTTCAGACCACATCACATGAGAGATATCCAGGGACTCACCAGTGTTCTTTTCTTGCTCATGCTAGCAGAAGAGAAGCATGTCCACAAGATAGGAGTGAAACATATCCAGATTCCCTACTCGAGGGAAGAGGGTCTCACGGAAGATGCGGTGAAGGATATCCAGATAGGCAGACAACTCATATGTTACCTTCTTAGTTTCAGGGTTGACCTTCGCAGTGCAGTAGGGCCAGAGAGCTTGCTTGTGGGTGGAGGTAGTGTTGCGACGAGGACGAAAGCCAACATGAGTCTCAAGCCCATGATCTTCCATCCCAAGTAACTCCATGAAAGCCTTCCACTTGACAGAAAGCAACTTGCCATTGGTCATCCATGTCAGAGTCATGTCCTCATCAGTCCCTAGATGGACAGTGGCATAGAACTGAGCCACAAGATCTGCATCAAAGTCCTTGTTGAACTGGATGATCTGGAGAATGTTAAGATGAGAGCACATCTGAAGAGCCTCGCCAAAGTACACAGGATCCTTCTCCAGGTAATCCATGTCGATGGAGCGCACACTAACAAAGAGATTCTTCTTGGCCTTGAGCACATCAAAGTAGATGGCAAACTGAAAGCGGTTCCAAAACGGACGGTTGACCAAATTGGGTTCTTGATCTTCTTCATAGGGATTGCGGCGACGCCTTGCCCAGAATTCCTTGGCACTCATTTGGGGCACAGTTTTGCCCTTTGTCTTCGACGTGGACTTCTTCTTGAGTTGAGGTGGAGGTGGAGCACTAGATGAACCTCCTGTAGACTCAGATGTGCGGTAGCGCTTCGAGGTGGCACGATTGGGGTTGATACGGCGAGCTTGAGGCTCAGGATGTTCATCACCTCGAACCAAACACAAAAACACGCGAAACAACCAGAAAGAACGAGCATAAACCAACAAGCACAACAAAAAGGGATCAAAGAATGGAAAAACTATGATTGAACTTGGCAGGCAGCGGTAGTACCGTGACCTGCAAGCGGTAGTACCGCTCCAAGAGAGCGGTAGTACCGCTCGAGGTGGGGGAAGAGCAGTTCCCTACTACCGTGGTCAGATCCGGCACACCGGCCTGTCAAATTCAAAAATATTCCTACCATACTCTAATCTAGACAGTCTAGTTGCCTTCTCCAACCTACTCAAGCCTAGATTTAGCCAAAAATCTAGAGATGCAGCCACTATTGCCCCTAAAACACAAGATCTGAAAACGAGACAAAAGGAGAGAAGGAACGGGGGCAATACCGGCATCCATGGCAAGAGAACTAGGTGGGGATCGACTCCACCAAAGGAAATGGAGAGGAACGCCCCGGAGGAGGAGATCCGCCGGAGCCCTCCCGCGGCGATGCGCTGCTGGAGAGGGGACGAGGAACGAAGGGGCGAGCGAATGGGTATGGGGGAGAGATGAAGGAAATATGCCCTAGAGGCAATAATAAAGATGTTATTTGTATTTCCTTATATCATGATAAATGTCTTCTATTCATGCTAGAATTGTATTAACCGGAAACTTAGTACATGTGTGAATACATAGACAAAACAGTATGTCCCTAGTATGCCTCTACTAGACTAGCTCATTGATCAAAGATGGTTATGTTTCCTAGCCATAGACATGAGTTGTCATTTGATCAACGGGATCACATCATTAGGAGAATGATGTGATGGACAAGACCCATCCGTGTGGGGACCCCGACTTAGAAGTCGAGATCACCGAATGCACGTGTACAGTGATCCGAGAGATCAATGCTCACTGAACACACAGAAGCTGAAATAACAAGAGTCTTACATCCATAATAGTCTTACACGAATTAAGGCCATTATGGCCAAGTCTTACATAGATAGAGCCTCACGGGCTGAATAGCAAATAACTCAAATAGTGGAAGTCTTCGATAAACGGGTAGAACCCATGCCATCTGCCTTAACCCTACAGGCATTCTGACTGGGATAGCGTCCTAGTTCGCATGGTCGTCTCCAAAGAACTCTTCCTCATAATCTTGCTCTTCCATGCCTGGCCAATTAAATAACCAGTGGCAAGCCAATGAGTACTTTGAATGTACTCGCAAGCAACCCATGATGTGGTTCAAGTAACAATGCAATTGAATAATAATGAACAATCTAGCAGGAGGCTAAAACAATATGCTATCATCAAGTTATGCATCAATAACCTCGCGTAACCTCGAGAACAGGTTACCGATATCAACATGAATATGATTCATCTCATCGAGTCAAGTAACCATCTTGACTCACATACACACACATGTTTTCACAAACATTGGACGTAGCCCAAGAGCGGTTACCCAACTGTCCATGACCGTGGACACGGCTATTCGAATAGTTTGACACTCTGCAGAGGTTGTACACTTTACCCACAAGATCCGGGGAACTTTCGTGTCGTCCACGACCCGCGGTACCTCAAGTACCCGGGGTAAGCACCCGGTCAATATCTTTCCTTAGACGACACTAACATAGAGTCCACTCGTTGGCACACGGCCCTCGGGTACAAACAATAGATCACGGGACTTGCCCTAATTTCAATGTTCACGCGTACCCGAAGGGACCAACAGTGTGTCCGGTGCCCTGTAAAAACAGTCATGGCCGTCTATCCAAGCACGACCCCGTCCCGGGAAAGACCTCAAGTCTTCCCGTCACTAGTAATGCGGGCACCATGCTAGTATCGACCTAAGTAATCAATAAAGCCCCGTCCCATAAGGGGTAGTGTGGTTGCACATGTATGGTTGGAATAACGGTCGCAACTTCAACCAATCCGTTTGAAAAACACACACACTTGCCTTGGCACACCACTTCGTCATCAAGTGGTCACCCAACTCATCATCAACATCTCCCTCGGGCATAAATGGCACCCGACGGGGTTTTATGTAAAGACTTCAACCATGAAGGTTCATGTCATTCATGCATCACTTTCCATAACTACTAACCATATGCAAGCCATCTAGCACATAGTAAGATCAAGATCATGCCATGCCTCATATAAGCATCATGGCCACCTATTGCATGTTATCTAGCATGTAGCAAGATCAACAATAAAGCATGCATCATGTGGTGGTTCCTCTAGGTTACCATCGTAACCCTAATCATCATGCATCGGAAACAAACGGGTTCCGAGAACAAGTGTATCATGGTCAAAGGGCTGCTTGCCTGGATTGGCTTGGTCTTCAAAGTCTTCTAGTCCTTCTCCTTCTTCTTCCACAGCAACTTCGTCAAATACGGGATCTGTACGTCGCATAATAACCACGGGAAAATAAGAATACAAATAAAACAGAAAAGTCGAAGTGCTCAGAAAAAATGTCAACTCATTTTTGTAAAATACTAGAGGGATTTCTAAGATGGGGAAAAATCTTAGTTGGAGTTTTGGAGTTACAGAATAGGATATATTGATTTTTGAACAGGAGTTATACTGCTCAAATTTGAATTTAAATTTGAACAGTACAGAAAAGTTTCATAGATTTGAATGAAAGTGGTACCATTAAATAGGTTGGAATATTACAAGATTTTAGGAGTTGGAAATATTTAATTTGGATCAATATTCTTTTCTGCATAAATGTTTGAATCATTTACAGAAAAGAAAAGGAGAAAAAGGGTCCTGTGCACTGGGCCAGAAGAGGCCACAGTGCACGGCCCAGGCGGACTGGCCCAGCCGCATGGAGCTAGCGCGCGCACGTCAGGTTTCAAACCTGATGGGCGGGGCCCGTGGGTCAGCGGCACAGAGGAGGGGAGAGAGGTGGGGGGGATGATAGGCGGGGCCCCCCTGTCATCTCTAACCCCTCGGTCACGGCGGCGGCGAGCTCACCGGCGACGATACCGGCCACGGCGACGGCAACGGAGGCCAGGGATGGACTCAGTGTCGTGTCGCGGTTGCAGCGGTGGTAGTGCGGCACGGCGGGGAGCCCTGGTTCACCGGCGGCGAGGTGCGACGGCGGAGGCTCGTCGGAGGGGAGTTGCTGCGGCCGTTTCCGACTGCAAATGGAGGGGGAAAGAGAGGGGAAAGGGTCAGGGAGGTGCGGCGGTTCCGAAACAAGCGGAAGGAGAGGTAGGGGAGGCATGTACCTCGAGATCGCCGGCGGCCCGACGCGGCGGAGCTCCGGTCGATCCCGAGCACTGGGGCGCTCCGGGGTCGAACTGAGGGTGCAGGAGGGATCAGTGGAGTGGTGCGAGGCTGGTGGTGGTGTTGGAGGGGCTCGGGGAGGCCTATGTATAGGAGCTCGACGGGGACCCGTGGTCCAGTGCGCCGGCGAGCTCATCGGCGAGGCTACAGCGCACGGGAGGCTTGGGGAATGGGTCTGGGGAGTTCCTGGACGAGCTCCACGTCCAGTAGAGGTGAGAGGAGGAGCGGGGGAGCGACAGAGAGGTGCGCGCGTGCGAGGCAGAGGAGTGGCTGCCGCGGGCGGCCAGCGCACGTGCGACGGCGGCTACTGGAGGGCGCAGGAGGAGGGGGGACAGCACCGGGGAGGTCGCGGACGTCGAGGCGCCTCGACTGGCGCGAGGGGAAGGCCCGAGGCTGTCGGGGAGCGGCGATTGGCCCGAGCCAGCGTGCGAGGTGCACTGTTCACGCGCTCTGGAGCGTGCGTATGACCGGCATCAGCGTGCTCTCGCCGGTTTGGCCCGTCCCAGCGTGTCCAACAGTGTCTGGGGCGATGAGGGGGGAGTAAAGAATTGCCCTGAGGCCTTGGATGCTCTGGGGTTGCAGAGAGAGAGGGGGAGGGCTGGTAACAAGATGAAAGTTGGCTGTACAGCAAGGTAAAGCTGAGGTTTCACCCCTCAATCATGGAGCTGAGGTGCTGGGGGAGTTACTGGAGGTGGCTGGTAACTCAATGAGCTTGTGGTAAGAAGTTGAGGCCATGGAGAAAAGTGAAAGTGGTCAAAATGGAGGTTTTAGAATTTCTGCAGAAGGTGTTTGATCTGTGTTCGATCAAGTAAATGAGGTCCACTTGACATGGCACTTGACAGGGTTGAAAGACATGAGAAAATAGGGTGCTTCACCAAATTTGGGCTTATTTGAAGAAACTATCCAATGTAACTTTGGTGAACCCTAGAATTCAAAAGAAACAGTTTCATCTTGATTGAGTCAAGCTAATCATCTCCCCTTGATGCACCACTTGGTGTAGCATCCTTATTTGGGGTATTGATCATGCTCACAAAGTTTGAGGCTCCAGATAAAAAGTTGGTAATGTAAAGTTGTTCAAATTTGCATTTGAACAGAAAGGGTTTTGAGGTGATCTGATCAAGTTGCTCTATTCCAAATCTTGTGCCATTTGGTCTAGGTGCCTTATTAGGCCATTCTAGCATGTGCACCAAGTTTGAGAGCATTTGGACAAGTTTGGCAATGTAGAGTTGCTCAAACTTCAAATATGGACAGAATGGTTATGAAGGGGTTTGAGGAGGTTTTCTTGCTTCCCAAGGCATGGTACTTGGCAAGATCATCAAATATGTCATATATGACATGATAGAATTTCCCTGGAATTTTTGGAGAAAAATTCCTTTGTAAATATTTCAAAAGCTTGAAATATCCAGAAAGGGTTTTAGAGGGTTTAGCCCATTATTTTGAACATGACCAAGTGTTGAAACTCTCATATATGGACAATGTATGTCCTATGAGTCTCTCTGAATTTTGGCAAATATTTTTAAAATAGTTAAATAATTTTTCCCTATTAAAGACCATTTCTGGCCTTAAGAAGAAGCTTTTAAATAAAATAGGAAAATAACTTTTAAAATTATACCTTTGTGGTTTCTGGGAGTCCTATGACTACTAGGTCTCAAATAAACCTTTTGAAATAATTTTCACACCCTTAATCAAGTACTTGCAGTGCAAATCTCAATTCAGGGGTTTTTGGAAAACTAAATTTATAAAATACTTTTTGGCCAAATTAATTTTGTAAGAAAATACTATACTGCTATATAACACTTGGCATGATCATTGGGCAGAAGTTTTGGGTGTGGAGATGAAATCCACAAGAGATCATAGTTGACTTTAATGAGCACATGAAAAAGCAAATGAAGAAAACTCAATTCCAAATAAAAGCCAAATGATGCTAAAAAAAAATTGCTGGTCCAAATTTTCATGCTTCAAAGTTACAAACAACATGTTACAAAATGCAGGGTGTGACAATCCGTTAGCATAGCACTATGATCGTTTAGTTTTACTGCTATTGCTTTCTTCATAACTTATACATGTTCCTATGACTATGAGATTATGCAACTCCCGAATACCGTAGGAACACCTTGTGTGCTATCAAACGTCACAACCTAACTGGGTGATCATAAAGATGCTCTACAGGTGTCTCCAAAAGTATTTGTGGTGTTGGCATAGATCAAGATTAGGATTTGTCACTCCGAGTTTCGGAGAGGTATCTCTGGGCCCTCTCGGTAACACACATCACAATAAGCCTTGCAAGCAAAAGACTAAATGAGTTAGTCACGAGATGATGAGTTACGGAACGAGTAAAGAGACTTGCCAGTAACGAGATTGAACTAGGTATAGAGATACCGACGATCGAATCTCGGGCAAGTAACATACCGTTGACAAAACGAACAACGTATGTTGTTATGCGGTTCTGACCGATAATAGATCTTCGTAGAATATGTAGGAGCCAATATGAACATCCAGGTTCCGCTATTGGTTATTGACCGGAGATGAGTCTCGGTCATGTCTACATAGTTCTCGAACCCGTAGGGTCCGCGCGCTTAACGTTTGATGACGATCGGTATTATGAGTTTATGAGTATTGATGTACCGAAGGTAGTTCGGAGTCCCGGATGAGATCACGGACATGACGAGGAGTCTTGGAATGTCCGAGACATAAAGATTGATATATTGGACGACTATATTCGGACACCGGAAGTGTTCCGGAAAAGTTTCGGATTTATCGGGATTGCCGGAGGGGGTTACCGGAACCCCCTACGAGAGGGGATGGTCCATAGTGGGCCTAAAGGGAAAGAGAGAGGCAGCCCATAGGGCTGGCCGGCGCCCCCACCTAGGGTTCCTAGTTGGACTAGGATTGGGGGGGCGCCACCTCTCCTATTCCTTTCCCTCTTCTTTCTTTTGGTGAATCCTACTAGGAATAGGATTGCAATCCTATTCCTAGTAGGACTCCTTCCCTAGCCGCACCAGGAGAGGTTGGCCGGCCTCCCTCCCTTGCTCCTTTATATACGGGGGCAGGGGGCACCCAAAGACACACAAGTTGAATTGTTTTAGCCGTGTGCGGTGCCCCCCTCCACAGAAACACACCTCGGTCATACCGTCGCGGAGCTTAGGCGAAGCCCTGCGCCGGTGAACACATCATATCCGTCACCACGCCGTCGTGCTGACGAAACTCTCCCGTGAAGCTCAACTGGATCAAGAGCTCGTGGGACGTCATCAAGCTGAACGTGTGCTGAACGCGGAGGTGCCGTACGTTCGGTGCTTGATCGGTTGGATCGCGAAGAAGTTCGACAACATCAACCGCGTCACTTGACGCTTCCGCTCCCGGTCTACGAGGGTACGTAGACACACTCTCCCCTCTCGTTGCTATGCATCTAGTAGATAGATCTTGCGTGATCGTAGGAAAATTTTAAAATACTACGTTCCCCAACAGTGGTATCAGAGCCAGGTCTATGCGTAGATGATATGCACGAGTAGAACACAATGAGATTGTGGACGATACTAGTCATACTGCTTACCAGCATGTCATACTTTGCTTCGGCGGTATTGTGAGATGAAGCGGCCCGGACCGACATTACGCGTACGCTTACGCGAGACTGGTTTCACCGTTACGAGCACTCGTTGCTTAAAGGTGACTGGCGGGTGTCTGTCTCTCTCACTTTAGCTGAATCAAGTGTGGCTACGCCCGGTCCTTGTGAAGGTTAAAACAGCACATACTTGACGAAACATCGTTGTGGTTTTGTATGCGTAGGTAAGAACGGTTCTTGCTAAGCCCGTAGCAGCCACGTAAAACTTGCAACAAACAAAGTAGAGGACGTCTAACTTGTTTTCGCAGGGCATGTTGTGATGTGATATGGTCAAGACATGATGAGTTATACGGTTTTGTATGAGATGATCATGTTTTGTAAAGTTATCGGCAACTGGCAGGAGCCATATGGTTGTCGCTTTATTGTATGAAATGCAATCGCCATGTAATTGCTTTACTTTATCACTAAGCGGTAGCGATAGTCGTGGAAGCAATAGTTGGCGAGACGACAACGATGCTACGATGAAGATCAAGGTGTCAAGCCGGTGACGAAGGTGATCATGACGGTGCTTTGAAGATGGAGATCAAAAGCACAAGATGATGATGGCCATATCATGTCACATATTTTGATTGCATGTGATGTTTATCTTATTATGCTTCTTATTTTGCTTAGAACGACGGTAGCATTATAAGATGATCCCTTACTAAATTTCAAGGTATAAGTGTTCTCCCTGAGTATGCACCATTGCGAAAGTTCGTCGTGCCGAGACACCACGTGATGATCGGGTGTGATAAGCTCTACGTTCAAATACAACGGATGTAAGCCAGTTTTGCACACGCAGAATACTCGGGTTAAACTTGACGAGCCTAGCATATACAGATATGGCCTCGGAACACTGGAGACCGAAAGGTCGAGCGTGAATCATATAGTAGATATGATCAACATAAGATGTTCACCATTGAAACTACTCCATCTCACGTGATGATCGGACATGGTTTAGTTGATTTGGATCACGTGATCATTTAGATGACCAGAGGGATGTCTATCTAAGTGGGAGTTCTTTAATTTAATATGATTAAATCGAACTTTAATTTATCATGAACTTAGTCCTGATAGTTTTTGCATATCTATGTTGTTGTAGATCAATGGCCCGTGCTACCGTTCCTTTGAATTTTAATGCATTCCTAGAGAAAGCTAAGTTGAAAGATGATGGTAGCAATTACAAGGACTGGGTCCGTAACCTGAGGATTATCCTCATTGCTGCACAGAAGAATTATGTCCTTGAAGCACCGCTAGGTGACAAGCCCCCTCCCGCTAATGTAGACGCTTTGAACGTCTGGCAGTCGCGGTCTGATGACTACACGATAGTTCAGTGTGCCATGCTTTACGGCTTAGAACCGGGACTTCAACGACGTTTTGAACGTCATGGACCATATGAGATGTTCCAGGAGTTGAAGTTAATATTTCAAGCAAATGCCCGAATTGAGAAATATGAGATTTCCAATAAGTTCTACAACTGCAAGATGGAGGAGAATAGTTCTATCAGTGAACACTTGCTCAGAATGTCTGGGTACTACAATCATATGACTCAACTTGGTTGCAAAGTTGACGAGGATAGTGTTATTGATAGAGTTCTTCAATCACTGCCACCAAGCTATAAAGGCTTCGTGATGAACTATAACATGCAAGGGATGCAAAAGACAATTCCCGAGCTCTTCGCTATGCTCAAAGTTGCGGAGGTAGAAATCAAAAAGGAGCATCAAGTGTTGATGGTTAACAAGACCACTAGTTTCAAGAAAAAGGTCAAGGGAAAGAAAGGGAACTTCAAAAGGAATAGCAAGTCAGTTGCTACTTCCACGAAGAAACCCAAATCTGGAGCCAAGTCTGAAACTGAGTGCTTCTACTGCAAGGGGACTGGACATTGGAAGCGGAACTGCCCCAAGTTTTTGGCGGATAAGAAGGATGGCAAGGTGAACAAAGGTATATGTTATATACATGTTATTGATGTGTACCTTACTAATACTCGTAGTAGTACCTGGGTATTTGATACCGGTTCGGTTGCTAATATTTGTAACTCGAAACAGGGACTACGGATTAAACGAAGATTAGCTAAGGACGAGGTGACGATGCGTGTGGGAAACGGTTCCAAAGTCGATGTGATCGCCGTCGGCACGCTACCTCTACATCTACCTTCGGGATTAGTTTTAGACCTAAATAATTGTTATTTGGTGCCAGCGTTAAGCATGAACATTATATCTGGATCTTGTTTATTGCGAGACGGTTATTCATTTAAATCAGAGAATAATGGTTGTTCCATTTTAATGAATAATATCTTTTATGGTCATGCACCCTTAAAGAGTGGTCTATTCTTATTGGATCTCGATTGTAGTGATACACATATTCATAATATTGAAACCAAAAGATGCAAGGTTAATAATGATAGTGCAACTTATTTGTGGCACTGCCGTTTAGGTCATATTGGTGTAAAACGCATGAAGAAACTCCATAATGATGGACTTTTGGAATCACTTGATTATGAATCACTTGGTGCTTGCGAACCATGCCTCATGGGCAAGATGACTAAAACTCCGTTCTCCGGAACTATGGAGCGAGCAACAGATTTGTTGGAAATCATACATACTAATGTATGTGGACCAATGAGTGTTGATGCTCGCGGCGGGTATCATTATTTTCTGACCTTCACTGATGATTTGAGCAGATATGGGTATATCTACTTAATGAAACACAAGTCTGAAACATTTGAAAAGTTCAAAGAATTTCAGAGTGAAGTAGAGAATCATCGTAACAAGAAAATAAAGTTTCTACGATCTGATCGTGGAGGAGAATATTTGAGTTACGAGTTTGGTCTTCATTTGAAACAATGTGGAATAGTTTCACAACTCACGCCACCTGGAACACCACAGCGTAATGGTGTGTCCGAACGTCGTAACCGTACTTTATTAGATATGGTACGATCTATGATGTCTCTTACCGATTTACCACTATCGTTTTGGGGAGATGCTTTAGAGACAGCTGCATTCACGTTAAATAGGGCACCATCTAAATCTGTTGATACGACACCTTATGAACTTTGGTTTAGCAAGAAACCAAAGTTGTCGTTTCTTAAAGTTTGGGGCTGCGATGCTTATGTGAAAACACTTCAACCTGATAAGCTCGAACCCAAGTCGGAAAAATGTGTCTTCGTAGGATACCCAAAAGAGACTGTTGGGTACACCTTCTATCACAGATCCGAAGGCAAAATATTCGTTGCTAAGAACGGATCCTTTCTAGAAAAAGAGTTTCTCTCGAAAGAAGTGAGTGGGAGGAAAGTAGAACTTGATGAGGTAATTGTACCTTCTCCCAGATTGGAAAGTAGTACATCACAGGAAATTGTTCCAGTGATTCCTACACCAATTAGTGAGGAAGTTAATGATAATGATCATGAATCTTCGGATCAAGTTTCTGCTGAACGTCGTAGATCAACCAGAGTACGTTCCGCACCAGAGTGGTACGGCAACCCAGTTCTGGAAATCATGTTACTAGACCATGATGAACCTACGAACTATGAGGAAGCGATGATGAGCCCAGATTCCGCAAAATGGCTTGAAGCCATGAAATCTGAGATGGGATCCATGTATGAGAACAAAGTGTGGACTTTGGTTGACTTGCCCGATGATCGGCAAGCCATCGAAAATAAATGGATCTTCAAGAGGAAGACCGACGCAGACGGTAATATTACTGTTTACAAAGCTCGACTTGTTGCGAAAGGTTTTCGACAAGTTCAAGGAGTTGACTACGATGAGACTTTCTCACCTGTAGCGATGCTTAAGTCTGTCTGAATCATGTTAGCAATTGCCACATTTTATGAAATCTGGCAAATGGATAACGAAACTGCGTTCTTTAATGGAATTATTAAAGAAGAGTTGTATATGATGCAACCAGAAGGTTTTGTCAATCCTAAAGGTGCTAGCAAATTGTGCAAGCTCCAGCGATCCATCTATGGACTGGTGCAAGCATCTCGGAGTTGGAATATACGCTTTGATGAGGTGATCAAAGCATATGGTTTTATACAGACTTTTGGAGAAGCCTGTATTTACAAGAAGTGAGTGGGAGCACTACAACCTTTCTGATAAGTATATGTGAATGACATATTGTCGATCGGAAATGATGTAGAATTTTCTGGAAAGCATAAAGGAATGTTTGAAAGGAGTTTTTCAAAGAAAGACCTCGGTGAAGCTGCTTACATATTGAGCATCAAGATCTATATAGATAGATCAAGACGCTTGATAAGACTTTCGATGAGTACATACCTTGATAAAATTTTGAAGTAGTTCAAAATGGATCAGTCAAAGAAGAAGTTCTTGCCTGACTTGTAAGGTGTGAAGTTGAGTAAGACTCAAAGCCAGACCACGGCAGAAAAATATAGAGAGAATGAAAGTCATTCCCTATGCCTCAGCCATAGGTTCTATAAAGTATGCCATGCTGTGTACAAAACACGTTGTGTACCTTGCCAAGAGTTTGACAGGGAGGTACAATAGTGATCCAGGAGTAGATCACTGTACAGCGGTCAAAATTATCCTTAGTAATTGGATGACTAAGGAAATATTTCTCGATTATGGAGGTGATAAAGAGTTCGTCGTAAAGGGTTACGCCGATGCAAGATTTGACACTAAATCCAGATGACTCTAAGTATCAATCTGGATGCGTATTGAAAGTGGGAGCAATTAGCTAGAGTAGTCTATGCAGAGCATTGTAGACATAGAAATTTGCAAAATACATACGGATCTGAATGTGACAGAACCGTTGACTAAACTTCTCTCACAAGCAAAACATGATCACACCTTATTACTCTTGGGTATTAATCACATAGCGATGTGAACTAGATTATTGACTCTAGTAAACCCTTTGGGTGTTGGTCACATGGCGATGTGAACTATGGGTGTTATTCACATAACGATGTGAACTATCGGTATTAAATCACATGGCGATGTGAGCTAGATTATTGACTCTAGTGCAAGTGGGAGACTGAAGGAAATATGCCCTAGAGGCAATAATAAAGATGTTATTTGTATTTCCTTATATCATGATAAATGTCTTTTATTCATGCTAGAATTGTATTAACCGGAAACTTGATACATGTGTGAATACATAGACAAAACAGTATGTCCCTAGTATGCCTCTACTAGACTAGCTCATTGATCAAAGATGGTTATGTTTCCTAGCCATAGACATGAGTTGTCATTTGATCAATGGGATCACATCATTAGGAGAATGATGTGATGGACAAGACCCATCCGTTAGCATAGCACTATGATCGTTTAGTTTTACTGCTATTGCTTTCTTCATAACTTATACATGTTCCTATGACTATGAGATTATGCAACTCCCGAATACCGTAGGAACACCTTGTGTGCTATCAAACGTCACAACGTAACTGGGTGATCATAAAGATGCTCTACAGGTGTCTCCGAAAGTATTTGTGGTGTTGGCATAGATCAAGATTAGGATTTGTCACTCCGAGTGTCGGAGAGGTATCTCTGGGCCCTCTCGGTAACACACGTCACAATAAGCCTTGCAAGCAAAAGACTAAATGAGTTAGTCACGAGATGATGAGTTACGGAACGAGTAAAGAGACTTGCCAGTAACGAGATTGAACTAGGTATAGAGATACCGACGATCGAATCTCGGGCAAGTAACATACAGTTGACAAAAGGAACAACGTATGTTGTTATGCGGTTCTGACCGATAATAGATCTTCGTAGAATATGTAGGAGCCAATATGAACATCCAGGTTCCGCTATTGGTTATTGACCGGAGATGAGTCTCGGTCATGTCTACATAGTTCTCGAACCCGTAGGGTCCGCACGCTTAACGTTTGATGACGATCGGTATTATGAGTTTATGAGTATTGATGTACCGAAGGTAGTTCGGAGTCCCGGATGAGATCACGGACATGACGAGGAGTCTTGGAATGTCCGAGACATAAAGATTGATATATTGGACGACACAATTCGGACACCCGAAGTGTTCCGGAAAAGTTTCGGATTTATCGGGATTGCCGGAGGGGGTTACCGGAACCCCCTACGAGAGGGGATGGTCCATAGTGGGCCTAAAGGGAAAGAGAGAGGCAGCCCATAGGGCTGGCCGCCGCCCCCACCTAGGGTTCCTAGTTGGACTAGGATTTGGGGGGGGGGGGCGCCACCTCTCCTATTCCTTTCCCTCTTCTTTATTTTGGTGAATCCTACTAGGAATAGGATTGCAATCCTATTCCTAGTAGGACTCCTTCCCTAGCCGCACCAGGAGAGGTTGGCCGGCCTCCCTCCCTTGCTCCTTTATATACGGGGGCAGGGGGGCACCCATAGACACACATGTTGAATTGTTTTAGCCGTGTGCGGTGCCCCCCTCCATAGAAACACACCTCGGTCATACCGTCGCGGAGCTTAGGCGAAGCCCTGCGCCGGTGAACACATCATATCCGTCACCATGCCGTCGTGCTGACGAAACTCTCCCGTGAAGCTCAACTGGATCAAGAGCTCGTGGGACATCATCAAGCTGAACGTGTGCTGAACGCGGAGGTGCCGTACGTTCGGTGCTTGATCGGTTGGATCGCGAAGAAGTTTGACAACATCAACCGCGTCACTTGACGCTTCCGCTCCCGGTCTACGAGGGTACGTAGACACACTCTCCCCTCTCGTTGCTATGCATCTAGTAGATAGATCTTGCGTGATCGTAGGAAAATTTTAAAATACTACGTTCCCCAACAAGAGAAACCTCGCCCTGCCCCAATATAACCCCCCCGGTCCTGCCCCGCAGCGGTAGTACCGCGCTGGGGGGCGGTAGTACCGCGCACCACCAGCGGTAGTACTGCCCAGCACGCCACGGCAACTATACTACATGGCTTAGCTCAAAAAGGAGGACACAAAGGCAAGGAAAACAAAGACAAAACAAACACACACCAGCAAGAGTCAAGAAACCCCTCTTCAAGAGAGGGCGGTGGCCGAAGCCACCTATGTTTGAGTCAAGAGGTATGGCGCCACGAAGATTTTAACCTTGGGCCCATGACCAAAACTCGTCCTTGAAGCACAAGTACCATCAAAGATGGTTAATGTGAAAGACTTGATCAATTTATGCATAATGGGGGGAGGGAGAGTTCATTGAGAGAACAACACTCCCCCTATGTCCATGCCTACACCTAGATTAGACAATATGAAGAGTATGGTGGGATGTGCACGTGCTCAAGCCACATTGCTCAAATCAATGATATTTAGCTCATGCCTTAACTCGCGAAATCTTGCTTCATCCAAGGGCTTCGTGAAGATATCTGCAAGGTTATCATGAGTGTTGACATAGTGAAGCTCGATTTCTCCTTGCCGAATATGATCCCAGATGAAGTGATACCGAATCTCAATATGCTTCGTCTTGAAATGTTGCATCGGGTTAAGAGAAATCTTGATGGCACTTTCATTGTCACACCAAAGAGGCACTTTGTCACAAGTGACACTGTAATCCTTTAAAGTTTGTCTCATCCATAGGAGTTGAGCACAACAACTGCCAGCTGCCACATATTCTGCTACGGTGGACGAAAGAGACACACAACTTTGCTTTTTGGAAGACCAACTTACTAGAGAGCAACCAAGAAATTGGCACCCTCCTGAAGTGGACTTCCTATCCACCTTGTCACCCGCCCAGTCCGAATCAGAGAAACCTACAAGGTTGAAGTTTGCTCCTCTTGGGTACCATAAGCCAAAGTTTGGGGTATGAGCCAAATATCGAAAGATTCGCTTGACTGCCACAAAGTGACTTTCCTTAGGTGAGACTTGAAACCGTGCACAAATTCCCACACTCAACATAATATCCGGTCTAGATGCACAAAGGTAAATCAAGGATCCAATCATAGAGCGATATACCTTTTGATCCACCGCTTTACCATTGCGATCAATGTCAAGTTGGCACTTGGTTGGCATTTGAGTAGTAGCCGGCTTGACATCACTTAGATTGAACCTCTTGAGCATGTCTTGAGTATACTTGGATTGTTTGATGAAGATTCCTTCTCTTCTTTGCTTGATCTCAAACCCAAGGAAGTACTTCAACTCTCCCATCATGGACATCTCAAAATGTGTGGTCATGAGTGCGGCGAACTCATCATTGAAAGCTTTGTTAGGAGAACCAAAGATAATATCATCAACATATAGTTGGCAGACAAACAACTCCCCTTTGACCTTCTTATTAAAAAGAGTGGGGTCGATTTTCCCAATTTCAAACCCACGATCTTGTAACAACTCGGTAAGATGCTCATACCACGCACGTGGGGCTTGTTTAAGGCCATAGAGTGCCTTATCGAGTTGATACACGTGATTGGGGAACTTGGGATCCTCAAACCCCGGGGGTTGTTTGACATACACCAACTCATTAATAGGACCATTAAGAAATGCACTTTTCACATCCATTTGTTGTAACTTCAAATTAGAATGAGAGGCATAGGCAAGCAACAAACGAATAGATTCAAGGCGAGCAACGGGGGCAAAGGTTTCACCGTAGGCGATACCCTCGACTTGGGAGTAGCCTTGAGCCACCTCACGCGCCTTGTTGCGGATGACAATGTCGTGAGCATCTTGCTTGTTCTTAAAGATCCACTTGGTTCCAATGACATTATGGTTCTCCTTTGGCCTCGGCACCAGACGTCACACTTTGTTGCGCTCAAAGTTGTGGAGTTCTTCATGCATGGCATTAAGCCAATCAGGGTCTTCGAGCGCCACATAGACCTTCTGAGGTTCAACACAGGAGACAAAAGCCTGATGAGCACAATAGTTTGATAATTATCTACGAGTTCTTACCCCCCTTTTGATGCTTCCAAGAATATTCTCCATGTGATGTTCTCTGGAAGCAAGCCTGGAGGCAATTTTTGCAGCACGACACTCCAATTGCTCTTCAAGAGATAATTGAGGAGCAGTGAGTTGATCATCTTGAGCGACGTCAGGAGCTTGATCTTGATCTTGAGCTTCCTCTTGATCTTGATCTTGCTCAGAGGATAGAACTTGGCCTTGTGCATCATTTGGTGGCTCCCCACCATCTTGTGATTGATCTTGCACTTGGCCTTGTTCGTCCGGTTGAGGGCCTTCACGTTGTTCTTCGGAAGCGTGTGGGTCTTTGGATGGTGATGGTTCCACTTGTGTGGAACATTGTCCTTCTCCTTCTGCCACAAGGGGTTCCTCAATGGGTAGGATATATCCAACACCCATCCTTCTTATGGCTTGAGGAGGAATTTCATCACCTACATCACAAGTACCACTTTGCTCCACTTGGGAGCCGTTATTTTCATCAAACTCTACGTTACTCGTCTCCTCAATGAGTCCATTGGACTTGTTGAGGACATGATAAGCATGAGAGTTTGTAGCATAACCAACAAATATGCCCTCATGAGCTCTAGATTCAAATTTAGACAAACGAACACCTTTCTTGAGGATGAAACACTTACACCCGAACACCCGTAAGTACTTGAGATTGGGCTTGTTACCGGTAAGAATCTCATATGGAGTTTTGTTCAAGCCTTTGCGGAGATAGAGCCGATTGGATGCATGTCATGAGGTGTTGATGGCTTCGGCCAAAAAGTTGTATGTAGATTTGAATTCCGCCATCATGGTCCTTGCCACATCCATCAGCGTCCGGTTCTTTCTCTCTGCTACACCGTTTTGTTGAGGGGTATAAGGGGCTGCATATTGGTGTTTGATCCCCTCATCACTAAGAAACTCATCCAAGGTGTAGTTATTGAACTCGGTGCCGTTGTCACTTCGGATCATCAAAATCTTTGCTTCATGTTGTCGTTGAGCTTCATTTGCAAAGTTGTTGACGGTTTGTTGGGTCTCACTCTTCTTCTTGAAGAAGTATACCCAGGTGTATCTTGAATAATCATCCACAATCACCAAGCAATACTTTCTACCCCCAAGACTATCAAAGGATGGAGGCCCAAATAGATCCATGTGAAGGAGCTCTAGGGGTCTTTTTGAGTAGATGATAGTAGTGGGAGGGTGAGCCATCTCATGTAAATTTCCTTCAATGCAAGCCCTGCAAGCACGATCTTTGGCAAAGCTAACATTTGTTAGTCCACGGACATGGTCCCCCTTGAGAAGACTTTGCAAAGATCTCATATTGACATGGGCTAACCGGTGATGCCAAAGCCATCCCACATCAACTTTAGCCATTATGCATGTCACGGTCTTAGTTGATTGCTTCGAGAAGTTAACCACATAAAGACTGTTAAGAGTCTTGCTCCACAAGAGGGCCACGGTATCAATATCAAAGAATGTAGCAAAGCCCATGAGTGCAAGTTGGCGAACCAAAAGTAAATTATATGCAAGGGACTCAACAAGCATGACTTTCTCGATCGTGAGATCATGAGAGACAACAACCTTGCCAAGCCCCAATACCTTAGAAGATGAAGCATCACGCCATTTGACGTTGGTGGCCATAGATGAGCCTAGATGCACGTCCACCACCAAGTCTTTGCTTCCGGTCATATGATTTGTGGCTCCACTATCGAGCAACCATGATCCCCCACCGGAAGCAAACTCCTACAAGAGATCAATGCTTGGATTTAGGTACCCATTTGGTAATGGGTCCTTTGAGGTTAGTAACAAGGGTCTTAGGAACCTAAATAGACCATTCAATGTACTCATAAGAAGAACCAACAAATTTAGCAAAGACATGACCATCACTAGCACGACATAAAACATAGGAAGGATTAAAGTCGCGGCCATGTTTGATGGTATGATGGGGTTTTTCTTGACTCCACCACCCTTCACATTGTTCTTCTTCTTAGAGGCGCCCTCTCCCTCTTTCACAAAGGTTTTTCGGAGAGGGGGAGGTAGCTTGGTCTTGTCATTCTTCTTCTTCTTGGGCTTGGGAACAAACCCAATTCCTTCCTTTGCCACAACCTCCTTTTGATTACTCAGAAGATTGTTGAGGTTCTTCTCACCTTGTATACATGTCACAAGGCCTTTCTCAAGTTGCTTCTTCAACTTGGCATTTTCTTCAACAAGATGCACATGCTCGCAACATGGGTTAGTAGCATTTGCATTATCAATCAACACCATGCGAGGAAAGATAGCCTTTTCCTTGGTTAGCGAAACTTGGAGTTGATCATGAGACTCCTTGAGAGAAGCATGCATACCTTTCAAGGCCTTGTGAGCCTTGTCAAGTGTAACAAACTCCTCCTTGAGTCTAGCATGGTCAATCCCAAGTTTTGCCTTCTCGGAGTTAAGCATACGAGAGACAACTAAAGTATGATCGAGATCTTTCTTTAATTTAGCATGATCATCGTTGTGTGACTCCTCAAGAGCCAAACCAAGACCACACTCTTCCTCTAGAGCATTAGAGAGATCCGATATTTCATCGGCATAGTCTCGACTATGTCCTTCCATTTTAGCAATGGTCTCCTCGTGAGCCTCGATCATGTCATTGGCCTCACCGAGTTGTTCCAAGAGAGCAACAAAATGCTTCTTGGGTTTGCCCTTGAGTTTGCTCATAAACAACTCAAACTCATTCTCTTCCTCCTAGCTCCCTCACTCTCATCAATACAATCCGTTAATGAAGGATTAGAGATGATGGTAGTGTTGATGTTTGGAGTTACCTTGTTGGTGGCCTTAGCCATGAGACACTTGGTGGTGATGTTCTCATTTGGAGAGTCGAAGAGAGATGTGCGTGGAGTAGTAGCAATAGCAATTGTGGCCATGATGACCATCTCATCATCTTCATCATTATCATCATCCTCAACATATTCTTCTCGGGCCACCAACCCTTTGGGAGGAGTCTTCTTGTTGAAGTTGTTCTTGTTGGGATAAGACTTGGCCTTGTCCTTCCGGATAAGCTTGCCTCCAAAGTCTTCTCTTTTCTCATATGGGCAATCTGCAACAAAGTGGCTTACATTTCCACATTTGAAGCATGTCCTCACTCGTTGATTGCCCTTGTTGCCACTTGAGTTGTTCTTGTTGAAGTTGGGCCTTGAGTTCTTCTTGTTGCCCCAAAATTGTCGTGAAGCAAGAGCCATGTGCTCATGATAGGCATATTTGGTGTCCTCGGGGAAATACTCATCGTCGTCCTCTTCCTCCTCTTCTTCCACACAAGCCTTGGCCTTTAAGGCAAGGTTAGGCTTCTTTGATCGTTGAGCTCTTAAAACCGCATTGTCGGCGGTCTTGTCCAAGATCCTCATAGCAACGAACTCATCCAACACTTCATTTGATGACAAATTGTGGAAGTCCGGTCTTTGGCGAATGACGGAGGACATGGCTTTATGGTAGGGCATCATGGCCTTGAGAAACTTGCGCTTGATCCAATTGTCATCCGTGTCCTTGCTCCCATGATCTCGAAGAGAGACCGCGAGAGTGGTTAATCTCCGATAAAGTTCGCGAGGATCTTCATCTTCGATCATAGCAAACTCGTCGGCTTCATATTATACAACTTCATAGTTAGAGCGTTGAATGCTTGCGCTCCCCTTGTACATGGTGCCAACATGCTCCCAAGCTTCCTTGGCCACGGTGAAGGGTCGAAGATGTGCAATGTCTTCGGGAGGGATAGCATCTTTAAGTATGCAAAGAACGGACTCGTTGAATTGATGATCTGCAGCTTCTCTTGGAGTTAAGTTGTCGGGATCACGTGGATAAAAACCTTGCTCAATGATTCTCCAAAGATTAGTAGAGCAATGATTTAAATGACGTTTAAAGCGAAACATCCAAGTAGCAAAATCAAAAAAAATTATAAACTTAGGAGGAGGACCAACGGAATTTAAATGCGGAGTAGGAACGGGTCCTCCATATTGTTGGGGAACGTAGTATTTTTAAAATTTTCCTACGATCACGCAAGATCTATCTACTAGATGCATAGCAACGAGAGGGGAGAGTGTGTCTACGTACCCTTGTAGACCGGGAGCGGAAGCGTCAAGTGACGCGGTTGATGTTGTCGAACTTCTTCGCGATCCAACCGATCAAGCACCGAACGTACGGCACCTCCGCGTTCAGCACACGTTCAGCTTGATGACGTCCCACGAGCTCTTGATCCAGTTGAGCTTCACGGGAGAGTTTCGTCAGCACGACGGCGTGGTGACGGATATGATGTATTCACCGGCGCAGGGCTTCGCCTAAGCTCCGCGACGGTATGACCGAGGTGTGTATCTGTGGAGGGGGGCACCGCACACGGCTAAAACAATTCAACTTGTGTGTCTTTGGGTGCCCCCTGCCCCCGTATATAAAGGAGCAAGGGGGGAGGCCGGCCGGCCCTTGTTTGGTGCGGCTAGGGTTGCAATCCTACTAGGAATAGGATTGCAATCCTATTCCTAGTAGGAATCACCAAAAGAAGGAAGAGAGGGAAAGGAAAAAGGAGAGGTGGCGCCCCCCCAAATCCTAGTCCAACTAGGAACCCTAGGTGGGGCGCCGGCCAGCCCTATGGGCTGCCTCTCTCTTTCCCTTAAGGCCCACTATGGACCATCCCCCCTCGTAGGGGGTTCCGGTAACCCCCTCCGGCAATCCCGTTAAATCCGAAACTTTTCCGGAACACTTCCGGTGTTCGAATATAGTCGTCCAATATATCAATCTTTATGTCTCGGACATTCCGAGACTCCTAGTCATGTCCGTGATCTCATCCGGGACTCCGAACTACCTTCGGTACATCAAAACTCATAAACTCATAATACCGATCGTCATCAAACGTTAAGCGTGCGGACCCTACGGGTTCGAGAACTATGTAGACATGACCGAGACTCATCTCCGGTCAATAACCAATACCGGAACCTGGATGTTCATATAGGCTCCTACATATTCTACGAAGATCTTTTATCGGTCAAAACCACATAACAACATACGTTGTTCCTTTTGTCATCGGTATGTTACTTGCCCGAGATTCGATCGTCGGTATCTCTATACCTAGTTCAATCTCGTTACCGGCAAGTCTCTTTACTCGTTCCGTAACACATCATCTCGTGACTAACTCATTAGTCTTTTGCTTGCAAGGCTTATTGTGATGTGTGTTACCGAGAGGGCCCAGAGATACCTCTCCGACACTCGGAGTGACAAATCCTAATCTTGATCTATGCCAACACCACGAATACTTTCGGAGACACCTGTAGAGCATCTTTATGATCACCCAGTTACGTTGTGACGTTTGATAGCACACAAGGTGTTCCTACGGTATTCGGGAGTTGCATAATCTCATAGTCATAGGAACATGTATAAGTCATGAAGAAAGCAATAGCAGTAAAACTAAACGATCATAGTGCTATGCTAACAGATGGGTCTTGTCCATCACATCATTCTCCTAATGATGTGATCCCGTTGATCAAATGACAACTCATGTCTATGGCTAGGAAACATAACCATCTTTGATCAATGAGCTAGTCTAGTAGAGGCATACTAGGGACATACTGTTTTTGTCTATGTATCCACACATGTACTAAGTTTCCGGTTAATACAATTCTAGCATGAATAAAAGACATTTATCATGATATAAGGAAATACAAATAACATCTTTATTATTGCCTCTAGGGCATATTTCCTTCAGTCTCCCACTTGAACTAGAGTCAATAATCTAGATTACAAAGTGATGAT
Source organism: Secale cereale (assembly GCA_902687465.1). Classification (NCBI taxonomy): domain Eukaryota; kingdom Viridiplantae; phylum Streptophyta; class Magnoliopsida; order Poales; family Poaceae; genus Secale; species Secale cereale. Next base: position 46,627,635 of record LR738715.1, read on the forward strand.
CCTCACACCCATGGAGTCTTGGTGTTGATCATGTTTTGCCCGTGGAAGAGGCTTAGTCAACGGGTCTGCAACATTCAGATCCGTATGTATTTTGCAAATTTCTATGTCTCCCTCCTTGACTAGATCGCGGATGGAATTGAAGCGTCTTTTGATGTGCTTTGTTCTCTTGTGAAACCTGGATTCCTTCGCCAAGGCTATGGCTCCAGTGTTGTCACAAAAGATTTTCATTGGACCCGATGCACTAGGTACTACACCTAGATCGGATATGAACTCCTTCATCCAGACTCCTTCATTTGCTGCTTCCGAAGCAGCTATGTATTCCGCTTCACACGTAGATCCCGCCACGACGCTCTGCTTGGAACTGCACCAACTGACAGCTCCACCGTTCAATAAAAATACATATCCGGTTTGTGACTTTGAGTCATCCGGATCAGTGTCAAAGCTAGAATCGACGTAACCGTTTACGACGAGCTCTTTGTCACCTCCATATACGAGAAACATATCCTTTGTTCTTTTCAGATACTTTAGGATGTTTTTGACCGATGTCCAGTGATCCACTCCTGGATTACTTTGGTACCTCCCTGCTAGACTTATAGCAAGGCACACATCAGGTCTGGTACACAGCATTGCATACATGATAGATCCTATGGCTGAGGCATAGGGAATGACTTTCATTTTCTCTCTATCTTCTGCAGTGGTCGTGTTGGGGAACGTAGTATTTTAAAATTTTCCTACGATCACGCAAGATCTATCTACCAGATGCATAGCAACGAGAGGGGAGAGTGTGTCTACGTACCCTCGTAGACCGGGAGCGGAAGCGTCAAGTGACGCGGTTGATGTTGTCGAACTTCTTCGCGATCCAACCGATCAAGCACCGAACGTACGGCACCTCCGCGTTCAGCACACGTTCAGCTTGATGACGTCCCACGAGCTCTTGATCCAGTTGAGCTTCACGGGAGAGTTTCGTCAGCACGACGGCGTGGTGACAGATATGATGTGTTCACCGGCGCAGGGCTTCGCCTAAGCTCCGCGACGGTACGACCGAGGTGTGATTCTGTGGAGGGGGGCACCGCACACGGCTAAAACAATTCAACTTGTGTGTCTTTGGGTGCCCCCCTGCCCCCGTATATAAAGGAGCAGGGGAGGGAGGCCGGCCAACCTCTCCTGGTGCGGCTAGGGAGGGAGTCCTACTAGGAATAGGATTGCAATCCTATTCCTAGTAGGATTCACCGAAAGGAAGAAGGGGGAAAGGAATAGGAGAGGTGGCGCCCCCCCAATCCTAGTCCAACTAGGATTCCTAGGTGGGGGCGCCGGCCAGCCCTATGGGCTGTCTCTCTCTCACCCTTTAGGCCCACTATGGACCATCCCCTCTCGTAGGGGGTTCCGGTAACCCCCTCCGGCATTCCCGATAAATCCGAAACTTTTCCGGTATACTTCCGGTGTCCGAATATAGCCGTCCAATATATCAATCTTTATGTCTCGGGCATTCCGAGACTCCTCGTCATGTCCGTGATCTCATCCGGGACTCCGAACTACCTTCGGTACATCAATACTCAAAAACTCATAATACCGATCGTCATCAAACGTTAAGCGTGCGGACCCTACGGGTTCGAGAACTATGTAGACATGACCGAGACTCATCTCTGGTCAATAACCAATAGCGGAACCTGGATGTTCATATTGGCTCCTACATATTCTACGAAGATCTTTTATCGGTCAGAACCGCATAACAACATACGTTGTTCCTTTTGTCAAACGGTATGTTACTTGCCCGAGATTCGATTGTCGGTATCTCTATACCTAGTTCAATCTCGTTACCGGCAAGTCTCTTTACTCGTTCCGTAACACATCATCTCGTGACTAACTCATTAGTCTTTTGCTTGCAAGGCTTATTGTGATGTGTGTTACCGAGAGGGCCCAGAGATACCTCTCCGACACTCGGAGTGACAAATCCTAATCTTGATCTATGCCAACACCACGAATACTTTCGGAGACACCTGTAGAGCATCTTTATGATCACCCAGTTACGTTGTGACGTTTGATAGCACACAAGGTGTTCCTACGGTATTCGGGAGTTGCATAATCTCACAGTCATAGGAACATGTATAAGTCATGAAGAAAGCAATAGCAGTAAAACTAAACGATCATAGTGCTATGCTAACGGATGGGTCTTGTCCATCACATCATTCTCCTAATGATGTGATCCCGTTGATCAAATGACAACTCATGTCTATGGCTAGGAAACATAACCATCTTTGATCAATGAGCTAGTCTAGTAGAGGCATACTAGGGACATACTGTTTTGTCTATGTATTCACACATGTACCAAGTTTCCCGTTAATACAATTCTAGCATGAATAATAAACATTTATCATGATATAAGGAAATATAAATAACAACTTTATTATTGCCTCTAGGGCATATTTCCTTCAGTCTCCCACTTGCACTAGAGTCAATAATCTAGCTCACATCGCCATGTGATTTAATACCGATAGTTCACATCGTTATGTGAATAACACCCATAGTTTACATCGCCATGTGACCAACACCCAAAGGGTTTACTAGAGTCAATAATCTAGTTCACATTGCTATGTGATTAATACCCAAGAGTAATAAGGTGTGATCATGTTTTGCTTGTGAGAGAAGTTTAGTCAACGGGTCTGTCACATTCAGATCCGTATGTATTTCGCAAATTTCTATGTCTACAATGCTCTACATAGAGCTACTGTAGCTAATTGCTCCCACTTTCAATACGCATCCAGATTGATACTTAGAGTCATCTGGATTTAGTGTCAAAGCTTGCATCGGCGTAACCCTTTACGACGAACTCTTTATCACCTCCATAATCGAGAAACATTTCCTTAGTCATCCAGTTACTAAGGATAATTTTGACCGCTGTACAGTGATCTACTCCTGGATCACTATTGTACCCCCTTGACAAACTCATGGCAAGGTACACAACATGTTTGGTACACAGCATGGCATACTTTATAGAACCTATGGCTGAGGCATAGGGAATGACTTTCATTCTCTCTATATTTTTGCAGTGGTCGGGCATTGAGTCTTACTCAACTTCATACCTTGTAATACAGGCAAGAACCCTTTCTTTGACTGATCCATTTTGAACTTCTTCAAAATCTTATCAAGGTATGTGCTTTGTGAAAGTCCAATTAAGCGTCTTGATCTATCTCTATAGATCTTGATGCCTAATATATAAGCAGCTTCACCGAGGTCTTTCATTGAAAAACTCTTATTCAAGTATCCTTTTATGCTGTCCAGAAATTCTATATCATTTCCAATCAACAATATGTCATCCACATATAATATTAGAAATGCTACAGAGCTCCCACTCACTTTCTTGTAAATACAGGCTTCTCCAAAAGTCTGTATAAAACCATATGCTTTGATCACCTTATCAAAGCGTATATTCCAACTCCGAGATGCTTGCACCAGTCCATAGATGGATCGCTGGAGCTTGCATACTTTGTTAGCACCTTTTGGATCGACAAAACCTTCTGGTTGCATCATATACAACTCTTCTTTGAGATATCCATTCAGGAATGCAGTTTTGACATCCATTTGCCAGATTTCATAATCATAAAATGCGGCAATTGCTAACATGATTCGGACAGACTTAAGCATCGCTACAGGTGAGAAAGTCTCATCGTAGTCAACTCCTTGAACTTGTCGAAAACCTTTCGCAACAAGTCGAGCTTTGTAAACAGTAACATTACCGTCTGCGTCGTTCTTCCTCTTGAAGATCCATTTATTTTTGATGGCCTGCCGATCATCGGGCAAGTCAACCAAAGTCCATACTTTGTTCTCATACATGGATCCCATCTCAGATTTCATGGCTTCAAGCCATTTTGCGGAATCTGGGCTCATCATCGCTTCCTCATAGTTCGTAGGTTCATCATGGTCTAGTAACATGATTTCCAGAACTGGGTTGCCGTACCACTCTGGTGCGGAACGTACTCTGGTTGATCTACGACGTTCAGCAGAAATTTGATCCGAAGTTTCATGATCATCATCATTAACTTCCTCACTGATTGGTGTAGGAATCACTGGAACAATTTTCTGTGATGTACTACTTTCCAATCCGGGAGAAGGTACAATTACCTCATCAAGTTCTACTTTCCTCCCACTCACTTCTTTCGAGAGAAACTCTTTCTCTAGAAAGGATCCATTCTTAGCAACGAATATCTTGCCTTCGGATCTGTGATAGAAGGTGTACCCAAGAATCTCTTTTGGGTATCCTATGAAGACACATTTCTCCGACTTGGGTTCGAGCTTATCAGGTTGAAGCTTTTTCACATAAGCATCGCAGCCCCAAACTTTAAGAAACGACAACTTTGGTTTCTTGCCAAACCATAGTTCATAAGGTGTCGCATCAACGGATTTAGATGGTGCCCTATTTAACGTGAATGTAGCTGTCTCTAATGCATAACCCCAAAAGCGATAGTGGTAGATCGGTAAGAGACATCATCGATCGCACCATATCTAATAAAGTACGGTTATGACGTTCGGACACACCATTACGCTGTGGTGTTCCGGGTGGCGTGAGTTGTGAAACTATTCCACATTGTTTCAAATGAAGACCAAACTCGTAACTCAAATATTCTCCTCCACGATCAGATCGTAGAAACTTTATTTCCTTGTTACGATGATTCTCTACTTCACTCTGAAATTCTTTGAACTTTTCAAATGTTTCAGACTTGTGCTTCATTAAGTAGATATACCCATATCTGCTCAAATCATCAGTGAAGGTCAGAAAATAACGATACCCGCCGCGTGCTTCAACACTCATTGGTCCACATACATCAGTATGTATGATTTCCAACAAATCTGTTGCTCGCTCCATGGTTCCGGAGAACGGAGTTTTAGTCATCTTGCCCATGAGGCATGGTTCGCAAGCACCAAGTGATTCATAATCAAGTGATTCCAAAAGTCCATCACTGTGGAGTTTCTTCATGCGTTTTACACCAATATGACCTAAACGGCAGTGCCACAAATAAGTTGCACTATCATTATTAACCTTGCATCTTTTGGCTTCAATATTATGAATATGTGTATCACCACGATCGAGATCCAACAAACTATTTTCATTGGGTGTATGACCATCGAAGGTTTTATTCATGTAAACAGAATAACAATTATTCTATGACTTTAAATGAATAACCGTATTGCAACAAATATGATCAAATCATATTCATGCTCAACGCAAATGCCAAATAACATTTATTTAGGTTTTACACTAATCCCGAAAGTATAGGGAGTGTGCGATGATGATCATATCAATCTTGGAACCACTTCCAACACACATCGCCACTTCACCTTTAACTAGTCTCTGTTCATTCTGCAATTCTCGTTTCGAGTTACTAATTTTAGCAACTAAACCGGTATCAAATACCCAGGGGTTGCTATGAACACTAGTAAAGTACACATCAATAATCTGTATATCAAAATATACCTTTGTTCACTTTGCCATCCTTCTTATCCGCCAAGTATCTAGGGCAGTTCCACTTCCAGTGACCATTTCCTTTGCAGTAGAAGCACTTAGTTTCAGGCTTGAGTTTAGCTTTGGGTTTATTCATGGGAGTGACAACTTGCTTGTCATTCTTCTTGAAGTTCCCCTTCTATCCCTTTGCCTTTTACTTGAAACAAGTGGTCTTGATAACCATCAACACTTGATGCTCTTTCTTGATTTCTACCTTCGCCGATTTCAGCATCGCGAAGAGCTCGGGAATTACTTTCGTCATCCCTTGCATATTATAGTTCATCACGAAGTTGTACTAACTTGGTGATAGTGACTAGAGAACTTTGTCAATTACTATCTTATCTGGAAGATTAACTCCCACTTGATTCAAGCAATTGCAGTACCCAGACAATCTGAGCACATGCTCACTGGTTGAGCTATTCTCCTCCATCTTGTAGGCAAAGTACTATCAGAGGTCTCATACCTCTTGACACGGGCATGAGTATGAAATACTAATTTCAACTCTTGGAACATCTTATATGCTCCGTGGCGTTCAAAACATTTTTGAAGTCCCGATTCTAAGCCGTAAAGTATGGTGCACTAAACTATCAAGTAGTCATCATATCGAGCTTTTGTCAAAACGTTCATAACGTCTGCATCTGCTCCTGCAATAGGTCTGTCACCTAGCGGTGCATCAAGGACATAATTCTTCTCTGCAGCAATGAGGATAATCCTCAGATCACGGAACGATTCCGCATCATTGCTACTAACATCTTTCAACTTAGTTTTCTCTAGGAACATATAAAATAAACGGGGAGCAACATCGCGAGCTATTGATCTACAACATAGATATGCTAATACTACCAGGACTAAGTTCATGATAAATTAAAGTTCAATATAATCATATTACTTAAGAACTCCCACTTAGATAGACATCCCTCCGGTCATCTAAATGATCACGTGATCCAAATCAACTAAACCATGTCCGATCATCACGTGAGATGGAGTAGTTTCAATGGTGAACATCTTATGTTGATCATATCTACTATATGATTCACGCTCGACCTTTCGGTCTCCAGTGTTCCGAGGCCATATCTGCATATGCTAGGCTCGTCAAGTTTAACCCGAGTATTCTGCGTGTGCAAAACTGGCTTACACCCGTTGTATTTGAACGTAGAGCTTATCACACCCGATCATCACGTGGTGTCTCGGCACGACGAACTTTCGCAACGGTGCATACTCAGGGAGAACACTTATACCTTGAAATTTAGTAAGGGATCATCTTATAATGCTACCGTCGTTCTAAGCAAAATAAGAAGCATAATAAGATAAACATCACATGCAATCAAAATATGTGACATGATATGGCCATCATCATCTTGTGCTTTTGATCTCCATCTCCAAAGCACCGTCATGATCACCTTCGTCACCGGCGCGACACCTTGATCTCGATCGTAGCATCGTTGTCGTCTCGCCAACTATTGCTTCTACGACTATCGCTACCGCTTAGTGATAAAGTAAAGCAATTACATGGTGATTGCATTTCATACAATAAAGCGACAACCATATGGCTCCTGCCAGTTGCCGATAACTTTACAAAACATGATCATCTCATACAAAACCGTATAACTCATCATGTCTTGACCATATCACATCACAACATGCCCTGCAAAAACAAGTTAGACGTCCTCTACTTTGTTGTTGCAAGTTTTACGTGGCTGCTACGGGCTTAGCAAGAATCGTTCTTACCTACGCATATAAAACCACAACGATGTTTCGTCAAGTATGTGCTGTTTTAACCTTCACAAGGACCGGGCGTAGCCACACTTGATTCAGCTAAAGTGAGAGAGACAGACACCCGCCAGTCACCTTTAAGCAACGAGTGCTCGTAACGGTGAAACCAGTCTCGCGTAAGCGTACGCGTAATGTCGGTCCGGGCCGCTTCATCTCACAATACCGCCGAAGCAAAGTATGACATGCTGGTAAGCAGTATGACTAGTATCGCCCACAACTCATTGTGTTCTACTCGTGCATATCATCTACGCATAGACCTGGCTCATGATGCCACTATTGGGGAACGTAGTATTTTTAAAATTTTCCTACGATCACGCAAGATCTATCTACTAGATGCATAGCAACGAGAGGGGAGAGTGTGTCTACGTACCCTCGTAGACCGGGAGTGGAAGCGTCAAGTGACGCGGTTGATGTTGTCGAACTTCTTCGCGATCCAACCGATCAAGCACCGAACGTACGTCACCTCCGCCTTCAGCACATGTTCAGCTTGATGACGTCCCACGAGCTCTTGATCCAGTTGAGCTTCACGGGAGAGTTTCGTCGGCACGACGGTGTGGTGACGGATATGATGTATTCACCGGCGCAGGGCTTCGCTTAAGCTCCGTGACGGTATGACCGAGGTGTGTATCTGTGGAGGGGGGCACCGCACACGGCTAAAACAATTCAACTTGTGTGTCTTTGGGTGCCCCCTGCCCCCGTATATAAAGGAGCAAGGGGGGAGGCCGGCCGGCCCTTGTTTGGTGCGGCTAGGGTTGCAATCCTACTAGGAATAGGATTGCAATCCTATTCCTAGTAGGAATCACCAAAAGAAGGAAGAGAGGGAAAGGAAAAAGGAGAGGTGGCGCCCCCCCAAATCCTAGTCCAACTAGGAACCCTAGGTGGGGCGCCGGCCAGCCCTATGGGCTGCCTCTCTCTTTCTCTTAAGGCCCACTATGGACCATCCCCCCTCGTAGGGGGTTCCGGTAACCCCCTCCGGCAATCCCGTTAAATCCGAAACTTTTCCGGAACACTTCCGGTGTCCGAATATAGTCGTCCAATATATCAATCTTTATGTCTCGGACATTCCGAGACTCCTCGTCGTGTCTGTGATCTCATCCAGGACTCCAAACTACCTTCGGTACATCAAAACTCATAAACTCATAATACCGATCGTCATCAAACGTTAAGCGTGCGGACCCTACGGGTTCGAGAACTATGTAGACATGACCGAGACTCATCTCCGGTCAATAACCAATAGCGGAACCTGGATGTTCATATTGGCTCCTACATATTCTACGAAGATCTTTTATCGGTCAAAACCACATAACAACATACGTTGTTCCTTTTGTCATCGGTATGTTACTTGCCCGAGATTCGATCGTCGGTATCTCTATACCTAGTTCAATCTCGTTACCGGCAAGTCTCTTTACTCGTTCCGTAACACATCATCTCGTGACTAACTCATTAGTCTTTTGCTTGCAAGTCTTATTGAGATGTGTGTTACCGAGAGGGCCCAGAGATACCTCTCCGACACTCGGAGTGACAAATCCTAATCTTGATCTATGCCAACACCACGAATACTTTCGGAGACACCTGTAGAGCATCTTTATGATCACCCAGTTACGTTGTGACGTTTGATAGCACACAAGGTGTTCCTACGGTATTCAGGAGTTGCATAATCTCATAGTCATAGGAACATGTATAAGTCATGAAGAAAGCAATAGCAGTAAAACTAAACGATCATAGTGCTATGCTAACGGATAGGTCTTGTCCGTCACATCATTCTCCTAATGATGTGATCCCGTTGATCAAATGACAACTCATGTCTATGGCTAGGAAACATAACCATCTTTGATCAATGAGCTAGTCTAGTAGAGGCATACTAGGGACATACTGTTTTGTCTATGTATTCACACATGTACCAAGTTTCCCGTTAATACAATTCTAGCATGAATAATAAACATTTATCATGATATAAGGAAATATAAATAACAACTTTATTATTGCCTCTAGGGCATATTTCCTTCACATAGTGGATAGGAGGAGCGGAGTGGGCAAAAATCCCACTCCCATTTTTAGTAACCGGGACTTGCTCACTACTAGCTTCTCCCTTGTCGGGAATAGCCTCCGACACATTGGTAGCGGGACGAACCACTTCCAACGGTGTGGTGGATAATTTGAGTCCCTCTAGCAAATCTTTAAACATGCTTTTGACCTCGGTCGTTAGTGATTCTTTCAATGTGTCCATAGCCACATTGAACTCCTCACGAGAGACCGAGGCTCCCCCATCGGACGTAGGCAAGGACGGAGTTTCACCGGAATGGTCCTCCATCTCGACTATGTTGTCAACCATACTCTTTGGATGGTAAAGTCCTAAAAAAGAGACGAGGCTCTGATACCAATTGAAAGGATCGATATGGTTGACTAGAGGGGGGTGAATAGGCAACTAATAATTTTTAGCTTTTCTAGACCAATTTAAATTAAGTGACAAAGTAAGTTGTCTAGATATCCTACTATGATGACAACTTATAGGAAGCAAAGATAAGAACCTCACAAGCAAGCTATATAAGATAAACAAAGAAAGCTTGCACAAGTGAAGGGAAGAAATGACCACAAGTGGAACCGGTGAAGATGAGGATGTGTTACCAAAGTTCCTTCCCATTGAGGGGAAGTAAGTCTCCGTTGGAGCGGTGTGGAGGCACAATGCTCCCTAAGAAGCCACTAGGGCCATCGTATTCTCCTCACGCCCTCACACAATGCAAGGTGCCGTTATTCCACTAGTGGTGCCCTTGAAGGCGGCAACCGAACCTTTACAAACAAGGTTGGGGCTATCTCCACAACCGAATTGGAGGCTCCCAACGACACCACGAAGCTTCACCACAATGGAATATGGCTCCGAGGTGACCTCAACCGTCTAGGGTGCTCAAACACCCAAGAGTAACAAGATCCACAAAGGATTAGTGGGGGGAATCAAATATCTCTTGGTGGAAGTGTAGATCGATGCCTTCTCAAGAAATCCCGAGTAAATCAACAAGTTTGATAGGCTAGGGAGAGAGATCGGGCGAAAATGGAGCTTGGAGCAACAATGGAGTATTTGGGGGAAGAGGTTGGTCAATAATGAAGAAGAAGATGCCTTTATATAGTGGGGGGAACAATCCAACCGTTACCCCCTCACTCAACCCCGCAGAGAGCGGTACTACCGCTTGGGTGGGCGGTACTACCGCTTAGCAAGCGGTACTGCCGTTCCACCCTAGCGGTACTGCCGCGCAAGGGGGCTGGGACCCAGAGCGGTACTACCATGGAGGCAGGGCGGTACTACCGCTAGGAAGCGGTACTACCGCCACTACTACTGCTTCTAGTGCCGCAAAACCCGACACGAGAAAGTGCGCACTCGAGTCGAAACGGTAGTAATACGGAGCCGCAACGGTACTGCGGCAGATTGCTCCAAGCGGTACTACCGCTCTGTGGAGCGGTACTGCCGCTTGATGCATTTCGGTGGTACTACCGCTGTGGCTCGCGGTACTACCGCTGGGACCAGGAAAAAGCAGAGAAGGGGGAAAGTAGAACTCCATTGAGGTGGGAAGGTATGGTGGGTGTGATAAGGAAGTGTACGTGTTGATTCCACCCTACCTTACCAAAGCGGATCCCCTCTTGATAGTACGGTGACCCCTACGAAACTAGTCCACCAACAAAGAAACGAAAATAGCTACACCGTCTTGAATCGAACACCGAGGGGATATAATCGTCTCGTGCCAAAGAATGAATCTCTGAAAAACTTAGTGTACATGATTAGTCCGCAAAAGCATTGTCATCAATCACCAAAACACCATCGAGATAAATATGCCCTTACACCTACCTTCGAAGATGAAGGTGCAACTATCAAAACTAGTTGATGTCTCCACAATCTCCCTGGTGGTGCTGGCGTAGGCTCCCCCGGTGCCGTTCTTGATGTCATTCACTACCCCTTGTCTGTCACTCGCGACGAGGATTCGAGCAACGTTCAGGTCTGTTGCGAGAGCAAGAGCCTCGCGACACGCCAGCGCTTCAAGCGTCGCCGGATCCGTGACTCCATGGATCTTGATAACTGAAGCACCCAAAAATGTCCCTGATGAATTTATGCAAATGGCACTGAAAGAACCACCATTCCCATCTCTGGAGATAGCCCCATCGACTCGTATTTTTGCAGTTCCTTCAGGAGGAGGGATCCTGTGACGCCCCAAGACCGATGCTCTAGAAGACTTCCAGCTATTCCGAGTTTTGCCGTGTGTTTTATTTGCTTGCTCTATTTTATTTGTGCCTTGCATCATGTCATCATGCCATCATGTCATTTAATTTTAAAACTCAACTAAATAAATTGCATGGATCTTCGATCCATTTAAGTCGAGGGAATTCACTTGGTGATTTCTCTTAAAACATATCCTACTAATATTTATGAAGCTATTATAAGTATTCCAATAAATTTGGAATTTATGACAACACACTTGCAAATATTCCCCATTTCTTTTCTACTTCAAGTTTGACTTCAGAACCTTGCCAACAATTCTCTTCCCGTTTACCGAGGTTCCTCCAAAAATTTCAACATTTTTGGACACTTGAAAACCCAAGTCCTAGTTCAAACCCATTTGAATAAAATTCAAATGAGTTTGAATTACATCTTTCAATCATGCATCTTTTCTATTATTCTTGGAACCAACGCATTTTTGCGAGTCCGGAAAAATTAACCTCTTGCCCAAGTTCCACCCTAACCTCTCTTTCTTTTCTTTCTTATCTTTGTTCTTAAATTTAGAAGAGAAGGGAGAGAGAGCAACCCAGCAGGCCATCCGCAGCCCACAACTCCTCCATGGCCCAAGGCCGACCGCCCCTCCAACCCTCTAACCCTAGCCGGCCCAAGAGACCACTTAGGGCCTCTCCTTATCCCCTTCTCTCGTTCCCCCCTCGTCCTCCTCCCAAAAATGCTAGACATACAAAGATTTACAAGCTTTTACACGCTCTTTTCATCTAACAACCAATCACAAACCTCTCCCCCTGATTTTAAGGGGGGTGGGCCGCCCCGCTCACCTATTGACCAATTAAGGTTAACCCACCCTGTAAAAGCCTGTAAATTGTTTGTACGTGTAGCATTGCTCGTCCTCCTCCCGTTTGCGCCGCCAGGGACGCATGCATCGCGCCGGGCTCCCGCTCGCCCAACCTCCCTCGGCGTCACCACCCGCCGGCGACCAAAGGCGCCGTCAAGCACCAGCAGCAGGACCCCCCTACGTGCCCCTTGCCCGATCCACCCCGCAGCCATGCGCCTCCGCCTCAAGCATCGTCTGCACCTCGCCGATCCCGCGGGCCGCACCCTTCGGCGACCCCGCCGCCGCCGGCCATGACCAAGGTCGTCCTCGTCCCGCTCCTCTTCCTTCGCGTCCGACCACGCTAGCGGCCCCTCGCCCCTCGCCGCCCGTCTTCATCGCCACCACAGGAGCTCTACCGTTGTCGTCCCCTGCGCGTCGCCGTCAGATCCGCCGCAAAGCCACCTTCGCCAGAGTCCCAAGCTCCTCCAGGCCACTACGGCATCCGCTTCAAGACAGGCCGCCTCCTCTGCGTCTGCTTCGAGCAGGGAAGACGCGTGCCCCTGTTCGCTCGCATCTTCGCATCGACCACAGGTCCTCGATGACCCGTTCCAGCGCCAAGTCGTGCGCCTGCCTCCTACACCTCACGCCCTCACCACCGGCAAGCCGCCGTTGTGCCAAGTCCTCTGCACCCGTGAGCCTGACGCCTCCCGTTTGCTACTGCTGCTAGACCACCATGAGGCCATCATGGAGATCATGGCCACCATCGACCCCTGGACCCATCAAGTCTTGTACAGGACACACCAAGTTGGAAGACTACTGTGGACGTGTGCCTCGTGCCACTCGGACTTGTCAAGATCGCAAGACCTTCTCCTCATGTACAAGATCGACTGCATGGACACAAGTATCACAACACCCATGTCCCGTCAAGTTCATCTACGGAATGTGTACCACTACGCCCGAACTCCTACAGACCAGAATGCCAAGTACCACTCCGAACCATGTACAAGGCCGATATGGATAAGCTGCAACAGGAGATAGCACGAGCCAAGATATACCTGGCAGCAGAAAATGCCAGGATGACTGCAGAAGGGGCTATCTTGGACGCCCAGGCTCAGCGGATTCAAGCAGATTCTTACCGGCTCTCGGTGGATCAGAACGCTGCTAATGAGCTCATGAGGAGGAAGCAAAGGAGTCGTCTGCCTTTCGTTTATGAGCCGAGGAATCTTTTCAACACAGTCGGAGCAGGGGGCAGTAACCCGCCAGGGGCGAACCGGACGGCTGAAGCCCCTAGGGCCAGAGGGCCGGCTCAACCGCGTATGACAGGCTCTCTGTATGCAAATCAAAACCGCCCGACATCGCATTACCCGGCGACGCCGGCGGGTCACTATTCCAACCCTCTGGATAACATGATAGCGACGGCGACGAGATTGGCGGCTCTGCCAGTTGAGGGTGAAACTCCAGTGGCAGTGGAGACCTGGAGGGCCCAGGAACTACTTCAGACGGCGCTGCAGCAGCAACATGCTTACTCTTACAGCCGAGATCGGATTCACTCAACCCCCCGTCCAAGTGCCAGCTACAGCAGGCATGTTGATTCGCCATAAGTGTCAAGCACAGAGCGACGCCGTAACTCGCCTCGAGGGCATAAGCCGGCGTGGCATGACACCAATGCGCAGGATTTGGTGGATCAGGGCAGGATGCGCCGAGAGGCCGAGCTGGCGGCTCAGGCAGCTGATCATCAGTCGGCGCCATATTACCCGACAACTTCAGTGGAGACAGGCAGGACTTCTAGAGCTTGGCCCGTACCGTGTTTAACGGCGGCTATACGGAACGAGCGATTGCCCAAGGATTTAAAGGGCCCTCGTAAGGTGCCTAACTACACGGCAGATCAGCTCCCCGAGACTTGGATAGAGAGTTACGAGGTGGCTATGGAGATGCTGGATGTCAGGAAGCCGCATGTGCTAAGTATTTCACCATGATGCTGGAAGGCACGGCTCATAATTGGTTGAAAGGATTACCCGTCAATTCCATTGGGTCATGGGCAGAGCTGAAGGCCAAGTTTATCAAGCATTTCAAGGATACATGCAAGCAGCCAATGTCGATTGTGAATCTAGATTCTTGTGTTCATAACGAGGGCAAATCAACGACCAGTTGGGTGCGCCGGGTCTCAACTATCATGCTTTCTTCAGATAAGATCAATGCCGAATCTGCGATATTAACATTGGAGAAAAATTGTCGGTTCCTTCCGCTCAAGCTGAAGTTAGGGTGGCTTAAGCGTCATTGTGATGATATGGGGGAGCTCATGGCGGCTCTCATTAAATATGCCGACTCTGATAGTACCAAGGACCCCGAGTCTGAGGCTGAAAGACCGGGAGAGGGAAAGAAGAGTAATGACCTGGGAGGACATCAGTTCTACCCGGCCAATCAAAACAGTGGCAATAAACGCAAGGCTGACACTTTTGTAGCTAACACTGGGGCACGGAATTTTAACCAACGTCGTAAGGGGAAGCCGCCTTCAAGATATAACATTGATGAGGTGATGAATCAACCATGCCCAAAGCATGGAAGGGACGAAAAGCCGGCCACCCATCTGTGGAAAGATTGCAGCATCATGAGGTCTTACAGGGAGTCTATCAAGAACAATTATGGACCAAACGGCGGCTCAGGGTCCGGTTTTCACGGTCCGGGTCATGGAGGCGGCGTCTCAAACTCCAGTTTTCAAGGCCAAGGAAACCAAGGTGGCAACAACCAGCAGAACAATCAAGGGAATCGGCAGCAGTCCGGTTATCAGAGTAACCCGAAACAGTTGAGCAGTAGGCAGTACCACGTCTTCACCACAAGTTTGTGCAAGCAGCACCAGAAGCTTCATAAAAGGGCGGTGAACGCTGTTGAGCTGGCATTTCCCCGTTTCTTGCGATGGTCTGAGCAGCCCATCGTGTGGAGCCGCGAAGATCACCTGCCCCGAGTTGATAATCCGGGTCAGCTGGCTTTAGTGGTGGCGCCTCAGGTCTGCTATTAGTGACTTTGGAGTGACTCTTTGTTGCATGTTGATGGATAGTTATATGATCCAGTTTTGTTATCATTGTTGAGAGAACTTGCACTAGTGAAAGTATGAACCATAGGCCTTGTTTCCTAGCATTGCAATACCGTTTACGCCCACTTTTATCATTATTTACTTTGCTGTTTTTATATTTTCATATTACAAAAACCTATATCTACCATCCATATTACACTTGTATCACCATCTCTTCGCCGAACTAGTGCACATATACAATTTGCCATTGTATTGGGTGTGTTGAGGACACAAGAGACTCTTTGTTATTTGGTTGCAGGGTTGTTTGAGAGAGACCAACTTCATCCTACGCCTCCCACGGATTGATAAACCTTAGGTCATCCACTTGAGGGAAATTTGATATTGTCCTACAAATCTGTGCACTTGGAGGCCCAACAACGTGTACAAGAAGAAGGTTGCGTAGTAGACATCATGCAGTAAAGTATTTCTATAATTAAAATAAATCAGAAAATGATTTATGAATTTCAGAAAATACGCCAAACTTCTAAAAATCATAGAAAATAAACCGTAACTCCAAATGAAATAATTTATACATGAACAATTATCAGAAAAATATGAGGAAACTGTTTATGGCATTGTCATGCATGTTTGAACAACTTAAAGTTGTTGTATAAGACAATTTGAATTAATGGCATTTGAAATGCCTTATTTGAAGTTTGAATTTGAACCTTTGGTTCAAACCAACTTCATTTAATATGGTTACTAGTTGCAGTAGCTCAAATCACATCATGTTGCTATGTCATGATCATGCATCATATTGTTGCATTGCATTGATTGTGTTCTCTCTTGTTTGCCAGTGTTTGTTCGCTCTCAGTGGACGTAGTTCCGATGATGAGTCCGATGACACCGATGAAGAGATATACTATCTTCAGGAGTGTCATGCAAGCAAAACCCCCTTGTTCATTCCGATACAATCCCACTCTCTCGCTCTTGCTCTCTTTTATTACATTAGGACAACAACGATTCATCTGTTACATGCTGCGGTAGTTGAACCCCTTTTCCTCTGCATGACCTGTAATTGCCACAGTAAATATATGAAACCCACTAGCATGAGTAGGAGTTGTTTGAGCCCTGATGTGCCTACTCATTCATGCTTGTTTGTCATGCCTGCTACTGCTTAGAGTTGAGTCAGGTCTGATTCATTGAGGATGAATTGGAATGGTGATGAACATGTCCTACTGTGTGTGAGCTAAGTGTCTGAACATGATTTGGTAAAGGTAGCGGTGAGAGGCCATGTAGGAGTACATGGTGGGTTTTCTCATTGAAACCGTCCTCAGGAACTGATTTCTATGTTTGTGATCCATGAACAACTACTACCACATGTTGGGCCCTGAAATATGACCCCGCTCGACTTATTAACCCCCCTTGTCCTCTGTCCAGGAGTTGCAAGTAGTTTCTGGTGTTTGTAGTATGCTGGAGGCCGTGCGCAGCGCTGACCCGAGGGGTGAGCTGTGATGCGGTAGGCACGTGGCACGGTGTACCGGGACGCCCGTTTGGTGCCTCGGGAACCCTGCACACATCGTTCGGGGCTGTAAGTGGAAACCTCGGCCGGATTCCCTTCGGAAGGAACCTGAATAGGCGATAAACCTGGACTAGGGACTTGTGTGGTTAGTCAGGTCGTGGTCTACACCCACGTCGGCTTTCGCTTGAAGTCTGCCGAGCACATGTCATGTGCAGACGCTAAGTGGTGGAAACATGTGTGAAGAAGTACACCCCTGCAGGGTTATAGATGATCTATTCGAATAGCCGCGTCCGCGGTAATTGACTTCTGGGTTGTCTATACAGTTCATAGACAAGTGAAAGTGAATACTCTAAAATGCGCAAGATAAGCGTGAGTGCTATGAATGGCGTTCTCGTAGGGAGACGGGAGCAGATCCATAGTGATGTATTGATTGGTGAATACGTGTACTCGTGTGCGTCACCTCAAAAGAGTTACTAGCAGTCGTAGTACATCACAACCACTGAGTCAAAGTTGGCTTGCTGCAGTTAAACCCCACAACCCCCTTTGTTGATAATGATGCATATGTAGCTAGTTCTGATGTAAGTCTTGCTGAGTACCTTTGTACTCACGTTTGCTTAATTTATGTTTTGCAGAGAGACCTCAGTCTCACTAGTAGTCCCGCGTGGACTTCGACGTTTAGCTTGTTACTTCAGCTACGATCTTGTACCCTTGGAAGGGTCTGGTAGATAGTCAGGCTTGATAGCCTTCTTCCTTTTCAGATGTCTGTACTCAGACATGTTATGCTTCCGTTGCATGTATGCTTTGTATGTTGGTTCATTTGACCCCTATTTGTAATAAATGATATGATGGCTCTTTTGGGCATTTACCTATATGAGTTGTTGAGTTATGTTGTGATGCCATATTGTACAACACATACTTGCATGTTATGCGTACGTGTAACATATTGGTACGTGTAACATGCTTACTTTTTATTTTGACAATGAACTTGTCTTAATTACCTGTGTGATCATATTGCTTCTTACACAATATATATATATATATATATATATATATATATATATATATATATATATATATATATATATATATATATATATATATATATATATATATATATAGAGAGAGAGAGAGAGAGAAAGTCTATTAGGCACCCAGGGTGAAGAATAGCTTATTCCTCACCCTGGTCGATTCGACCGAGAACTTGCCACCGTTTCACCCATCTACTACCCCTATAAAAGCACGAGAGGGCAGATCCAACTAGACATATTAGCCGTCTGATTACGCAATCTAATGGTCCAAACTCTCTGTTAACGAAAGTGGTCGCTCACGAAAGGATTATCGCCCTCGCTTAACGAAATCAAGCCCGCACGACGCCCCTTATTTCGTTTAAAAATAACCCACACGCCCCATCTTCTCCCCTCCCCGCAACTGCTCAGCCCGCACACCCCTTCTCGCCGCCGCCGCTGCTCGGCCCCCGCCGCCCTATGCCGCCAACCGCTTAGCCCGCCGCCGCTTCTCGCACACGCCCCCCACGCTGGACCAGCACGCAACAGCTCTCCCCCGACGCCTCTGCAGGGGGCGGCAGCAGCACTCACCCGCCCGACGCCGACGATGCTTCCGTAGTGGGGCGGCAGCACGCAGCACTCCTCGACCCGACGCCGACGCAGAGGCGCGGCAGAGCAGCACACCCCCGACGCCTCCGCCTGGGACTGCCAGCCGCGGCCTCACTCATCTTTCCTCTCCATATGCCCGGCGTTGTGGCAGAGAGGTACCACGCTGTCCGCTTGACGACCCATTCAGGCACTGCGCCTACATCGTGCAGTCTAAGCTCGGCTGGGGGTACTGCACCGTCATCTGGATCTCCTGGGACACCGCCCACTCTGTGCGTGCTAACATCTTGCCTCCAATTATCCTGTTAAATCACTCTTTTTGTTTCTACGATTCACAAGCATATGTAGCAAAATATCGATCTAGATGTACTGGTTTTCTTGCCCACCAGACATTCGTTCTTTCACCATAGACCATGCAAGCATAAACTCTAAATTCATTTAACATAATTACTGTTAAATCCGTCAATCCTATCATGATTGCATTTTTTGTTAGTAATGCAATTTGGTAAGTAAATTAAATTATTACCTATATCCCAAAACATTTGACAAGCCAATGTTACCTCTGAATATGATGGGCTTATTCAATATCCATTGTTTGATTACATATATACTACCTCTATTCCAAAATAAGTGTCTCAACCTTAGTACACTATTGTACTAAAGTTAGTACAAAGTTGAGCCACTTATGTTAGGACGGAGGGAGTATCAGTTAGAGGCATCAAATCAAGTCTTCCTTTTGTGTGTGGGAAAAATAAAATCTTCCTTAAATCATTTAAACTGAACACGCAAATTGCTTGCAAAATTCAATTATAGCAATCACCTGCAAAAATACAGCACACTAGCTTCAAATCACTTGCCAAAACATGGCAGCATACTTCATGACAACCATAGGAGGGCAAATTCAGACCCAAACACCTCTCTCAATCAGCTGGATGCATATATTCTCGTGGTCGAGGCGACTGATAAACTATGAGCGTACAACTACATATGCCTAACAAATCAGAATAGCACATACATATGCAACACTTATAATCCAAGGTCGAGGTGGGAACCGGTCAGACATCATCACGCGTAGGGAGGCGGAGCAGCGCCTGGTTGCGTGTGAGGAGAGATACCGGAGGCCAGCTGGCGACCGGGAGAGCCAGCGATACAATCAGTTCATAAGTGATATCGAAACAAGGCAAAACAGATGTCCTAAGGTGGTACGGTGTTCCATCATGTATTCTACACCCGCGTGCCGACCTGTGATTCCGAACCAGGAACGAATAGTGGCTTGTTCATGACCTTTAATTTATTTTATATTGCAGAAAGCATAGGTAGGTTAATACATATTGCAATTGCCATTGTTTTACCTTTGTACTTGTAATTAATTCTCCAATCCTTTGATGTACTGTGTTGTATCTTTTCAGAGTCTATGTTACCTCATGGATATTAAGCGAGGCCATGGAGGTTAAATCGCCAACCATGACAAGTAATTTAGTTGCCCCATTATGCCATTCTGAAGATCCATTAGCTACTTGCATATAAGCTCACATTATGTACTTGTTTAGAAACTTGTTATGTACCTTGTTCGCTAGCTTTTTTTTGTTTGTCGGAGGGACGAGAGTGATGGTCGCTAGCACCATACCCATTTAATCTGTTCTAATGTATGCCGTTAGCTACCTAAAGATGTGTAATACTTTTTCCATGCAGATTAGTTGCAAATGGATAAAAAATGTGCCATTGTGCCATTCCAGCTGGTGTAGCCTCTTGCATTGTCTGAACGAAGCAATGAAAATGCATGAACAAACACTGCATGAAGAATGGGTATGAAATGGAACAATGCGGTTTCTAGCTTGCATTAAATCTCTTACAAAATCTCTTGCAAAATCTTTTCACTTCCTATATATTTCATACTTGAATATAATTTGAGTGATCGTCTAAGAGAAGATGCCATCTACTGCTTATGTTCCAAACATGAAAATAGGCACGACTATAATTGATAGTTCATCCAGGCCTTCATTTATGTGCTCAGCTATATGTGACGTGTTTCAACTAGAGTGACTGTACTCCTGCATCAGATCATTAACTATGTGTTTCTTGTTACAAATTTCTATTTACAGATGGACAATCAAAATCCAGGCGCATCTCCGTCAGGAACTGGGGAACAGTCCCCTTTAAAGACCCGACGAACACACCAGTTAATGTTCATGCAAATGAAAATCCCACATGTCAAAATCTGCGGAAAAAAATCCAAAGACTGCTCAAAGTTGTTATGCCCGATTGTCTTATGAGAAAAGAGCGGAATACAACCAGAAGCGGCGTACATTATACAAAGAAAGAAGGCGGCAGTGATGAATACAGGTAACCATGAGCATGTGCCGCAAGCACCTGCTTCTTCCTTGCTGGGTGTGCTATGTACCCCTTTGAGCAACATAACCAGCGCACTCGACGATGGTTTGTTCCTTAACTTCGAGCCTACTGTATCGATGGTAATTTTATCAGCATTGATGTGTTTCCTTTCCTCTTGTCTGGTAGGTATATGTATGGCTGCAACCTCGGTGAGTACTGACCATCAGACTGAAGATATGAATGTTGGATGCAAGAAGCGAATGGTTCCAATATTTCCTGACATTAAGGTAGGCACAACTATAATTAAGAGTTTATCCATACCTTCATTTATGTGCTCGGATATATGTGATGTGTTCCAAATAGAGGGAGTGTACTCCTGCATCAGATACATTAACTATATGTTTCTTGTTACAAATTTCTATTTACAGCTGGACAATCATAATCCAGGCGCATCTCTGCCAGGAACCGGGGAACGTTCCCCTTCCCCGTTTAAAGACGCGACGAACACACCATTCCATGTTCATGGGAATGAAAATCCCACGTGTGAAAATATGCGAGAACAAAATTTAAAGAGTGCTCAAGGTTGGTATGCAATGCATGACTGTCCCATGAGAAAAGAGAGGAATACAACTTGAAGCAGCGTGCATTATACAAAGAAAAGAAGGCGGCAACGATGAATACAGTTAACCATGAGAAAGTGTCGCAACCACAAGCTTCGTCCTTGCTTGGTGTGCACCGTGCCCCTTTGAGCAACATAACCAACACACTGGACGATGGTTCGTTCGTGAACTTCGAGCCTACTGTATCGATGGTGATTATATCAATAGTAATGTGTTTCATTTCCTCTTGTGTAGTATAGGTATATGTACGGCTGCAGCCTCGGCAAGTAGTAACCATCAGACTGAAGATATGAATGTTGGCTGCAAAAAGCAAACTGGTTAGTGGTGGTACGCACGTTGCTCCAAAGTGAACAAAGCAGAGCACCGGGACCAGCTTCGTATGGCCCATCTACAAAAAAACTCAAGATTTATATGTCAATGCTGATGTGCCCCATTACCAACCATCATACTTGTCAGGTGGTGATAACTGTTATATGGTGTATTCATCTCCTGCACGGTGCGCCTTTTCATGTAAAATATGATCAAAATTTATGAGATGTTCACCTCATGTGTGTAAGGTACCAACTGTACATCTGCAAGCTCCATGAGTGCTGATCATCAACCTGTCAAGAGTTATGTGGGATGCAAGCGACAAAGTGGGCATGGTTCTTATGCTACAGAATCCGATGATAAGATACAAGATTATAGGAAGAAGCTTCTAATCTCCCATCTAGAAAAGAAAGCTGCAGACATTGATGTCAAACTACCACATGGTAATTTCAAGATTTGTTTTAGCTAACATTGTAGTGAAGCTTATTGAACATGTGTTCCCATCGTTGGTATCCACTTTCAAGAATTACTGGCATCCTGCATTTTATTTCAGTCGCTGATTAATTTTGACCATCATTTAAGACGTTGATTAATTGTTGGGTAAAAGTATTGCAATAGTGTGTGAAATAGTGTGTGACATACCAATCTGCAATATTTCGAGCCTATACTTTATAGGCGTTAAAAAAATTGATAATTGTTGTGTGTTACCACTTTTGATTGAATAAAAAAACCTACAACTAATTCATTTGTCTCAGTATGAACTTGTTGCATATGGTACCTGATGCTTCATCTTGTTGCAATGCTTATTCTATATCTCAAGCAAAGCAGATTCTCACCTACCTGATGCTTGATCTTGTTGTAGTGCTTGTTCTATATCTCGAGCAAAGCAGATTCTCACCTCGATACCTGGAAGAGCAAGAGGATCATACAGCCATGGCCAGGTAATCGTGTCATTCACAGATCATTGGTGAGAGAGGCATATTTTCTTTAAAGGTGCCTCTGTTTCATAACATGTCAGATTGTGTGTTGCAGGATTATATATTGGGGGCACTAGCAAGCAAAACAGTAATTCTTGTAACCCATCAAGTTGGGTTCATACCAGCTGCTGAATTCATACTGCTAATAACATTATCCTTACAATGGAAGCACTACTTTTTAGAGGCTAATGCACATATGTATGCTGTTTCAAATTTATCAACATGTTAACTTGTTCAATTCGATGTGTTGTTTATCCATGTTTCCTAATGAGAATAATACAACAGATTCTGCATGAAAGTTTTGCCATCTTCTGTAATACTTCTCATTAGAATGTTCATGTGATAATGGGCCCTTGATCTCTCATTTGTGCTTTATTTTTCTCATGGCACATGTTCTCAAGGATGGTCATATCACCCAAGCTGGAAAATATGATGATCTTCTCCAAGCTAGAACTGAGCTCAATGCACCAAGAACAAAATCAATTGAAGCAACACTTCATGTATAATGTATTGTGAACCTTGAATTGAGCTCATGTGTGTGGCTTATGTATTGTGAGCCTTGGATTGAGGTCATGTGTGCGGCTATATTGTGAGCCTTTTACTTTGTAATGTGTGATAATGATGTGTCATACTGATGGATTGTGGACACCAAATTTATGTGACAATTCTGTAATGTGGAGTACCCATGATGGCCTGACAATGCCTAATTGATGTCATTTTTCTGTCTAATATATATACTACGGATAATTCTGGGTAAGTTTTAGATAGATTTGAAAATACATTTAAATTTAATTCAGCCCTTTTCGATCAAATTTTGACCAAAATGAAAATTTTCAAAACAATTTAAAATTTTCTGTAAAATCAAAAGTAATAGTGTATTTTTGGCTCTATGCATATGATGCTACTTGAAAATCTTTTCTTCATTTGTAATATTATTTGGTGTAACCAAACCATCTTTCCATGCATATTATTCTCACATATATTTGTATATTAGTCGAGACGTGGATTTGCACGTGCACGCTTACTAGTCAAAAAAGAGGCCCACCGCCCCTCGCCGTAAGATTACAACGTGATCGAGGTATTTTTACGTTTTTGATTTGACTGGAAGCCTCCTCATCTCCACGTCTTTCCTAGTTCGCTGCCGACGGTTAAAAGCACGAACAGTATCAGCGATTTGGTTCATCTGGGCACTCCCGATCTGCTCGCTCCGGCGCCCCGAGGATGGTGCTCAGCGATTATGGGCCTAGTCCCGATCTGACTATAAGTCGGTGGATCTGAGTTCTGCCGATGGTGGAGTTGAAGGGGGCCTAGTGGCTAAGGATATGATCGCCAAGCGGGAGGCCAACCACAAACTGCGTCCTGGAGCTCTACCTCTAATCATTCATCTAGCACACATCATCACGTGCGTTCTGTTGGTATGTACCCATCCTTGCCTGCTCCAGTAATTTCATTTGCATCGATCCCCAATCTTGTTCGTAGTAGACGTACATGTAGTAGAATCTTGCCTCCTGATAGTAGAAGTTTTGGTCGATTCGTGTGCTGCTTCACATCGTCAAATGATGGAATAATTTCTGATCCTTCACGGACTGAATTGTTGAAATTGTTTTCCTTCTTGTCGTGCATACATCACAATTTTTTTCTGAAACCAAAAATCCTATTTGCCGGATTTCTAATTTTCAGAGTTTCCAGATAGTTATTTCAATTTTAACAATTGGTTGTAATTTTGCTTCGTCAGCTGCATCATACGCAAATAGACATCTAGTATTGGGAAAAGTTTTTGTTCTGTCACTGAGGGTCATACACGCTGCAGCTAGTAGCTGTTGCAAACATGATTGTAATGTTATTACTCCCTCCATTCCCTTATACAAGGCCACAAACTCAAATTACAGGTACCAATGCAAAATTTAATGACTACTTTGCAAGTCCACTTTTCTTTTCGTTAACCGAAATAATTAATACGCCCACATGCATGTAGGAAGGAATTAGAAGGAAATAGCACGGTGTCATTATGACTACATGCATGCAAGTATTAAAATAGTTGGTAGCACGAGAAAACATCATTAAATTTTGCCTCGATTACAGTTAGTGGCCTTGTATAGATGCAAATTGTATTTTCCATAGTGGCCTTGTATAAGGGAATGGAGGGAGTACTACTTAATAATGATTCTGGTGGTGCTGCTAAAATTTCCTACTAGAGATAAAAAACATTATGTGTGGGCTTCAGTAATGTGATTGATTACTGTTTACAATGCATTCGTCTTTCCTATCATCTATGTGGGCTTCAGGGGCAGAGCAGGTGGGCAACCCCAATCCAAATTCTTCCCATTTCAAATATATAATCGATTCCATTTGCACTTGTCTTTGTTCTTCCCAAATTGCTAATTTGGTGTTCCGTTTTTGTAGATGCTGCAGAATGGAGAGATCACGAAAGACTGAACTGTTAGGAAAGCAACTTGTATTACCATGAGGCCATAGGCCAATATATATATACATGTACAGGTGGAACATATGCAGAAAACCCCTTATACAACGGGATAAATACGAAGGGGTACATGACTTATATTATAACTCTAACACCCCCCCTCGAACTCATGGTGGAGGAACAACACTGAGTTTGGAGAGATAGAAGCCATGTTGTGCTCTAGTCTGAGCCTTCGTTAGGAAATCCGCCAACTGTAACTCAGAAGGCACATACTGAAGAGCAATAACCTGATCCTGCACAGCAGCACGCACATAGAAAGCGTCAACACCAATATGCTTGGTGAGCTCATGTTTCACCGGATCGCGTGCAATGCTGATAGCACCTGTACTGTCAGATAAGAGCTGAGTCGGTGTAGTGACAGAAACACCAAAATCCTGAAGTAACCACTGCAACCAAGTCACCTCTGCCGTCAAAAGAGCCATTGCTCGCAACTCAGCCTCTGCACTCGAACGGGAAACTGCAAGCTGTTTCTTCGTCTTCCAGGCAATGAGAGAACCACCAAGAAAAACACAGTAAGCAGAAAGTGAACGGCGATCCGAAGGATCACTAGCCCACGTAGCATCCGAATAGGCCTGAAGCTGTAAAGAACTGGAGCTAGGAAAGAAGAGACGGTGAGAGATCGTGCCTCGAAGATATCGGAGAACACGAAGGAGATGACTATAGTGAACAGAGGTGGGAGCAGAGACAAACTGACTCAGAATATGAACCGGATAGGAGATGTCCGGACGAGTGACAGCTAGATAGACAAGACTGCCAACGAGATGACGATATCGCGTCGGGTCGGGGAGAGGATCACCATCAGTAGCACGGAGGTGAACATTGAGCTCCATAGGAGTCTCAACAGTGCGCTCGTCAGTAAGAGCAGCACGAGCAAGAAGATCCTGGATATACTTTTCCTGGGATATAAAGAAACCATCAGAGGTAGAAGAGACTTCAATCCCAAGGAAGTAGCGAAGAGATCCAAGGTCAGACATAAGGAACTGCTCACTAAGACGGGCCTTTACAAAGGCAATATACTCGGGGTCATCCCCTGTGATGACCATGTCATCAACATAGAGTAGGAGAAGAGTCCGACCACGAGAAGAAAGGTGAATAAACAACGCTGGATCATGAGCACTTGCTGAAAAACCAGCAGCAGTGATCACAGAGGCAAAACGCTCAAACCAGGCACGGGGGGCTTGCTTAAGGCCATAGAGAGAGCGACGAAGACGACATACCATGCCATCAGGAACAGAATACCCAGGTGGTGGCTGCATATACACCTCCTCACGCAGCTCACCATTAAGAAAGGCATTCTTAACATCAAGCTGAGATATAGACCAGTGGCGTGCAGAGGCAACGGCAAGAAGTGTACGAACCGTAGTCATATGGGCCACAGGAGCAAAAGTCTCATCATAATCACGACCATGCTCCTGCTGAAAACCGCGAGCCACAAGACGAGCTTTGTGACGCTCAAGAGAACCATCGGAGCGAGTCTTAACCTTGTAGACCCACTTACAAGTAATCGGACGGACTCCGGGAGGAAGAGAAACAAGATCCCAGGTACCAGTGCGTTCAAGAGCAGCTATCTCCTCTGCCATCGCAAACTGCCATTCAGGATGAACAACAGCCTGACGGTAAGAAGTCGGCTCAAGAACAGCAGCACCAGCGGTGGGAAATCCAAAGCGATCAACAGGCGGACGAGGACGAGAACGCAAACCATAAGTAGGCTGAGAGGAGGATGACGACTCATCCACAGAGGCATCAACAGGCCGGGGACGACGAGTATAATGCTGAGGAAAGGATGGAATAATAGAAGGAGGAATCGCCAAGGTAGAATCGGGGGGTGACGACGAAGAAGTCACCGGAGATGAAGGTGGGGAATCCGGTGACATGTGAGGAGAGGAGACCGGAGAGGAAGTCACCGGAGATGAAGGTGGAGAAGACATGTTAGGCGAGGAGACCGGGGAAGATGGTGGCTGAAAATCAACTAGAGATGAAGGAGAGGAAGTGGAGCGGAGAGGTGCGGACTCGACAGATGTGATAGGAGAGTCAGGAAAAGTGAGGAAAGAGATATCCTGCACGGAAAAAGTCGAGGAGGATGGGCGTGGGTAGAAGGGACGAGACTCATCAAAAGTCACGTCTCGAGAGATACGCATCCGACGACCGAGAGGATCCCAACAGCGATAGCCCTTATGCTCATCACTGTAGCCTAGGAAGACACACTCAACAGACTGAGCGGTCAGTTTGGTGCGTTCGCGAGGAGCAAGAAGAACATAGCAAACACAACCAAACGAACGAAGCATCGAATAATCGGGAGAACGATCCAGAAGTCGCTCGAAAGGAACACCACCCTGTAGAGCAGCGGAAGGCTGTATATTAATAAGATAGGTGGATGTGGAGACGGCCTCAGCCCAAAAATGAGGCGGGAGAGATGCAGCAATCATCAATGCACGAGCCGTCTCAAGAAGATGGCGATGCTTTCGCTCAGCCACACCATTCTGAGCATGAGCACCAGGACAAGAGAATTGAGAGAGAGTCCCTTGCTCAGCAAGAACACCACGCAACATCTTAGAGATATACTCGCCAGCGGAGTCAGCACGAAAAACACGAATGGGAGAAGAAAACTGAGTGTGAACCATGGCAGCAAAATGCTTATAAATAGACAACACCTCACTACGAGAAGTCATGAAATAAAGCCATGTGTATCGAGAGAAATCATCTATGAAAATAATATAGTATTTATGACCACCTTTGGAAGCGAAAGGGGCCGGACCCCATACATCAGAATGGACTAAATCGAAAGGACGCTTAGACACTGACTCACTATGTGGATATGGTAACTGAATCTGCTTGCCAAGACGACAACCCTGACACTCTAAAGAGACATCTCCTGAGACAGACCCCAGAAGACCTCGACGAACTAAAGAAGACAACCGAGAACCACAGAGATGACCAAGTCGATGATGCCACTGCTGGAAAGAACCAGTAACGGAGGCGACCGAAGCGGAAGAACTGGCGATGGTGGCAGCGGAAGGAACACGAAGCCAGTCCAACTCCCAAAGACCCTGAGAATCACGGCGCCGAGGGCCAGCCCCAACCAGTGTGTGCGTGCGACGGTCCTGGACAGAACAAGAGTCAGCATCAAGGATGACGCGACAACCAGAATCAGTAAGTTGACCAGCAGAAAACAGATTCATGGTAAGTCGAGGAACATGAGCAACATCAGGAACGGAATAAGAAGGAGTGGAAAGATTGCCTCTACTAGCAACAGAAAGTGGAGTACCATCAGCAGTGAAAACATGAACAGGAGAATCTAGCAGTCGAAGAGAGGATAAAGTGGAAGAATGAGAAGACATATGAAAAGAAGCTCCAGAATCCAGAACCCATGGGGATGTACCTGACTGTGTAGAGGGCGGTTGGTCAGCACGGGAAGCATTAGTCACAGATCCAGCAGTGCCCGTCGAGGAAGAACCTGAAGCCGCAAGCAGACGCTTAAGTCTTAGAATATCCTGCTCAGTCAAAGCAATGGTTGAAGCTGTCGAGGTAGATGACGAAGGCCCTGAAGATGATGGTCGTGCCTTGCGCAAGTGTTTCTTCTTCTTGTAGCAATGTGACTCAATATGACCATCAGTGTTGCAGTAGTCACAATGTGGACTGGGGCGACCTGAGCCATCAGAAGGAGTTGGCAAAAGTGGCGGAGCACTGGAGCGAAACGGGGTCGGTGCAGCAGGTGGCGTGGAAGAAGACCGAGCAGCGAACACAGAGGGAACCTCCAGCAAACCAGCACCACGTAAGCGAGTCTCCTCAGCACGAATCTCAGAAAGAGCCTCCATGAGAGAAATACGGCCACGAGCAAACAACTGAGCACGCCGGGGCTCAAACTCCTTACGAAGCCTAGACAGGAACTCGTAGACGCGATGAAACTCCAAGTTGGCCTGAACAGCCTGGCAACAGGGACAAGTACGACAACCAGCAGTGCGGAGAGAATCAAGCTGGCGCCAGATAGCAGAACTCTGTGCATAGAAGTCATCAACAGTAGAATCCCCCTGCTGAAGAGCATGCTCCTGACGAACCACAGAAAGGTACAGGGCATCACCAGAGGGCTCATAGCGCTGACGAAGACGGGTCCACATCTCAAAGACAGTAGGAAGACCCAGAAACTCAGAAGCAAACTGGGGCAGAACACTCGCAGTGAGAACAGCTGCAGCTTTAGCATCATCATCAAGCCACTGGGTGTAAACAGACAGAGCATCACGATACGTCTGAAGAGCCTCCTCATAACCCAAAACCTTCTCATCAAAAACACGATCAGCAGTCTCAGCAGCGAGTTTAGCCGCATCCTTGGCGGCCTGATTAGCATCCGCAGGAAGAACCGGTGGAGTCGGCGGAACAGGAGCCACCGGAGGAACCGGACGTGGCGGACAGCAGACCTCGCCAGAAAGAACACCCCAGAGACGGATGCCACGCATGTGAATGCGCATGAAGCCAGTGAACTCGGTGTAGTTAGTACCATCAAAGATCACCGGACAGCGAGGGACAGCAACATAGCCTGATGCAGAAGACATTGTTCTTTTTTTTCTTTTTCTTTTTTTTCTCTTTTTTTTTTTTTTTTTTTTTTTTTTTTTTTTTTTTTTTT
>LR738715.1:46657426-46737944 GCA_902687465.1 Secale cereale
AGGGAACCAACTGGAACCGGTGACAGAGATTGAAGCTACCTAAGCTTCGAGGGGAAGCGAGCCTAGCGACGGGCGACCAGGCGAAGGGAAGCGAGCCTGGCGGCCGGGGCCTTCGAGGGGAGACGATCGGACGGCCCGGCGGAAGGGAATCGTTTGCCTGGAGCTGGCCCCGAACGAGAGCTGGCCCGGCTCTGTATTAGACGAGGCGAGCAGACCTGGCCCGGCTCGGTATCGGACAAGGCAAGCCGAACAGATCGGATCGACAGCTGCGACGGGAAGATCGGATCCGCAGCGATCGAGGGCTGGGCCGACTCGGTAGCTGACGAGGCGACGGGTTCGACCCGAGCGGCCCAGAGCGAACGGGCGACGGGCCTTCGTTTAGCGATTGGAGAACGCGACCGCGGCGGGTAGCGGGCGCGACGGGCGACGGACCTTCGTTTAGCGATTGGAGAAAGCGACCGCGGCGGGTAGCGCAGCCAGCTATCGATAGGAGAATCCGTCGAGATCGGGAGAAAATCCGACGGGATTGGATCTAGAAGCACGAGTTGCGCGTGCGAAAAAAAAAACCTAGGGCTCTAATACCATGTTAGGAAAGCAACTTGTATTACCATGAGGCCATAGGCCAATATATATATACATGTACAGGTGGAACATATGCAGAAAACCCCTTATACAACGGGATAAATACGAAGGGGTACATGACTTATATTATAACTCTAACATGAACATCCTGCCCAAACAGGTAATTTTGATTTTATTATATATGCTGGAATATGTTCGATTGTACGAGGATTATTGCCGAAATTGTAAGAAGTACAGTAACACTGAATTATCTATAATATATAGAGATGATGCAACCCAACTTTGCTGCTATAATTAATGCATGCATGCTACGAATTGTCCAACTTTGCTGCTCTACTGGACATGATATGAAAATACAGCCTCAGGTTTATTTGTCATCTGTACTCCCCCACTAGCATTTAAATCATCTGTACTAACAGGACATGATTGCTCCCAGACCAAAAAATGTCACATATACTGGAAGACCAGCCCATAGGGACCATTAAAAATATGAGTGGAATGTTCCCGATTCTTCTTTGAGTTGAATTCTGCTTGTTAATATGTGCAGAAAATCTGGCCTCCCCTTTTTTGCCCACAGATTTTTAACTGAGGAAAATCATGTATGAGCTAACAATGGAAAAACGGCGATCTGTCAAAAGAAGGAAGTGCTTAACTATTGACTAATTTTAACTCACCATAATATGAGATAATTTAACTGAGAATAATACGTCTATATATTCCAAAGCAGCTTCATTTTAGTCCAAGGTTCTATGGATTTGTATTCGTGCATGTAACACTCTGGAATTGTTTTCTTAGTAGCATTGTAATTTTTGTACGGTGGGTGGTCGTGAATTGACAGCGGGTGCAACAGTGGTGTATGTTGACGGTGTTGCTCACATCAGGTTACTTTGGCCGTTGTCATTCTTATACAAGCAGTCTGCATCTCCTCCCACCCCGATGGTCGGCATCTAGGCAGGCTTAATACTCCGACTGTAATATATTTTGAGATCTCATATATTTTTGCCCAGTTTGTGTGAGTTCAATCATAATTTTTCTTCATAGATCATGTCATTTGTAGTTTACCTTTACTCGTACCATGATTGAAGGGAGTTCATTCAGTAGTGTCTCATACTCACATATTCCATGTACATGTCGCCACAAGATTTAATTTTTCACAAAATCAAGCTCTGCAGTTAAGAGTTTCCCTTTCAAAAAAACAAGTAGGAGACTGAAAAGATTTAGTCTTTTTGCCCCCATGTTTGAATCTTATTGACTTGTGACTTCTTCTAATTGTTGGTTTCTGATTACTATCCCTCCGTCTCACAATATAAGAGCGTTTTTGACACTACACTAGTGTAAAAAACGCTCTTATATTATGGGACGGATGGAGTACTAGCTTATTCTAATCTAGACTATTGTCATGCATCCCCTTCATTATTGGCAGAAATTTCCAACTACAATCTAGCTTGTATATTTCTATTTTTTATGTTCTTTCTAGAAAAGACGTTCTGTACAAGTGTTGTCAGAGATGTAAATTATCAGGTCATTCTTTTAAGCACATAATTTTAGAGGTTTATTTTTATTCTTGGAATTGGAAATCAGAAGTTTAATGTTCCTTTTTATGTAGAATTTGCTAATTATGACCATTTGCGTAGTTCTTTTACTTTTTGCTCTGTTTGGTTTACCGCTTCATTCAGCTATAGAAAGTGCAATGTTAATTTCACAGTGCATACTGTTACTACATAAATCAAAGAATGTTAGGTAATGAAGGGTGTGCGAGGGCTATTAAGGTCATATAGGCTTACCTAACAAATCATAGAATGGATAATATGAACCTGAACTCCACTGTTTTTCTATCGAGGAAAGAGTTTTCCTTAAAACCTGCCTCTTTTACAGATTTGTTGGGAAAGCTTCTGGCCAAATTGACTATACTACTGGTAGTCAGAGTTTTGATTTTCGGTTTCCGTTTTTTGCCCAAGGCCAAGATGACCGAATTTCGGTCATTTCAAAAAAAATGGCAAAATCTCAGACGAAAATACAAGAAGGAAATGTGAATATTTGAAGAAAAAATGAACGGGCTGCAATTATTCGGACGAAATTTGATTTTTCCGGCATAGCATTTTGATAGAACGGCAAGTTACAGGTTGGTTAGAGGAATCTTACTGTAATCACATATTGCATAGGTCATTTACATTCTAGTGTAAAACTGTGGCAAAATTACCTGAAAACACATTTATGGATTCACACATCTCTTGGCATCTCACCTTGATTTCGAAATTTAGTCGGTCAGGAACTAAATACATTTTTTATTGATTGGATTTAGAACTCGCATTTGTTCAATATCATGTGGTGTCTAACTTGTTATGTTCACTGATTGAATTTACAGCATTTGAATACTCAGAAGAGATGGAGGGCATTAGCTAGTGCTAAAAATGCTAGTGTAATATGGCCTTGCTTCTATCAACTTGAATGCCCAGGACATGTCAGAAGCTTCTCACTCTAACAAACATCAATCATGTAGGTCCTATGGAAGAGCATGTACTACAGCTCAGCAAAAAGTCAAAGAAGCCATTGCCGCCGCTACTACAAGAAGAACAAGTATAATAAGAAAATTTCTTGTTATGGTTGCTGCTTAAATACCACTGAATTTATTCATTTGTTCATGTCAGATTTGTTTTGGCTCTGTTACTTCAGGAACATTGTATTTCTTGTGTTCTTAAATGACAAATGATACCTAAATTTACACATATATGCTATATTTTCTTATTATACTTGTCTGTAGTGAATACATTCTTCAATTAGCTATGTCTGGCATTGATGCATTTCTCGGTTGTACCATGTTCAATTTTAATTCAAAAATTTTGGTTGGCACGGAGAATCACTTGGCTGTAGCATGCGTATTGATTTCAACTCCCAACACATTAATCCCATCTCAAAATGACCCTACTGTCAAAATAAAGGAAAGAGACTAGTTCCATTACTGAACTTCTAACTGAATCGTATTGTCAAACATTCCATTGAGATAATTTCGAACAAATCACAGAGTAGTAGAGTATACATCCTCACCTTGCCCTACCCCCTGGTTACACCTCAACTGCTAACAGAAATGTCAGCAAACTAAAGGAAGATCACCAAATTAACACAACACATGTATTGTCTTCCTCCAGAGCACATTCCTGTGTCCTTTTATTTGCACTTAGCAGTACTGAGTACTGAGTACTGACCAACAAGGCACGCTAATCGCGGTGACGAGAGGGGCGGTGACGAGTAGCACACCAGGCCATCGCCTGGTCATGCCCAGTCTGCCATGGACGCACCTCCGTGGTCGCACTCAAGGAGGAGAATAAACATGCAAAAAAATTCCATCCCCACATATAGTATAGATCAATATTGCAGTTTTTTTCCATCACATACAGTAATAGTCTAGAGCAATATTGCAATTGTTTCTTCACTAACAAATATGCAGTGGTTTAACCGTAATACCCCCAGCCCTCCATGACATTGTATCAACACCATGGCTTACTTGGAAACAGAAGATTCATGATGCGTATATAATGTATAACATAGATTTCAGAAACAGTAACTAATCAAACTCTGTCATTTAAGTTCAGCAAGATTCCAACTTACTTGTACTCATAATGTTTCATTGCTAGCTATCCGAGTTCAAGTCACATCAGTACCGAAGACATTTACATCTAAAAATAAAACATATGAGCAGTGAATGGCATACAAATGTATTCCCAATTAATATGGATTCGAAGGGATTACAAAATTTCTCATGTCACCGATGCACTTCAGGTATCAGGATGCCATTCTTTCTAGCAAGGTTACAGGCATCTTCAGGATACCATTCTTTATACAAAGATTACAGGCATCTTCTGGCAATACTTTATGATAGATCATGGAGCTCATCAATAGAGTCAAATTTCAGAAAAAACTTCCAGGACATCCTCTGCTATGTCCTGCAGGGCATTTGAAATCGGATGTCAATTCAAAACAGAGTTATATTGTACGACCAACCATGTAAAAAGGATTCAGTACCTTCTGAATTTCACTCTACTACAGTGTGAATTCCCCTGCTACCCCAGCTCACAATCAACATGAACAATCAGAGCCATGGCTGCTCGACCAGACAAGATGCTTCCACTGTGGCCTTGTCACGTGGGTCAGGGTGCTCCCCGGAGGCGCCTCCAAGCCGGGATGCTGGATCCACCTCGCCGGGACAAGCTCTCCCACCGGCAGCCGCCATGGCTACGGGCTAGGTTCTCCCATGGCGCTCGGTTGTACCCGACCGCCTGGCGGAGCGATGGTGTCATATGTGACATTGAATCGGAGACGCACTCGAAGCAACAATACTCTGCCTATTAAAAATCTGCACATGAAGATACAAAAGAAACGGCATGCTGCTTAACTACTTTGTATGATCATAAGATTAGATGGCTACAACAAAGATCGGTTAGCTGGGGCGAGCTCAGCTTAACGCATATCTATGAGTATCAAACAAGGAATTAACAACATCACCTTGGTGCTTGATCAGGCACCAAGAGTGGAGAGGCCGACGAGGTCCGAGAAGAGACGGGGCGAGCTTGTGCAGATTTGATGGGGACAGGTGGTGCTGACATCTTCACAATAATGTCTCCAGTTCTGTTATTGATAGTTTAGGCAGAGGTTAGCAAAATGCTACTGCTGCAGCACAATGGAGCTCAGGATTTGTAGAAAGCACGGACTGAAATTTAGCCCTGTTGTAATGTAATTCAGTAGTGGTTAATTTATCTTCTGACCTGAACTTGAACTACTTAATTAGTCCTATTGGCCACTAGCCGATTGGGCCCAATCACTTCTGAGATTTTACCGGCCATGAACTTTAACTAGTTAACTTGACTATTGCAGTGGATTCAATACTGGCGATTTTAACTGAACTAGTCAATTAGCCCCATCACTTGCAAACTCTAACCAGCCAAGAACAACATAGATCATAGTATTGCTGGGCGGAACTAATCAATCGGAAGAATCCAAGCGATTGGGATAAGGAACGAGGGGACAGAGGGGGCGGGAGTGGACCTGGATAGTGTGGGTGTGGCTGCTGAAGACGTCCTCGAGGCCAACGCCCAGGATGGCCGACGGCAGGATCACGGTCGCTCGGAGGGGGGAGCAAACGACTGGCCGGTAAATCGCCACTGTCCTGGTTGCCGTCAAGTCGATGGTTGCCGGTGCCTCCCCCGTAACGGCCACCGTCGCCATTGCCTCGTCCTCGTCGCGGTCAATGTAAATCCAGGGGTAGTTATGGTTCGTCGCGGCCACCCTAATAAGTTTTGCACGATCGTGAGACAGTCACCGTAATCTTACCCCGCAGGCACACCATAAGTTGAGGAATGTAAAATTACCTCACAAGCCTACGGTGGATGGAGGCTGGTTCGACCCGTGCATGAATTGGCTGGGGTGAAGAATAACAATTCTTCACCCTGGGTGACGAATAGTCAATCCCTATATCTTTATCTTTATCTTTATCTTTACCTAATAATAAAGAAAGTTGGGTTTCAGTCCGTCCGTCATGCCACTTTGCAGAAAAGCCCCTCTGTTTTCTGTAAATTAACCCGCACTACACGTTTAAGTCATACCGAACCTTTTTTGGCATTTTCGCATAAAACCCCCTCAGGTTTCATGTAATCAACCCGCCATCCATACTTAAGTCAGCCGAATCGTTTTTTTGTGTTTTAACAGAAAAACCCCTAACCTTTTGGTTAATTAATCTGCAGTTTATCTAAAACAAAAATATCCTTATCTTTTAAACCGTAACTCCGATTTTAACATATTATATATGAAATTTGATTAGAAAAATGTGTAGAATCTAAATAAACTGTTACTTTTAGCTGTTAAATATTTTTAAACTATTAATTTGGGTGCAAACTTAATCTATAGTGCACGGTCGTTTTTCTTTCGCACCGGTGGCGATCCAAATTGCAAATAAACACACATTAAAACCAGATTGAGAGGAAAAAAATATTGATAACCACGCACGCACAACTCTGAAAAACCTCACGGAAAAAAAATAACATTTTCTCATCTTATTCTGAGCGATTGTGTGCGTGCGAGCGCGCATACGTGTGTGTGAGAGAGAGACGCCTTAGGACTGACCATATTCAAATACGTTTGAGACCACCATCGGGAACACAAATGTGATGCCATTTTAAAATAAAGAACATCTACCTACCAGGGTCTCGAGTCGTGGTTATTGGGTTAAGAACGTGTGTTTTTTTCTATCCCGTTGCAACGCACGGGCTCTTTAAATGATCTAGCCATTAGTTCGTAACATGATTTCTGAAACAAAAAATCATATACATCTTTGCCCCCTCTCATTTTTCATCCCGGCTCCACCCCTACTCTGGTTCATGCGATGCCTCACAACTTTTCTTCATCTAAACCTGGAGTTGCTCCAGTTCTCAAGAATACCGGAAGAAGCCGTAACCGAGCGACAGGAAGAGTGGATGCCCACTTGAAGTATGTTAAGCATATGTTGTGATTATAATTTAGGCTTGTCTTGCGATCAAGAAAAAAAATGCCTCATTATCATGCTGGAGTGTCCCCACGGTGACCGTCATGTATTTTGTAGTCATTTACGTGCCTACAATATGAAAAACTATCAATGCACCATTGTAGGTGTTTTCACAAATAAAATATACATATACGGATATACCCGTTGCATTATCTCGAACTCAAGTAATTGTTATGTTCAAACGTGGGCTATGTTAATCATATAGGTTTATATATTCTGCATTGTATTTATTTTCCATAGAGCATTGAGGCTGTAGATTAGCATGTCTTGCTCATGATATTGAAGAAATCGAGAAGTATAATTTGAGGCACAAAACTAGAACGTTCCTCTCATGCTGGTTGTGGCATTTGGGGTTACTATTGGATGCCTGTTGTGGTATGTCCGTGTGTGCTAAGTCGGAGCCTTGGAGATATCTTACTTGACATGTCTTAGTATTCATCTAAGTTGTATGTCGGCGATCATCGTGTTGGTCCACGGTAGGAACGCAACAGAATATGGAGCAGACACGCCCGCTTCATGGGTTAGGACTCAAAATTTGAATCACACGTACGATCGTGCATGACTTATTTATCGACGTCTACGACTATCCATCGGGTATGGGAATGTGATCCCGAAGGTCCATGTCTTCTATTGGCGTGTCTTAAAAGGGATCATTCCGGTTGATTGCACCTTGAGATATCGGAATATACAAGAACTTGGAAGATGCAAAGTTTGTATGGCGATGTATGAAGAGCTAGCACATGCTCTTATTCATTGCTTGCATGGAAGACAGTTCCGGGAAGAAGCTCAACTGTAGTTTGAATTCAGACTGCCACGGTTGCATCCTTGTACATGGTCCCGTGATGTTCTATGTGACCAACACTTTGCGGAGAGGGAGCGGGTGATCATCATCACAGTGATGTGGGCTATATAACATTCTCGGAATCACCTTACTCAAAGACCAGGAAAAGATCGATTTGGCCAACTCTGTGCGACGTATTAAAGAAGATCTTGCGATCTTGGAGATTTCTTGGCAACACCTGAAAGTTTTGTGAGAATATGGTTGGTGCCCTCCCGATGATATGATTATTAAAATCAATATTGATGCAGCCATTCAGTTTGATGGCGGCAACAGAGGAGCGGGAGGCGTGGCTCAATAAAAAAATCACCTATTGGGAGCTTGGAGCAAACCCCTCGTGGGTGTTACCGATCCTCTAATGGCAGAAGCCATGTTTGTTCGGGAAGGTGTGCACTTCGCAAAGCTTAGAGGTTTCTCCTGTGGGTTTCAGAACTCTGAAAAACTCGACACAACTCCCTTTTGTGGCACCCCTGTTTTTTGAAATAGGAGAGCTAGCTAGTTATCTCATTTATTTTGATATTCAACATATAGTGTAATCCGGTCAGCCAACTATCCAGTTTATTTGTGTGCTAACCATGCTTGCACATTTGACTGTGACGGAAAGCTGGCTGGAAGGGACCCCTAGCTTCCTGATGAGCAGCTAATGCATTCATATGAATAAAAGCTCTCAATATTGCCTGAAAAAAAAAGAGTTATGGAATCGTATGATGTGCGACTCCTTTCTATAAGGAAAACGTTTTCCTTCCACCGGCCGATCGCGCACAAATCATCCACCGCCTTGTACGCCCGCCACGTGCCATGCTAGCTGCAACCTTATCCTTTTAGTCACTGCCTTCTTATCCATTCATTGCTACGTCTGGCTCTCCGCTCCTCTTTCCTCAGCCTGCTCCGCTCTATCTTTGCCATTCCAATCAGCCGACCTGATGGCCTATGAATCAATTGGGGAGCATGGAGTACCAGTGTCCGCATCCGCCGTCGTCCCGCTGCTCGGGGAGCACCGGCGTGAACAGCCATGACTGCCGCCTCCTCAAGCTCAGTTTCCCGCTACAAGTTTTCTGCAACAACGGTGCTTCTACATCCCCGCAGCCACGCTCGCCTCCCACATCCATGGCTGCACTCGCTTCCCTATCCATGGCATGTTGTTCTAATTTTTGCAACAAGGGTCTTGTTGCAGAAAATTAGACACAAGGGAAGTTGTTGTTGCAATTTTTGCAACAAGGATCTTGATACAGAAAATTAGACGCGTGAAAGATGTGCAGAAAATTAGACACTTGTTTCTGCAACTGGACCGTTGTTTCAGAAAAATTGTAGAAGATGAGGTTTCAGAATAAGGCCTTGTTGCAGGAAATCACAGAAGACCAAATCTTGCAACAAGAGCATTGTTTCAGGAAAATTGTAGAAGATGAGGTTTCCGAATAAGGTCTTGTTGCAGGAAATCACAGAAGATCAAATCTTGCAACAAGAGCATCGTTGCAGGAAATTAGAGAGGAGGATTGAACGGCTCGCGTCACACATCGAATGTCTTGCGAGACGCTTGTTTCTGCAACTCGACCGTTGTTTCAAGAATTAATGGGTCGGGGGAGGAGACAGAGCCGTGCGCCAGAAGCTGATCGGACGGCTGCGCGCGCGTACATCGAACGGCCGTGGAGGTGGCGGATGTTTCATACGGATCATCCGGCGGACGCGTAGCGTCTCCCGAATCGAGGATGGAAACAGGAGATCTTAGCGGTTTGGACATCTGCAGCCAATCGTGGCTCTTGACAAAGGGCACGGCTATACCACGCTTGCAGCGAGGTGAACGTCGTGCTCGCCTACTACACAGCTCATAGCTTATGGGCCGGGCCCAAGAACCTTGTTCCATGGAAATAGCATCATCATTTCAGTGATAGCCTCATTCCGTTTCTTTTTTTTACTATTAACTTTATTTGTTTATATTTTTAAATATACAAAATACACATATTCCAAAAACAGTTACTTCAATTTTTTAAAGGACCTCCGCACATTTAAAATATTCATGCCGTGTAAACAAATGTCCATGGGATTTTTTAATAAAAGTTCTTACTGTTGAAATCTGAGATGGGCCTAGAGCCCATATGACAATTTCAGATTTGATCTCTAAGGGCCCATGTAGGTGGCATGACAAAGTGGTGGGAAGTTTAGTCCCACCATGCTAGTGGAAGGAGAGTTGGAGTGGTTTATAAGGGATTCTCTCCCTCATGCTATTGGAGCTTGAGAAGAGATGAGGCCCTCGCGCACTCCTCCTCCTCCGCTCGCCTCGCCACGCCACGCCTCGCCACGACGCGGGTTGCGGGATCGAGCCGAGCTCACTCCTATGCGCTTCTTTTTGCCGGTCAGGAACGGAGAGTCTTTGACAGGTAGGGCCACGATCTGAGACGTCGGATCGTGGGCTACCGACTTGGACGTGGGTTCGGCCCACGTTTCTCCACGCGCGGCCGCACATATATATATGGGGCGCTGCCAAAGTTTTAAATTGCCGGCTATTGCGGCGCTATTTGCCGGCAATAGCGGCCAGGCAAGCTTGGGGCAACGCCACTGCCACTTATGGCGCTATGCAAACTGAACCGCAAAATGCCGCTATTAGCCAGCTTTAGCCGCGATTTTCTGCAGATATTTGCGCCGCTATTACAAGTTTGGGCCAGAGAGAATACGTGAATTATGGGCCTTTTCAGCATAATCGCATAGAGGGATTAGAGGCCCAAAAAAGGGGCTATAAGAGCAGAACGCCAACCCTAAGAAGCCGAAACAACAGCTCCTCGTCGTCCTCCCGGATCACATCTGCAGCACGACGGTGCTGCATCCTGCAGCCATCGAAGAGGAAGACGAACAGAAGGACCATGTCTCAGCCCGATCCAGAGATTCAGGGAGGCAAGTTTCAATCGTTTTTAGATAGATGTTAGATGTTGGATTCATGGAGACTATCTAATCTACTCGTACCTGCAAGTCTGAATCTCTGAATCTTATTTAGATAGATGTTACATAGGAACCAATTCTGAATATCTGAATCGTTTTTAGATAGATGTTAGATACTTAGATGTTAGATTCAGCCACCATTCAGTGTGCGAAAGTTCTCAGATTTGGTGCACTTTCATCGTACGATGGTCTGACCATGACACTAGCTTCTGGCTTGGTATTCAGCCACCATTCATGGAGACTATCTCATCTACTCGCACCTGCAATTCTGCATCTCTGAATCTTATTTAGATAGATGTTAGATAGGAACCAATTCTGCATCTCTTGCAGAGTAGATGTTTCAGTTTCATCTATTGCAGAGTAGATGTTAGATGATTTTCAGTTTCATCTATCTCATCTATGCATCAGTTTCATCTATTGCAGAGTAGATGTTAGATGATTTTCAGTAGATTATAGATTGTAGATAGATGTTAGATTTTTTTTAGTAATCAATTGTGGCATATTATACCATCTATTCCTGCTTAATTAAGATAGATTAATTAATCATCAATCAAATAGGTCACTGAAATTATTTTGTACCATATCTGTAGGTGATTCAAGTGGAAGAGAAGCGACAACAACCCAAACACAAGCAAGGCAAGCAGCAACGTCAGATGACCCTGCATATGCATACTGTTTTGCCCCAGATGTGAACAAGAAGTACCATTTGCAGTGCAATTTTTGTGACAAGCTATTGAAAGGTGGAATTACTAGAGTGAAGTACCATCTTGCTTGCATTAGTGGCTTCAATGTTGTTAAATGCAAGAAAGTTCCAGCAGATGTGAAGGAAGAGATTATTGCTTTTCTTACAAAAAAAAGTGGTGTCAAGCAGAAGAAGAAGGATGAAGTGCAAAGGGTTCGATCTGCAGTGAATATAGATAATTCAGATGATGAAAGAGGTAGTGGGGATGATTCTGACTATGAGAGGAATGATGTTGTGTTGCTGAAGTCAACAAGAGGTAGTGGGAGTAAGTCTAGATATGATGTAGATAGTGGCAATGCCACTATTGATAAGTTTTACAAGACAACATCTATAGAAGACTCTGTTCACAGTAATCAAAAGGGATTGAATATTAGCCAGAAGGTCCAATCAAAGTTGTCAACTTTGAAAAGAGAAGAGAAAAGGGACAGAGTTTGTGAGTATATTTGCCAATTTTTCTATGAAGCTAGCATCCCTCACAACACTGTCACCCTCCCTAGCTTTGCTCATATGCTTCAGGCCATCGGCCAGTTTGGCAAGGATTTGAAAGGGCCTAGTCCATATGAGATGAGCGGACCATTTTTGCAGAAGAGGAAACAGAAGGTGTTGGATGGATTCAAGAATCATAAGGAATCATGGGAGCTCACAGGTTGCACTGTTATGACATATGCATGGACAGATAGGAAGGGCAGGGGAGTAATGAATTTAGTTGTGCACAGTGCTCATGGTGTTTGCTTCATTGATTCGGTGGACTGCTCCGGTGATAGAAAAGATGGCAAATACATATTTGACTTGGTGGACAAATGCATAGAAGATATAGGTGAAGAACATGTTGTGCAAGTGGTGACTGATAATGCTAGTGTGAATGTATCAGCAGCTAGTATGCTAACAGCAAAGAGACCATCCATATTTTGGAATGGATGTGCTGCTCACTGTCTAGATCTCATGCTGGAGGATCTTGGGAAGCTTGGACCAGTTGGAAAAACTATTTCAGATGCAAGAGAAGTGACTAGTTTCTTGTATGCTCATACGAGGGTATTGGATTTGATGAGGAAATTTCTTGGGAAGGACTTGGTTCGCTCTGGTGTTACTCGATTTGCCACTGCTTACTTAAATCTAAAAAGTTTGCAAGACAACAAGAAGGAGTTGACAAGGCTCTTCAGGTCAGATGAGCTGAATGAACTAGGTTCATACTTGACAAAGGCAAAGGGGAAAAAAGCACTCAAAGTGGTGCGATCTGAAGTTTTTTGGAAGCATGTTGACATAGCTATTAATTTCTTTGAGCCAATGGCTAATGTGCTTCGCAGAATGGATAGTGATGTTCCTGCAATGGGATTCTTTCATGGATTAATGCTTGAGGCAAAGAAACATATTGCTGTGAGGTTTGACAATGATGAGAGCATGTATAAAGTTGCTTGGGACATCATTGATAAAAGGTGGGATAACAAGCTCAAGACTCCTCTTCACTTGGCTGGGTATTATTTGAATCCTCACTATTATTATCCAAACAAGCAAGATATTGAGCATGATGGATCCTTTAGAGCTGCTGTGATTACATGCATTTGCAAGATGATTGAGGATGAAGAAATCCAAGACATTTTAATTGAAGAGCTCAACATGTATCAAGATCAGCAAGGATGTTTCGGCCATGAGATAGCTATAAGGCAAAGGAGAAACAAGAATTTTAATCCAGGTTAGTTTGTGAATCTAATATGATTGATGAATAAAATGCTACTGTTTCCATTTGTTTAACTATTAACTTGTACAATGTGCAGCAAAATGGTGGCTGAACCATGGCACTAGCACACCAAATCTGAGAACTTTGGCATCTAGGATTCTTAATTTGACATGCAGCTCATCAGCTTGTGAGAGGAATTGGTCAGTTTTTGAGCAGGTAACAAATAATATTTTTGCAGTTTATACAATTGGGTTTTTTATTTTCAGCATTTGTTAAGTATTTAATTTTTATGAACTCTTAGGTCCATACAAAGAAGCGCAATAGGCTGCTGCATGACAGGATGAGGGATCTTGTGTTTGTGAAATTCAACTCTAAACTAAGGAACAAGAGAGAGAACAAAAAGAGAGATCCCATAGAGAAGGAAGTAGAAGATGTTCTTGCTGATTATGACAATGAGTTCATCACTGGAAAGGAACCAACTGCAGATGCTGATCAAGAACAAGAGAAATCTCATGAAGATGCATCGAAAGAGGCACCAAACAGGGCATCATCATCGCAGGGACAAGCCAAAAGGAAGAGGAGTTATCGGCCTAGGAAGAAAATCAAGACTGTGAGCCTGCAGTCCTTGATGGCCACGCGTGTTGAACCAATGCAGCAAGCTCCTTCCTCTTCTGAATCAGAGTCTGATAAAGCTCCTTCTGATTCTGGAGATGATTAGAAGAGAATGCACCATTTCCTTGATGGATTATTTATCTGCAAAACCTACAGTCTGTGTCTAGTACTCTAGTGTCTATCGAACTATTTGCTTTGTCCCTTGAGATGTTTGCTGAATGTTGGATTATTGGATGACCTTATGGTCCAGACGTCGAGTTATCATATTCTTGTTTGTTGCAACTATTTAATTGATACTAAATTTCTGCAGTTTTTCATGTATCTTGCATTTATTTTCTGAATTATTGCATGTATTCTGCAAAACCGCTATCTGACATAGCGGCAGCTATTGCCAGCAATAGCTGCTCATTGCTGTCGGAAGAGGCAGCAGCTTTTTCCAATAGCCGGCAATTTTAAACATTGGGCGCTGCCAACCCTAGCGGCCGCAACACAGAACGCATCTGCCTCCACGCCCGCCGTCGTCCCTTTGCTGCTGCTGCCGCCGGTGACTCCATCCTGTCCGCCGCG
The DNA here is from genome assembly GCA_902687465.1 of Secale cereale. Lineage (NCBI taxonomy): Eukaryota > Viridiplantae > Streptophyta > Magnoliopsida > Poales > Poaceae > Secale > Secale cereale. Next base: position 46,671,906 of record LR738715.1, read on the forward strand.
TACACGGTCGACGGGAGAGCAGGTCTCCGAAGCCTCGCCTCTCTGGATCCTGTACGGGAGAGGGGCGAATAGGTTTTTGGGAAACGACTACGCGACTGCTCGCCGTTCATCTACTTCCTCTACGTCCGCGTCGCCCTCGTCATCACCATGGCCACCGACGCCGAACGTACCGCCGCCCAGAAGATCGAAGCCGACAAGAAGGCAGCCGAGGACGCTGCTGCCGTCACCGCCGCCGCGGCCTCTGCATGGCCTACTGGAGGGTATAACTCGTTTATCCCGCTCCTACTGTTTTCTATTTTAGGCATGCTAGCGTTATACGTAGATCTGTCTACAATTAGCGTAGTATGTGCTCACATGATTGAATATCAGTATGCTATTATTTGTGTCAATGCCATGCTAGTAGTTAATTCGTGGATTAAATTAATCGGAAAATTGCCTATTTACTCAACAATCCAAAAACCTATTATGTGTAGGAATTTTTCGACAAGTGGCTTTGCCGCTGCACTGAAACCGGATAAGTTTACCGGTACATATTTTAAGCGTTGGCAGACTAAGACCACTTTATGGCTCACGGCTATGAACGTGTTCTGGGTCGCCGGTGTGCCCACGGGAACGATTGCTCCTGAACAGGAGAAGGCGTTCAGGGAGGCCACCGTCGTATTTCTCGGAGCACTTCTTAGCGTGATCGGAGATAAACTGGTCGACACATATTTACATGTGCATGTCGCCAAGGACTTGTGGGAGGCGCTCGAATCTAAATTCGGGGCCACCGATGCTGGGAGTGAGATGTATATTATAGAGCAGTTCCACGATTACAAGATGGTTGAAAACCGTCCTGTGCTGGAACAGGCTCATGAGATAATATGCATTGTTAAGGAGCTTGAGCTTCTGAAGTGCGAGTTACCGGGCAAGTTTGTCGCGGGCTGCATAATCGCTAAGCTCCCTAATTCCTGGAGGAACTTTGCCACTACTCTGAAACATCAGAGGCGTGAATTCTCAGTGGAGGATGTCATTGGCCATCTGAGTGTTGAGCAGAACTCAAGGGCAAAGGACTCGAACGGGAAAGCGGTTGAGGGGACTTCTGTCGCCAACATGGTGAACCAGAGGAACTTCAACTCCCACAAGCCCAAGGGAAAGAACGGTGTCCAACACAATGCCGACTTTAAGAAGAAGGGTAAGAAGACCTTCAAGAATAACAAGAAGGATGAGGGCTGCTTTACTTGTGGTTCAGCTGAACATTGGGCCAACAAGTGCCCAAACAAGTACAAGAAGCCAGGACAGGACTCCAAGTCTGTCAACATGATTGTGGGCAACAATGACAATGGTGCATCTGGGTACGGTAATTTATTTACTGTTTTTTCAGTGTTTCAGCCCAACGATTGGTGGGTGGACACGGGTGCAGGAGTTCATGTGTGTGCTGACATTTCATTGTTCACTTCTTACCAGGTCACAGGCCACGGGTCCGTATTGATGGGGAATGGCGCGAGTGCTTCTGTTCATGGTGTTGGCACGGTTGATCTGAAGTTTACTTCGGGAAGGATCGTGCAGCTGAAGAACGTGCAGCATGTCCCCGCCATCAAGAAGAACCTCGTTAGTGGCTCCCTTCTATGTAGAGAAGGGTATAAGTTGGTTTTCGAGTCTAATAAATTAGTTGTTACGAAATATGGACTCTTTGTTGGAAAAGGTTATGAAAGCGGAGGAATGTTCCGCCTTTCCCTCGCAGATTTTTGTAATAAAGTCGTGAACCATATTCATTCGAATGTTAATGAATCAGAAGTTTGGCATTCACGTCTTTGTCACATTAGTTTCGGTGTTATGACGCGGCTAGCTAAGTTGGATTTAATCCCGAGTTTTACTTTAGCCAAAGGTTCTAAGTGCCTTTCATGTGTGCAAGCTAAGCAACCTCGCAAGCCTCACAAGGCCGCGGAGGAGAGACACTTGGCACCATTAGAACTCATACATTCTGATCTTTGTGAGATGAATGGTGTGTTGACTAAAGGTGGAAAGAAATACTTCATGACATTGATAGATGATTCCACTAGATACTGCTATGTTTATCTGTTAAATACTAAAGATGAGGCTCTACACTACTTTAAAATCTATAAGGCAGAAGTTGAGAAACAACTTGAAAAACAAATTAAACGAGTCCGGTCAGATCGTGGTGGAGAGTACTTCTCGAGTGAGTTTGACTCCTTTTGTGCGGAACACGGCATTATTCATGAGAGGACGCCTCCCTATTCACCCCAGTCAAACGGGGTTGCCGAGCGGAAAAACCGTACTCTAACTGATTTGGTTAACGCCATGTCAGATACGTCGGGTTTATCCAAGGCATGGTGGGGGGAGGCTATATTGACGGCATGTCATGTCCTGAATAAAGTTCCGACAAAGGACAATGAGATCACTCCCTATGAGAAATGGGCGAAGAGAAGGACAACACTCTCGTACTTGCGTACTTGGGGCTGTTTGGCGAAAGTCAATGTGCCGCTCCCCAAAAAGCGCAAGCTTGGACCGAAGACCGTGGACTGCGTTAATTTGGGCTACGCTAAGAATAGCGTTGGCTATAGATTTCTAGTAGTGAAATCTGAGGTACCTGACCAAAAGGTTGGTACAATTATGGAGTCTAAGGATGCTACATTCTTTGAGGATATATTTCCTATGAGAGATAGGCAAAGCACTTCTAGACAGGAATCTGAGGAGACTCCTGAGCCTGCCATTCCTATGGAATACTATGAACGAACACATGATGAAAATCCTGAGGAGGATGACGAGGAAACCCTTGGAAGGGGAAAGAGACAAAGGACTGCAAAGACCTTTGGTGATGATTTCTTCGTGTACCTCGTGGATGATGCTCCCACTTCTATTTCAGAAGCGTATGCCTCTCCAGAATCTAACTATTGGAAGGAAGCGGTCCGTAGCGAGATGGATTCCATCATGGCTAACGGGACATGGGAGATTACTGAGCGTCCCTATGGTTGCAAACCATTGGGATGTAAGTAGGTGTTAAAAAAGAAGCTTAGGCCCGATGGTACGTTTGAAAAGTACAAGGCTAGGCTTGTGGCCAAGGGCTATGACCAAAAGGAAGAGGAAGATTTCTTTGACACTTATTCACCTGTGGCCAGACTGACCACCATTCGAGTATTACTCTCGTTGGCGGCCTCGCATGGTCTTCTCGTCCACCAGATGGATGTTAAGACAGCTTTCCTGAATGGAGAGCTAAACGAGGAAATCTACATGCAACAGCCAGATGGCTTTGTGATAGATGGTCAGGAAGGAAAAGTGTGTAGGTTGATAAAATCTTTATATGGCCTGAAACAAGCACCTAAGCAATGGCATGATAAGTTTAATACAACACTGACATCTGTTGGCTTCGTCGTTAATGAAGCTGACAAATGTGTATACTATCGCCATGGTGGGGGCGAAGGAGTTATACTGTGCTTGTATGTTGATGACATACTGATATTCGGAACCAACCTCAAAGTAATTGAGGAGGTCAAGTCGTTTCTGTCTCAGAACTTTGAGATGAAAGACCTTGGTGTGGCTGATGTTATCTTGAACATCAAGCTACTGAGAGATAATGATGGTGGGATTACACTTTTAGAATCCCATTATGTTGAGAAGGTGTTGAGTTGTTTTGGATACTCGGACTGCACACCATCTCAAACACCATATGATCCTAGCGTGTTGATTCGAAAATCCAAAGGCACGGCTATAGATCAATTGAGATACTCTCAAATCATTGGTTCACTGATGTACCTAGCTAGCGCTACGAGGCCTGACATTGCTTTTGCTGTGAGCAAACTGAGTCGGTTTGTATCAAAACCGGGTGATGTACATTGGCATGCTGTTGAAAGAGTTATGCGTTATCTGAAGGGTACTATGAACTATGGACTTCACTATACCGGATACCCGTCGGTACTTGAAGGGTATAGTGATGCGAATTGGATCTCTGATGCTGATGAGATGAAGGCCACAACTGGGTATATGTTTACTCTTGGAGGTGGCGCTGTTTCCTGGAAGTCTTGCAAGCAAACGATCTTAACGAGATCGACAATGGAAGCAGAATTAACAGCATTAGACACATCTGGTGTCGAAGCGGGATGGCTTCGAGATCTCTTGATGGACTTGCCCTTGGTTGATAAACCGGTTCCGGCTATCCTTATGAACTGTGACAATCAGACCGTCATCACCAAGGTGAAGAGTTCAAAGGACAACATGAAGTCCAACAAACACATAAGAATGAGATTAAAAGCTGTCAGAAAATTGAGAAACTCCGGAGTGATAGCGTTGGAATATGTCCATACAGCTAAGAATCTGGCAGATCCCTTTACAAAAGGGCTATCACGTGTTGTGATAGATAATGCATCGAGGGAGATGGGCATGAGACCCACATGAGTTGCCATGGTGGTAACCCAACCTATGTGATCGGAGATCCCGTGAAGTAGGACCTGGGAAAACAAGCCAGTGGTGAACTGAGGAGAGTAACTATACTAACCCACTCCGCTGGAGATGCAATACTCTCAATACTGTATGGGAGGATGACTACTGTCTTAATGTGTTCCAAGGCTTATATGTATAAGCAAGATGCTATCCTACAGAGCGATCTTTGGAGGAACACACCTATATGAGCCCGACTGCTGGTCATAGTCTATGAGATTGGGGTGATCTCTAGTAAGCTCATGAACAGGCCAGGAGTGTGACTTATATGCTCCACCCGAGGGGTCAGCCTTCGGCAGCCTACTATCAGTAAGACATGTGGTGAAACTTCTTTACGCCAAACTGACAATTCAAGGCTTAGTCCATTGTTCAGTTGTGAAGGAGTGTAGCTACTTGCTCTAGGTGAAGCTCAACCTTAACAGGTCTTCACTGAAACACTGGTATATCGAAACAGTAATTGGGACAAGAGCACACAATGGGCCCTCGAGATCTGGTGGGGGATTGTTGAAATCTGAGATGGGCCTAGAGCCCATATGACAATTTCAGATTTGATCTCTAAGGGCCCATGTAGGTGGCATGACAAAGTGGTGGGAAGTTTAGTCCCACCATGCTAGTGGAAGGAGAGTTGGAGTGGTTTATAAGGGATTCTCTCCCTCATGCTATTGGAGCTTGAGAAGAGATGAGGCCCTCGCGCACTCCTCCTCCTCCGCTCGCCACGCCTCGTCACGACGCGCCGCGGGTTGCGGGATTGAGCCGAGCCGAGCTCACTCCTATGCGCTTCTTTTTGCCGGTCAGGAACGGAGAGTCTTTGACAGGTAGGGCCACGATCTGAGACGTCGGATCGTGGGCTACCGACTTGGACGTGGGTTCGGCCCACGTTTCTCCACGCGCGGCCGCACATATATATATGGGGCGCTGCCAACCCTAGCGGCCGCAACACAGAACGCATCTGCCTCCACGCCCGTCGTCGTCCCTTTGCTGCTGCTGCCGCCGGTGACTCCATCCCGTCCGCCGCGTACACGGTCGACGGGAGAGCAGGTCTCCGAAGCCTCGCCTCTCTGGATCCTGTACGGGAGAGGGGCGAATAGGTTTTTGGGAAGCGACTACGCGACTGCTCGCCGTTCATCTACTTCCTCTACGTCTGCGTCGCCCTCGTCATCACCATGGCCACCGACGCCGAACGTGCCGCCGCCCAGAAGATCGAAGCCGACAAGAAGGCAGCCGAGGACGCTGCTGCCGTCACCGCCGCCGCGGCCTCTACATGGCCTACTGGAGGGTATAACTCGTTTATCCCGCTCCTACTGTTTTCTATTTTAGGCATGCTAGCGTTATACGTAGACCTGTCTACAATTAGCGTAGTATGTGCTCACATGATTGAATATCAGTATGCTATTATTTGTGTCAATGCCATGCTAGTAGTTAATTCGTGAATTAAATTAATCGGAAAATTGCCTATTTACTCAACACTTACCATTCAAAAAAATGTTGTGGCATTTAAAAAATGTTCCCATATTTCAAAAAATATCTTCATGACATTTCAAAACATTAAAAATTATAAATAAAATTCCCATGTCGTTTAATATTTTTGCACCATTCAAAAGAATGTCTGTGTCATGTAAGAATGTTCACATGTTTTAAAATAAGTTCAAGATTTTTTGAAAAACGTCAATGCACTTTTTATAAATACTTACATAATTTTCAAATATATTTTGTACCATTCAGATATCAATATGTATTTGAATTTTTTTCATAATTATTCAAGAAAAATGTAAAATGTATTTGTAAAAATGGTACCACAATGAAAACAAATGTTCATGTAAATTTTTAAAAAATTGTGGCATTAAAAAATGTTTGATGTGTATTTAAAAAATATTTAACATGTCTTTGAAAATGTTCATCACACATTTGAAAAATGTTCAATGTGTATAAAACATATCCCATATGTCTAAAAAAATACAATATGTATTGGAAAAAGTAGACATGTATTGAAAAAAAACCGCAGGAAGAATCGGTAAAGAAACAAAGAAAACCGAAATCCAAAAGAAATCCGACAAAGGAAACACACATGAAAAAGAAAAGAAAAATCCATATGGAAGCTACTAAAACTGATTTGAATCGGTCATAGACGCTTCCTAAAACCCGCTCCCGGGGAACTCATATTGGCCAGACCCATCTCGCGATCACCTACTGCGAGACGGAGTAGATATAGCTCTCGCGCTTGACAAATGGACTAGAATGAACCCATCAAACCTGGCTTGGACCTCGATGCATCACGTCTAGACAAAGCAAGTTAGAATAAAATGTTGATTTCACTGCCGTCGAACCACAAATCCCGATCTTGGACCACCGTCTTGCCCCGAACGTTGACGATGAAACATAGCAAACCAGCAGGGACCCACAAAATAACTAATATCACCAGCCCGAACAACGGGCAAGAAAACGAGGCCATTGACTTGAAGACACCACGTCAACCATTGGCACGGTGGGAAAAAAATCCGAGACAAATTTATTCGACATGGTGACGCTCTCACCACTCCGGTGCCTTATGCTACCTTTTGTGAACACTGGGCAAGAGAAACGGGGATCTGCCACTGAAGGGACGCCTGGAGGAGGGTGGATATGCGGACGACAGTTTTTGAACGATTTGCCGACGACGATCAAATCTAGGAATCTGGTCCACAAAGAAGCAACGGCCGCTTGATTCTTTTGTCGTGCACAGATCGGCCAGAGCACATCGTGTGTAGAGCAATTTCGAAGCAAAAATATACATGAACATGAACCAGTCCTTATTCCTAATAAATATCGTTCATGATAATGAACTTGGAAAAATAAGGAGGCGAATTTTGCCACATATCAGAATAACATTGCTACATAATGCAAATATCAAGACTTTAGTTTAGCTTTCCTTGGGAAACAAGACTCGATGATTTCTGGGAGTGTAGTGTTTAACTAACACACTGTACACCTAGCTAATTAAATAAAACATCAACACCATCGCTGAGTTAATTTACTGAGAGAATGGTCGTTCTAAAGCGGAAACGTTCCTTCGCACGCGAGCGTTGGAACGAGTGATTTGTTTCCACGCTTTGTCCGTAGCCAGGGACAAAAGGGCCCACCCAAGTCTCCGTTTCAGATTCGAGTAAAAGCGTACATCACGGGATTCTTCATTACTCTCTCTCCCTCCTGAACTTAATCTCACCACCGCCCCCCCCCCCCATTCAACGGGTGGGGGCCGGGCGAGGCTCCGTTTCCCTCAAACATCTCTCCCCTGATTTGCTAAAAAGGGAAAGTTTGGCCTGTCGAAAATTGATCGTTGCAACGCAAGCGCGCGAGATAGCAACGCCCGTTCCAAAGCAAGACCAATATCCACAAAACCTATTAACAGAATGAGACTATCATCCATGTATGTAACTTATACCTTCATAGCATCTTCTACAAAATAATTACACCTTCTCAATCACACGGAAGCAATCCTAGCAACCATAAATAAACAAATGTACTAAGCATAATATCTGCCAAGAAAGATAGAGGTTTCAAACGGAGGTATTGACAAGGCACTAGTAGATAAAGGGGATTTAGCCCCGGTTCATTTGGCCTTTTAGCCCCGGTTCTGGAACCGGGGCAACAGGGTCGGTACTAATGCTCTGACCCTTTAGTCCCGGTTCAATCCAGAACCGGGGCAAAAGGGTGTCCACGTGGCCTGTGCACCGAGTCCAGGCAGGAGGGGCTTTAGTCCCGGTTGGTGGTACCAACCGGGACCAAAAGGCATGCACGTGTCAGCATTTCTGTAGCTGTGGTTTTTGTTTTTTTTTTGAAAGGGGAGGGGGGTTTTAGGTTTTGGGGGTTAATTTAGGTGTTTGATATATTGTGTTAGCTAGCTAATTAATAGAGAGAAGTGTTCTCTCTTATGTCCGTGCTTTTGGTCGACGCTACATACTACACATACGTATATATATGGACTAGAGTCACGCTAGCTAGCTAGCTAGCTGCTAGCTATACTAAGCAAACGAAGGAACAGAAGATCTCGTATATATAATCAACATATATATATATGCATACAGAGAGAAGTAATAATATCGACCACCTCTCCTTCTCCGAGAGATTGGTCGAACAACAAGTTCTCGTATATCTATCGATCCGACACTACCGGGCACATATATACAATAATTATCTCTTACAAAAATAATCTCCTAACACATGGATGCAGGGTCCACATAGTATTCTCCGTCTTCAGCGATCACGTGTTCAAGGAAGAATGCCGCCAATTCCTCTTGAATTGCTCGCAGACGATCTGGTGTTAGGAGTTCATCCCGCATCCGAAACATTTAATTTGAAGTAGGGGGTCAATACATGAAATGATGCTATAAATTTGTGAATATTATTGATTGCTTACGCACTTTAAATTGTTCATCAATGTAGCCCCGCTCACAGGTCGTGTGGCGGATGGACTCGCAAATGTAGTATCCACAATAATCATTCCCGGGTTCCTGCCACAACCACTTTACAAGAAATAGAGCTCAATCAAACTGATAAGCAAGAATGCCAAATTGGTATTGATGAAACTAGCTAGCGCTTGAATCAAGATATAGGAGATGCGCGCGCGGAACATGCTACTATATAGTACTTACTTTCGGGTATCTAAATTGTAGCTTCTTCGGCAGTCCCGGAGCTTTTTTGCTGAATGTTTTCCAAGCCCTGCCAGACAAAGGAAACAATTAGTTGATATCAGAAATGAAGTTGCTGATATATATGCATGGTGGATAATATTGATCGATTTAACTTATTACCTGGCTAGCATTTGAGTCATGTCCGCATACTCCTCGGGATCTTTACGTTTAGAGTCGAAGACAGTTACTATTCCCTTCTCAAGCTTAATCTCTAAGAGAATATAGTGGAAGCTGCGCACGAATGCATGAGATCATTACATCACTATAAACTTGACTGATATATATAAGGGAAACCAAATATGCACAAGACATTAACACTCACTTGAAGTTGTAAGGAAAGAGTATTATATCTTTGTTTTCATTTACCACCAACGATCGTAGCAAGTTGGTCTCGGTATCGCCGGGACGCAATTTAACCTTGGTTGCATCTATGAGGTATGTGTTAATAAACCCAATATCACCTACTTGTCTTTTCTTCAATTCGACGATCTTCAATCTGCATAATATAGTGAGGATAATTATAAATACATGCAATGAAGATCAGCTATATAGAGAGACTTAATGACAGAAGTAGTACTACTTACAGACAGTAGCAGGTGATCGTTGTTTTATCGAGGGCCAATTGATTGAAAAATTGATAGAACTCCTCAAATGGAACAGGCAACAGGTCAATTCCAACGAGGTCATGCTCAGGTTTAACTCTCAAATACAAGTTATTCCTCCCCCCAGACTCTCTGCAGATTTTCATGTACCAATCATGCAATCTTCGCATATTCGTTGATAGAGATCTTTCATTTTTTACGAGAGGCTTTTTGTACTCGTATCTTTCTATCTGCACGTCCATGAAATCATAGTGTACATCGTCGGACGCGTAATCTGCAAGATTGGTATAACCGGGCACCATCCTCGGATCATTAGCGACCATGTCGGTAGACACCTTGAGCGGGGGGCACGATTGGTTCGCTTGTTCGCCGAGCTGGGCAATTTGTTTCCCAGCTCGCCCTTCTGCTAACCTCTGATCACTTTTTGTACTTCCGGACCGCTTGGCATCTTGAAATGTCTTTTGAATAATGCGGTCATAGTTGCCCTTCGGCTTACTTTTCGCTGGTTGCTTCAGGGCAGCAAGAGTGCGCTTTGCTTTCACCGCATCTATCTTCTCCTCTGGAGGTGGATGTCTCTGTGCTTTCAACCCTTCAAAAAAGTCCTTCACTTCGCCTTCAGCGATCTTCGTGTTTTCCTCGTCGGACCTCTCGTACGGCAACTTCTCTAGAGGCGTGAGAGAAGGACCGAATCTGCATCGCCTCCCGCCTCTGGCTGTACTGGTAGACGTCGCCGGACCAGACGAAGCGGCTGTCTTTTTTACTTGCTTAGGCGCCGGAGCAGGAGCAGCCGGAGCGGCGGCAGGTCTCTTCCGCCCTTGCTGATTAGGCGAAGGAGGAGCTGGCTGTCTGCTCGGGCGCGCCGGCGGCGAAGGAGGCGGAGTGCCGCCACGCGCCGGCGGCGAAGGAGGCGGTGTGCCGCCACGCGCCGGAGAAGGAGCCGGAGTGCCCTGATGGTCACTCGCCGGAGAAGGAGCCGGAGTGCCCTGATGGTCACTCGCCGGAGGAGGAGGCGGTGGAGGAGGCGGAGTGCCCTGACTCGTCGGAGGAGGAGGAGGAGGCGGAGGCGTCCAGTTCAGAATGTGATTAGGTCCTTCCGCCATAGGCATGGAGTCTTCAGTGAAGAACCCAGCCGAGTCTCCCCTTCACCGGTAGGGTGGTCAAGCTGGAGCTCCTCAAATCCCTCCGTTATTTCGTCGACCATCACCCTAGCATATCCTTCTGGAATCGGCCGGCAGTGAAAAGTGTCGTCTGGTCCAGAAGGATAAACAGAGCCAGCAGCCGCCTTGACCTTCAGATTCATCCACTGTGCCATAAGGTGGCAATTTTGTGCCTCCGTGATAGCATCCACAGGATTCCTGGCAGTAGCCGTCAAGGCAAGCTCTGGCTGAAGCAGCTCGGTGGAAGCCACGCTGCTTCTCCGCTGAGATGGCGGGGTAGCTTCGGGGGAAGCTTCGGCAATTCTTTCCCGATCTGCTTCCCGTTCCTCTATCGCTTGTACTCTGGCCCGCAGCGCCTGGATTTCGGTCATCTCCATTTTCTTCCTCCTGTCGTGGCATTTGTAGCCTCCTGCGTCCGGAAACCCAGCACGCCACGGAAGGGAGCCTGGCGTGCCTCGTGTCCGTCCAGGGTGCTCAGGATTCCCGAGGGCCATTGTCAGCTCGTCGTTCTCTCTGTCGGGGATGAACGTCCCTGGATGCGCTGCTTTGATATACTGCCGCATCTTCCTGAGTGGTGTTTCCAATTGCTTGTCCGTCCAAATGCACCACCCTGTTACAGGGTCCAAGGATCCGCCAGCCCCGAAGAACCAAGTCCGGCAACGTTCTGGCCAGTGCATTGTCTCTGGTTCGATCCCTTTCTGAAGCAGATCATTCTCAGCCCTGGCCCACTTAGGCCGGGCTACGAGGTAGCCGCCCGACCCCGTGCGATGGTGATGCATCTTCTTTGCAGCATTTATCCGGTTTGTCTCCGACATCTTCTGACTCTTTTCCGACTTCTTATGGGCCACAAATGCGGGCCAGTCATCTTTGATCTTCTCATATATGCCCACGAATTCTGGAGTCGTTTTCTCTCTGACAAACGTATTCAGTTTTTTCTTCCATGCCCTGAATTGGTCTGCCATCTTCTGAAGTGCAGCAGACTTGATTAAGTCCTCTATAGCTCGCTTCGCCGGATCAACCTCTCGCGGTAGGACGAAGTTTGTCTTCAGCTCAGTCCAAAGATCTTCTTTCTGCATATCAGTGACATAAGTCACCTGAGCGTCTTTTGCAGCCGGCTTTAACCATTGATGGATGCTGATCGGGATCTTGTCCCTAACCAGAACCCCGCACTGATTAACAAATGCGTTCTTTGTGCGGATGGGTGCAATCGGCTCGCCGGAGCGCGAGATTTCTGAGATCTCAAACTTTTCATCCGGCCTCAACTTTTTCTTCGCTCCTCGTCTCTTTACCGAAGATTTGCTCGATCCAGAGGGCTAGAAAAGGAACAAAGACGAGAGTTAATGAATGAATCAATTAACTAGTCAGCACATGCTTAACTAACATATATACCTCCTGGCCGGACTCGGTTCGGTCACCGGAGCCAGCATCACGGTCTCCTTCTTGCACCGGCATTGGGTCACCGGAGCCGTCCTCACGGTCTACTTCTTCCATGTGCATTGGGTCACCGAATTCATCAATATCATAGCCTAGATCTTCCAACCGCAGCTCTTGTTCGACCTGCTCATCGGTGTCGTTGAGATACGACCTGACGGCATTTTGTCCATGTGCGATTATGTCCATCAACATCGCTTCTTGTGCTAGGTCTCGGGTGTTGTCGTCCATTGTTTCTACAAATATTTACAACATGCCAATTATTATTCAAACATGACAGATGGATATATTAATGGCAAACGTAGAACTAGCTTCAACCCTCGACTGCTCGACGATCCACAAACCCTAGACCCCCTCATGTCACATTTTGTCTAGCTAGTGTCAAAGGATTCAACAAAACCAATACTTCATCATTAGGCAAAAGTAACAGTAGAATGATGGTACGAAGCTCTCCAAAGTTGTTTTGGAACGGAGTCCCAGATAAGATAATCCGTAACAAAAGACGGATTAACCTATCAGGAACTCCGTTCCAAAACATCTTTGCATAACTTCGTACCAACATGCCCCGGTTACTTCTGGCAAATGATGAAGTCATGGAATTTTTCAATACTTTGACACTAGCTAGGCAACCTCTCTCGACCCCTCGACCCCAGACTGCTCGGCGATCCACAAACCCTAGACCCCCTCATGTCACATTTTGTCTAGCTATAGTGTCAAAGGATTCAACAAAACCAATACTTCATCATTAGGCGAAAGTAACAGTAGCATGATGGTACGAAGCTCTCCAAAGTTGTTTTGGAACGAAGTCCCAGATAAGATAATCCGTAACAAAAGACGGATTATCCTATCAGGAACTCCGTTCCAGAACATCTTTGCATAACTTCGTACCAAAATGCCCCGGTTACTTCTGGCAAATGATGAAGTCATGGAATTTTTCAATACTTTGACACTAGCTAGGCAACCTCTCTCGACCCCTCGACCCCCGACTGCTCGGCGATCCACAAACCCTAGACCCCCTCATGTCACATTTTGTCTAGCTAGTGTCAAAGGATTCAACAAAACCAATACTTCATCATTAGGCGAAAGTAACAGTAGCATGATGGTACGAAGCTCTCCAAAGTTATTTTGGAACGGAGTCCCCGATAGGATAATTCGTAACAAAAGACGGATTATTCTATCAGGAACTCCGTTCCAAAATATCTTTGCATAACTTTGTACCAAAATGCCCCGGTTACTTCTGGCTAATGATGAAGTCATGGAATTCTTCAATACTTTGACCCCCGACTGCTCGGCGATCCACAACCCTAGACCCCCGACTGCTAGGCAACCTCTCGACCCCTCGCCCTTCGGCCTCTCGATCGGTCCCTCGACGACCCTCGACCCCTCGACCTTCGGCCTCGGTCCCTCGACGACCCTCGACCCCGGCCCCCCCTAATGTCGAAGTTATCGGGGAGAGGGTGTATACATATCCGATAAAAAAAGAGGAAGAAGAAGAAAAAAGGAACCGCTAGAGGAGAAGATCGAAGAAAAAAAAGAAAAAAAAGGAGAAGAAGAAAGGAATAGAGGAGAAGAAGAGAAAATTTCTCTTCTTCTCCTCTATTCCTTTCTTCTTCTCCTCTTTTTTTCTTTTTTTCTTCTTCTTATTTATTTCTCCTCTTCTTCCTCTCCTTCTTCTTCTTTCTTTCCTCTTTCTTATTTTCTTCTTTCCTATCCTTCTTTTTCTTTTTTTTCTTCTTCTTATTTATTTCTTCTCTTCTTCCTCTCCTCTTCTTCTTTCTTTCCTCTTTCTTATTTTCTTCTTTCCTATCCTTCTTTTTCTAAATTTGTAACTTTTGCATATATATATAAAACTTTCTATATATATTTAGCATATATAAACAAAAAACTATATAGCCACATACACATATATATACATCACATATACACACATCACATATATACAGCAACTTCCTAAGAAAAAATATATTTATATACACATAAATATATATTTAACATATATATTTAGCAAAATCCTAAGAAAAAAAAAGATATACACATACATATAAATACAGCAACTATATATACAGCAACTATATATACTGCAATTTATATAAACATAAAAAAAATATACACATATATACATATATATACACAGCAACTATATATATATATATACAGCAATATTAAACATATAAAAAAAGGGAGCCGGCCCTCACATCGGCAGGGCTGGGCGGCGCGACGGCGGCGGGGCGGGGCGGCGACGAGGCGGCGTCGGGGCGTGGCGGCGCGACGGCGGCGGGGCGGGGCGCGCGGCGGCGCGGGGCGACGGGCCGGCCGGGGCGCGGCGACGGCGCGGGGCGGAGCGACGGCGCGGGGCGCGGCGACGGCGCGGGGCGGAGCGACGAGGCGGCGTCGGGGGCGACGGCGACGGGGCGACGGCGACGGCGACGGGGACGGAGCAGATCGAGGGAGGCGTCGGGGCGGGGAGAAGAAGGAAACTGACGAAAATTTCGCAAGTCCTGGTTATATAGGAGGGGCATTAGTCCCGGTTGGTGGCTGAAACCGGGACTAATGCCCCCCTTTAGTCCCGGTTGCTGCCACCAACCGGGACTAAAGGTCCCTTTTCAGCAGCCCAAAGGGCGGGAAGGTGGGGCCTTTAGTCCCGGTTGGTGGCAGCAACCGGGGCTAAAGGGGTGCATTAGTCCCGGTTTCAGCCACTAACCGGGACTAATGCCACCCTTTAGTCCCGGTTGGTGCCACCAACCGGGACCAAAGGCCCTGTGCTGGCGCGGGTGCGGTGGGATGTTTAGTCCCACCTCGCTAGCTGAGGGAGCTCGAGAGTGGTTTATAAGGGCTGCTGCTCCCTCCATCTCGAGCTCCTCTCAAATGCAGGCTTCTGGGCCTAACTCTGCGCGCTGCCCTGTGAGCTTGCTGGGCCTTATATTACAGGTGGATCCTGTGCTATAGGCCTTGCAGGCTCACTGGGCAGCGCCCAATTTTTTTTTTCCTTTTTTGCTTTATTTATTTCTAAGTTGTTTTTTGCTGTATTTAGAGTTGCTTTATTTATTTTATTTTCTTTGTTTATTTCTAAGTTGTTTTTTGCTGTATTTAGAGTTGCTTTATTTATTTTACTTCCTTTATTTATTTTCTTTGTTGCTTTATTTATTTTATTTTATTTATACTTAATTACAACAAAATACTTATTGTTGCTATTTATTTCTAAGTTGTTTTTTGCTGTATTTAGAGTTGCTTTATTTATTTTATTTTCTTTGTTTATTTCTAAGTTGTTTTTTGCTGTATTTGTAGTTGCTTTATTTATTTTACTTTCTTTATTTATTTTCTTTGTTGCTTTATTTATTTTATTTTGTTTATACTTACAACAAAATACTTATTGTTGCTATTTATTTTTCAAGTTTGTTTTGTTTTGTTTTGTTTTGTTAGTGCAAGTAGTATTGAAATTTGAATAGTACAAACGGACAATGGTATCATACTCGTTTGTTACAAAGTTGGCATGGTATCATGATAATAGTTGCGGAAATAACTCTTCACTTTTTCTTCGCTTGTGTCATTTGCTTATTGCGCCGTAACCATGGATAATCTTCATCGTTTATCAGGATGCTTGGGTCAGCCTTGACTTTGAAGGGAGGAATTTCATGAAACTTTTCATAATCTTCAGACATGTCTGTCTTGCCCTCCACTCCCAGGATGTCCCTTTTTCCTGAAAGAACTATGTGGCGCTTTGGCTCATCGTATGATGTATTCGCTTCCTTATCTTTTCTTTTTCTCGGTCTGGTAGACATGTCCTTCACATAGATAACCTGTGCCACATCATTGGCTAGGACGAACGGTTCGTCATTGTATCCAAGATTTTTCAGATCCACTGTTGTCATTCCGTACTGTGGGTCTACCTGTACCCCGCCTCCTGCAGATTGACCCATTTACACTTAAACAAAGGGACCTTAAAATCATGTCCGTAGTCAAGTTCCCATATGTCCACTATGTAACCATAATATGTGTCCTTTCCCCTCTCGGTTGTTGCATCAAAGCGGACACCGCTGTTTTGGTTGGTGCTCTTTTGATCTTGGACAATCGTGTAAAATGTATTTCCATTTATCTCGTATCCTTTGTAAATCAATACAGTCGAAGATGGTCCCCTGGACAACAAGTACAACTCATCACAAACAGTGTTGTCACCTCTGAGACGTGTTTCCAACCAACTGCTGAAAGTCCTGATGTGTTCACGTGTAATCCAGTCGTCGCACTGCTCCGGGTGTTTGGAGCGCAGACTGTTCTTGTGTTCATCGACATACGGGGTCACCAATGTAGAGTTCTGTAGAACTGTGTAGTGTGCTTGAGACCAAGAATAACCGTCCCTGCATATTATTGAGTCCCTTCCAGGCGTGCCTTTTCCAGTCAGTCTGCCCTCGTACCGCGATTTAGGGAGACCTATCTTATTAAGGCCAGGAATGAAGTCAACACAAAACCCGATGACATCCTCTGTTTGATGGCCCATGGAGATGCTTCCTTCTGGTCTGGCGCGGTTACGGACATATTTCTTTAGGACTCCCATGAACCTCTCAAAGGGGAACATATTGTGTAGAAATACGGGCCCCAGAATGACAATCTCGTCGACTAGATGAACTAGGACGTGTGTCATGATATTGAAGAAGGATGGTGGGAACACAAGCTCGAAACTGACAAGACATTGCGCCACATCACTCCTTAGCCTTGGTACGATTTCTGGATCGATCACCTTCTGAGAGATTGCATTGAGGAATGCACATAGTTTCACAATGGCTAATCGGACGTTTTCCGGTAGAAGCCCCCTCAATGCAACCGGAAGCAGTAGCGTCATAATCACATGGCAGTCATGAGACTTTAGGTTCTGGAACTTTTTCTCTGCCATATTTATTATTCCCTTTATATTCGACGAGAAGCCAGTCGGGACCTTCATACTGAGAAGGCATTCAAAGAAGATTTCTTTCTCTTCTTTCGTAAGAGCATAGCTGGCAGGACCTTCATACTGCTTCGGAGGGATGCCGTCTTTTTCGTGCAAACGTTGCAGGTCCTCCCGTGCCTCAGCTGTATCTTTTGTCTTTCCATACACGCCCAAGAAGCCTAGCAGGTTCACGCAAAGGTTCTTCGTCACGTGCATCACGTCGATTGAAGAGCGGACCTCTAGGTCTTTCCAGTAGGGTAGGTCCCAAAATATAGATTTCTTCTTCCACATGGGTGCGTGTCCCTCATCGTCATTCGGAACAGCTAGTGCGCCGGGGCCCTTTCCGAAGATTACGTGTAAATCATTGACCATAGCAAGTACGTGATCACCGGTACGCATGGCGGGCTTCTTCCGGTGATCTGCCTCGCCTTTGAAATGCTTGCCTTTCTTTCGACATTGATGGTTGGTCGGAAGAAATCGACGATGGCCCAGGTACACATTCTTCCTGCACTTGTCCAGGTATATACTTTCAGTGTCATCTAAACAGTTTTTTCTTCTTCAACTAAATTTAACCTCTCGACAATAGGTTCCATCTTGATCTTGTGATCATCGATAACTTCCGCAACATGCAACTCCAATTCCATCTTCTCCTCCTCCATTTTTTCCAATTTTTTCTTTAACGAAATGTTTTCCTCTTCAACTAAATTTAACCTCTCCACAAGAGGGTCGGTTGGAATTTCCAGTTCAACTACCTCCTAGACATAATAAAACATCTATGCATGTCAGGTTGGTCGGCATAACTATCATAAGCACTAAAACAAATAGTTATAAATTAAAGATAATATACCACATCCGAATCGTAGACCGGACGAGGGCCCACGTGGGCGGATATCAAAACCATCGCACTATATAATAACAAGCAATAATAAACGTAAGAAAATTAGACAAATATCTATCTAAAGCAATAATAAAAGTAAGAAAAGCATGGACATAACAAGAGGCTCACCACGGTGGTGCCGGTGACGAGATCGGCGGGGGCGATCGACGGCGGCGAAGACGGGGACGGGACGTGACGGACCGCTAAACCTAGACAAATCTCGAAGAAAATAGAGCTTCGAGAGGAGAAAAGCTTAACTAGTGTGGCTCGGGCATTCCACCGAACATGTTGTGTGCATAGGAGGTGAGCTAGAGCACCACTAACCCCTCTCCCCCTCGGCCAGAACAAAAACAGAGCAGTGAGCTCTGCTCTTGAGTGAGGGGGTATATATAGGCAACTCACTGGTCCCGGTTGGTGCTACAAACCGGGGCTAAAGGGGTGCCTTTGGTCCCGGTTCATAAAACAAACCGGGACTAATAGTGGTGGGCCAGGAGCAAGAGCCATTGGTCCCGGTTTTTAGCTCCAACCGGGACCAATAGGTCCAGACGAACCGGGACCAATGGCCCACGTGGCCCGGCCGGCCCCCTGGGCTAACGAACCGGGTCCAGTACCCCTATTGGTCCCGGTTCTAGATTGAACCGGGGCTAATGGGCTGGACCAATGCCCTGTTTTCTACTAGTGATAGGACTTCTAGTTTTTATGATTTGGAGGATTTTACATACGTGCACACACAGGATCACGTGCGTGGAAAATTCTGAGCCCAAAAAGGGTCGTCTTGGCCCTCAAAAATGGCCTGCAGGATTGGAAAAAATGAAAGTTATCGGAATTACAGCTCAAATTTTGATGAGCCGGCATATCACTTTGGTGTTCAGGTCCTGGGCGCCCCACCCATGTATGGATACAATAGGGTGTTAGGCCAACTCTCGCGAAGAAACGGTGATCAAAGAAAATACAAAAATCAACCTAGAGTCCGAATTGATCGAGACTCTCAAAGCAAGTGAGAACAAGCTCCGATTTCGTCATTTTCATAGGCGTTGGAAAGCTATTGGGGAATTGAGGTGATAGGACTTCTAGTTTTTACGATCTGGAGGATTTTACATACGTGCACATGTAGGATCACGTGCGCGGAAAATTTTGAGCCCAAAAAGGGTCGTCTTGGCCCTCAAAAATGGCCTGCAGGATTGGAAAAAATGAAAGTTATCGCAATTACAGCTCAAATTTTGATGAGCCGGCATATCACTTTGGTGTTCAGGTCCTTGGCGCCCCACCCATGTATGGATACAATAGGGTGTTAGGCCAACTCTCGCGAAGAAACGGTGATCAAAGAAAATACAAAAATCAACCTAGAGTCCGAATTGATCGAGACTCTCAAAGCAAGTGAGAACAAGCACCGATTTCGTCGTTTTCATAGGCGTTGGAAAGCTATTGGGGAATTGAGGTGATAGGACTTCTAGTTTTTACGATCTGGAGGATTTTACATACGTGCACACACAGGATCACGTGCGCAGAAAATCGTGAGACCAAAAAGGGTCGTCTTGGCCCTAAAAAATGGCCTGCAGGATTGGAAAAAATGAAAGTTATCGCAATTACAGCTCAAATTTTGATGAGCCGGCATATCACTTTGGTGTTCAGGTCCTTGGCGCCCCATCCATGTATGGATACAATAGGGTGTTAGGCCAACTCTCGCGAAGAAACGGTGATCAAAGAAAATACAAAAATCAACCTAGAGTCCGAATTGATCGAGACTCTCAAAGCAAGTGAGAACAAGCACCGATTTCGTCGTTTTCATAGGCGTTGGAAAGCTATTGGGGAATTGAGGTGATAGGACTTCTAGTGTTTACGATCTGGAGGATTTTACATACGTGCACACACAGGATCACGTGCGCGGAAAATTTTGAGACCAAAAAGGGTCGTCTTGGCCCTCAAAAATGGCATGCAGGATTGGAAAAAATGAAAGTTATCGCAGTTACAGCTCAAATTTTGATGAGCCCGCATATCACTTTGGTGTTCAGGTCCTTGGCGCCCCACCCATGTATGGATACAATAGGGTGTTAGGCCAACTCTCGCGAAGAAACGGTGATCAAAGAAAATACAAAAATCAACCTAGAGTCCGAATTGATCGAGACTCTCAAAGCAAGTGAGAACAAGCACCGATTTCGTCGTTTTCATAGGCGTTGGAAATCTATTGGGGAATTGAGGTGATAGGACTTCTAGTGTTTATGATCTGGAGGATTTTACATACGTGCACACACAGGATCACGTGCACGGAATATTTTGAGACCAAAAAGGGTCGTCTTGGCCCTCAAAAATGGCATGCAGGATTGGAAAAAATGAAAGTTATCGCAATTACAGCTCAAATTTTGATGAGCCGGCATATCACTTTGGTGTTCAGGTCCTTGGCGCCCCACCCATGTATGGATACAATAGGGTGTTAGGCCAACTCTCGCGAAGAAACGGTGATCAAAGAAAATACAAAAATCAACCTAGAGTCCGAATTGATCGAGACTCTCAAAGCAAGTGAGAACAAGCACCGATTTCGTCGTTTTCATAGGCGTTGGAAAGCTATTGGGGAATTGAGGTAATAGGACTTCTATTTTTATGATCTGGAGGATTTTACATACGTGCACACACAGGATCACATGCGCGGAAAATTTTGAGACCAAAAAGGGTCGTCTTGGCCCTCAAAAATGGCCTGCAGGATTGGAAAAAATGAAAGTTATCGCAATTACAGCTCAAATTTTGATGAGCCGGCATATCACTTTGGTGTTCAGGTCCTTGGCGCCCCACCCATGTATGGATACAATAG
Source organism: Secale cereale (assembly GCA_902687465.1). Lineage (NCBI taxonomy): Eukaryota > Viridiplantae > Streptophyta > Magnoliopsida > Poales > Poaceae > Secale > Secale cereale. The sequence continues at coordinate 46,692,798 of LR738715.1, forward strand.
GGTGTTAGGCCAACTCTCGCGAAGAAACGGTGATCAAAGAAAATACAAAAATCAACCTAGAGTCCGAATTGATCGAGACTCTCAAAGCAAGTGAGAACAAGCACCGATTTCGTCGTTTTCATAGGCGTTGGAAAGCTATTGGGGAATTGAGGTGATAGGACTTCTAGTGTTTACGATCTGGAGGATTTTACATACGTGCACACACAGGATCACGTGCGCGGAAAATTTTGAGACCAAAAAGGGTCGTCTTGGCCCTCAAAAATGGCTTGCAGGATTGGAAAAAATGAAAGTTATCGCAATTACAGCTCAAATTTTGATGAGCCGGCATATCACTTTGGTGTTCAGGTGTCGGTGTACTAAGGTAGGGGTACCCTAGTACCCCAACTTGTGCACGGGCAGCGGCAGCTCCCCGCGGCAGGGTTCACCACGCGCTTGCCGGAGACCTTCCTGACCCTTATCTAGCCATTCAAAAACAAAGTATACAAGACAGAAGACCAAGACCCCGGCAAGAGGAGCTTGCCGGGAAGGCCGTCCCAGGCTCGAGATTGCTTAACTAGCACGAGGCCCTGGCAAGAGGAGCTTGTCAGGACGAATAGAAGATTTCATCTTAGAAGACCCGGCAAGGGCTCGGGGAGCGGCAAGCTTCCGGGCCCGGCAAGGTCGAGATCCCCGGCAAGGTGCTTGCCGGGGGAGGTGCGCTGTGTGCCCGCGCTCCAGCTCATCGGCCCACGCGTCGCCCTGGGGCCACTCCAGGGACGCGTGGCGGATGGCTGTGCAGCCTGGGGGACACGGTGGCACTCCACGGCAGAGGATCCATCGCCGTGGCAGACGGAGACGCAACGGCGGGAGCTTTTGGGGTCGACGGCGACGGGCATTAAATGCCCTTGTCCCCCACTGTTAAAGTAGGTATAGACCACTGTTCTGCACTGTAGCTCCACTGTTCCCGCACTGTTACAACTACCACCTCTTTTACATTTTTACCCCTTTCTCCTACGTTGACACCTGTCGGTGACCCCTTGCACTATAAAAGGAGGCCCATGCACAACGTGGAGGGGGTTCGGAACCTAGATCACTCTCACGCTCGGTGTAGCTGCTTCTTCAAGCTCCCGAGCTCTCCAACTTAATACACAACCAAGCAGGAGTAGGGTTTTACGCATCCGTGCGGCCCGAACCTGGGTAAAAACTGCCCGCGCGTCTGCCTCGATCTGCTCTTCGTGCTCCCTCCGCCCTCGTACCGCACAGACAAGGGGCTCCGGTCCCATAGGTGTTCGTGGTGGACAGTTTCCCCCGACACACATTGAGTGCATGGACAACACATAAAACCATTCTGCTTGTTTGCCTCTGCCACATTTAGAAACTCACGCACGCCCTTAATGTACTCGGAGGTGTGTCTGTCACCGTACATCCATTGGCGGTTCATCTGCGTGCATTTATATATAATTAAGTGTGTCAAAAACCATTACAGAACATCATAAATAGATAATTAAGTGACCAAATGGATAAAAGTTCATCATCACATTAAAACCAAAGTACATACATATATATAGTTCTCATCTAACAACATATATAGCTCTCCATACACATCGAAACTATGTAAAACATTTCAACGCGAAAACAAATGCTATCATAATCGCAACCAAGGTAACAATTGATCCAACGGCATAATGATACCAAGCCTCGGTATTAATGGCATATTTTCTAATCTTTTTAATCTTCAACCGCATTGCATCCATCTTGATCTTGTGATCATCGATGACATCCGCAACATGCAACTCCAATATCATCTTCTCGTCCACAATTTTTTTTATTTTTTCCTTCAAGAATTTGTTTTCTTCTTCAACTAAATTTAACCTCTCGACAATAGGGTCCATCTTGATCTTGTGATCATCGATAACTTCCGCAACATGCAACTCCAATTCCATCTTCTCCTCCTCCATTTTTTCCAATTTTTTCTTTAACGAAATGTTTTCCTCTTCAACTAAATTTAACCTCTCCCCAAGAGGGTCGGTTGGAATTTCCGGTTCAACTACCTCCTAGACATAATAAAACATCTATGCATGTCAGGTTGGTCGGCATAACTATCATAAGCACTAAAACAAATAGTTATAAATTAAAGATAATATACCACATCCGAATCGTAGACCGGACGAGGGCCCACGTGGGCGGATATCAAAACCATCGCACTATATAATAACAAGCAATAATAAACGTAAGAAAATTAGACAAATATCTATCTAAAGCAATAATAAAAGTAAGAAAAGCATGGAAATAACAAGAGGCTCACCACGGTGGTGCCGGTGACGAGATCGGCGGGGGCGATCGACGGCGGCGAAGACGGGGACGGGACGTGACGGACCGCTAAACCTAGACAAATCTCGAAGAAAATAGAGCTTCGAGAGGAGAAAAGCTTAACTAGTGTGGCTCGGGCATTCCACCGAACATGTTGTGTGCATAGGAGGTGAGCTAGAGCACCACTAACCCCTCTCCCCCTCGGCCAGAAAAAAAAACAGAGCAGTGAGCTCTGCTCTTGAGTGAGGGGGTATATATAGGCAACTCACTGGTCCCGGTTGGTGCTACAAACCGGGGCTAAAGGGGTGCCTTTGGTCCCGGTTCATAAAACAAACCGGGACTAATAGTGGTGGGCCAGGAGCAAGAGCCATTGGTCCCGGTTTTTAGCTCCAACCGGGACCAATAGGTCCAGACGAACCGGGACCAATGGCCCACGTGGCCCGGCCGGCCCCCTGGGCTAACGAACCGGGTCCAGTACCCCTATTGGTCCCGGTTCTAGATTGAACCGGGGCTAATGGGCTGGACCAATGCCCTGTTTTCTACTAGTGAGGGAGGGTTCCATTTAAAATATCAAGATTGTGCGGTGTAAATAAAAGTAACAATTAAATTTCACATTGACTAGGAAAAATCACCTCATATTAAATCAAAGACCTAGTAAATGATATAAAATTTTCTAAATATTGAGGGGAGGGATAAAACAAATCCAGTTTGGGACACGTGCTCCGTAAATATATCAAAAGGGAGTTCAAAGACGGTTGGATTGAATGGACTTGGTTATGATGATCATCTCATCATGTGATGTAATCTGCCTTATTGAATAAATAAATAACACGTGGCAACCTTAAAAAAACATGTTAAACTTCTTCTTTTTTTAAGGGGGGGATTGTTGCCACTTTATTCATCAATTAAGGGCTCGTCAGAGGCAAACTCCAAGCTGATACACTCTGGATACACATGGAACCAAGTCTTACATAATGATTTCAGGCAACCCTCTCTAGCTAAGACATGTGCAACCTTGTTCGCGGAACTCTATAACTTACAAAAGAACCAAGCAAGTATTTTATTTCCTCGATCAGTTGCCCATTCGCCGATTAGTCCTTGTGCTCATTCTGTAGTTTGCTCGCCGCCACCTGTGAGTCCGTCTCGAGAATGATTTTCTGGACGTTAAGTTCCATAGCCAAGACGATAGCTCTCCGACAGGACAGAAGCGATTCTCAGCCACTTCGGCATCCTGGCTGTTCTCAGGGACAACAATGGCGAATTCTTGATGGGATGCTGTCATTTTTTTCCTTCCCACCCAGGAAAAACATGTTAAACATCTTTTCACGTATTTTTTTGCCTCACATTGAAAAAAAAATCCTTCCACACAAAATAAAGAACAAATTGTCTTAACAAATACACCTTGTTGTACACGTCCACCACTTCACCACCAAGAATTATTAAATGAAGCCCTCCAATGCAAGGCAACAAGGAGGAAAAAAAGATGATAACCACAAGCAACTAAAATCACCAGACACCACAAAAATCCTATGGCCAGAGCCACAAAGGTCCAACACATGGAGATAGCCAAAAATTGTTCAAGCAAGAGTCCAATTCCTACCTCGAAGGATCCAAACCCTAGCCCATCCATCCCCATCCATCCCCCCCTGCGGCTGAGGCCTCGCCACCCACCAACCCGACGGAATCCGGTCCTCCTCAACCCTCGGCCTCGCCACTACTCCCGGAGGGAGACCCGAGACCAATAAACAAACCCGCCGCCGCAAAAGACTCGATTTTTATTCCGCCTCGGCTGCTGCTGCCAGGAGCCGCCGCCCGCCGCCTCCTTCCGTCGTCCGGCCGCGCGCGGCGGCATGGCGCTCCTCATCCGCGCGCCGCTCACCTCCTTCGACGACTCCGGCGACGACGGCGACGGAGAAGGGTACGCCTCCTCGCTCTCCTCCGGCGCCGCGTCCCCGTACCGCTCGCCCTCGACCTCGCCCCCCGAGGCCCCCCGCGCGCTCCCCGTGCTCGGCGCCGTTCTTGGCGCGCCGCGGGTGGCCGCGCAGCTCTCGTCCTCCACGGACGACGAGGCCGACCTGTTCGACGACGCCGCCGGCTCGTCCGGGGACGAGGTGCTCGAGGAGGTCTCCAACGGCTTCTTCCGCGTCGCCCGGGTGCCCCCGCCGCCGCCCTCCCCCTCCTCGGACGAGGCCACGGCCCCCTCGCCCCCCGCTTCCGCGTCTTCCGGGGGCGGCTCCTCCGCGTCCTCCGGGGAGAGCGAGTACTTCGGCGCCGCGGAGGGGGCCTCGGAGGAGGAGGCAGCCGCCGCCGACGTGTTCGTCGACGCCGGAGCGGGGAGCGGCCTGGAGGAGGATGGCGGCGCCTTTGCGGCCTCCGCGGTCGCCGAGGGCTCGCTGGATGGGAGTTTCGTCAGCTCCATGAGCGTGCTGGATGACGGCGCTGCGTTCAGTGATTTGGTGAATCTCTCGGGTATTTCCTTGATGAATGGTGGTAAACAGGGAGCTGAGGATTCTGGTGCTGAGGCTGTCGACGGCGTGGAGCCTGAGCCTTCCATTGGTGACGCTGGTGGCACCCGCATTGTGGATGCTTCGGACGGGGATGCTGGGGGCTCTCAGCAGGAGGAAGTTGTCGTGGAATTGCCTCCTGGACTGAATTCTACTCAAGAAGAAGAAGATGCTGGTCTTGATGAAGTTCGCAATGCTGACTCTAATGCAAAAGATACCACACCCAAGCATGAGGCTGCTGAATTGCCTCATGTGGTCAGTTCCACAGAAGCAGAAGCTACTGGTTCTGAAATTCACAATGCTGATTCTGATGCAGAAAATTACACGCCCAAGCATGAGGTCAGTTCTACAGAAGCAGAAGGTACTGACCCTGAAGTTTGCAATGCTGACTCTGATGCAGAAGATAACACACCAAAGCCTGAAGTTGTCACACATTCTGAAGATGCAAGTCCTGAACATGTTGCCACAAGGGATGCAACTGTTGAGCCTGCGGAAGTTCATACCAATGTTGATAGCTCACAGTTTACTGTTGAAGGTGGTCATCATATGGTGGATGGTGAAACTGATGGCGATTATGAACCTTCTGATGAACCTGCATCTGCACCAATCATTGGGACAAACGTTGCTTTGGAATCTCCTGGAAAAGAAATGGAGGACAGTGTGCCTGCCTCCAAGGGTGCACGCTTCGGTTTGGATGATTCAGATGAGGATCAGCTGGATGACGATTATGAAGTTGAGGAGTTGAGCGGAAAGGAGACCGAGCTTTTTGATTATGCAGCTTTAGCTGAGCTTCTCAGGGCGGCAAACAGATCACCTGCACAGGGCAAGGCCAAGGTGTTTCCAGTTGAAACCTCTGATCCCATCCAACCGTCCCATACCGTGGTCGGTGTCCCTAGGACAAGTGTGGCTTCTACTCATGTGGTGGATGCAGTTGCTGACCCGGAGAGCACCATGACTGATGAGGAGAAGAAGTTGTACATAAAGGTGGACATGGCACGAATCAAGTATCTGCGTCTTGTGTACAGATTAGGGTATGACACTGAGCATCAGGTCCCTGTACAAGTGTTATATCGCCTCAGTCTCGTTGAAGGCTTCAGGCGCATAAGGATGGCAAACCATTCCTCTGAGCTTGAGAATGCCTGGAGCAGGGCTTTGCAGCTTGAGGCAGAGGGTATAGATGACTTGGAATTCTCCTGCAATGTATTGGTCCTTGGGAAGACAGGGGTGGGAAAGAGTGCAACAGTAAACTCCATCTTTGGCGAGGATAAATCCAAAACAAATGCTTTTCTACCAGCAACATGTTCCGTGAAGGAGATTACTGGAGTTGTTGGTGGTGTTAAATTTCGTGTCATTGACACTCCAGGGCTTGGGACTACAGTTAGGGATGAAAAATCAAACAGGAAAATGCTCAAGTCTGTTAAGAAGTATATCAAGAAATGCCCCCCTGACATTGTTTTGTATGTTGATCGGATCGATACCCAACGGCAAGGTGCTGACGACCTATCCCTATTGCAATGTATTACCAGTGTCCTAGGCCTGCCAATATGGTCGAAGGCCATTATCACTCTTACTCACTCAGCAGCAGATCCTCCTCCTGAAGGACCTAGTGGCTCCCCAATTAACTATGAGATGATTGTGACCCATCGGACTCATGCGCTTCAGCAAAGCATCAGACAGACCACTAATGATCCTCGGATTGAGAATCCAGTTGCTCTTGTGGAAAATCATCACCTTTGTCGGAGGAACATGGAGGGCGAAAAGGTGCTTCCAAATGGCCTTATCTGGAAGCGTCTGCTCCTCCTCCTGTGCTACTCACTGAAGATGGTGGCTGAGATTGATACTCTTTCAACCCGCCGTGCTGCTTCTCCAAGCCTCTTTGATCTCCGTCTCCCGATGCCTCCACTTCCTTACTTCTTATCATCTTTGTTGCAATCTAGAGAGCACCCCAGGCGTGCAAATGAACAGAAGGTTGAGAGTGTGGACTCAGATGTTGATCCTGATGAATTGGACGAGGATCAAGATGATGAAGAATATGATCAGCTTCCTCCCTTCAAGCCATTAAGTAAATCACAGGTTGCAAAACTCTCCAAAGAGCAGCAGAAACTGTATTTCGATGAGTATGACTACCGAACCAAGCTTCTTCAGAAGAAGCAGTTGAAGGAACAGCGCAGAAGATTAAAGGAAATGAAGAAGAGTGAGGGCAATGATAATGATGTACTTGTGGACAATGATCAACCTGATGACGAGTATGACAACGATAGATCTCTTATGCCAGACTGGGCCTTGCCATCTTCATTTGATTCTGATGATCCAGTATACCGCTATCGGTGTCTCGAGCCTGCAGCAAACCTTCTGGCACGTGCTGTTACCAACCCTGAAGGATGGGATCATGACTGTGGGTTTGACGGTGTGAGCCTCCAATACAGCCATGAAGTTGCCAAAGCATTTCCAGCTTCTATGTGGGTCCAAGTTAACAAGGACAAGAGGGAATTCACCATTCATTCGGAGTCCTCAATATCAGCTAAGCATAGCGAGTATGCTTCAACCCTTGCAGGCTTTGACATACAAACCATGATGGACCAGCTTGCTTACACTCTCAGGGGGGAAACCAAGTTCAGGAACACCAAGAACAATGCCACTACTGGAGGTCTGTCCATGACTTTAGCAGGAAACACCATGATAACTGGAATGAAGTTTGAAGACAAGCTTTCAGTTGGTAATTGGCTAACGCTGGTAGCACACGCTGGTGCTGTGTCCATGAAAGGCGATACTGCTCATGGCCTGAATGTGGTGCTGAACCTACTTCAAAAAGACTATCCCGTTATGGGCCTAGGCCTTGCAACTTTGGGTGCATCACTGGTAAGGTGGCATAAAGAATGGACTACGGCTGCAAACTTGGATACCCAGTTCTCCGTGGGAAGGACTTCAAACATGGGAGTTCATGTTGATGTGAACAACAAGCTAACTGGACGAGTGAGCATCAAGGCCAACAGTTCAGAGCATCTGACGATTGCTCTATTAGGTGTCTATTCGATGGAAATGTATGTGTGGAACAGGATGCATCCTCGTGCAGATCCGAATAATGAGTAGCACTGGTTAGTTCTGTAGTTTTGATTTCCTAATATTTTTATCCCTATCCCTCTTGTTAGTTTCCAGTTGTTCTATTAAACCACTGTTGAAGTTTCTCCTGTTCCTTATTGTGTCTCTATTTGTGTTGACATAGCTGTAGAATTTATGCACATGTATGTGGCAAATAACACCACAGAGTAGATGCCTATGATTTTGTTGTTCATGCTGGTGATAAATATTTCTGGTACTTATATTCATGAAAAGTTTGCAATTTCGTTGCGCAACTGTCTACCTGTTCAGATATTGTGTGTGAGATTATCCTTTGGTTCTCTCTAGCCTTCCATCCATTGTCTACCAGTTCAGACAATATATAGAAATGTGTAAAGATGGCAATCTAATAATGCATAGATAACACCACATATTCACCCTTTATGCCCGGAAGTAGGGAGTCCAGTCATATTTGAGCAATGGGCTAAAACCCCCTTTCAAAAAGAGAAGGTCAACCCTCCTGGAGACGGTTTTAGGCCAATAGCGCTTTGCCATGTGTCCCCAAAATTGACTGCATCAACCAGGAGACAACACCGCTGGATCTGGCATTTGTCATACACAGATAGGAGGTAATGTTAGCGGAGTATTACCCCGCTGGGGGTGGTGTTGTGGCGACAGATCAAGCGGTCTGAAAAGTACAGGTAATGAGGGTGCAGATGCTACTGGAAGCCAAATTACTTCCTTTTTTGCTGGGAGCCAAATTACTTCTGTTTGTGGGAAATCAGCTGCCAAGGGGTCCGGCAGCATGTGCGTCTGAATGATGCTCACTGATGGCATAGCTACATGAAAAATTGAAAACCCCAAAGTAAGATAGCAGATATCTGAGCTTGCACAGTTTTCCTTTCTATTTTTTGCTCACTTGGAAAGTTTAAATCAAAATTTACTGCATTTTTAGTCATCTCTTTTATTTTTTTCTGTGGTGAAATCAAGTTGAAGGAGGCTGCTATTCTGCATTACATGACAATGTTCTCGGACTAATTTTCAAGAAGGCATAGGTGTGTGGCTGCAAGCCAACTGAGGATGTGAAGCATGTCTTATCTTGGAGTTTGACAGATTGGTAAGTCATCTTATTCCTCCTCCAGCTGTACAAGATCTGACCACGCGGCATCCCTGAAACATTTGTTGTTGACCCATGGTTACCCTGTCAGACATATAATGCATATTTCCTGATTGAAGTGGTACCAAGTACTTAAACAAGTGGTAAGCATGTGTTTAGTTGAATCCATATTCCTCCTCCAGCTGTACAAGATCTGACCTTTCTTTTGGCTGCTGAATTTTCTTTCCTCTAATGACTAGGCGTGTGATTTATTTCCTAGGTACTCCTCCCCTAATATTGTGAACATGCCAGTCAGACAAGCTGTTTAAGTTGCATTGTCTGTATGTTTGTGTACTCGGCCTTTGCCCGAGTTACGCCGAATGTTTAAAAACATGAAGAATGACGTGTCGTAGATACCACATATATAATTCCACCGTGGTAGTTAACCTTTCGAAAAGTTAGTTCTTGTAGTTCTAACGCTGATGTTGGTTCACATTCCTTTTGGTGATTTATCTTACGGTCTGTTGTCCAATCTACAGATGCGGAAAGACGGTTGAATCAGATGCTCGGAGGACCCAGGCCTTGGAGCTGTTCGGCAAGCAAGTTCCACGGGAAACCCGAGCCACACCTGGGTTGCAGAAATCGCATTCGCTCGCCAATTTGTTCTACTCACTCAGCCATAGGGCAATGTGTGGTGTTGCAATTTTCTATGAATTGCAAAAAGTGTGAATGTTTTTTTACTCATATTATCTGTTTTTTGTTGTTGTGGAGATATTGGTTTCTGAGCCGTGAAACCGAATATCAGATTCCAACGCTCACCACTGAGGCCTCCGGAGGGAAGGATGCTGTAGTGAAAAGTTCTTTTTTCTCCCCCTGTTGAACTGTACTGAATATTCAAACGTACTGTGAGATCGGAGGGAGTACATTGCTGTAATTTTTTATGATCAAATATGTTTTGATGATCAAATATGTATTTCTAGCACACACTATCCGCTATAAGTTCATGATTTTGTCTTCTTCATGATAGGAGGTGTTTGGTTCTTTGGCCGGTAACCCATCGTTAATGGTAACAGGTCATGGGGGATCGAAGCGGTAACAGTCCATTTGTTGGTTTGTTTGGCACATGTCAGTAACGTTATCAGATACCTTTACAGTGTTTGGTATGGCACTGTTATCTAAATATGTCAGACAACTTTCACATATGGAACCAGTTTTCACGTGCAATTTTGACAAGGTTTTCACATACATTTCATAGGTGCCAGTGCACATGCAGAACCAATTTTCACATGCAATTTTGACAAGGTTTTCACATACATTTCACAGGTGCTCCACTAGCACACATTCAAACTCATCAAACAAGTACATAATTTTAAAATATTTTTGCATTCATCCAAGACATCCTTTAACCAGATTTTGACACCACTTCTAAAATGCATATTAACTCATTAATACAAACTCAGAATTCGACGACAATTCGAGATAAACTACATAACTAGTCCCCAAAATTATTTTGTAAGGCAAGTTCAAAGGCAAATTTCAGATTCTTGCAAAGTAGCTTTTCCACCGACCATTCCTCCCATCTGCCACACCAACGATCTTTTTTAATCAACGGTGCTTCTTTTTCTCATCTGCCAAAATAAGCAGGAGTTATATAAGAAATAAAGAAACAGACAAGAGGCAACCACTAATCCAAAAATTATTCTGTTATTCACTAGCAAATCACTTGGCCTAGAAATACAATCAAGAACTCTAATGATAATTTACTTGACACATATTTAAGCAAATGCTTATTATCCATGTTCATTGTAACTTAACATCTCATGATAAGCTTGTCAAGTAGAGATTGGATGGAACATATACTACGAATGTCAAGCAGATATTGGATGGAACATATACTACAAATGTCAAGCAAAAGCAACAAGTTAACTAGACAATGCAAATGCATATACCAACAGCAAGTCAAGTAGAGGATGCAGATGCATATATTAGCAGCTAGTCAAGTAGAGATTGCAAATGCATATAGCAGCTAGCCAAGCAGAGATTACAGATTCATATAGCAGCCAACCAATCAGAGGTAGATGTTATCAAAGCAGATAAGTGTTTAGCAAAAGAGATTGTGGAGTTTAGGAAAAGGATACCGGAGAGCATTTTTAGGACATACTCCCTCCTCAGATTTTCTGGAAGCGCAAGCATCATGTTCATCTGATCTGGAGCTTTAGCAAATACGGTTGCAGACTCAACGATCTCGCTCCCGGTAAAGCTAAGCCTAGCCAATTCACTAATAGCCTTCTCTTTTGATTTCCGTTGAGGATCCTCTTGTGCTGCTTCTCGTGTCATTGATGCTGAGAATGATGCTGCCATTGTACCCACATACCGTGTCACATTGTTCAACTGGCTATTGACATCTTGAAGCTTCGCTACAAAGGGATCACTTGGTCCTGTCACCCTCTTTGGCCTTGGTTCCTTCCTCTGCCTCTTGGAACTAGTTCCATCCATAGTGCGAGTATCAACAGACCGTCTAGCTGTCCCTGTTGAGATCAAGTCCTCTTACTCATGTTCCTCCCCGTTGCATGTCCTTGCCATAACTAGCAGCTGATTGCTCAAAGTATGGAAATGGGACACCATACAACCCCTTTGCCTCATTGTGAATCTACAAGTTTAAAAACAATAAGGAACTTAGTCTCCCATAGAAATGCAACAAATATACAAGAAGGCAACACGCAATAATAGAAACAATAAGCCAGGAAAGGTACATCATCTTCCGGTTAACAACAGGAATGTGCACATCAACACTACAATAACAATAACAAGGCAGCATGCAATTCAACATTACAACGCTACAACAGGAATGTGCACAACCACACTACAATAATAATAACAAGGCAGCAAACAATCCAACATTAACAAGGAGTTCAGTTTTAGTGGGTGAAGTGATCTACCTTACAATGTACTTCATACTGTGCCTTCTCACATTGAATCATCTTCCAGTTTCCATCCCATGTGAAACCACTTTTGGATATCATCACTTCAAGAGCTCCAATTTTTTTTCCTAAAGTGCCTCACTCTTGACTCAATGTGCAGAATTGCAGAGATACCACAACCCGGGCACTTTTCAGCAAGGTGCTTCTCTAATATCACCAGGTATCCATTTTTGAAGCTACCATCTGCCTTCCACCTTGGATCCAAAGACAACTCATATAAGGCTAGTGATACGTCTCCAACGTATCTATAATTTTTGCTTGTTCCGTGTTATTATATGATCAATCTTGGATGTTTAACAACTATTTTATATCAACTTTATATCATTTTTTGGACTAACCTATTGACATAGTGCCAAGTGCCAGTTGCTGTTTTTTTCTTGTTTTTGTACTTCGCAGAAAATCCATATCAAACGGAGTCCAAACACAGCGAAACTTTTTGATATTTTTTTCTGGACCAAAAGACAACCAATGGGCCAAAGAAGTAGCCAGGGGTGGCCCGTGGGGACCAGAACCCACCAGGGTGCGCCCAGGAGCCCAGGTGCGTCCTAATGGGTTGTGCCCCCCACGGTGGCCTCCCACACCGCCTCTCAGCTCTATAAATACCGCAATATTCCGGAAACCCTAGGGGAGTCGACGAAATTTTGTTCTAGCCACCGCATGTTCTAGAACCACGAGATCCAATCTAGAGCCCTTCTCCGACACTCCGTCGAAGGGGAACACGATCACGGAGGGGTTCATTATCCTCATTGGTGCCTCTCCGATGATGTGTGGGTCGTTCACCACAGACCTATGGGTCCATAGGCAGTAGCTAGATGGCTTCTTCTCTCTTTTTGATTCTCAATACAATGGTCTCTTGGAGATCTATTTGATGTAATGACTTTTGCGGTGTGTTTGTTTGGATCCGATGAATTGTGAGTTTATGATCAGATTTGTCTTGCTTTAATATCCATACTTGATTGTTATAGCCTCATATTTCTTCTCTGATATTTTGGTTTTGTTTGGCCAAATTCATCTATTTATTTTGCAATGGGAAAAGGTGCTTTGTGATGGGTTCGATCTTGCGGTGTCCTTTTCCAGTGACAGAGGGGGTAGCAAGGCACACATGTATCATCGCCATTAAGGATAAAACGATGGGGTTTATTCCTACATGAATAGATCTTGACTACATCATGTCATCGTTCTGACTGCATTACTCCATTTCTCCATAAACTTAATACACTAGATGCATGCTGGACAGCGGTCGATGTGTGGAGTAATAGTAGTAGATGTAGGTAGGAGTCGGTCTACTAATTTTGGACGTGATGCCTATATCAATGATCATTGCCGTGGATATTGTCATAACTATTCGCTTTTCTATCAATTGCCCAACAGTAATTTGTTTACCCACCTGTGACGCCCGGATAATCAAGCTATAGTAACCCTCTAGTAATGATGCCTTTTCACCGATGTTACTGTTGTTACTCTTGCGTTAGTCGAGAACGATTCAAAATTTAAATTTAAAACAAAGTCAAATAAATAAAAGTTCTCAAAAATCAAAATAAAATGTTCTAGAGGTGACAAACAAATCAAAAGTAATTATGGTGAAGAAATCAACATTTTACAAAGTATGTAAATGTCCTAAAATAAATAGAACACTGGCTATAACAATTAATTAAATGCCCTTTTCTTTTCCTTTGATTTATCAAAGTAATTTATGTAAGAGTGAAACTTTTGTGACACAGGGCTAATCTAAAGCACTAGTTTAGGTGTTGGTATCATATTTTTATAAAACTAAAATATGCTAATAGTAAAATAAAACAATAAAGAAAAATGAAAAAGAAAAGACAAAAGGAAACCATAAAAAAATAAAGAAAACCCCCACCCCCTGGCCCAACTGGACCAATCGGCCCACCGGCCCAGGCGCACCCCTCCTCTCCTCTCCTGTTCATGAACCACCATGTGGCCATGGCCGATGCCCGACACGGCACCGACCGTCGTCGGGGCGGCCATCCGCCGGCAGCCCCACTCCTATAAGGTCTCCCCCGGCGCCAAACCCTAACCCCTCTCTCCACATCCCCTCCTCGATCTGGACCCCGCCCCCGAGCTCCTCATCATCTTGCGCTCGTCCCCGTCCCCTTTCACTGCTCGTCGTCTTCACCGCACCGGCACCGCCCCGTCGCAAGTCGTCCTCGTCCCCACCTCCGCCAAGCCTCGTCGACGAGCTCACATGCTTCGTCTCTACCCCTCCCCCTCTTCGTCGAACAAACGTGAGCCAAGATGGCGGCACAACACCGACCTGACCTCCTTCATCCTCCCCGGACCTTCATCCGCCGTCGTGGACTTCGGCCGTCTCAAGTCGTCCCCGGGCCTTCTCTGCAACGGCAGTGAGCCTCGCATCCTCCCTGTCTCTCGGTGCTCTCCTTTGGTAGTCGTAGATCGGCGCCGACGTAATCGTGCTCCGGCCACGCCCGATGGGCCAGCTCGCCTCGTTCCCCGCACGCATAGTGTCGCGCTCGCATCCCTCTGGTCGCGCCTTGCACGCACACCCAAAGACGTTCCGGGCCGCATCTTGGTGCGCACCGTGCGCCCGCTGCCGCCCATCACGCCCCGCCTCTGCTTCCGCTGCAAACTGTTGTCGCTATCGCCGCCTACCGTTTCTGTCGCCATTGTCCGCCTACCGCTGCTCTTGCTGCATGCAGTGGATGCTGCTACTTTGCTGCTGCCGCCCCAGCCCGCGAAAGCGCTGCCCACCGCCGCCCTGGGCCGCCGCTCGCCGCAGCAGCCCCGCTCTGCCTCTGTCGCAATCCCCTCCGCCCCGACGCGCCTGCACCGGCCGACCATGCCTGCCGGGCCGCGCCGGATCCGCCACCATGGCTGCGACTCGCCCCCGCCGGCCTTGCGGGCCGTCCCTGGCCCGCCTCGCGGCGCCGCTCGCCCAGCCGTGGCTGGTGTGGTGTGATACGTCTCCAACGTATCTATAATTTTTGATTGTTCCATGCTATTATTTATGAAGTCTTGGATGTTTAATGGGCTTTATATTACACTTTTATATCGTTTTTGGGACTAACCTACTAACCCAAAGGCCCAGTCCAGATTGCTGTTTTTTTTGCCTGTTTCAGGGTTTTGCAGAAAAAATATATCAAACGGAGTCCAAACGGAATGAAACCTTCGCGAGAGATATTTTTGGAGAAAATCACGCTCGGAGAACTTGAGAACCACGTCAGAAGAGCCACGAGGGGCCCACGAGGGTGGGGGGCGAGCCCCCAGTCTCGTGGGGCCCCCGTGACTCCCCCGGTGTCCTCCTTCCTCCTATATAAGTCTACGTACCCCGAAACCATCAGAAACAGAGAGAAAACCCTAATTCCACCGCCGTAACCTTCTGTTCCCGTGAGATCCCATCTTGGAGCCTGTTCCGGAGCTCCATCGGAGGGGGATCCATCACGGAGTTCTTCAGCATCATCATCATCGCCCTCACCATGAGTTGTGAGTAGTTTACCACAGACCTTCGGGTCCATAGCTAGTATCTAGATGGCTTCTTCTCTCTCTCTGGATCTCAATACAAAGTTGTCCTTGGTCTTCGAGGAGATCTATTCAATGTAATCTCTTTTTGCGGTGTGTTTGTCGAGATCCGATGAATTGTGAGTTTATGATCAAGATTATCTATGAGAAATATTTGGTTCTTCTCTGAACTTTTTATGTGTGCTCATAATATCCTTGCAAGTATCTTCGAATTATTGGTTTGGTTTGGCCTACTAGATCTATAGTTCTTGCAATGGGAGAAGTGCTTGGCTTTGGGTTCAATCTTGTGGTGTCCTTTCCCAGTGATAGTATGGGCAGCAAGGCACGTATTGTATTGTTGCCATCGAGGATAAAAATATGGGGTTTATATCATATTGCTTGAGTTTATCCCTCTACATCATGTCATCTTGCTTAAGGCGTTACTCTGTTCTTATGAACTCAATACACTAGATGCATGCTGGATAGCGGTCGATGTGTGGAGTAATAGTAGTAGTTGCAGAATCGTTTCGGTCTACTTGTCTCGGACGTGATGCCTATATACAATGATCATGCCTAGATAGTCTCATAATTATTCGATTTTCTATCAATTGCTCGACAGTAATTTGTTTACCCGCCGTAGAATATCGCTATCATGAGAGAAGCCACTAGAGAACACTATGGCCCCCCGGGTCTATTCTCAACATATCAATCTACATCTACTTTACTTTTACTGCTTTTTACTTTCTGTTCTTATAAACAAAAATACCAAAAATATAAACTATCATCTCTATCAGATCTCACTTTCGTAAGTGACCGTAAAGGGATTGACAACCCCTTATCGCGTTGGCTGCGAAGTTCTTATTTGTTTGTGCAGGTGCGAGGGACTCGCGCGTGGTCTCCTACTGGATTGATACCTTGGTTCTAAAAAACTGAGGGAAATACTTACGCTACTGTGCTGCATCTCCCTTTCCTCTTTGAGGGAATACAACGCAAGCTCGAGAAGTAGCAAGAAGAATTTCTGGCGCCGTTGCCGGGGAGGCTTACGCAAAAGTCATATACCAAGTACCTATCACAAACCCTTATCCTTCGCATTACATTTATTTGCCTCTCGTTTTCCTCTCCCCCACTTCACCCTTGCCGTTTTATTTGCCCTTCTTCTGCCGTGTGTTTATCGTTCGCTTGCTTCTTGTTTGCTTGTGTGCTGCTTGCTTGCTTGTCATCATGTCTAGCACACCTATCATTATCAACACTCCCGAGAGTGAGGTCCTCAACTTTAAACAAAGGGAGGAAGAAAACTTAAAAGATGCCTGGTATAGAATTTGCAATGCTCAAAATAGATCTAATAGGAAGCTTTCCACTTCCGTGCTTCTTCGCAATTTTTATATTGGCATAACCCCTTGGAATAGGCTTGTTCTTGATACCGTTACCGGAGGAAATTTCTTGGGGAATCATACCCTTAATTCTTATAATGTCCTGATAGATTTATTCGGGCAGCCTTCCACCTAGGAAGAGACTCAAGTTTTTGAGAAAATATGTGAAGTAACAAAGATATTACAAAAGTCTCTTGAACCGCTTAAGAATGTTAGTGGAAATATCCACCTTATGAATATGTTGATTACCCTTTGCAATAAGCGGTTGGATGCCTTAGATTTAAAGATCTCCGAAAATGAAGGGAAACATAAAGAACCTCCCGGATTCGAGCTTGACACCATTAAAAGGGTGAAGATCAATGATGGCAATACCTAGATTTATCTTGTATCGTGCCTAGCTAGGGGCGTAAAACGATAGCGCTTGTTGGGAGGCAACCCAATTTTATATTTTTTGTTTTTTTGCTGTTAGGGAATAAATATTGCATATAGCCTCTTTTTAGATGTGGTTTCATGTTTTGTTTAGTGTTTGTGCCAAGTAGAACCTTTGGGAAGATGTGTGTGAAGTTTATGTGATCTTGCTGTGAAAAACAGAATCGTTAGCGCTCACCAGAATGGTTGTCAGATTTTACTGGAGCGTGCTATTTAGTTGATTCTTTTTTGCAGATGATTAATAGACAAATTCCTCACATTTACCAATTTAGTTTGAATTTTTTGGAGTTACAGAAGTATGCGAAACCTGCAGATTACTACAGACTGTTCTGTTTTTGACAAATTCTGTTTTTCGTGTGTTGTTTGCTTATTTCAATGCATCTATGAGTAATATTTGGAGGTATGAACCATAGAGAAGTTGGAATACAGTAGGTTTAACACCAATATAAACAAAGAATGAATTCATTGCAGTACCTTTGAGTAGTGGTTTGCTTTCTTATACTAACGGAGCTCACGAGAATTTTTGTCTAAGTTTTGTGTTGTGAAGTTTTCAAGTTTTGAGTATTGCTTTGATGGACTATGGAACAAAGAGTTGCAAAGTCCTAAGCTTGGGGATTCCCATGGCACCCAATTAAAATTCAAGGATAATCCAAAGCCTAAGCTTGGGTATGCCCCGGGAAGGCATCCCCTCTTTCGTCTTCATCCATCGGTAACTATACTTGGAGCTATATTTTTATTCACCACATGATATGTGTTTTGCTTGGAGCATCTTGTATAATTTGAGTCTTTGCTTGTTAGTTTGTCACAATCATCCTTGCTGGACACACCTATTTGAGAGAGTTAAATATGGCCTAGGAATTGTTAGAACACTCTATGTGCTTCACTTATATCTTTTGAGTTGAATAGTTTTTGCTCTAGTGCTTCACTTATATCTTTTAGAGCACGGTGGTGGTAATATTTTGTAGAAATTGTTGAACTCTCATGCTTCACTTATATCTATTTGAGAGTCTATTAAAACAGCAAGGTAATGTGTTTAGGCTAATAAAGTAGTCTTCACATGATAGACATCCAATGTCAATGTAGTAAAAAAATTCACACTAAGTGCATTGAATATGATGAGATGTTGGATGCTTGATAATTGTTTTGAGATATGAGGATAGTGATATTAGTGTCATGCTAGTGGAGTTATTATGAAATTGAGAAATACTTGTGTTACAGGTTAGTGATTCCCGTATCATGCAAGTATGGTGAACCGCTATGTGACGAAGTTAGAGCATGAGGTATTTGTAGAGTGCCAACCTTTGTGTGGAGGTCGGGGCGCGCGATGGTTAACTCCTACCAACCTCCCCCTTAGGATCATGCGTTGATTGCTTTGTTTTGATGACTCGTATATTTTTGCAATAAGTATATGAGTTCTTATGACTAATGTTGAGTCCATGGATTATACGCACTCTCACCCTTCCACCATTGCTAGCCTATCTTGTACTGCACAACCTTCGCCGGTGCCATAAACCCACTATATATCCTTCCTCAAACCAGCCACCATATCCTTCCTCAAAACAGCCACCATACCTACCTATCATGGCATTTCCATAGCCATTCCGAGATATATTGCCATGCAACTTTCCACCGTTCCGTTCATATGACATGCATCATATTGTCATATTGCCATGCATGATCATGTAGTTGACATCGTATTTGTGGCAAAGCCACCATGCATAATTTTTCATACATGTCACTCTTGATTCATTGCACATCCCGGTACACTGCCGGAGGCATTCATATAGAGTCATACTTGTTCTAGTATCGAGTTGTAATATCGAGTTGTAAATCAATAAAAGTGTGATGATTATCATTATTAGAGCATTGTCCCATGCGAGGAAAGGCCAATAAAAAAAGAGATGGCCCAAAAAAAATAGAGAGGGGCTAATAAAAAAAAGAGAAAGGCCCTCCAAAAAAATGAGAGAAAAGAGAGAAGGGACAATTGCTACTATCTTTTTCCACACTCGTGCTTCAAAGTAGCACCATGTTCTTGATTGTAGAGAGTCTCATGTTTAGTCACTTCATATACTAGTGGGAATTTTCATTATAGAACTTGGCTTGTATATTCCAACGATGGGCTTCCTCAAATGCCCTAGGTCTTCGTGAGCAAGCAAGTTGGATGCACACCCACTAGTTTCTTTTGTTGAGCTTTCATACATACTTAGCTCTAGTGCATCCGTTGCATGGCAATCCCTACTCACTCACATTGATATCTATTGATGGGCATCTCCATAGCCCGTTGATATGCCTAGTCAATGTGAGACTATCTTCCTCCTTTTTGTCTTCTCCACAACCACCTCTATTCCACCCATAGTGCTATGTCCATGGCTCACGCTCATGTATTGCGTGAAAGTTGAAAGGTTTGAAAAGATAGAGTATGAAAACAAGTGCTTGGCTGAAATCGGGGTTGTGCATGATATGAATATTTTGTGTGATGAAGAGGGAGCATAGCCAGACTATATGATTTTGTAGGGATAACTTTCTTTAGCCATAGTATTTTGAGAAGACATGATTGCTTTGTTAGTATGCTTGAAGTATTGTTATTTCTTACGTCAATATAGACTTTTATCTTGAATATTTCAGATCTGAACATTCATGCCACAATTAAGATAATTACATTGAAAAACTATGTTGGTTAGCATTCCACATCAAAAATTCTTTCTTTAGCATTTACCTACTCGAGGACGAGCAGGAATTAAGCTTGGGGATGCTTGATACATCTCCAACATAACTATAATTTTTTATTGTTCCATGCTATTATTTATGAAGTCTTGGATGTTTAATGGGCTTTATCTTACACTTTTATATCATTTTTGGGACTAATCTACTAACCCAAAGGCCCAGTCCAGATTGCTGTTTTTTTGCCTGTTTCAGGGTTTTGCAAAAAAAGAATATCAAACGGAGTCCAAACGGAATGAAACCTTCGCGAGAGATATTTTTGGAGAAAATCACGCTCGGAGAACTTGAGAACCACGTCAGAAGAGCCACGAGGGGCCCACGATGGTGGGGGGCGCGCCCCTGCCTCGTGGGGCCCCCGTGACTCCCCCTGTGTCCTCCTTCCTCCTATATAAGTCTACGTACCCCGAAACCATCAGAATCAGAGAGAAAACCCTAATTCCACCGCCGTAACCTTCTGTTCCCGTGATATCCCATCTTGGAGCCTATTTCGGAGCTCCACCGGAGGGGGTCCATCACGGAGTTCTTCATCATCATCATCATCATCATCATCTCCCTCACCATGAGTTGTGAGTAGTTTACCACAGACCTTCGGGTGCATAGCTAGTATCTAGTTGGCTTCTTCTCTCTCTCTGGATCTCAATACAAAGTTCTCCTCGGTCTTCGAGGAGATCTATTCAATGTAATCTCTTTTTGCGGTGTGTTTGTCGAGATCCCATGAATTGCGAGTTCATGATCAAGATTATCTATGAGAAATATTTGGTTCTTCTCTGAACTTTTTATGTGTGCTCATAATATCCTTGCAAGTCTCTTCGAATTATTGATTTAGTTTGGCCTACTAGATCTATAGTTCTTGCAATGGGAGAAGTGCTTGGCTTTGGGTTCAATCTTGCGGTGTCCTTTCTTAGTGACAGTAGGGGCAGCAAGGCACGTATTGTATTGTTGCCATCGAGGATAAAAAGATGGGATTTATATCATATTGCTTGAGTTTATCCCTCTATATCATGTCATCTTGCTTAAGGCGTTACTCTGTTCTTATGAACTCAATACACTAGGTGCATGCTGGATAGCGGTCGATGTGTGGAGTAATAGTAGTAGATGCAGAATCGTTCCGGTCTACTTGTCTAGGACGTGATGCCTATATACAATGATCATGCCTAGATAGTCTCATAATTATTCGCTTTTCTATCAATTGCTCGACAGTAATTTGTTTACCCGCCGTAGAATATCGCTATCATGAGAGAAGCACTAGAAAACACTATGGCCCCCGGGTCTATTCTCAACATATCAATCGACATCTACTTTACTTTTACCGGTTTTACTTTCTGTTCTTATAAACAAACATACCAAAAATATAAACTGTCATCTCTATCAGATCTCACTTTCGTAAGTGACCGTAAAGGGATTGACAACCCCTTATCGCGTTGGCTGCGAAGTTTTTATTTGTTTGTGCAGGTGCGAGGGACTCGCGCGTGGTCTTCTACTGGATTGATACCTTGGTTCTCAAAAACCGAGGGAAATACTTACGCTACTGTGCTGCATCTCCCTTTCCTCTTTGAGGGAATACAACGTAAGCTTGAGAAGTAGCATGTTGCAGGCGCCGCACCAGTGGGCGCCGCACGCCCCCGCATCCGCTCGCTAAAGCCCGCCCCGTTAGGCCTCGGCCACTGACCGAACGGGCCTAGCCCCCTTTCCTTAAAAAAATAAAAAATATAATAAAAATGGGAAAAATAATAAGATAAAAAAATATTAATAAAATTTATAAATAATTAATTATACAATAAATTAACTTAATTAATTAATCTTAGTTAACCTAATGAAGTAGATTGGTTAATCTAAAACTGTAGTTAGTGAGATGAGACAATGACAAGCGGCCCCACTTAATAGTTTTACCAGTCAATCGACTGGTTGACTGCTGATGTCATGATGACATCATGCTGATGTCATTACTCTTTTCTACCAAATTTAGTAATTAATAATATTTGCAGAATATTGATTAAATCTTTGAAAATTCATAGAAAATAATCTGTAACTCGGATGAAAAAGTTTTATATATGAAAATTGCTTAGAACGACAAGACGAATCTGAATACGCGGTCCTTTCGTCTGCCACACATCTCTGTCATACCAAACATGGAACAATCCCCCTCCGGTTCGCATGTCCGAAAATGCCTGACACCGGGAATGCTTTCTCAGATGTTATCCCTCTTCGCCAGTATCGTGTAGCACCGCGTTAGAGCACCCTAGCACTGCGTGTTGACATGTCATCCTTCTCTTTTGCATTTGTATGCTTTGTATTTATTGTTTCTTCCCCCTCTTCTCTTCGGTAGACCGCGAGACTGATGCTACCTCGGTGACCGACTGCGTCGACGATGACCCCTCATTCTTGCCAAAGCAACCATGCAAGCCCCCCCTTGATCACCAGATATCGCCTATTCTTATGTCTACTGTTTGCATTAGAGTAGTGTAGCATGTTACTAATTTCAACTAATCCTATTCTGCTGCATAGCCTGTCATTGTTGCTATAACCGTTGACACCTTTACCAGCAATCCTAAATGCTTAGTATAGGATGCTAGTATTCCATCAGTGGCCCTACACCCTTGTCCGTCTACCATGCTATTCTATCGGGCCGTGATCATTTCGGAAGGTGATCACGGGTATATACTACTCCGTCCGTCCCAAAATTCTTGTCTTCGATTTGTCTAAATAAGGATGCATCTAGTCACGTTTTAGTGTTAGATACTTCCCTATCTAGATGAATCTAAGACAAGAATTTTGGGACGGAGGGAGTATATTATTACATACTCATGATGATGATTCGGATATGGGGGCTGAAGGGGCAGGTGGTTCCACACAGCTAGTGGTGGGCCTAGGGTCCCGACATCCCCTTGATGGTTACTTTGTGGCGGAGCGACAGGGCGGGTTGCGACCACCTAGGAGACAGGCGGGCTTGGCCCTGGTCGTTGTCTGCGGTTATTTCATAATAACACGCTTAATGAGATCTTGGTATTTGATCTGAGTCTGGCCATTGGCCTATACGCACTAACCAGCTACGTGGTATCAGCCGAGGCCTTCTTGACGTCAGCAACTTAGCGGCGCGCACTGGATTGGACTAGAACGCCGCTCTGGTATTAGGAGCAGCTAGGTATGCTCACTAGCCGCGTACGCAACGTGCGGGTGTGCGTTGGGCGATGGCCCAGACCCCTGCGCGCTTAGAGTTTAGACCGACGTGATGACCTCTCTTCTGTGCTTAGGTAGGGCTGCGACGTGTTGATCTTTCGAGGCCGGGCATGACCCAAGAAAGTGTGTCTGGCCAAATGGGATCGAGCGTGCTGGGTAATTGATGTCTACACATGCTTCTACTCTTGTAGACTATGTTGGGCCTCCAAGCACAGAGGTTTGTAGGACAGCGGCAATTTCCCTCAAGTGGATGACCTAAGGTTTATCGAACTCAGGGAAGTAGAGGTTGAAGATGGTCTCTCTCAAGCAACCCTGCAACTAAGATACAAGAAGTCTCTTGTGTCCCCAACACACCTAATACACTTGTTAGATGTATAGGTGCACTAGTTCGGCGAAGAGATGTTAAATGACAAGTGATATGGATGGCAAAACAAAGTAATATAAATCTGTAATAAAAAGTGCAGCAAGCAAACAAGTGGTAAACGTGAGCACAAATGGTATTGCAATGGTGGAAACAAGGCCTAGGCTTCATACTTTCACTAGTGGCAACTCCCAACAACATTAACATAATCGAATCACATGATATTTCCCATAAAACATGCAAAGGGGACACACTCGGAGGTCATTCCTTCGTGGTCAAGAGAGGACGAGAATTATGTAGGGCTACAAAAGCACACCTCAAAGTTCGTAGTTCTCAATCTAAGGATTTCCCAATGTCACCGCGCCATCCAAAGAGAGTCCCACAATCACCACAACATATCTAAAGGATAGTCAAAGACAAGCACCAAGAGACTCTCAATCTTCAATCAACACACAAGAGAGGAAATCACTCATGAAAATACTTTTCTAATCCATGTCCAATAGACCGCTGTCACCTTGGTCTCGGGGATTATACTAGATAAAGCCAAGTGAGTACATCAATCCAATACATAGAGGAAGGGGAAATATCATGAGATCACCCTAGATTAACATAGACTATGATCACAACGAAGATCACATCATGGGAGAGAGAATTGACCACATAGCTACTGGTAAGAACCTCAGCCCCGAGGAGGAACTACTCCCGCATCATGGAGGGAGGAAGCAACGTCGATGGAGATGAATCCGGGGGCACTTCCCCGTCCCGGCAGGGTGCCGGCGCAGGAATTCTGGTCCCCCGAAGCTTGATGGCGATGGCGGCGGAGATCGGAATCGCGTCTGGAGAAAAGGGGTCTGGAATCAGGGTTTCCGTGACACGGCGTAAATATATGCCAAAGGGGGGCATCAGAGGGGGTCAGGGGTGCCCAGGCGCCCCCGCCCCCCCCCCCCCGGCGCGGCCAAGGGGGGGGGGGGGGCGTGGGCAGGCCGCCTGGAGCCCCCGTGGGTCCCCTCCGGCCCTACTTTGGCCGCATGGAAGCTTCCGGAACGCTGATTTTTTATATAATTTTTCTGGCAGTTCTCGTAATGTGAAAATCTGAAATACAAAAACAGCCGAAAACAGAAACTGGCACTGGGGTGCACTGAGTTAATAGGTTAGTCCAAATATGATCAAAAGTGTATGGAAGTGTATAAATAACATAGCAATATCACCCAAAAGAGGCATGGAGCAAGCAGAAATTATAGATACGTTTTGGACGTATCAACATCCCCAAGCTTAATTCCTGCTCGTCCTCGAGTAGGTAAATGATAACAAGAATAATTTCTGTGGTGACATGCTATTAACCATATAGGACTTTTTCATAGTCATATGACAAAAGCTTACTGAGACAATGAATCTATAGTAATTAAGTTGCCTCATGAGAAAATCACAAAGAACTGAAAGTTTTACAATATGATATTGAAACATCAAATAGATTTGTAATGAACATGATGTGCAAATATGATAGAGTGATATCTCGCTTGCCCCCTTTAGTGAAGCAAAACATAAATGCGGGGGCACCTCCAAGGTTTAAGTGATGACTTGATACAATGATTTCAAAATAAACGATATCACAATCATGCAAAAGACAATGCTACTTTGGGACAATGCACATTACACTCAGAATGACAATCATGCTCTCAGTAGTTGGTGCTTTTAAAAAAAGGTGGAGACTCAACATAAAAGTAAAAGAATGGCCCTTCGCAGAGGGAAGCAGGGATTACTCATGTGCTAGAGCTTTTTATTTTGAAAACATAGAAGCAATTTTGTCAACGGTAGTAGTACTTCATATGTGTTATGCATAAGACATCCTATAAGTTGCAAGCCTCATGCATCGAATACCAATAGTGCTCGCACCTTGTCCTAATTAGCTCGGATTTCCATGGGTTGTCATTGCATTACATATGTTTCAACCAAGTGTCACAAAGGGGTACCTCTATGTCACCTGTACAAAGGTCCAAGGAGATAGATCGCATTTGATTTCTTGTTTTTGATAGATCTCAACTTGAGGACATCCATACCGGGACAACATAGAAAATAGATAATGGACTCCTCTTTAATGCTTAAGCATATTCTCATAAGAGATTGAGGATTAATGTCCAAGCTAAAACTTCCACCATGATACATGGCTTTGGTTGGCGGCCCAATGTTCTTCTCTAACAATATGCATACATTCAACTCATGGAAAATCACCCTTACTTCAGACAAGACGAACATGCATAGCAACTCACATGATATTCAACAAAAGTGTAACAGTTGATGGCGTCCCCAGAAACATGGATACCGCTCAGCAAGCAACTTATAAGAAATAAGATACACAAACGACATATTCTTTACCACAATAGTTTTTAAGCTACTTTCCCATGAGCTATGTATTGCAAAACTGAAGGTTTTAAAGGTAGTGTCGTGGAATTAACACGTCAGATGTCCGGATCAACGGACTTAGGGTTGAGGCGCGCATCTATGTGGTAGCTTGAAGGGGTTGAGCGGAATCGAGAGATGCGATGCAATACACGGATTTAGACAGCTTCGGGCCCCGGGAAACATCATCCGGTAATAACCCTACGTGCTGTTTGAGGCTAGATCTCATTATGGCCCTCATGGTGTTGCCGGTAAACCGGCTCTTGGTTTCTAACCCTAAAACTTGTCTACTTGTGGTTTGTCTCAAGCTTGTCCTCTTTGGGGAGCCCTGCCCCTCCTTATATATGTTGAAGGGGCGGGTTTACATGACTAGTCCTAGTAGGACTAGGATTGATCTATTACAAGGAGTCCTAGTCTTGCTTCCTTTATGGAGAATATTCCTTGCGCTTTATTATTAAACTGGCCCACTATTAATATGAACCGGCCTTCTGGGCCTTGGGCCTTGTCATCCATAATCCATACGCCGGGTTACCAGTGAGTAATATCCTTTAGGCAGGTTGCTTGTAAACCGTCTGGTGATAACGGATCGCCAATGAATCACCAAGTGTAAACCGCCAAGTCCGGCCGGGTTATAATTCCGGCCGGTTCATACCGCGGGGTAATATCCCCGACAGGTAGCACATGTAAATTTACTTGGAGTGGCGGTGAAATACCACATATAGGTAGGTATGGTGGACTCATATGGCATAACTGGTTTAAAAGGATGTGGATGCACAAGCAGTCAGTCCGCTTAGTACAGGTGGAGGTTAGCAAAAGACTGGGAGCGACCAACTAAGAGAGCAATGACGGTCATAATCATGCAGAGCGACAAAGCAACATTGAATCAGGCATGGAAGTTATATCGCTACTCAGAAATAAAAGATCATCAAGGCTTGACAGACTTTCTTTACAGTCTTAAATATGCGTGAGCATACGCCAAGTCAATCAAAATAAATTCTTGAGGGAAGATATTACTAAACCATACCACATCATTGGCAAACAAATCATGTTGGTACTCCAATAACACATTGGGAACCCCCCCCCCCAGCTATTTGAGACTAACCATAAGAAAACATGAACTAATAAGCGCCATCATGCACGTAGCATCTTTATCATAGACATATTAACCAATGCAACGGAAGCAAACTCTCTTAATAAGATAATCATGATAGATAAAGAGAGTTCAAGCAACCAACTAAACAAAGCTCTTTAGAGAGATAAGCATGAAAACTGAGAGCTGAACATAATAGTAGCTATTAAAAGACAAAGAACACACACAGCAAGGATAGACATGAAAATTCTATGTTATGTTCTAGGTAGAAGTGGAGCGTGTTTCTCTCCCACATAAAGAAAGCTGAGTTCCGACTCGTTATGAAAAACTAAAAAGGAAACTAAAAGCAAGACGCTCCAAGCATAGCACATAACACATGAAGTGATAAAAATATAGTGGAACGAAAGACGAACTGATAATGTTGATGGAGAAGGGGATGCACGGGGGCATCCCCAAGCTTAGACGCCCGAGTCTCCTTGAATATTTCTTGGGGGTGCACGGGGGCATCCCCAAGCTTGAGCGTTTGACACTCCTGAATCTTTTTATCATCTTCCCTCGCACACTTGAAAACTCCCTTCATACATAACTCATCATAATCTGATTAGCGAGGTTAGTACCCTTAATAAAATAATTGTTCCTTGCTGGAAATAAATATATTCTTGAAGGTCTACTGTTTCTCAAGATTGCCAAAAGGTTTTTGCAAAGAAAAAGCAAGCTCAAGGTTTGCAAAATGAAGGAAAGGCAAAACATGACAGAATCTGAGAAAAACAGAACAGCAGGTAGTAAATGATTTGTTCGGGGCACTTCTGCAACTCTAATCAAAAAACTCAGAACAGACGCACGAAAGAAAGTTATATAGAGCACGCTGTCGAAAAAATTCAGACCAAAAAGATGATCTGGTGATTTTATACGAATTTTTCTGTCCAAGGACAGAATCTGTTTCCTGGACAGCACGTCACAACTTTTGAACTTTCTTGCAGTTAGAGGCTACACTTGGCACAAAATTGAAAAACAAAGATACAATGATGTTGCTACAGTAGTAACAAACATCAAGACCACTAAAACTGAAAGCAAAGATAACAAGGGTTGTCTCCCTAGAGCTCTTTCTTTATAGCCATAAAGATAGGCTTAAGATTTTAATGATGCTCTCGTAGGAATAAGAGCTGAAGAACAAAAGAGAGCATCAAGAAGTAAATACCAAACACATTTAAGCCTAACATGCTTCCTATGCATAAGAATATTGTAATAGAATAATTCATTGAAGCACAAAGCAACTAGCATAGGAAGGCAAAACAAGCATAACTTCAAAATATTTACCATAAAGAGAGGAAACTTCTTATTATTAAGATATTTAGAACCAAGTCTCCCTCTCTCATTATAAATTTCAGTGGCATCATGGATGAACTCAACAATATAAGCATCACATAAAGCATTGTTACCATGATCCACATGCAAAAAGGTACTCTTACTCTCCACATAAGCATAATCTTTCTCATTGGTAATAGTGGGAGTAGGACTATCATAAACAACTTGAACACTATAGATTAATTGTGTATTAGGAGGGTGGTGTTCAACAAGGGAGTAATTCCCTCCATGATTATGACAAGTTTCATAAGGATAATTTCTCCTTATGTCATAGGTACCTTTATAATCACTATAGATTGGAGTTATAACATCATCATAGTAGAGAAGAGCATTATCATTGCTAGCAACTATATTTGTAATCATGTTGTCTTTATTCTTACTAGCAAAAGAATTATCAATTATCACATCACTAGTGGGTGAAGGATTTGCAATCCTATCATCCCCAAGCTTAGGGCTTTCCATATCATCATTTTCAGAGTTGGTACCAAAAAGATTTTCAAGATCATAAGTAGCATTATCATCATTTTCCAAATCACAATAAGTAACATGCATATCATAATCAAAATCATCTTCAATGGTACCTACGGACGTATCATCAAGATGATAATTAAGGCAATAAACTTCACCTTCTTCTTTAAACTTACAATCGTTAGGATAAAAGTTGATGGGAGGAATATGCTCAGGCCAGGTTGATACCCATTCTTCTTCTTTCTTGCTCCTCTTCCTCCTCCTCTTCTTTTTCTTCTTCTTAACCTTAGGAGGGAGTGGTTGGAGATGAAGCTTCTCCACATATCCTGGTTTATCATTAGAAACAATAGGGGAATCTTGGGAGAAACTCTCCTTTTTATTAGCAGAAATATAAGAGACATTTTTATACTTTGGTAAAGTTCCCTCCTTTATAATCTTACCTATGTAATCATTTTCATGGCAATTAACAACACAATAGAGATGGCAATTTTGCAAAGTGTTTTTTATTCCTATGGCATTAACATCTAGCCAAGAAGTCTTTTCTGATAACTCTTCACATATCAAAAATAACATAAGCTCATCATAAAGATCAGAGGTGATCATGTTATCACACAACTGGTTAGCAGTTATGTTTTGAAAGTTCATGCATTGAAAATTAAAGTGACCCTCTATACGGCAAAGTTCACAAGTAAAAGGATAAAGGTCACACAATTCTCTAGCAATTTCATTTAAATCTCTAACCCAAGTGATTGTTTTTTCATGCTTATGTTGCTTACAATACTTCTCTTCTTCAATCATAGGCCTTTCACAAGGTCTATCCACTCCACAAAAATTAACATGCTTATATAAAACTTCATTTTTAGGAATTGGATCATGCATGTTGCAATCATCATGAACAATTTCATTTTCTTTGCAAATCTCTTTAAAAGGTTTATGATGCTCGATCCAATCCTCCTTAGGCATATTAAGATGTGAAGCAAAAGATTTGAGGAAATCAACAAGGAGTTGAGAATCAAGCCCAAACTTAGCACTAAACTTATTAAAACTTGTAGTTTCAACAAAGGACTTAATGCAATCATACTCATAAATTATACCTGACTCTTTACCTTTGTCGATCTCCCAATCTTCAGTGTTGCGTTGAATTCTTTCAAGGAGTTCCCATTTAGCATCAATCTTTTTGTTTGTGAAAGAACCCATAGAGGAAGCGTCGAGCAAATCTTTATCCTGTCGAGAAAGCCTCGCATAGAAATTAGTAATAATCATATCTTTGGGGAGCCCATGGTTAGGACATTTTAGTATTAACGTTTTCAGTCTCCCCCAAGCTTGAGCTATGCTCTCTCCGTCATGAGGATAAAAATTATAAACATAATTCCTATTCTCATGGACTTCATGAAGAGGATAAAACTTGGAGTAAAAGAGAGACCGGATCTCTTCCCACTCCAGTAGGTGAGAGTCATTTAGTAGCCTATACCATTCCAATGCTTTTCCTTTCAGTGACAAGGCAAATAATTTCCTCATGACAAACTCCCTTGATACACCTGCAAGCTTAAATAATGAACATAGTTGTGACAGATATAGCAAGTGTTCACCGGGATGTCTGTCTCCTGCATAACGATTAGCCAAAACATAATCGATAATACCAGCTGGTATTTTATAGGGCACAATTTCAGTAGGGGGAGGAGCAACCACCACAGGTGTGGGGCGTCTTCCCGCAAGCAACGATCCAATATCACGGTTTTCCATAAACATAACTAGTGAAAAAAAACAAGAAACAAAAAGATTTAATTGCAAGATCTAAAGATATACCTTCAAGCGCTCACCTCCCCGGCAACGGCGCCAGAAATAGCTTGATGTCTACACACGCTTCTACTCTTGTAGACTATGTTGGGCCTCCAAGCGCAGAGGTTTGTAGGACAGCGCAATTTCCCTCAAGTGGATGACCTAAGGTTTATCGAACTCAGGGAAGTAGAGGTTGAAGATGGTCTCTCTCAAGCAACCCTGCAACTAAGATACAAGAAGTCTCTTGTGTCCCCAACACACCTAATACACTTGTTAGATGTATAGGTGCACTAGTTCGGCGAAGAGATGTTAAATGGCAAGTGATATGGATGGCAAAACAAAGTCATATAAATCTGTAATAAAAAGTGCAGCAAGCAAACAAGTGGTAAACGTGAGCACAAATGGTATTGCAATGGTGGAAACAAGGCCTAGGCTTCATACTTTCACTAGTGGCAACTCCCAACAACATTAACATAATAGAATCACATGATATTTCCCATAAAACATGCAAAGGGGACACACTCGGAGGTCATTCCTTCGTGGTCAAGAGAGGACGAGAATTATGTAGGGCTACAAAAGCACACCTCAAAGTTCGTAGTTCTCAATCTAAGGATTTCCCAATGTCACCGCGGCCATCCAAAGAGAGTCCCACAATCACCACAACATATCTAAAGGATAGTCAAAGACAAGCACCAAGAGACTCTCAATCTTGAATCAACACAAGAGAGGAAATCACTCATGAAAATACTGTTCTAATCCATGTCCAATAGACCGCTGTCACCTTGGTCTCGGGGATTATACTAGATAAAGACAAGTGAGTACATCAATCCAATACATAGAGGAAGGGGAAATATCATGGGACCACCCTAGATTAACATAGCCTATGATCACAACGAAGATCACATCATGGGAGAGAGAATTGACCACATAGCTACTGGTAAGAACCTCAGCCCCGAGGAGGAACTACTCCCGCATCATGGAGGGAGGAAGCAACGTCGATGGAGATGAATCCGGGGGCACTTCCCCGTCCCGGCAGGGTGCCGGCGCAGGAATTCTGGTCCCCCGAAGCTTGATGGCGATGGCGGCGGAGATCGGAATCGCGTCTGGAGAAAAGGGGTCTGGAATCAGGGTTTCCGTGACACGGTGTAAATATATGCCAAAGGGGGGCATCAGAGGGGGTCAGGGGTGCCCAGGCGCCCCCCCGGCGCGGCCAGGGGGGGCCGCGTGGGCAGGCCGCCTGGAGCCCCTGTGGGTCCCCTCCGGCCCTACTTTGGCCGCATGGAAGCTTCCGGAACGCTGATTTTTTATATAATTTTTTTGGATTTTTTCTGGCAGTTCTCGTAATGTGAAAATCTGAAATACAAAAACAGCCGAAAACAGAAACTGGCACTGGGGTGCACTGAGTTAATAGGTTAGTCCAAATATGATCAAAAGTGTATGCAAGGTTGTCAGAATCGCGATTCTGTTATACGATTCTACGACTTTACGATCCAAACTAACCCCTATGATTCTACGATTTTAGTTCATAGAATCTACGTTTCTACGATCCTGATAGTGAAGATTCTATGATTTGCGATCCTACCATCTGAGGTCCGATCCGATTCAAAATCACGATTCTGACAACCTTGAGTGTATGGAAGTGTATAAATAACATAGCAATATCACCCAAAAGAGGCATGGAGCTAGCAGAAATTATAGATACGTTTTGGACGTATCAGTAATGTGGTGCACCCTTGCAGGGAAGTTAAACTATTCGAATAGCAGTGTCCCTCGGTAAAAGGACGACCCAAAGTTATACTCCGACCTCATGACAACTAGAACCGGATACTTAATAAAACACACCCTGATGAGTTCCAGATATAATTCGATGGTTGCTCTCTCACAGGGTGATGTGCGGGAGGATCGCCGGGTAGGTTTATGCTATAGGATGTTACTTGGTGACTTTCCAGCTACTCAAGACGGAGGCTGCCAGAAGCTTTGATACTTGTTACTATTCCATCTACTCTCTTCTACTGCTGCAAGATGGAGGCTGCTAGAAGCGTAGTCTTCGATTGGATTAGCTATCCCCCTCTTGTTCTGGCATTCTGCAGTTCAGTCCACATATATTACCCCTTTATACATATACCATTGCATATGTAGTGTAGATCCTTGCTTGTGAGTACTTTGGAAGAGTACTCACGGTTGCTTTGCTCCCCCTTCTCCCATTTTGTCCCTTCTTCTCGGATGACACAACCAGATGGTGGAGTCCAGGAGCCAGAGGATCCCAAGGATGTTTCTACGTGGAGTTCAGCTTCGAGGAGTAGTTAGGAGGTCCCAGGTAGGAGGCCTTGCCTTTTTGATCGTTGTTACTTTTGTGCTAGCCTTCTTAAGGCAAACTTGTCTAACTTATGTATGTACTCAGATATTATTGCTTCCGCTGACTCTTGTGTAACCGAGCTTTTGTATTCGAGTCCTCGAGGCCCCTGGCTTGTAATATAAAGCTTGTATTATTTTAATTTGTGTCTAGAGTTGTGTTGTAATATCTTCCAGTGAGTCCCTGATCTTGGTCGTACATATTTGCGTGCATGATTAGTGTATGGTCAAATCCGGGGCGTCACAAGTTGGTATCAGAGCCGACTGCCTGTAGGAATCCCCCTTTCCAACTCCGTGGCCGAAGTTGAGTCTAGTCTTTGAAAAACAAATTTTTTAACTTGTTGCGTGGCTTACGGGCCCACAACACCAATGGGTGGTGTTAGGATCTTTTATTCCTCTTCTATACTCTAGGACTCTGATCTCTCTTCTATTCGGGTTAAATGTTTTTACAAAAATCTGACTTTAGGTTCTCGTAACTACCTTCTCTCGGAGAACCCCTCACTTCAGATGATCTTGGTGCACCGAAGGATTCCAAAGATACTACACTCTAGTGATTGCTTTGTGCACCGAAGAATTCCAGAGATACTCTCCGATGTCCTCTCGAGACTTTGTGCCCGTTGCTTTTGCAATTCCCTACCATCAAAATATCCCTATGGATAAATACATACACATGTAATTCTTACTTTTATTCGGAGTTGATCTTGTTATTTACGAGATACCCCAAAATTCTCGCTATTGATCCGAGAATATTTTGTGCCTACTGCCTTTCAGTTCTTTGCCACATGAATACCCCTACGGATAATTCCTCGCACATGTCGAGTATCCGTTCATCCCTAGTTGTTCATGTGTTTCACAAAGGTCTTCGAAATACTATTCAATCTTCCAAAAATCCTTAGTAACTTATTGCTCTTGAAATTCTTGCCTACTTGCATTATGGTTAATTCCATATATCTAGTAGTCTTCATTGACACCCCTTGTCCTTGCCATTTTTGAACCTAATGATTTATTGTGTGTGAATGCGCGCAATCATTAGTTGACCCTTATAAATTATCCTTCCGGCTCAGACGTCAGTCCAATATGAGCTGGTTCTCAGCAAATCAAACCATGATTGATTGTCGAACTATGTCTATTCAAATTATTTATCTCTTGGTCAGAGCCTCTGCTTCTGATCCCTTGATTTGGAACTCATAATTGTTTGCATTTGAACTTTGAATTAGTCGGTTGCTTCTTTAATCCAATGCCATCGCATTGTTCCTTTCTCTGGTTGTGTGCCGATGATCACATCAGCTCCGCTAAGGACCATCAGATCCTTTATTAAAATACCATCCGACAGTATCCTTCGTATACAAAAACTTAGAGAAGTTCTTTCCCTGATGCATAATACCTTCGGTAAATTGTATCCCCTGCTTTTGTCAACCATGCTCTACTATCGAGCTTGGGATAATTACTCCTAAAAGTTGGTGGTATATGTTCCTAAGATGCCCTGATGGGTTGAACCTATGCCCGATAAATCCGCGTGAACCCGAAATATTTCACGGGTCATACTCCTCTGGTATTTCACCATGTAAAACTTTCAACACTAATGCCTTTTTCCGAAACAAGAAGTGAATGAAAGGTTATGCATTTGGAGAAGTGGGAGTCGACCTTGAACTTTGTGTTCATGCCCATGGACACGATGCAGATCTTATCATGAAAGCTTCTCATAGAAATAATTATCCCCTAGATATAAGTTCATCTTATATCTAGGATCTGGCGTTTTGTAATCGTGGTTACGACCATGTTCTCCTTTAAATACCATTTCTCGTGCAAGTTTAAGCACTTGTCTTCTACCGATCAATACATCTCCGCAACCTATATTTTGATCTGCCGTCGAGTATTACCCATTGGTATCTCGAGGGTATTATAGAACTACATTACTCTTTATGAGTTCTTCATCAAGTATTACGTCTCACAAATTTCAGTTGTTCCCCGAGTTGGAGTTGTTCGTCACTAGAGAACTTCGACAAGTGCCTCGAGTCCATTTTATGGCTCACTACTCATGGAAATTGTTGCTGAGAAATTTAAACTCGACCATGTCATTCCTAGCCTGATCGGCTACATCATTATCGTACTAATTTTAACTATGCTACCTGGCCCTTCTTCCCGGAGCACAAATTTTCGATGATGAGGTAAGCTTACATCGATTTTCCTCGTCATATCATTTCACCTTGAACAACAGGTTTCGAGTTTGTGTTGTAACCGTGGTTCCATTAACATTTCTCTTCATCATTCCTTTGATTTGATTTCCTCTCCGATCGATTACATCTTTGATACTTTTCCAACGTATCTACTTTTCCAAACCCTTTTGCCCTTGTTTTGGACTCTAACTTGCATGATTTGAATGGAACTAACCCGGACTGACGCTGTTTTCAGCAGAACTACCATGGTGTTGTTTTTGTGCAGAATAAAAAGTTCTCAGAATCGCCTGAAAATCAACGGAGAATTATTTTGGAAAATATAAAAAATATCTGCAAGAAGATCCACACCGGGAGGCCACGGCCTATCCACGAGGGTGGGGGGCGCGCCCCCTGCCCAGGGCGGGCCCCCTGCCTCGTGGCCCCCCTGGTGCTCCACCGACGTACCCCCAGATCCTATATCTTCACTTTCGGGGAGAGAAAAATCAGAGAGGAAGAATTATCGCGTTTCACAAGATGGAGCCGCTGCCAAGCCCTAATCTCTCTCGGGAGGGCTGATTTGGAGTCCGTTCGGGGCTCCGAAGAGTGGAGATCGTCGCCATCGTCATCATCAACCTTCCTCCATCACCATTTCCATGATGCTCACCGCCGTGTGTGAGTAATTCCATGGTAGGCTTGCTGTACGGTGATGGATTGGATGGGATCTATCATGTAATCGAGTTAGTTTTGTTAGGGTTTGATCCCTAGTATCCACTATGTTCTGAGATTGATGTTGCTTTGACTTTGCTATCCTTCATGCTTGTCACTAGGACCCGAGTGCCATGATTTCGGATCTGAACCTATTATGTTTTCATGAATATATGTGTGTTCTTGATCCTATATTGCAAGTCTATAGTCACCTACTATGTGTTATGATCCGGCAACCCCGAAGTGACATTAATCGGGACCACTCCCGGTGATGACCATAGTTTGAGGAGTTCATGTATTCACTATGTGTTAATGCTTTGGTCCGGCACTCTATTAAAAGGAGGCCTTAATATCCCTTAGTTTCCAATAGGACCCCGCTGCCATGGGAGGGTAGGACAAAAGATGTCATGCAAGTTTTTTTCGTAAGCATGTATGACTATATTCGGAATACATGCCTACATTGCATTGATGAACTGGAGCTAGTTCTGTGTCACCCTAGGTTATAACTTCTACATGATGAATTGCATCCGACATAATTTCCCATCACCGATCCAGTGCCTACGAGCTTTACCTATATTGCTTGTTGCTTATTTAATTTTCCGTTGATACTATCACAAAAGCTACAAAAACACTATCGTTACATTTATTGCCGCTACCGCCACTATCATATTACTTTTCTACTAAACTATCTTGCTGCAGATACTAATTTTCCAGGTGTGGTTGAATTGACAACTCAGCTGCTAATACTTATGAGTATTCTTTGGCTCCCCTTGTGTCGAATCAACAAATTTGGGTTGAATACTTTACCCGCGAAAACTGTTGCAATCCCCTACACTTGTGGGTTATCAAGACTATTTTCTGGCGCTGTTGCCGGGGAGCATAGCTCTATTATTTAAGTCACTTGGGATTTATATCTGTTGATCACTATGAAGAATTTGAAGGACTCAAAAATCAAGATCTTACCCTCAACTACGAGGGGAGGTAAGGAACTGCCATCTAGCTCTGCACTTGATTCTCCTTCTGTTATGAGTAAACTTGCGACACCTACTCCTGCTATTGAATTTGATATGTCGTATGTTCTTGATGATGCCACTTCTGCTATGTATGATGAAACTACTTCTATGCCTGATACTGTGCCACTAGGTGAATTTCTAGATGAACAAATTGCTAATGTTAGGGAGAGTGCAAATGTTGAAACTGATGATATTTATGGAAGTGATGATGAAACTACTCCCAATAGATATGAATTGCCTGTTGTGCCTGAGGGTTATGTTATGGATGAAGAAACTGCTAGAGACTTTCTTGCTTGCAATGATAGATATGATCTTAAGAAATTATTAGCTAAGCTGAAAGAAAAGTCCTTGAATGCTAGAATGAAACATGACCCTGCTTTTGCTACTTCACCTATCTGTGTTACTGATAAGGATTATGATTTCTTTGTTGATCTTGAGTTAATTACTTTGGTTGAATCTGATCCTTTCCATGGCTATGAGTCTGAAACTGTTGTGGCACATCTTACTAAGTTGAATGATATAGCCACCCTGTTTACCAACGATGAAAAGATTCGTTACTACTATATCCTTAAGTTGTTTCCTTTCTCGTTAAAGGGTGATGCTAAGACTTGGTTTAATTCTCTTGATCCTGGTTGTGTGCGTAGTCCCCAGGATATGATGTATTACTTCTCTGCTAAATATTTTCCAGCTCATAAGAAACAAGCTGTCTTGCGGGAAATATATAACTTTGTGCAAATTGAAGAAGAGAGTCTTCCACAAGCTTGGGGGAGGCTTCTCCAGTTACTTAATGCTTTGCCTGATCATGCTCTTGAGATGCATGATATACTTGATGTCTTTTATAATGGACTAACTGATGCTTCCAGAAACCACCTGGATAGTTGTGCTGGTTGTGTTTTCAGGGAAAGAACAGTTGAACAAGCTGAATTATTATTGAATAATATGCTGGCCAATGAAAATAATTGGAAACTTCTTGAACCCGCCCTTAAGCCAACTCCGAAGAAAAGAGGTGTTCTATTTCTCAGTCCCGAAGATATGCAAGAGGCAAAGAAATCTATGAAAGAAAGAGGTATTAAAGCTGAAGATGTTAAGAATTTACCACCTATTGAAGAAATACATGGTCTTGATAACCCGACACAGGTAGTAAAGGTCAATTACCTTTATAGATTTGATGAAGGTGATATTCCTCGTTATAAGTCTGCTAGCCAATGCTTAGATGAGTTTGACAACTTTATTGTGAAACAAGAAAACATCAATGCTTATGTTGGTAGACAATTGCAACACAATGCTTATATGATTGAACGGTTGAGTGATTATGTTTCTAGAGCTAAAGGTGAACTGAAACTCATTAGTATACATGCTTCTATGGTCACCACTCAAGTAGAACAAGTACTTAAGGCTCAGAATGATTTTCTCAATGAATTAAATAGTAAGAATAATGATAATGCCATTAGGGTTGTGACTAGAGGGGGCAGGATGACTCAGGAACCTCTGTACCCTGAAGGCCACCCTAAGAGAATTGAGCAAGATTCTCAGAGAGCTAATTTAGATGCACCTAGTTCTTCTAAGAAGAAGAAAAAGAAAAATGATAGGACTTCGTATGCTCCTAGTGAACCTATAGCTAACACACCTGAGAATCCCAATGATATATCTGTTTCTCATGCTGAGACCCATTCTGGTAATGAACATGAACCTAGTGATAATATCAATGATGATGCTCATGATGATGCTCAACCTAGCAATGATAATGATGTAGAGATTGAACCTGCTGTTGATCTTGATAACTCACAATCAAAGAATCAACGTTATGATAAGAGAGACTTTGTTGCTAGGAAGCACAGTAGGGAAAGAGAACCATGGGTTCAGAAACCCATTCCTTTTCCTCCGAAACCATCCAAGAAAAAGGACGACGAGGATTTTGAGCGCTTTG
This sequence comes from Secale cereale, assembly GCA_902687465.1. NCBI lineage: Eukaryota > Viridiplantae > Streptophyta > Magnoliopsida > Poales > Poaceae > Secale > Secale cereale. The sequence goes on from LR738715.1 coordinate 46,731,512, forward strand.
CTGAAATGATTAGACCTACCTATTTGCGTATGCGTTTGACTGATGTGTTTAAAACAAATCCCTATGCTAAGTATATGAAATATATTATTACCAACAAAAGAAAGATACCTGAAGTAGAAATTTCCACCATGCTTGCCAATTACACTTTTAAGGGTGGAATGCCTAAGAAATTAGGAGATCCAGGAGTACCTACTATATCTTGCTCCATTAAGAGAAACTATGTTAAAACTGCTTTGTGTGATCTTGGAGCCGGTGTTAGTGTTATGCCCCTCTCTTTATATCGTAGACTTGACTTGAGTAAGTTGACACCTACTGTCGTGGGATTAACACGGCAGATGTCCGGTTTAACGGACTTGATGATGGAACCATCGCACGGGTTAGCTTGAAAGGGTTCATGGCGCACAAAGGACACAAAAAGGTTTTATACTAGTTCGGCCCCTTCGAGAAGGTAAAAGCCTACGTCTAGTTGGTTTGGTATTACTTGGGCGTCGGGTTACAGGGAGCGGAATCGCTTGCCTGCGTCTCGACGGATTGATTGTTGCTTGTCCTTGAACCGGTGCCGGGTCGTCCCTTTATATAGAGGTGACGCCTGGTCCGGTTTACAGAATCCCGAGGCCGGCTCATAATCGTGTCCGCCTCGGTCTCTGCTCTTCCTTTCTTAGCTCTCAAGTTACATCTCTTTGACGGTTCGCAGACCGTATTTCTATACATGGGCCTTGAAATCTTATGGGTCGTAATCTCTACTAATAATAAACCAAGTACGATATAACTAAGCCGGTTTACAATATCCGGTTTATACCTATTAACCATATCCCTGACATTAGGCCCCAGAATGATTTGAACTTGTTCATATCAGTCTCCATCATCTTCTGCAACTTCTCTTCTGTCTTCATTTTTTGTAAACCGGCTCTGACGTCATCTTCCAAAATCATTAAAGTCTGACAATGACATCATCTCCGCATTTAACGCCGCGAGCTGTACTGTAGCTTGTTTTTAATGGTTATCCCGAGAATCGAGGCGTTCAACGGATATTTATCCGATTTTTCTCCCTTGATTACCGCAACTGTCGTTTCATATCTACCTCTCTGTCTATAAATAGTACTGCTCCTCCTCCTTCTTCCTTCTCGCGTCTTCTTCCTCCTTCTGCTTCCTGACCCGCAAACCTCCTTTGCTGCTCGAGCTCAAGAACGCCACCGACGACCGCAGGATCTTCAGCCTTCGGCCGGCCGCTGCATCAACCTGAGCCTTGACCAGATTTTCTCCGCCGCCGATTCTCGCTGTCCCTGGTACGTTCATCCACCTCTCGGTAGATCTGTGTCCGCCGTTGCTTCGCCCGTGTTCTTCCGCCATTAGGGCTGTCGATGAAGCTCTTGTCCCTTCATAGATCTTAGTACATAAAAACCTTGTAATCTTTAGGCCCTAATCTGCAGGTCTCTCGCTCAGCACCAGATTAGATCTCACCATAATAACCATGTAGTTTTATCCGTTCCACCATTAGAGCTTCTGCCTTTTAGAACTCCGCCATTTAGAACTCCACCATTAGAACCTTCTGTACTAGTTCCGCATATTTAGCTGTTGCACCTTGCCCCTTAAATCTTGGCGTTTTTACTTCCGCCGTTTGCCTGCTTTAGGTCTCCTTTTTATGCATCTCCTATAAACTCATCTGCCCTGAACTGGACCTCTGTAGATTTTCCATGCAATTTTCGTTTCTTTATCTCTGTATGCTCAGATCTATTTTTCCTTAGCAATGCGTTGAAAACTTGTTTCTCTCTTCAATAGATCTACCAGATATGCTCCGGTTTAGGTCATCATGTCGTAAACCGGAAAATGATGTAACCTGATGTAATAACTTTAAACGATTTCCCTTCAACTGCCATTTAAACCGGAAATGATAAAACTCTTTTTCATAATTACCGGTTTAACCTTGCCAAATAATTCTCCATTTTAACCATTGCATATCATGAACATATTCCGGGTCGTTACTTTTTCATAATCCGTCTTTGCACTTTTTTTCTTCTTCAGTACTTTGCTCAAATGACCAAGCAATATGTTTCGTGCGACTGGGTTCGTTCTGTTGTAACTGAAGAGGATTTAGTCAAACTATCAAGCATTGGTACGTTAGGTCCTCAGGCTGAATTGAAATGGCGCGCTCCGGGTAATGAGTGTCCTCCCGCTCCTAGGTCCGGGGAAGTGATTGTATTTCTGGATCACATCTCCAGGGGTTTCTCTCCCCCCGGTTCAAAATTTTTCCGGGACGTCCTTGCCACCTTCCAGCTGCATCCACAGGATATCGGACCGAACTCCGTTTCCAATATTTGTGATTTCCAAGTTTTCTCTGAAGCTTATCTGCAAGAAGAGCCTTCGGTTGATCTTTTTCGGGATTTCTTCCACGCAAACCGGCGTACTGAGTTCACCAGCGAGCCTCACCAAGAGCTTGGTGGCATCAGTATTCAGAAAAGGAGGGATGTAGTTTTCCCTCACGCCTCCTTGCACACTCATCCAAAGGACTGGAACAAGTCCTGGTTTTACTGCATAGATACATCTCCTGAAGGTGAAAACCCTTTGCCGGGTTATCGTGAAACTCGTATCCCGGCAAATCACCCCTTGCCACAACGATTAAGCGCTGCTGAACGGATCCCGTTTTCTCCTCAACTCTCCAAGCTGAGGGCCTTCATGGCAAACGGCCTGATCGGCACAGATTTCCTTCGCTGCTGGTTGTCATGGAGTATCCTTCCTTTAAGCCGGCGCCCTGATTTGATGTGCAATTACTCCGGTAAATCGGATGACCCTCAGAGATTTTCTAAGGATAAGTTGTCTGAATCGGAAGTAATTGAATCGGCCAAGAAGATTGTCAATCCTGCTCTAACAAACTGCACCAAGGTTGGCTTGGCCCCATACTTCAAGAAAAACAAGCAGCCTGAGGTAAATGTCTTTAACTTGTACTTTATAAACCGTCCTCTTTGAACCGTCTTTTACTTGCCTTCCCTTTTTTCATTTAGGCTGATGATCCTTTCTGGAGGAGGAAACCTCAGGAAAAACCTGCAAGGCAAACTCGCCGAAAGACTCCTGCAAATAAGAAAAGGAAAGCCGCCGTTGACGCCGGTTCTCCTTCTGAAGATGATGATCCGGACTCCGAGGTACGCCTTACTCCGGTTTATATTTTGTTTTTATATACTTGTTCATATCTCTAATGATGCCCTTTTCACAGGATCCACTCGAAGGTGATAACCCGGCGGAGATTGAGGTAACCCTTATTTCTTCCGATTCAGAACCCCCTCCTCAAAAGAACCGTCGGACTGTTAGAAAGTATCAATTTTCTCATCCTTATGCTAAGTTGGATTCCAATTTTACTTTGAAGAAACAACAGCACGAAGCCTTGCGCCGGACCACTCGCCATAGCGGCTTGGCAGTGGAATCCTCTGGAATTTCGCTAACTCCGGTTCGAAAACGCCGCGCTGAGGTGATGCTCTCTCCAACTCTTCTTCACCCCAAGGCCGGTCTTATCAGAAAACCACTTAAACCGACTGATCCTGATTATCAGGAAACTCCACTGTCTTCATCTGGCGAATCAACTGCGACACAGCTTCCACCTTTGAAGACTGTCCCAGGGTAATTCTCTTTACTTCTTCCGGTTTATAATCTTCTTTTTCTTTATAATGCTGACTTATCTTTGCTTGTTTTTCCAGCAAACCGAAACCCAGCAAAAGAGCTAAGGGCAAGAAGCCTGTCGCTGATCCTTCTGATGAACCAGTAATTGAACCGTCAACAGCTATCCCTCCTGAAGGCACTCCTGTAACTCCGGTTCAAGAACCTGTTCTTGATACTCCTGCTACTGATGCTGCCCAAGATCCACCAAGTCCGGCCCGGGTTAGCTCTCCTCAAGTTAACCCGGGGTCTCCTGATCCGGCTCAAGCTGAAGTTACACCTCTCAATGCACCTACTTCCCCTGACGTTGTGGTTACTGGTGCTGCCTATGTTGCGCCAGCTAAACCCACCGTTTTAGCAAAGCACACTGCTAAAGCGGAGAAGGTAACTCAGGAAAAGGGGAAGTGGAGTACAGACTTATCCAGTCTTTCGAGCATGAGTGCTCAAGACATTTATTCCGGATATTTGAGCCGGCTCCACAGTAGCCGGGATTTTGAAGCCAGCTTAGTAAATATGATGAGAGAGAAATACGAAGTAAGTTTTCCTGTTCTGACTTTGTTTTGCTTTGATGCATCTTTATCTTCTAACAGCCCCCAAGTTCCGGTTTATCTTCTTCATTTGAAGGTAATCCGGAACTTTGTAGTTTTTAACTGCTGATCCGTACATTAGCCCCCAAGTATCAAGTAGATAACTTGGTTATGTAGTTGATACTTGTAGAAATTGTCTCTGATGTTTTGCTTCAACTGCCATTAGCCCCCAAGTGTCAAGTGTACAACTTTGTTGTGTGCTTGAGACTTGCATTTTCAACTTGCATTTGTCGGATTACTTCAACTGCCATTAGCCCCCAAGTGTCAAGTAGACAACTTTGTTGTGTGCTTGAGACTTTGTAATTCTAACCTTACTTTTGAACTTTGTCTGTAGGCTGAGCTGAACCGGAATGCTGTAGAAAACAGTGAACTTCACAGCCGGCTTATAGATACGGAGGCAGCCGCTTCAAAGGCGAAAAAAGATCTTCAAGTGAGTTTGAAAACTGCTGAAGACTTAAAGAAGTTCTTTGATGAGGAACGGACTGCTTTTGAAGTCCAGAGGAAGGATCTTGAAAAACGTGTTCAAGATGCCGAAGGAGCTCTTAACCCGGTTACTGAAGAATTGGCCGGGTTGAAGCGCCAAGTTGATTTGATGATTTCTGCTATCTTTGGTAAGCATAACCTTAATTCTTGTCTGTTATCTTTGCAAACTGTGCTTTGTACCGGTTTAACTTTTCTTGTTGTATGTAGGACGCCGCGTCTCCCATCTTGGGGATGATGTACGGAAGAAACTGAAGGCCTGCTACACCTTGGTGGAGCAACTATACTCTGGGGCGCAAAGGATTATCAGCGCTACCTCTTTTGGTAAACCGGCTCCTTCCACCATCAAGGCTACTTTGAACAGCTTGTCGATTCTGCCAACTCGTCTTGAAGAGGTGAAGAAATCGGCTGCCCGAGGAGGTGCTCTTCTGGCCCTGACAAGGGCTAAAGCTTGGGTTCCAGACATTGATCCGGCCGAAGTGCTAACCGGATTTCCTGACACCAAGGAAGATGGTTCAGCATTTGGTGAGAGGGATCTGTATGCTCTGACAAAGGAAATGCGTCCACTTTCTAGCAAGATTGCGGTGGAAACTGATTTATCCCGATATCACCCAGCATACGACCTTCAAAACGAGCGTGTGGAACGACCGATCTATGACGTTGCAAACTTAACTCCGCCGGTTCGTCCTCACACTTATGCTCCTGATATTGATCCTGCTGAGTTGATCAACGATGAAGTGTATTTCCGTGCCTTGGCCAAGATTGATTGGCGTGCACCAGATTTCCCGCCGCTTCACGAGGAAGAAGATGTTCCGGAACCAGATGGTGGCCAGTCATCCCGGCAAGGAGGAACAGAATCTTGAATATTATTGCTGTAATCACAATTGCTGTTCCATAAACAATGCTCCCGACTATTTGGCTTTCATGCCTTGTAATAGGCTTTAGCTGAAATTTAATGCACTGTGATCCGGATTTTGGTCTTTATAAAGTATTCTTTCGCTGACTTGTTGATTGATGCGGATCTCTTGCCCTGTTCATAAAAAAGATAAAAAATATGTCCTAGTGGTGCGACCACTGGACGGATTAACTTGCTCTCTTGGTATGATAAACAAGCATACCTTTGATAAATAACTTTGATACCTTAATTGCATGTAGCCGAACTACCTTAAACCGGTAAGATGTTTAAAATTACCTTAATAAGCCCTTGGAACTCTTCAGTCTTAACTTGTCCATGAATTTTTCTTTCCTTAGTTCAGCAATTTGTAACTTATGTCTGACCTCATGCTGCCAATTGTCAACTCATCATGGAGTCGAACCGGGTTACGATGAACGCCGGTTTATAACACTAGATATACAGTCAACTTCTAGAGCTGTTCCCCTTGGTTAGAAAGGTTATGAAACACAGAAATCATCAAGAAACACATACTTATTGTAAATCAAACTATGCAATCGAGGCTTTTTCAAAGAGCTGCCAGGCTCAAAAACTGTTCAGAGAGCCGGATCATCATTTGAACGTGGGCGATACCACTGTTCAGGGAGCCCAAAAATTCATAACATAGCCATTCAAGAGGTGTGTGGACGATACCACTGTCCTCAGGGGCCCTAAAAATTCATAACATAGCCATTCAAGAGGTGTGTGGACGATACCACTGTCCTCAGGGGCCCAAAAATTCATAACATAGCCATTCAAGAGGTGTGTGGACGATACCACTATCCTCAGG
>LR738715.1:46737954-46750042 GCA_902687465.1 Secale cereale
TTCATAACATAGCCATTCAAGAGGTGTGTGGACGATACCACTGTCCTCAGGGGCCCGAAAATAGCCATTCAAGAGGTGTGTGGACGATACCACTGTCCTCAGGGGCCGGGTCATCCTTTGAACGTGGGCGATACCACTGTTCAGGGAACCCAAATTTTCATCACATAGCCATTCAAGAGGTGTGTGGGCGATACCACTGTCCTCAGGGGCCTCTAATGTTCCTCTTTTTCCTTTTTCTTTATACAGGTTTTTCCTCTTCCTGAACCGGACGTGATCTCTTGTTCCGGCGAGTTTTACCGCTTCTTTACATACCCTGCAAAGATTAGTTTATGGGAGCCTATGGCTCAAGTATAATACGGCCGTAGATGAGCAATGTTCCATGGCCTTTTCGTCTCCTCTTCTGATGTCCGTGAATCTTTGTGCTCTCGAATGTCTACCAGATAGTATGACCCGTTGTGTAAATTTTTGCTGATCACAAAGGGCCCTTCCCATGGCGGAGATAGCTTGTGCATGTCTGTTTGATCTTGGATAAGCCGGAGTACTAAGTCACCCTCCTGGAATGTCCTGGTTCTGATCCGGCGGCTGTGATATCTGCGCAGGTCTTGCTGATAAATCGCTGACCGTGCCGCAGCTATGTCACGCTCTTCATCCAACCGATCCAAACTATTCTGTCTTGACTCTTCATTGATAGCTTCTACATAGGCCGCCACCCTTGGGGAATCATGGCGTATGTCACTTGGAAGAACTGCTTCTGCACCGTAAACCATGAAGAAAGGTGTATAACCTGTAGACCGGTTGGGTGTAGTATTAATGCTCCAAAGGACCGATGGCAACTCTTCCACCCAACACCCTGGGGTTCTCTGCAAAGGTGTCATAAGCCGGGGCTTGATTCCACGCAAAATCTCCTGATTTGCCCTTTCTGCTTGACCATTGGATTGGGGGTGAGCCACAGAAGATACATCCAAACGAATATGCTCTCGTTGACAGAATTCTTCCATCTCACCCTGAGATAAATTGGTGCCGTTATCCGTGATGATGCTGTGTGGAAAACCAAACCGGAATATTACTTTTTTGATGAACTTAACCGCCGTTGCCGCATCACACTTGCTTATAGGTTCCGCTTCAACCCACTTTGTAAACTTGTCTACTGCCACTAGCAGATGAGTTTTTTGATCTTGGGATCTCTTGAAAGGACCAACCATGTCAAGCCCCCAAGTTGCAAAAGGCCAAGTTATTGGTATCATCCGGAGTTCTTGTGCCGGAACAAGGGCACGTCTTGAGAATTTCTGACAAGCATCACACTTGCGGACCAGGTCTGCCGCATCTGCATGTGCGGTTAACCAATAAAAACCATGTCGGAAAGCCTTAGCCACTAAAGATTTTGATCCGGCGTGATGACCGCAATCCCCTTCATGAATCTCCCTTAGAATCTCACAACCTTCCTCCGCTGAAACACACCGTTGAAATACTCCAGAGGTGCTACGATGATGCAGCTCCCCATTAGCAATTGTCATAGACTTGGAACGCCGGATTATCTGTCGTGCTTCACCTTCGTCCTCTGGTAATTCTCCCCGGCCTAAGTATACCAAATAAGGTACCGTCCAATCCGGGATAACATGGGTTGCCGCAACCAACTGTGCCTCTGGGTCCGGAACAGCCAGATCATCCTCTGAAGGTACTTGAACCGAAGGATTGTGCAATTCATCCAAAAAGGTGTTCGGTGGTACCGGTTTACGTTGCGACCCTAGCCGGCTTAAAGCGTCAGCTGCTTCGTTCTTCCGCCGGTCTATGTGTTCCACCTGATACCCTTTGAAGTAACCTGCCACTGCTTCAACCTCTCGCCGATAAGCCGCCATGAGGGGATCCCTTGAATCCCACTTGCCCGAAACTTGCTGTGCCACTAGGTCTGAATCGCCCAAGCACTTAACCCGGCTTAAATTCATCTCCTTTGCCAATCGCAGACCATGAAGTAGTGCTTCATATTCCGCTGCATTATTAGTACAAGGAAATAACAACCGGAGGACATAACAAAATTTATCACCTCTGGGGGAAGTTAAAACCACTCCGGCCCCCGAGCCCTCCAACTGTTTCGAACCGTCGAAGTGAATCGTCCAATAAGTGAGATCCGGCTTTTCCTCCGGGGTCTGCAATTCTGTCCAGTCGTTGATGAAGTCCACCAGTGCCTGAGATTTGATAGCAGTACGTGGTACGTATTTCAATTCATGCGGACTGAGCTCAATAGCCCACTTGGCTATTCTGCCTGTTGCTTCTCTATTCTGGATTATATCTCCCAACGGAGCCGAGCTGACCACAGTTATCGGATGCCCTTGGAAATAATGCTTCAACTTCCGGTTTGCCATGAACACCCCATACACCAATTTCTGCCAGTGAGGGTATCTTTGCTTGGACTCGATGAGTACCTCACTCACATAGTAAACCGGACGCTGAACCGGATGTTCTTTCCCTGCTTCCTTGCGCTCAACCACAATTGCAACGCTAACTGCCCGTGTGTTTGCAGCAACATACAGCAGCAAAGGCTCCTTGTCAATAGGGGCGGCTAAAACCGGCGGCTTCGCTAGTTGCTGTTTCAGACTCTCAAACGCTGTATTCGCTTCATCACTCCAGATGAACCGGTCCGTTTTCCTCAACATTTGATAAAGCGGGATCGCCTTTTCTCCTAAGCGACTGATGAACCGGCTCAGAGCCGTGATCCGTCCAGCTATGCGCTGAACATCGTTAATGCAAGCCGGTTTTGTCAAAGATGTGATGGCCCTGATCTTCTCCGGATTGGCTTCTATTCCCCGGTTTGAGACCAGGAATCCCAAAAGCTTACCGGCCGGGACACCAAAGGCACATTTCTCCGGATTGAGCATCATCTTGTAAGCCCGAAGATTGTCAAAGGTTTCTCTGAGATCTTCTATCATTGTCCTCTCCTCCTTTGACTTAACCACAATGTCATCCACATAAGCATGTACGTTCCTTCCTATCTATCCTTTCAAGCAGTTCTGAACACAACGTTGATACGTCGCATGCGCACACTTGAGCCCAAAAGGCATAGACACATAGCAAAAAGCACCAAAAGGGGTTATGAATGCCGTCTTCTCTTGGTCTTCAACTGCCATTTTGATCTGGTGATAGCCTGAGTACGCATCCAGGAAACTCAGCCGCTCACACCCTGCTGTAGCATCAATAATCTGATCAATGCGAGGTAGAGCAAAAGGATCAGTTGGGCAAGCTTTATTGAGGTCTGTGTAATCCACGCACATCCTCCACTTCCCATTCTTCTTTAGAACTAGCACCGGGTTGGCCAACCATTCCGGATGAAACACTTCCACTATGAACCCTGCCGCCAAAAGCTTAGCCACTTCTTCTCCTATAGCCTTGCGCCTCTCTTCGTTGAAGCGGCGCAGATACTGCTTTACCGGTTTAAACTTCGGATCGATATTTAACTTGTGCTCAGTGAGTTCCCTCGGTATACCAGGCATGTCAGAGGGCTTCCATGCAAAGATATCCCGGTTCTCACGGATGAACTCGATGAGCACGCTTTCCTATTTAGGATCCAAGTTAGCACTGATGGTGAACTGCTTGGATGAATCTCCGGGCACAAAATCGACCTGTTTAGTCTCTTCCGCTGATTTGAACTTTAAAGCCGGATCATGCTCAGTGGTTGGCTTCTTCAGCGGAGTCATGTCTGCCGGATCAACATTATCTTTATAAAATTTTAACTCTTCCGCAGAACATACCGCTTCTGCATAAGCTGCATCACCTTCTTCACATTCTACTGCTATCTTACGACTGCCGTGCACCGTAATCGTGCCTCTATGACCCGGCATCTTGAGCTGCAGATAAACATAACATGGCCTAGCCATAAATTTAGCATAAACCGTCCTCCCAAACAAAGCATGATATGGACTTTTGATTTTAACAACTTCAAAGGTGATCATCTCCGATCTAGAGTCCCGCTCATCTCCAAAGGTAACTTCTAAGTCAATCTTACCAACCGGATAAGCTGACTTACCTGGAACCACCCCGTGAAACACTGTGTTTGATGTCCTTAATTGTTTATCTGTCAGACCCATACGACGGAAAGTCTCGTAATATAATATGTTGATGCTGCTACCTCCATCCATGAGGACTTTAGTGAACCGGTATCCTCCCACCTGAGGCGCCACCACCAAGGCTAAGTGTCCCGGATTATCTACCCGCAACGGGTGGTCCTCCCTGCTCCAAACAATGGGCTGCTCTGACCACCGTAGAAACTGCGGTGTCGCCGGTTCTACCGCATTAACAGTCCGCTTTAAAACCTTCTGGTCTCTTTTGCATAGACTTGTGGTGAAAACATGATATTGGCCACTGCTCAACTCCTTCGGATTGCTCTGGTACCCGGATTGCTGTTGTTGCTGCGGACGCTGCTGCTGCTGATTTCCTTGGCTATTGTGACTCCCTTGGCCCTGCTGTTGATTATTCTGATTGTTGTAAGCACCTTGATGATACGGCTGATTTCCCTGGTTCTGATAACCACCTTGATAATATGATTGGCTTCCTTGACCATTATAGTTTCCTTGACTGCCTGGGCCGCCCGGCCGGGGTTGGTAACCGCCGTTATTCCCTTGATAACCGCTGTTGCCCCTATATCCTGAACCGAAATTGTTCCCTTGGTAACCTGGGCCATAAAACCCGGGTCCTAAACCGGCATTCGGGGCCCGGCTATGAGGATTAAAACGACCGTTCCCTGTTATCGTGGGGTTCAGACACTCTCTCGCAGTATGCTTTGCAGGCCCCTTACTTGTGCTATGTTTTATGCAGGGTTGATCCAAATCCTGCTCCCAACCCGGATTTCCTCCACCGGCTTGGCGAGCGGGACCCCGCTAATTTCCCTGAAAACCGCCTTGAACCTGTGTACTAGCCACAAAATCAGAGCTGCCTTCCGGTTTCCGTTTGCCCAACACACCTGAAGTGATCGGATTGGCTGAAGCCGGTTTACCAGTCTTGCTGGCCTTTCCCGCTTTATCTCCTTCTGGCTCCGGATACTTGGTATTATCTGAGTCTCCGTACTTCACCAAGGCACTCATTAAAGTCCCCATGTCATTGCACTCGCGTTTGAGCCGTCCGAGTTTTAATTTCAAAGATTCAAACCGGCAATTGTTCTCCAAAGTTACAATTGCAGTGCTCGGATTAATACCGTTTGAGGAGTGCAAGATCTCTGCCACCCTGCGTACCCAAGCCGCTGTAGACTCCTGCTCCCCCTGTACACATGCTGCTAAATCTATCACCGACATAGGCTGCTTGCATGTATCTTTGAAATTTTTGATGAACTGATTACGCAGCTCTCCCCATGATCCGATGGAATTCGGAGGAAGTCCCTTTAGCCAAGTCCGAGCCGTTCCTTCAAGCATCATAGTGAAATATTTGGCACAAGCCGATTCATCCACGTCCAGCATCTCCATAGCCATCTCGTAGCTTTCCACCCAAGCCTCGGGCGGTAAATCGGCTGTGTAATTGGGCACCTTGCGAGGTCCTTTGAAATCCTTGGGCAGTTTAACACTCCGCAGGGCCGGGACAAGACACTGTATGCCAAAACCGCTAGCTGTCGCTCCTGTCCCCGTAGCGCCGGTGTAAACCGGCGTCGACTGGCGAATCTCCTTCCTGGCCTCCGATCTAGGCCGGTTTCGATCCGGGGCTGGCATCTCCGCCCTTGGCGGGTTATTCTGCCCGCGCTGATGTCTCCTCCGTTCGCTGCTAGACACTTCAGGCTCCTCCCAATGCCTAGAGTAACTTCGGTTGGGACGTGGCGTTGAATGCAACCTTTCCCTGCTGTGAGAGTACGCTTGTTGCTGTATTAAGGCCGTGTTGAGTAACCTCTGGGCCCTGCGCGCCTCTATCGCTACAGGGGATGTTTCTTCCACAGGTAAAGCGGCCAATCGTGCTGCCGCTGCAGCGATATTATCCACAGGGGGACCGGAACATAAGGCGCCGATGTAATCCGACGCTCCCGCTCCGCGGCGGGTTGCTGAACCGGTTCCTCTCGAGCCGGTGGGCTTCTCCGGTTTAAGATCGGATTGTTACTAGCCCCAGCCCCCAGTGTTCTGAACAAATCCGTAGATTCATAACCCGGCGGCAGGCGGGACCGATATTTTCGTCCTCTTACCCCTTCCATGGAAGCCTGTTCCATCCTTAAGTGAAAAGCTTGCTCATCCAACTCCGCTTGCCTTGCCGCTAGCATCTCTCCCTCTGCCTTTAGATCCTCCTTTAACTGATCGATCCGGGCCTTCAACTGGAGAAGCACTGTATCGTGTTGCGCCTTGTCTGCTGGAGCTACGGTCTCTACTGCCTTAGCCGCAAACTCCTCCATCAAGGTGGATAGAACCGCAGTAACGGAGGGATTTGAACCGCTTCCTCCTGCGCCAGCCTCTGCTGTTGTTCCGTTCGTCGGGGGTTGTGAACCGGCCATGAAAACCGCCACCCGGTTTGGCGGGTCGGAGGGGCCCGGAATACTGTTTCCGTCGGACTCACCCTCAGACCGGCCGTCCCGCAATTGGTACAGGGATCCAGTTTCCCCGGATGAAGATTCGTCATCTGAATAGACGACGGTTGCACCATCAGATTCCGATCCGTCCTCAGCTTGTCCTCCGTGAATCGCTCCAACGAACACACGCTTCACGGCAGGTTGAATCCGGGCCGACCTCGCACGCTGAGCCGGCTCGACGATGTTGGGGAAAGTGTCCGGCTCAGGTCCCGGTTCACCGATTTTGCCGATGAAGACTTGGATGCTGCCGAAGGGAACCCGGTACCCGTATTCGATCGAATCGGCCTCCGGTCCCCATCCTGCGTCGTCGATGTAGATCCGGCCACGACGACTCTTGGTCATCCGGCCGACCGCGTAGCCCTTTAACCCCTTGAGGCCGCCTTCCAAGAACTCGAAACCGCCGTGCGCAGGCCCCACGGTGGGCGCCAACTGTCGTGGGATTAACACGGCAGATGTCCGGTTTAACGGACTTGATGATGGAACCATCGCACGGGTTAGCTTGAAAGGGTTCATGGCGCACAAAGGACACAAAAAGGTTTTATACTAGTTCGGCCCCTTCGAGAAGGTAAAAGCCTACGTCTAGTTGGTTTGGTATTACTTGGGCGTCGGGTTACAGGGAGCGGAATCGCTTGCCTGCGTCTCGACGGATTGATTGTTGCTTGTCCTTGAACCGGTGCCGGGTCGTCCCTTTATATAGAGGTGACGCCTGGTCCGGTTTACAGAATCCCGAGGCCGGCTCATAATCGTGTCCGCCTCGGTCTCTGCTCTTCCTTTCTTAGCTCTCAAGTTACATCTCTTTGACGGTTCGCAGACCGTATTTCTATACATGGGCCTTGAAATCTTATGGGCCGTAATCTCTACTAATAATAAACCAAGTACGATATAACTAAGCCGGTTTACAATATCCGGTTTATACCTATTAACCATATCCCTGACACCTACTGAAATATCTTTGCAAATGGCTGATAAATCAACTGCTATACCTGTCGGTATTTGTGAGGATGTGCCTGTTGTAGTTGCAAATGTTACTATTCTAACGGACTTTGTTATACTTGATATTCCCGAGGACGATAGTATGTCTATTATTCTTGGAAGACACTTTTTGAATACTGCAGGGGCTGTTATTGATTGCAACAAAGGCAACGTCACTTTTCATGTCAATGGTAATGAGCATACGATACACTTTCCGAGGAAACAACCTGAAGTCCACAGTATCAATTGTATTGGAAAAATTTCTACTATTACTATTGGAGGTTTTGAGTTTCCTATTCCTACTATCAAGAAGGCATATGACATCCTTATTGTTGGGGACATACATATCCCCATTGAGGTAACCTAGTGTTATTCAAAAATTCTCCGGTTTCATGTTACTCGGAAAGAGTTTATTAACAAGACCTGATCAACCTTGTTAATGGATTCCTTTTGATGAGCATGGGATAGGTGAATCTAGATAACACAATCTTCTGTACCCTCCTTTTACTTTTTGTTAAATAGGATAAATAAAAGAAAAATAGTATTCTTTGTCTGTTTCCGGACTTATCTATGCAATAAAAAATATCCCAAAAATAAAAGTTCTCCAAATGCCATGAAAATGAAATATGATTTTTTCTAGAATATTTGAGGAAATATGGCACTGAACACACAGCGAGGGGAGCCGGCACGTGGCCACGAGGGTCCAGGGCGCGCCCCCTGCCTCGTGGGCCCCACATGCCCCCCTCCACTTATTCCTGCACCCATGCTCTTCTTCTTCCTCCCCAAACAATCACCAACCAGCTCAAACCCGAGTTCTAGCTCATCTTGCTGCCATTTTCGATCTCCTTGTTCAAAGCACCATTCACCAAACTGTTTGGGGAGATTGTTCCTTGGTATGTGACTCCTCCATTGGTCCAATTAGCTTTTGTTCTAGTGCTCTATTTATTGCAATTTTTTGCTGCTATGGTGACCTTGTTCTTGAGCTTGCATGTGAAATTTTCTTGGTCCCAAGTAGTTCTAATGCACGATATAGACTCTAGGCACTAGTAGGAGTTGTTTCTATCAATCTTATTGAGTTTAGTTAACTTTTATTTTGAATTTACTAAAAAATTCAGAAATTTTCAGAGAAGGAAAATGTTAAAGAGATTGTTGAGGAGCTCCTCCAGCAAGAGCTCAGAGGTGAAGAAGAAAGAAGAAAATAAGAAGCCCAAAAATAATCTTCCTCGCATGGCGGAAGTTCGACCGTGTGAATGGCCTTGCAATGATTTCATGGTGTCCCCCGGGATTTACGAAGACTTTTATTGGTTGGCAAATAATGCAGGCCTCACCGACTTCCTCCACGACCAGAAAGAACAGTATCTCTTACTCACCAATATTTTCACGCAAAGCTTTCATTTTCATTCTAGAAAAACACCACCTACGGTGGACTTCCGTTTATATGATGTGATTAAGGAGATATCACTCTTAGACTTTTGTGAAATATGCAAAGTACCCTTTGGAGGTAGACTTGATGAACCACGTCGTGAGGACGTAGAAGGGTTCATTGACATGATAGCCGTAGGGGAAACGAGACAAGTTTCAGGGGCAAGAATCACTAGTATACACTTCCCTGTTCTGCGCTACTTTGCCTTATTTACTAGTAGATGTTTAATTGGTCGCGGGAACAATGGGAATCTCAGTGCCCCTGATATTATCATTTTACGCCATGCTTTGTTTCAAGACACAACTTTTAGCTTGGGTGTCGTCGTTGCTAAACGACTGAGTCTGAACCGCTGAAAGGGGCCTGTCTTTGGAGGCATCTTTGCTTCTCGCCTTGCTGAACATTTTAGAATACCTATTAGGCATCATGAGAAGGAAGAAAAATTGATTGCCCCTGTTTATCTAGACTATAAGAGCAGGGTAGCTCATGACTTCATTGTTAAAGACAAGAATAGGCAGCTTAATTATAAATTAAGGTTTGATGAAATATACTATGAAATTGTTACCTTGCCTACACCATCTTTGTTTGATTTATCTACAGGCGTATTCCTCATCACATCAGATGCCGTCTACAAGTACCAAGGCCAGGCACAAGCTTCAGAGCCTGAGCCAGAACCACCACTGGATCCTTCCCGTGGGTGGGAGCTGGATGAGCTCGCCAACCAGTGGCACCCAGAGGATACATCTCAGTACACTGGAGGGAGTAGCTTCGATCTGTGGCCATAGACCAACTTAGGCCAAAAGCCTAAGCTTGGGGGAGTACGTGTTTCTCACCGACTTTACATTCATGTTCACACTTATTCTAGTTGTCGGTGCTCACACTCTTTCACTATACCATCCATGCTTAGTTTCAATTTCATTTTCTTAGTCTTTTTCTTGTGTGCTAGAAAAACCTTAAGAAAAACAAAAAATATATTAGTTGTAGCTAAAAATGAAAACCCAAAAAGATTTCCCGTTCTTCTTTTGCTTGTTGGGAGCTTTCCCATGTAAATAGTTTCTTTTATTTTCTTTGGGGTTAAGAGTAGAAGACCATGATTGAAAATGCTTAGTGGCTCTCATATGCTTTGTTGTAGATTTAACCTTGAGCCATATTACCTTGTCTTCTCTCTTGTATTAAATGTCTGCAGATTCCAGCTTAGTCCAATGCACGTGCACTATTATTATTATACACACCATTCGGTCGTGCGAGTGAAAGGCAATAAGGATGATATATGATGAACTAATTGAGATGAGAAAAGCTGGTATGAACTCGAGCTCTCTTGTTTTTGTAAATATGATAGTTCATCATTCCTGATTCAGCTTGTTATGAATGAAACATGTTTGCAATGACAATTATAGATCATAGCTGCTTATGCCATGCTTAATTAGCTGAGAGTTTATAATGGTCTATCTTGCGTGCCAACATGATATTAAAATGGTTGTGATGTGGTATGATGGGTGGTATCCTCCTTTGAATGATTTAAGTGATCTGACTTGGCACATGTTCATGCATGTAGTTGAAACAAATCAACATAGCCTTCACGATATTTGTGTTCATGGTGATTTATATCCTACTCATGCTTGAATTCATTGTTGATTAATTTTGATGCATGTTCATGACTGTTGTTGCTCTCTAGTTGGTCGCTTCTCAGTCTCTTTCTAGCCTTCACCTGTACTAACCGGGAATACTGCTTGTGCATCCACTTCCATAAACCCCAAAGTTATTCCATATTAGTCCACCATACCTTCCTATATGCGGTGTTTACCTGCCGTTCCAAGTAAATTTGTATGTGCCAAAATCTAAACCTTCAAATGAAATTCTGTTTTGTATCCTCGAACAGCTCATGTATCAACTAGGGTTGTCTATATCTTCCATGCTAGGTGGGTTATTCTCACGATGAGTGGACTCTACTCATCATTCATGAGAAATGGCTGGTAACCGGGATGCCGAGTCCCATGCTCAAAATCATAATAATTAAACAAAACTACCCCAGGGTTGTTGCTTGTTTGAACGGTACCCCGTGGATTTGGCTGGCCGTGGAGTGTGCTTGTTGGTGGTTGGGGGAGTATAAACTTTACCATTCTATTTGGGAACCGCCTATAATGTGCGTAGCATGAGAGATATCGAGATTCTTGGTTGTTATGTTGACAAAGAAAGTATACTGCTCAAAATGTTATTCATCTCTCTTTAAAAATCGAGCTCTGGAACCTCTACAAATCCCTGCTTCCCTCTATGAAGGGCCTATCTATTTACTTTTATGCAGAGTCATCATCCTCTTATCAAAGGGCACCAGTAGGAGAGCACCTCCGTCGTTGCATGTATTACTATTAATTTGCATTGAGTATGATCATGACTGGATCTCTTTTACCATGAATTACAATGTCTAGCCAGTCCTTGATCTTTAAGGGTGATCTGCATTTATGTTTTGCGGTCTCAGAAAGGGCTAGCGATATACCATCTTGTTATATCATATCATGATTGTTTTGAGAAAGTGTTGTCATCCGAGGTTTATTATTATTGCTCACTAGTTGATTATGCCATTGATGTGAGTAGTCTTGAGACCTGAAAGTTATTGTGAATGTGGTTAGTTCATGATCTTGTTGAAAACCTGAATGCTAGCTTACATATTTACAACAACAAGAGCAAACAGAGTTTGTCAAAGTTTTTCTTTATCACTTTCAGTTTATCAACTGAATTGCTTGAGGACAAGCAAATGTTTAAGCTTGGGGGAGTTGATAAGTCTCCAACGTATCTACTTTTCCAAACCCTTTTGCCCTTGTTTTGGACTCTAACTTGCATGATTTGAATGGAACTAACCCAGACTGACGCTGTTTTCAGCAGAACTGCCATGGTGTTGTTTTTGTGCAGAATAAAAAGTTCTCGGAATCGCCTGAAAATCAACGGAGAATTATTTTGGAAAATATAAAAAATATCCGCAAGAAGATCCACACCAGGGGGCCCACGGCCTGTCCACGAGGGTGGGGGTGCGCCCCCTACCTCGTGGCCCCCCTGGTGCTCCACCGACGTACCCCCAGATCCTATATCTTCACTATCAGGGAGAAAAAAATCAGAGAGGAAGAATTATCGCGTTTCACGAGACGGAGCCGCCGCCAAGCCCTAATCTCTCTCGG
>LR738715.1:46750109-46828840 GCA_902687465.1 Secale cereale
GAGTCCGTTCGGGGCTCCGGAGAGTGGAGATCGCCGCCATCGTCATCATCAACCTTCCTCCATCACCAATTCCATGATGCTCACCGCCGTGTGTGAGTAATTCCATCGTAGGCTTGCTGGACGGTGATGGGTTGGATGGGATCTATCATGTAATCGAGTTAGTTTTGTTAGGGTTTGATCCCTAGTATCCACTATGTTCTGAGATTGATGTTGCTATGACTTTGCTGCGCTTAATGCTTGTCACTAGGGACCGAGTGCCATGATTTGAGATCCGAACCTATTATATTTTCATGAATATATGTTTGTTCTTGATCCTATCTTGCAAGTCTATAGTCACCTACTATGTGTTATGATCCGGCAACCCCGAAGTGACAATAATCGGGACCACTCCCGGTGATGACCTGATACGTCTCCAACGTATCTATAATTTTTGATTGTTCCATGCTATTATTTATGAAGTCTTGGATGTTTAATGGGCTTTATCATTCACTTTTATATCATTTTTGGGACTACCCTACTAACCCAAAGGCCCAGTCCAGATTGCTGTTTTTTGCCTGTTTCAGGGTTTTGTAGAAAAAGAATATCAAACGGAGTCCAAATGGAATGAAACCTTCACGAGAGATATTTTTGGAGAAAATCACGCACAGGAAGCTTGAGAACCACATCAGGGGATTGAGGAGCTGCCCTCGAGGGTGGGGGGCACGCCCCCTACCTCGAGGCCTCCTCAAGTGGCCCCCGGTGCCCCCTTCTTCCTATATAAGTCCACGTACCCCAGAAACTAGTTGAACAGAGGGAAAACCCTAATTCCACCTCCATAGCTTCTGTTCCCATGGAGATCCCATCTTGGAGCCTGTTTCGGAGCTCCACCGGAGGGGGATCCATCACGGAGGCCTTCATCATCATCATCATCGCCCTCACCATGAGTTGTGAGTAGTTTACCACAGACCTTCGGGTCCATAGCTAGTATCTAGATGGCTTCTTCTTTCTCTCTGGATCTCAATACAAAGTTCTCCTCGGTCTTCGAGGAGATCTATTCGATGTTATCTCTTTTTGCGGTGTGTTTGTCGAGATCCGATGAATTGTGAGTTTATGATCAAGGTTATCTATGAAAGATATTTGGTTCTTCTCTGAACTTTTTATTGTTGCCACCGAGGATAAAAAGACGGGGTTTATATCATATTTCTTGAGTTTATCCCTCTACATCATGTCATCTTGCTTAAGGCGTTACTCTGTTCTTATGAACTCAATACACTAGATGCATGCTGGATAGCGGTCTATGTGTGGAGTAATAGTAGTAGATGCAGGTAGGAGTCGGTCTACTTGTCTCGGACGTGATGCCTATATACAATGATCATGCCTAGATAGTCTCAGAATTATTCTCTTTTCTATCAATTGCTCGACCGTAATTTGTTTACCCGCCGTAGAATATCGCTATCATGAGAGAAGCCATTAGAGAAAACTATGCCCCCCGGGTCTATTCTCAACATATCAATCTACATCTACTTTACTTTTACCGCTTTTCTTTGCTGTTCTTTTAAACCAAAAATACCAAAAATATAACTATCATCTCTATCAGATCTCACTTTCGTAAGTGACCGTGAAGGGATTGACAACTTCTTATCGCGTTGGCTGCGAAGTTCTTATTTGTTTGTGCAGGTGCGAGGGACTCGTGCGTGGTCTCCTACTGAATTGATACCTTGGTTCTCAAAAACTGAGGGGAA
Source organism: Secale cereale (assembly GCA_902687465.1). Taxonomy (NCBI): domain Eukaryota; kingdom Viridiplantae; phylum Streptophyta; class Magnoliopsida; order Poales; family Poaceae; genus Secale; species Secale cereale. Next base: position 46,751,831 of record LR738715.1, read on the forward strand.
TACTTACACTACTGTGCCGCATCTCCCTTTCCTCTTCGAGGGAATACAATGTAAGCTCAAGAGGTAGCAAGAAGAATTTCTGGCGCCGTTGCTGGGGAGGCTTACGCAAAAGTCATATACCAAGTACCTATCACAAACCCTTATCCTTCACATTACATTTATTTGCCTCTCGTTTTCCTCTCCCCAACTTCACGCTTGCTGTTTTATTTGCCCTTCTTCCGCCGTGTGTTTTTCGTTCGCTCGCTTCTTGTCTGCTTGTGTGTGTTGGATTGCTTGCTTGTCACTATGGCTCAGAACAATACCAAATTGTGTGATCTGGGTGCTAGTGTCTCCACTATCCCAAAAACTTCGTGTGATTTGCTAGGGTTCCATGAACTCGATGATTGTTCTTTAAATTTGCATCTTGCGGATTCCACTATGAAGAAACATATGGGAAGGATTAATGATGTTCTTATTGTTGCCAATAGGAATTATGTGCTCGTGGATTTCATTGTTCTTGATATAGATTGCAATCCTTCATGTCCTATTATTCTTGGTAGACCTTTCCTTAGAACGATTGGTGCAATTATTGATATGAAGGAAGGAAATATTAGATTAATATTCCAATTTCCGTTAAGGAAAGGCATGGAACACTTTCCTAGAAATAAAATCAAATTACCATATGAATCTATCATGAGAGCCACTTATGGATTGCCTTCCAAATATGGCAATACCTAGATTCATCTTGTATCGTGCCTAGCTAGGGGCGCAAAACGATAGCGCTTGTTGGGACGCAACCCAATTTTTTGTTTTTTTGTTTTTGTTGCTATTAGGGAATAAATATTGCATCTAGCCTCTGATTAGATGTGGTTTCATGTTTTGTTTAGTGTTTGTGCCAAGTAGAACCTTTGGGAGGACTTGTGTGAAGTTTATATGATCTTGCTGAAAAAAACAGAATCGTTAGCGCTCGCTAAAGTAGTCCTCAGATTTTACTGGAGCGTGATTTTTAGTTGATTCTTTTTGCAGATGATTGGTAGACAAATTGCACACCAATTTAGTTGGAATTTTTTGGAGTTCCAGAAGTAGGCGAAACCAGCAGATTACTACAGACTGTTCTGTTTTTGACAGATTCTGTTTTTCGTGTGTTGTTTGCTTATTCCGATGCATCTATGAGTAGTATTGGAGGATATGAACCATAGAGAAGTTGGAATACATTAGGTTTAACACCAATATAAACAAAGAATGAATTCATTGCTGCACCTTTGAGTAGTGGTTTGCTTTCTTATACTAACGGAGCTCACGAGAATTTTTGTCTAAGTTTTGTGTTATGAAGTTTTCAAGTTTTGAGTATTGTTTTGATGGACTATGGAACAAGGAGTAGCAAAGGTCTAAGCTTGGGGATGCCCATGGCACCCCAAGTAAGTTCAAGGTAATCAAAAGCCTAAGCTTGGGGATGCCCCGGGAAGGCATCCCCTCTTTCGTCTTCATGCATCGGTAACTATACTTGGAGCTATATGTTTATTCGCAACATGTTATGTGTTTTGCTTGGAGCGTCTTGTATAATTTGAGTCTTTGCTTGTTAGTTTTCCACTATCATACTTGCTGGACACACCTATTTGAGAGAGTTAAATATGGCCTAGAAATTATTAGAACACTCTATGTGCTTCACTTATATCTTTTGAGTTGAATAGTTTTTGCTCTAGTGCTTCACTTATATCTTTTAGAGCACGGTGGTGGTAATATTTTGTAGAAATTGTTTAACTCTCATGATTCACTTATATCCTTTTGAGAGTCTATTAAAACAGCATTGTAATGTGTTTAGGCTAAATAAACTAGTGTTCACATGATAGACATCCAATGTCAATGTAGTAAAATATTTCACACCAAGTGCATTGAATAGAATGAGATGTTGGATGCTTGATAATTGTTTTGAGACATGAGGATAGTGATATTAGAGTCATGCTAGTGGAGTCATTATGAAATTGAGAAATACTTGTGTTAAGGTTAGTGATTCCCGTATCATGCACGTATGGTGAACCGATATGTGACCGAGTTAGAGCATGAGGTATTTGTAGAGTGACAACCTTTGTGTGGAGGTCGGGGGTGCGCGATGGTTAACTCCTACCAACCTCCCCCCTAGGAGCATGCGTTGATTACTTTATTTTGATGACTCATAGATTTTTGCAATAAGTATATGAGTTCTTATGACTAATGTTGAGTCCATGGATTATACGCACTCTCACCCGTCCACCATTGCTAGCCTCTCTTGTACCGCACAACTTTCGCCGGTACCATAAACCCACTATATATCCTTCCTCAAAACAGCCACCATATTGTTCCTCAAAACAGCCACCATACCTACCTATCATGGCATTTCCATAGCCATTCTGAGATATGTTTCCATGCAACTTTCCATCGTTCCGTTCATATGACACGCATCATATTGTCATATTGCTATTGCATGATCATGTAGTTGACATCGTATTTGTGGCAAAGACACCATGCATATTCTTTTTTACATGTCACTCTTGTTTCATTGCACATACCGGTACACCGCCGGAGGCATTCATATAGAGTCATACTTTGTTGTTGTAGTATCGAGTTGTAATGAAAGTGTGATGATCATCATTGTTAGAGCATTGTCCCATGGGAGGAAAGGCTAAATCTATAAAGCCCCTCCGCAAAAAAAAAGAAAGGCCCAAAAAAAGGGGAGAAAAAGAAAAGAAAATGGACAATTGCTACTATCCTTTTCCACACTTGTGCTTCAAAGTAGCACCATGTTCTTCATTGTAGAGAATCTCATGTTTAGTCACTTTCATATACTAGTTTTTCGTTATAGAACTTGGCTTGTATATTCCAACGATGGGCTTCCTCAAATGCCCTAGGTCTTCGTGAGCAAGCAAGTTGGATGCACACCCACTAGTTTCTTTTGTTGAGCTTTCATTCATATTTAGCTCTAGTGCATCCGTTGCAAGGCAATCCCTACTCACTCACATTGATATCTATTGATGGGCATCTCCATAGCCCGTTGATACGCCTAGTCGATGTGAGACTCTCTCCCTCCTTTTTGTCTTCTCCACAACCACCTCTATTCCACCCATAGTGCTATGTCCGTGGCTCACGCTCATGTATTGCGTGAAGGTTGAAAGGTTTGAAAAGATAGAGTATGAAAACAAATGATTGGCTGAAATCGGTGTTGTGCATGATATGAATATTTTTGTGTGATAGCGAGGGAGCATAGCCAACACTATATGATTTTGTAGGGATAACTTTCTTTAGCCATAGTATTTTGAGAAGACATGATTGCTTTGTTATTATTGCTTGAAGTATTATTATTTCTTATGTCAATATAGCCTTTTATCTTGAATCTTTCAGATCTGTACATTCATGCCACAATTAAGAGAATTACATTGAAAAACTATATTGGTTAGCATTCCACATCAAAAATTCTTTCTTTATCATTTACCTACTCGAGGACGAGCAGGAATTAAGCTTGGGGATGCTTGATACGTCTCCAACGTATCTATAATTTTTGATTGTTCCATGCTATATTTATGAAGTCTTGGATGTTTAATGGGCTTTATCATTCACTTTTATATCATTTTTGGGACTAACCTACTAACCCAAAGGCCCAGTCCAGATTGCTGTTTTTTGCCTGTTTCAGGGTTTTGTAGAAAAAGAATATCAAACGGAGTCCAAACGGAATGAAACCTTCGCGAGAGATATTTTTGGAGAAAATCACGCACATGAAGCTTGAGAACCACATCAGGGGATCGAGGAGCTGCCATCGAGGGTGGGGGGCGCGCCCCCTTCCCAGGGCGCGCCCCCTACCTCGAGGCCTCCTCAAGTGGCCCCCGGTGCCCCCCTTCTTCCTATATAAGTCCATGTACCCCAGAAACTCCGTGAACAGAAGGAAAACCCTAATTCCACCACTGTAGCTTCTGTTCCCGGGGAGATCCCATCTTGGAGCCTGTTTCGGAGCTCCACTGGAGGGGGATCCATCACGGAGGCCTTCATCATCATCATCATCGCCCTCACCATGAGTTGTGAGTAGTTTACCACAGACCTTCGGGTCCATAGCTAGTATCAAGATGGCTTCTTCTTTCTCTCTGGATCTCAATACAAAGTTCTCTTCTGTCTCCGAGGAGATCTATTCAATGTAATCTCTTTTTGCGGTGTGTTTGTCAAGATCCGATGAATTGTGAGTTTATGATCATGGTTATCTATGAAAGATATTTGGTTCTTCTCTGAACTTTTTATGTGTGCTCATAATATCCTTGCAAGTCTCTTCGAATTATTGGTTTGGTTTGGCCTACTAGATCTATAGTTCTTGAAATGGGAGAAGTGCTTGGCTTTGGGTTCAATATTGCGGTGTCCTTTCCCAGTGACAGTAGGGGTAGCAAGGCACGTATTGTATTGTTACCATCGAGGATAAAAAGATGGGGTTCATATCATATTGCTTGAGTTTATCCCTCCACATCATGTCTTCTTTCTTAAGGCGTTACTCTATTCTTATGAACTCAGTACACTAGATGTATGTTGGATAAAGGTCTATGTGTGGAGTAATAGTAGTAGATGCAGGCAGGAGCCGGTCTACTTGTCTCAGACGTGATGCCTATATACAATGATCATGCCTAGATAGTCTCATAATTATTCGCTTTTCTATCAATTGCTCGACAGTAATTTGTTTACCCGCCGTAGAATATCGCTATCATGAGAGAAGCCACTAGAGAAAACTATGGCCCCCGGGTCTATTCTCAACATATTAATCTACATCTACTTTACTTTTACTGCTTTTATTTGCCGTTCTTTTAAACCAATAATACCAAATATATAACTATCATCTCTATCAGATCTCATTTTTGTAAGTGACCGTAAAGGGATTGACAACCCCTTATCGCGTTGGTTGCGAAGTTTTTATTTGTTTGTGCAGGTGCGAGGGACTCGCGCGTGGTCTCCTACTGGATTGATACCTTGGTTCTCAAAAACTGAGGGAAATACTTACGCTACTGTGCTGCATCTCCCTTTCCTCTTCGAGGGAATACAACGCAAGCTCAAGAGGTAGCATGACCATAGTTTGAGGAGTTCATGTATTCACTATGTGTTAATGCTTTGGTCCGGTACTCTATTAAAAGGAGGCCTTAATATCCCTTAGTTTCCAATAGGACCCCGCTGCCACGGGAGGGTAGGACAAAATATGTCATGCAAGTTCTTTTCCATAAGCACGTATGACTATATTCGGAATACATGCCTGAAGGAAATATGCCCTAGAGGCAATAATAAAGTTATTATTTATTTCCTTATATCATGATAAATGTTTATTATTCATGCTAGAATTGTATTAATCGGAAACTTAATACATGTGTGAATACATAGACAAAACAGAGTGTCCCTAGTATGCCTCTACTAGACTAGCTCATTGATCAAAGATGGTTATGTTTCCTAGCCATAGACATGAGTTGTCATTTGATCAACGGGATCACATCATTAGGAGAATGATCTGATGGACAAGACCCATCCGTTAGCTTAGCACTATGATCGTTTAAGTTTTACTGCTATTGCTTTCTTCATGACTTATACATGTTCCTATGACTATGAGATTATGCAACTCCCGAATACCGGAGGAACACTTTGTGTGCTACCAAACGTCACAACGTAACTGGGTGATTATAAAGGTACTCTACAGGTGTCTCCGAAGGTACTTGTTGGGTTGGCGTATTTCGAGATTAGGATTTGTCACTCCGATTGTCGGAGAGGTATCTCTGGGCCCACTCGGTAATGCACATCACTATAAGCCTTGCAAGCATTGCAGGTAATGAGTTAGTTGCGGGATGATGTATTACGGAACGAGTAAAGAGACTTGTTGGTAACGAGATTGAACTAGGTATTGAGATACCGACGATCGAATCTCTGGCATGTAACATACCGATGACAAAGGGAACAATGTATGTTGTTATGCGGTTTGACCGATAAAGATCTTCGTAGAATATGTGGGAGCCAATATGAGAATCCAGGTTCCGCTATTGGTTATTGACCGGAGACGTGTCTCGGTCATGTCTACATAGTTCTCGAACCCGTAGGGTCCGCACGCTTAAGATTTCGATGATAGTTTTATTATGAGTTTATGAGTTTTGATGTACCGAAGGAGTTCGGAGTCCCGGATGAGATCGGGGACATGACGAGGAGTCTCAAAATGGTCGAGACGTAAAAATCGATATATTGGACGACTATATTCGGACATCGGAAAGGTTCCGAGTGATTCGGGTATTTTCGGAGTACCGGGGAGTTACGGGAATAGAGGAGAGAGGCCAAAAGGAAGGAGGCGTGCACCCCCCTTCTGGTCCGAATTGGACAAGGGGTGCAGCCCCCTTTTCCTTCTCCCTCTCCCCCTCTTTCCTTCTCTCCTACTCCGGAAAGGAAAGGGGAATCCTACTAGGACTTGGGAGTCCTAGTAGGACTCCCCACACTTGGTGCGCCCCCTCTAGGGCTGGCCTCTCCCTCCCTCCTTTATATACGGGGGCAGGGGGGCACCTCTAGACACAACAATTGATCTCTTGATCTCTTAGCCGTGTGCGGTGCCCCCTCCACCATAGTTCTCCTCGATAAATATTGTAGCGGTGCTTAGGCGAAGCCCTGCGACGGTAGAACATCAAGATCGTCACCACGCCGTCGTGCTGACGGAACTCTCCCTCGACACTCGGCTGGATCGGAGTTCGAGGGACGTCATCGAGCTGAACGTGTGCTAGAACTCGGAGGTGCCGTAGTTTCGGTGATCGGTCGGGCCGTGAAGACGTACGACTACATCAACCACGTTGTTCTAACGCTTCCGCTTTCGGTCTACGAGGGTACGTAGACTCACTCTCCCCTCTCGTTGCTATGCATCTGGTAGATAGATCTTGCGTGATCGTAGGAAAATTTTAAAATACTACGTTCCCCAACAGTGGCATCATGAGCCAGGTTTATGCGTAGATGATATGCACGAGTAGAACACAAGTGAGTTGTGGACGATACTAGTCATACTGGTTACCAGCATGTCATACTTTGATTCGGCGGTATTGTTGGATGAAGCAGTCCGGACCGACATTACGCGTACGCTTACGCGAGACTGGTTCTACCGACGTGCTTCGCACACAGGTGGCTGACGGGTGTCAGTTTCTCCAACTTTAGTTGAATCAAGTGTGGCTACGCCCGGTCCTTGTGAAGGTTAAAACAGCACATACTTGACGAAATATCGTTGTGGTTTTGTATGCGTAGGTAAGAACGGTTCTTGCTAAGCCCGTAGCAGCCACGTAAAACTTGCAACAACAAAGTAGAGGACGTCTAACTTGTTTTTGTAGGGCATGTTGTGATGTGATATGGTCAAGACATGATGAGTTATATGGTTTTGTATGAAATGATCATGTTTTGTAAAGTTATCGGCAACTGGCAGGAGCCATATGGTTGTCGCTTTATTGTATGAAATGCAATCGCCATGTAATTGCTTTACTTTATCACTAAGCGGTGGCGATAGTCGTAGAAGCAATAGTTGGCGAGACGACAACGATGCTACGATGGAGATCCAAGTGTCGCGCCGGTGACGAAGGTGGTCATGACGGTGCTTTGGAGATGGAGATCAAAAGCACAAGATGATGATGGCCATATCATGGCACATATTTTGATTGCATGTGATGTTTATCTTATTATGCTTCTTATTTTGCTTAGTTTGACGGTAGCATTATAAGATGATCCCTTACTAAATTTCAAGGTATAAGTGTTCTCCCTGAGTATGCAAAGTTCGTCGTGCCGAGACACCACGTGATGATCGGGTGTGATAAGCTCTACGTTCAAATACAACGGGTGTAAGCCAGTTTTGCACACGCAGAATACTCGGGTTAAACTTGACGAGCCTAGCATATGCAGATATGGCCTCGGAACACTGGAGACCGAAAGGTCGAGCGTGAATCATATAGTAGATATGATCAACATAAGATGTTCACCATTGAAACTACTCCATCTCACGTGATGATCGGACATGGTTTAGTTGATTTGGATCACGTGATCATTTAGATGACTAGAGGGATGTCTATCTAAGTGGGAGTTCTTAAGTAATATGATTAAATTGAACTTTAATTTATCATGAACTTAGTCCTCGTAGTATTAGCATATCTATGTTGTAGATCAATAGCTGGCGATGTTGCTCCCCGTTTATTTTTTATATGTTCCTAGAGAAAACTAAGTTGAAAGATGTTAGTAGCAATGATGCGGAATTGTTCCGTGATCTGAGGATTATCCTCATTGCTGCACAGAGAATTATGTCCTTGATGCACCGCTAGGTGACATACCTATTGCAGGAGCAGATGTAGACGTTATGAACGTTTTGACAAAAGCTCGGTATGATGACTACTTGATAGTTTAAGTGCACCATGCTTTATGGCTTAGAACCGGGACTTCAAAAACGTTTTGAACGCCACGGAGCATATAAAATGTTCCAAGAGTTGAAATTAGTATTTCATACTCATGCCCGTGTCGAGAGGTATAAGACTTCTGACAGTACTTTGCCTACAAGATGGAGGAGAATAGCTCAACCAGTGAGCATGTGCTCAGATTGTCTGGGTACTACAATTACTTGAATCAAGTGGGAGTTAATCTTCCAGATAAGATAGTAATTGACAAAGTTCTCTAGTCACTATCACCAAGTTAGTAGAACTTCGTGATGAACTATAATATGCAAGGGATGACGAAAGGAATTCCCGAGCTCTTCGCAATGCTGAAGTCGGCGAAGGTAGAAATCATGAAAAAGCATCAAGTGTTGATGGTTAACAAGACCACTTGTTTCAAGTAAAGGGCAAAGGGATAGAAGGGGAACTTCAAGAAGAATGACAAGCAAGTTGTCACTCTCGTGAAGAAACCCAAAGCTAAAACTCAAGCCTGAAACTAAGTGCTTCTACTACAAAGGAAATGGTCACTGGAAGTGGAACTGCCCTAGATACTTGGCGGATAAGAAGGATGGCAAAGTGAACAAAGGTATATTTTGATATACAGATTATTGATGTGTACTTTACTAGTGTTCATAGCAACCCCTGGGTATTTGATACCGGTTCAGTTGCTAAAATTAGTAACTCGAAACGAGAATTGCAGAATGAACAGAGACTAGTTAAAGGTGAAGTGACGATGTGTGTTGGAAGTGGTTCCAAGATTGATATGATCATCATCGCACACTCCCTATACTTTCGGGATTAGTGTAAAACCTAAATAAATGTTAATTGGCATTTGCGTTGAGCATGAATATGATTTGATCATATTTGTTGCAATACGGTTATTCATTTAAAGTCATAGAATAATTGTTATTCTGTTTACATGAATAAAACCTTCGATGGTCATACACCCAATGAAAATAGTTTGTTGGATCTCGATCGTGGTGATACACATATTCATAATATTGAAGCCAAAAGATGTAAGGTTAATAATGATAGTGCAACTTATTTGTGGCACTGCTGTTTAGGTCATAATGGTGTAAAGCGCATGAAGAAACTCCATAGTGATGGACTTTTGGAATCACTTGATTATGAATCACTTGGTGCTTGCGAACCATGCCTCATGGGCAAGATGACTAAAAACTCCGTTCTCCGGAACAATGGAGCGAGCAACAGATTTGTTGGAGATCATACATACAGATGTATGTGGACCAATGAGTGTTGAAGCTCGCGGCGGGTATCGTTATTTTCTGACCTTCACTGATGATTTGAGCAGATATGGGTATATCTACTTAATGAAGCACAAGTCTAAAACATTTGAAAAGTTCAAAGAATTTCAGAGTGAAGTGGAGAATCATCGTAACAAGAAAATAAGAGTTTCTACGATATGATCGTAGAGGTAAAATATTTGAGTTAGCGAGTTTGGCCTTCAGTAAAAACAATGTGAAATAGTTTCACTACTCATGCCACCTGGAACACCATAGTGTAATGGTGTGTCCAAACGTCATAACCGTACTTTATTAGATATGGTGCGATCGATGATGTCTCTTACCGATCTACCACTATAGCTTTTGGGGTTATGCATTAGAGACAGATACATTCACGTTAAATAGGGCACCATCTAAATCCGTGGAGATGACACCGTATGAACTGTGGTTTGACGAGAAACCTAAGCTGTCATTTCTTTAAGTTTGGGACTGCGATGCTTATGTGAAAAAGTTTCAACATGATAAGCTCGAACCCAAATCGGAGAAGTAAATCTTCATAGGATACCTAAAAGAAACTGTTGGGTACACCTTCTATCACAGATCCGAAGGCAAGGTCTTTGTTGCTAAGAGTGGATCCTTTCTAAAGAAGGAGTTTCTCTCGAAAGAAGTGAGTGGGAGGAAAGTGGAACTTGATGAGGTAATTGTACCTTCTCCCGAATTGGACAGTAGTACATCACAGAAACTGGTTCCAGTGATTCCTACACCAATTAGTGAGGAAGCTAATGATGATGATCATGAAACTTCGGATCAAGTTACTGCTGAACTTCGTAGATCAACCAGAGTACGTTCCGCACCAGAGTGGTACGGCAACCCGGTTCTGGAAGTCATGTTACTGGACCGTGATGAACCTACGAACTATGAGGAAGCGATGATGAGCCCAGATTCCGCAAAATGGCTTGAGACCATGAAATCTGAGATGGGATCCATGTATGAGAACAAAGTGTGGACTTTGGTTGACTTGCCCGATGGTCGGCAAGCCATCGAAAATAAATGGATCTTCAAGAGGAAGACTGATGCTGACAGTAATGTTACTGTTTACAAAGCTCGACTTGTTGCGAAAGTTTTTCAACAAGTTCAAGGAGTTGACTACGATGAGACTTTCTCACCCGTAGCGATGCTTAAGTCTGTCCGAATCATGTTAGCAATTGCCGCATTTTATGAAATCTGGCAAATGAATAACAAAACTGCATTCTTTAATGGATTTATTAAAGAAGACTTGTATATGATGCAACCAGAAGGTTTTGTCAATCCTAAAGGTGCTAACAAAATGTGCAAGCTCCAGCGATCCATCTATGGACTGGTGCAAGCATCTCGGAGTTGGAATATACGCTTTGATAAGTTGATCAAAGCATATAGATTTATACAGACTTGCGGTGAAGCCTGTATTTACAAGAAGTGAGTGGGAGCACTACAACCTTTCTGATAAGTATATGTGAATGACATATTGTCGATCGGAAATGATGTAGAATTTTCTGGAAAGCATAAATGAGTGTTTGAAAGGAGTTTTTCAAAGAAAGACCTTGGTGAAGCTCCTTACATATTGGGCATCAAGATCTATAGAGATAGATCAAGACGCTTGATAAGACTTTCGATGAGTACATACCTTGATATGATTTTGAAGTAGTTCAAAATGGATCAGTCAAAGAAGGAGTTCTTACCTGACTTGTAAGGTGTGAAGTTGAGTAAGACTCGAAGCCAGACCACGGCAGAAAAATATAGAGAGAATGAAAGTCATTCCCTATGCCTCAGCCATAGGTCCTATAAAGTATGCCATGCTGTGTACCAAACATGTTGTGTACCTTGCCATGAGTTTGTCAAGAGGGTACAATAGTGATCCAGGAGTAGATCACTGTACAGCGGTCAAAATTATCCTTAGTAACTGGATGACTAAGGAAATGTTTCTCGATTATGGAGGTGATAAAGAGTTTGTCGTAAAGGGTTACGTCGATGCAAGCTTTGACACTAAATCCAGCTGACTCTAAGTATCAATCTGGATGTGTATTGAAAGTGGGAGCAATTAGCTAGAGTAGCTCCATGCAGAGCATTGTAGACACATAGGCATTTGCGAAATACATACGGATCTGAATGTGACAGACCCATTGACTAAACTTCTCTCACGAAGCAAAACATGATCACACCTTAGTACTCTTTGGGTGTTAATCACATAGCGATGTGAACTAGATTATTGACTCTAGTAAACCCTTTGGGTGTTAATCACATGACGATGTGAACTATCGGTGTTAAATCACATGGCGATGTGAACTAGATTATTGACTCTAGTGCAAGTGGGAGACTGAAGGAAATATGCCCTAGAGGCAATAATAAAGTTATTATTTATTTCCTTATATCATGATAAATGTTTATTATTCATGCTAGAATTGTATTAACCGGAAACTTAATACATGTGTGAATACATAGACAAAACAGAGTGTCCCTAGTATGCCTCTACTAGACTAGCTCATTGATAAAAAATGGTTATGTTTCCTAGCCATAGACATGAGTTGTCATTTGATCAACGGGATCACATCATTAGGAGAATGATCTAATGGACAAGACCCATCCGTTAGCTTAGCACTATGATCGTTTAAGTTTTACTGCTATTGCTTTCTTCATGACTTATACATGTTCCTATGACTATGAGATTATGCAACTCCCGAATACCGGAGGAACACTTTGTGTGCTACCAAACGTCACAACGTAACTGGGTGATTATAAAGGTACTCTACAGGTGTCTCCGAAGGTACTTGTTGGGTTGGCGTATTTCGAGATTAGGATTTGTCACTCCGATTGTCGGAGAGGTATCTCTGGGCCCACTCGGTAATGCACATCACTATAAGCCTTGCAAGCATTGCAACTAATGAGTTAGTTGCGGGATGATGTATTACGGAACGAGTAAAGAGACTTGTTGGTAACGAGATTGAACTAGGTATTGAGATACCGACGATCGAATCTCGGGCATGTAACATACCGATGACAAAGGGAACAATGCATGTTGTTATGCGGTTTGACCGATAAAGATCTTCGTAGAATATGTGGGAGCCAATATGAGCATCCAGGTTCCGCTATTGGTTATTGACCGGAGACGTGTCTCGGTCATGTCTACATAGTTCTCGAACCCGTAGGGTCCGCACGCTTAAGGTTTCGATGATAGTTTTATTATGAGTTTATGAGTTTTGATGTACCGAAGGAGTTCGGAGTCCCGGATGAGATCGGGGACATGACGAGGAGTCTCAAAATGGTCGAGATGTAAAAATCGATATATTGGACGACTATATTCGGACATCGGAAAGGTTCCGAGTGATTCGGGTATTTTCGGAGTACCGGGGAGTTACGGGAATAGAGGAGAGAGGCCAAAAGGAAGGAGGCGTGCACCCCCCTTCTGGTCCGAATTGGACAAGGGGTGTAGCCCCCTTTTCCTTCTCCCTCTCCCCCTCTTTCCTTCTCTCCTACTCCGGAAAGGAAAGGGGAATCCTACTAGGACTTGGGAGTCCTAGTAGGACTCCCCACACTTGGTGCGCCCCCTCTAGGGCCGACCTCTCCCTCCCTCCTTTATATACGGGGGCAGGGGGGCACCTCTAGACACAACAATTGATCTCTTGATCTCTTAGCCGTGTGCGGTGCCCCCCTCCACCATAGTTCTCCTCGATAAATATTGTAGCGGTGCTTAGGCGAAGCCCTGCGACGGTAGAACATCAAGATCGTCACCACGCCGTCGTGCTGATGGAACTCTCCCTCGACACTCGGCTGGATCAGAGTTCGAGGGACGTCATCGAGCTGAACGTGTGCTAGAACTCGGAGGTGCCGTAGTTTCGGTGCTTGATCGGTCGGGCCGTGAAGACGTACGACTACATCAACCGCGTTGTTCTAACGCTTCCGCTTTCGATCTACGAGGGTACGTAGACTCACTCTCCCCTCTCGTTGCTATGCATCTGGTAGATAGATCTTGCATGATCGTAGGAAATTTTTAAAATACTACGTTCCCCAACAATGCCTACATTGCATTGATGAACTGGAGCTAGTTTTGTGTCACCCTAGGCTATAACTTCTACATGATGAATTGCATCAGACATAATTTCCCATCGCCGATCAAATGCCTACGAGCTTTACCTATATTGCATGTTGCTTATTTACTTTTCCGTTGCTACTATCACAAAAAGTACAAAAACACTATCGTTACTTTTATTGCCGCTACCACCACTATGATATTACTTTGCTACTAAACTATCTTGCTGCAGATACTAAGTTTCCAGGTGTGGTTGAATTGACAACTCAACTGCTAATACTTAAGAGTATTCTTTGGCTCCCCTTGTGTCGAATCAAAAAATTTGGGTTGAATACTTTACCCTCGAAAACTGTTGCGATCCCCTACACTTGTAGGTTATCAATCTTTCATGAAATATCTCGACAACTGTGTCGTGATCATCAGTGATATTCTGAGCTCTTCCAGGTTATCAATTAAATTCACGATGAGAAATACCATCCTTACCCCCTCGATGATTTGAATTATCATCAACAACATTATTGCCTTCCCTCCAACACAAACTTGTTCGTGTTTTGTGATATACCTAGAGATCCTGGCTATCTAGCATTTGTTCTTTACCTTGGAGTATTACCATCTACTATGTCAAGAATGTCGTGAGAATTTCTCCACCTCTTAAGAATTCTTGATACAGGTGATACTTCTTGCCATATCCATTCATTCCTTGGTCCCCGTTATGTTCTAACCGGAAACACAACAGTTGAAGTATTACGTGCGAATTCAAAACTTCTAGCGACCCTATTGCTTTGAAGTGAATGGTCGATAGTCTCATTCTCGGTCTTTTGGTTATTGAATCACCATTATAACATTGATCGTGCTACTTAGTCCATTTTCCAGGTGCACATTCCATTCAAGATTTACTTATGGATGTTCTCCTCTAACATACTGCGGTATGTCCAATGTTTTCATCTTGTTCACTTAAATGTAGAAATCCATGCTTATGGAAATCTCGATGAATTGTTGCTGAGCCCGCCGGCCACATGCTCATCTTCTCCTCGAAGAAATAATATAACTTATTTAATAAGTTGCTGCCGATGGATCCGTTGTGTATCCAAAGTCTGACCTTTACATAGTGACCATGTCAATGCTATCCTGAAGCATGATTGTGGTACTCAAATATCCACAAGAACATTGTAAGCGCAATGCTAAATGTTTCTTGATCAACTATCCGACATCGTGGTGTGGGTACATATAATAATTCTTCTTGCCCCTTTTATCTATATGGTCATGACTTTGATCTCCTGACACGTATATCATGCCCTTCTTAATCTTGGAAATGATAAAGTCATATTCATTGTGTTTGAACACATTTTCCTTCCATTTGTTTGTTTAACCATTCTTTGATCTACATATAATCTAAGCAGTAATAATTTTCTGCTTATGTAAACACCATGGTGTACAACTCTATCAATAAGAACCTGTTACTATTGTTCATAATATTTCGGTAACCACCGACGATGAGAACTTTTCCTATTGGTCCGCCTCGTTCAACGAGCAGGAGAATGGTTCTCTCCGTCCCTCGCCCTTGGAACCAACATTGTTACCAACATAATTGACATGCTATCCTTTGACATGCCTTGCTTACATGATCGGGCAAGACATTGTCGTCCTTCCTACTTTCAACCCACATGGTGGGCCCATAACCCACAGCTCCACAGGATCGAAACCTGGCTCTCCTATACACCCCCTGTTTCCAAAGTTATTCCTCACGCTTGGCTTTGTATGTAGATCACGAGCCACCTTCCTCGGGATGACCTATTCTAGTGTCAAACGCAATACTTATTCTCGTTGCCTTGAAACCCCTTTCACCTTCTGATTAGGCATCGCACAATTGCCCGGCCGGTTCCTTATTGTACCTTCTTACTTTGCTCTCAATGTTTTCCTAACTTACAACTCGAGAGATATCTTGGGCTAAAATCCATGAGCTAATTACCTAATATCAGACCTTGTAGACATCTGTCCTTGTAGTTTTCCGTCCTAGCCTTTCGTAAGTATGGTGGAGTTCCTGAAGAATGGGTGACAACTTCTTTATAATGGCCTGGAGCAGAGGACTGAAGACATCAACGAAATGGATTGACCTCTTCGACAACAGCAACCAAGACCGAGAAGATCCGTTAGATTTTTGTAACCCAATTCCTTCCCCCTTACTTCCCCTCCTAAATCGCGGGACGAGATTTCTTGTAGTGGAGGAGAATTGTGATGCCCGGATAATCAAGCTACAGTAACCCTCTAGTAATGATGCCTTGTCACCGATGTTACTGTTGTTACCCTCGTGTTAGTCGAAAATGATTCAAAATTTAAATTTAAAACAAAGTCAAATACATAAAAGTTCTCAAAAGTCAAAATAAAATGTTCTAGAGGTCACAAACAAATCAAAAGTAATTTTGGTGAAGAAATCAACATTTTACAAAGTATGTAAATGTCCTAAAATAAATAGAATAGTGGCTATAACAATTAATTAAATGCCCGTTTCTTTTCCTTTGATTTATCAAAGTAATTTATATAAGAGTGAAACTTTTGTGACATAGGGCTAATCTAAAGCACTAGTTTAGGTGTTGGTATCATATTTTTATAAAACTAAAATATGCTAATAGTAAAATAAAACAATAAAGAAAAATGAAAAAGAAAAGACAAAAGGAAATAAAAACAAAAATAAAGAAAACCCCCACCCCCTGGCCCAACTGGACCAACTGGCCCACCGGCCCAGGCGCACCCCTCCTCTCCTCCCTTGTTCATGAACCACCCCGTGGCCATGGCCGATGCCCGACACGGCACCGACCGTCGCCGTGGCAGCCATCCGCCGGCAGCCCCACTCCTATAAGGTCTCCCCCGGCGCCAAACCCTAACCCCTCTCTCCACATCCCCTCCTCGATCTGGACCCCGCCCCGAGCTCCTCATCATCTTGCGCTCGTCCCCGTCCCCTTTCGCTGCTCGTCGTCGTCACTGCGCCGGCGCCGCCCCGTCGCAAGTCGTCCTCGTCCCCACCTCCGCCGAGCCTCGTCGACGAGCTCTCGGGCTTTGTCTCGACCCCCTCCCCCTCTCCGTCGAACAAACGTGATCCAAGACGGCGGCACAGCACCGCCCCGACCTCCTTCATCCTCCCCGGACCTCCATCCGCCGTCGTCGACTCCGGCCGTCTCAAGTCCCCCCGGGCCTTCTCTGCAACGGCAGTGAGCCTCGCATCCTCCCTTTCTCTCGGTGCTCTCCATTTGTAGCCGTAGATAGCTGCCGACGTAATCGTGCTCCGGCCACACCCGATGGGCCAGCTCACCCCGTTCCCCGCATGCATAGTGTCGCGCTCGCGTCTGCTACTTCTCGAGCTTGCATTGTATTCCCTCGAAGAGGAAAGGGAGATGCAGCACAGTAGCGTAAGTATTTCCCTCAGTTTTTGACAACCAAGGTATCAATCCAGTAGGAGACCATGCGCGAGTCCCTCGCACCTGCACAAACAAATAAGAACTTCGCAGCCAACACAATAATGGGTTGTCAATCCCTTTACGGTCACTTACGAAAGTGAGATCTGATAGAGATGATAGTTATATTTTTGGTATTATGGGTTTAAAAGAACAGCAAATAAAAGCGGTAAAAGTAAAGTAGATGTAGATTAATATGTTGAGAATAGACCCGGGGGCCATAGTTTTCTCTAGTGGCTTCTCTCATGATAGCGATATTCTACGGCGGGTAAACAAATTACTGTCGAGCAAATGATAGAAAAGCGAATAATTATGAGACTATCTAGGCATGATCATTGTATATAGGCATCACGTCCGAGACAAGTAGACCGAAACGATTCTGCATCTACTACTATTACTCCACACATCGACCGCTATCCAGCATGCATCTAGTGTATTGAGTTCATAAGAACAGAGTAACGCCTTAAGCAAGATGACATGATGTAGAGGGATAAACTCAAGCAATATGATATAAACCCCATCTTTTTATATTCGATGGCAACAATACAATACGTGCCTTGCTACCTCTACTGTCACTGGGGAAGGACACCGCAATATTGAACCCAAAGCCAAGCCCTTCTCCCATTGCAAGAACTATAGATCTAGTAGGCCAAACCAAATCAATAATTCGAAGAGACTTGCAAGGATATTATGAGCTCACATAAAAAGTTCAGAGAAGAACCAAATATTTTTCATAGTTAATCTTGATCATAAACTCACAATTCATCGGATCTCGACAGACACACCGCAAAAATAGATTACATCGAATAGATCTCCTCGAAGACCGAGGAGAACTTTGTATTGGGATGCAGAGAGAGAGAGAGAGAGAAGAAGCCATATAGATACTAGCTATGGACCCGAAGGTCTGTGGTAAACTACTCACAACTCATGGTGATGGTGATGATGATGATGATGATGAAGAACTTCGTGATGGATCCCCCTCCGGTGGAGCTCCCAAACAGGCTCCAAGATGGGATCTCACGGGAACAGAAGGTTACGACGGTGGAATTAGGGTTTTCGCTCTGTTGCTGATGGTTTCGGGGTACGTAGACTTATATAGGAGGAAGGAGGACACTTGGGGAGTCATGGGGGCCCCACGAGGCAGGGGGGCGCGCCCCCACCCTCGTGGGCCCCTCGTGGCTCTTCTGACGTGGTTTTCAAGTTCTCCGAGCGTGATTTTCTCCAAAAATATCTCTTGCGAAGGTTTCATTCCGTTTGGACTCCGTTTGATATTCTTTTCCTGCAAAACCCTGAAACAGGCAAAAAACAGCAATCTGGACTGGCCTTTGGGTTAGTAGGTTAGTCCCAAAAATGATATAAAAGTGTAAGATAAAGCCCATTAAACATCCAAGACTTCATAAATAATAGCATGGAAGAATAAAAAATTATAGATACGTTGGAGACGTATCAGCGTCCCTCTGGTCGCGCCTTGCGCGCACACCCACAAACGTTCCGGGCCGCATCTTGGTGCGCACCGCGCGCCCACTGCCTCCCATCATGCCCCGCCTCCGCTTCTGCTGCAAACTGCTGGTGCTACCGCCGCCTACCGTTTCTGTCGCCGTTGTCCGCCTACTGCTGCTCTTGCTGCATGCCGTGGATGCTGCTACTTAGCTGCTGCCGCCGCAGCCCGTGAAAGCGCTGCCCGCCGCCGCCCTGGGCCGCCGCAACCCCGCTCCGCCTCTGCCATAGCCCCGCTCCGCCTCTGCCATAGCCCCGCTCTGCCTCTGCCGCAATCCCCTCCGCCCCGCCGCGCCTGCTCCGGCCGGCCATGCTTGCCGGGCCGCGCCGGCTCCACCATCGCGACTGCGGCTCGCCCCCGCCGGCCTTGCGCGCCGTCCCTGGCCCGCCTCGCGACGCCGCTCGCCCAACCGTGGTTGGTGTGGTGCGGGCGCCGCACCAGTGGGCGCCGTACGCCCCCGCATCCTCGTTAGGCCTCGACCACTGACAGAACGGGCCCAGCCCCCTTTCCATAAAAAATTAATTAATTAATTGATTAAAATATATTAATAAAATTGATTAAATAATAAATTAACTTAATTAATTAATCTTAGTTAACCTAATGAAGTAGAATAGTTAATCTAAAACTCTAGTTAGTGAGATGAGACAATGATAAGCGGGCCCCACTTAACAGTTTGACCAGTCAACCGACTGGTTGACTGCTGATGTCATGATGACATCATGCTGATGTCATTACTCTTTTCTACCGAATTTAGTAATTAATAATATTTGCAGAATATTGATTAAATCTTTGAAAATTCACAGAAAATAATATGTAACTCGGATGAAAAAGTTTTATATATGAAAATTGCTCAGTACGACGAGACGAATCCCAATACGCGGTCTGTTTGTCCGCCACACATCTCTGTCATACCGAACATGGAACAATCCCCCTCCGGTTTGCATGTCCGAAAATGCCTAACACCGGGAATGCTTTCCTGGATGTTATCCCTCTTCGCTAGTATCGTGTAGCACCGCGTTAGAGCACCCTAGCACTGCGTGTTGACATGTCGTCCTTCTCAGTTGCATCTGTATGCTTTGTATTTATTGTTTCTTCCCCATCTTCTCTCCAGTAGACCGCGAGACTGATGCTACCACGGTGACCGACTGCGTCAACGACGACCCCTCCTTCTTGCCAGAGCAACCAGGCAAGCCCCCCCCCCCTTGATCACCAGATATCGCCTATTCTTCTCTCTACTGCTTGCATTAGAGTAGTGTAGCATGTTACTGCTTTCAATTAATCCTATTCTGCTGCATAGCCTGTCATTGTTGCTACAACTGTTGATACCTTTACCTGCAATCCTAAATGCTTAATATAGGATGCTAGTATTCCATCAGTGGCCCTACATCTTTGTCCGTCTGCCATGCTATTCTATCGGGCCGTGATCATTCCAGGAGGTGATCACGGGTATATACTATATTATTACATAATCATGATGATGATTCGCATATGCATCGGGGCTGAAGGGGTAGGTGGTTCCACACAGGTATGGTGGGCCTGGGTTCCCGACAGCCCCTTGATGGTTACTTTGTGGCGAAGCGACAGGGCGGGTTGCGACCACCTAGGAGACAGGTGGACCTGGCCCTGGTCGTTGTTCGCAGTTATTTCATAATAACACGCTTAATGAGATCTTGGTATTTTATCCGAGTCTGGCCATTGGCCTATACGCACTAACCAGCTACGTGGGAATAGTTATGGGCACTCGACGTCGTGGTATCAGCCGAAGCCTTCTTGACATCAATGACTTAGCGGCGCGTGCCGGATTGGAATGGAACGCCGCTCTGGTATTAGGAGCGGCTAGGTCTGCTTACCGGCCGCGTAGGCAACGTGCAGGTGCATGTTGGGAGATGGGCCCAGACCCATGCGCGCTTAGGGTTTAGACCGGCGTGCTGACCTCTCTGATGTGCTTAGGTAGGGCTGCGACGTGTTGATCTTCTGAGGCCGGGCATGACCCATAAAAGTTTGTCCGGCCAAATGGGATCGGGCGTGCTAGGAAATGTGGTGCACCCCTGCAGGGAAGTTAAACTATTCGAATAGCCGTGTCCCTCGGTAAAAGGATGACCCTGAGTTGTACTCTGATCTCATGACAACTAGAACCGGATACTTAATAAAACACACCCAGTTGAGTTCCAGATATAACTCGACGGTTGCTCTCTCACAGGGTGATGTGCGGGAGGATCGCCGGGTAGGTTTATGCTATACGATGTTACTTGGTGACTTTCCAGCTACTCAAGACGGAGGCTGCCAGAAGCTTTGATACTTGTTACTATTCCATCTTCTCTCTTCTACTGCTGCAAGATGGAGGCTGCTAGAAGCATAGTCTTTGATTGGATTAGCTATCCCCCTCTTGTTCTGGCATTCTGCAGTTCAGTCCACAGATATTACCCCTTTATACATATACCATTGCATATGTAGTGTAGATCCTTACTTGCGAGTACTTTGGACGAGTACTCACGGTTGCTTTGCTCCCCCTTTTCCCATTTTGTCCCTTCTTCTCGGATGACGCAACCATATGGTGGAGTCCAGGAGCCAGAGGATCCCAAGGATGTTTCTACGTGGAGTTCGGCTTCGAGGAGTGGTTAGGAGGTCCCAGGAAGGAGGCCTTGCCTTTTCGATCGTTATTACTTTTGCGCTAGCCTTCTTAAGTCAAACTTGTTTAACTTATGTATGTACTCAGATGTTATTGCTTCCGCTGACTCTTGTGTAACCGAGCTTTTGTATTCGAGCCCTCGAGGCCCCTTGCTTGTAATATAAAGCTTATATTATTTTAATTTGTGTCTAGAGTTGTGTAGTGATATCTTCCAGTGAGTCCCTGATCTTGGTCGTACACATTTGCGTGCATGATTAGTGTATGGTCAAATCGGGGGCGTCACACCACCATGTGCTATTTCTCGAGAGAAGCCACTGGTGAACAAGGTTGTCAGAATCGTGATTTTGAATCGGATCGGACCTCAGATGGTAGGATCGCAAATCATAGAATCTTCACTATCAGGATCGTAGAAACGTAGATTCTATGAACTAAAATCGTAGAATCATAGGGGTTAGTTTGGATCGTAAAGTCGTAGAATCGTATAACAGAATCGCGATTCTGACAACCTTGCTGGTGAAATCTACGGCCCCCGGGTCTATTTTCCTATCATATACTTTCAGATCTACATTGCTATTTGCCTTTTCCTCTATTTGCATATTTTATTTTCAGATCTATATTATCAAAAACCCAAAAATACATTGCTGCCTTTTATTTGCCGTTGTTCCATTTGCTTTTACCCATCTACCTTTTTACCGGTCTTATACCCGAAGGGATTGACAACCCCTCTTATACGTCGGGTTGCAAGTATTTTTTATTTATGTGCATGTACCGTTAACCTAGTGTTTTGTGGTTCTCCTACTGGTTCGATAGCCTTGATTTCATAACTAAGGGAAATACTTACCATAGCTGTGCTGCATCATCCCTTCCTCTTTGGAGAAATACCGAGTCAGTCTCAAGCCACGTCAGCCAGACGCCGAGGACCATGGCGTCTGGGTCAGATGACGAGGACCGTGTCGTCTGGTGCTGGAATCCGAGAAGAACTCTTCCTTGCATTTCAAACCGACTTTGGGGAGGCCCTCTCCCCAAGTTATGATCGCCAGGCTCAACATATGAATAGAGGAGCAGGGCTAGCCCCTAGAAAAAAACACAAGTTTGGAGCCTCCTCTAGTTCTTCTAGTTCTACTTGGTCCTAGTTGACTAAGTAGAGCTAAGCTAACCTTGTAGTTCCTTCTCCGCTCTAAATCCGTTGTGCTTGGCGAAGCCCTACGGAAATAGTTTCACCACCATCGTCACCACGCCGTTGTGCTACCGGAACTCATTTACCACTTCGCCCTCTTGCTAGACCGAGAAGGCGAGGATGTTATCGAGATGAACATGTGCTGAATGCGGAGGTGCCGTACGTTTGGTGCTTGATCAGAACAGATCATGAAAGTGTATGACTACATCAAGAGCGTTGATAAACGCTTCCGCTTAGCGATCTACAAGGGTATGTAGATGCTCTCCCCTCTTGTAGCTATGCATCTCCTTGGATAGATCTTGCGTGTGCGTAGATTTTTTTTGTTTTCCATGCGACGTTCCCAATAGTGGCATCATGAGCCAGGTCTATGTGTAAAATATATGCACAAGTATAACATAAAAGAGTTGTTGGGGGTGATGTTCATATTGCTTACCACCAATGTCTTATTTTAATTCGATGGTATTGTGGGATCCAGTGGCTCGGACCAACGTTACATGTCCACGTACATGAGACCGGTTCCACCGACTAACATGCAACTTGTTTTGCATAAAGATGGCTGACGGGTGTCTGTTTCTCCTACTTTAGTTCAGTTTGATTTGACTACGGCGGTCTTTGCAGAAGGTTAAATAGCAACTTGATAATCACCATTGTGGTTTTGCGTAGGTGAT
The DNA here is from genome assembly GCA_902687465.1 of Secale cereale. NCBI lineage: Eukaryota > Viridiplantae > Streptophyta > Magnoliopsida > Poales > Poaceae > Secale > Secale cereale. The sequence continues at coordinate 46,774,955 of LR738715.1, forward strand.
ACGTCTCCAACGTATCTACTTTTCCAAACCCTTTTGCCCTTGTTTTGGACTCTAACTTGCATGATTTGAATGGAACTAACCCGGACTGACGCTGTTTTCAGGAGAACTGCCATGGTGTTGTTTCTGTGCAGAATGAAAAGTTCTCGGAATCGCCTGAAAATCAACGGAGAATTATTTCGGAAAATATAAAAATACCTGCAAGAAGATCCACACCAGGGGGCCCAGGGCCTGTCCACGAGGGTGGGGGGCGCGCCCCCTTGCCTCGTGGCCCCCCTGGTGACTTACCGACGTACCCCCCGATCCTATATCTTTCGTTTCGGGGAGAAAAAAATCGAGGAGAAGGAATTATCGCGTTTCACAAGACGGAGCCGCCGCCAAGCCCTAATCTCTCTCGGGAGGGCTGATCTGGAGTCTGTTCGGGGCTCCGGAGAGTGGAGATCGTCGCCATCGTCATCATCAACCTTCCTCCATCACCAATTCCATGATGCTCATCGCCGTGTGTGAGTAACTCCATCATAGGCTTGCTGGATGGTGATGGGTTGCATGGGATCTATCATGTAATCGAGTTCGTTTTGTTAGGGTTTGATCCCTAGTATCCACTATGTTATGAGATTGATGTTGCTATGACTTTGCTATGCTTAATGCCTGTCACTAGGGCCTGAGTGCCATGATTTCAGATCCGAACCTATTATGTTTCCATGAATATATGTGTGTTCTTGATCCTATCTTGCATGTCTATAGTCACCTACTATGTGTTATGACCCGGCAACCCCGAAGTGACAATAATCGGGACCACTCCCGGTGATGACCATAGTTTGAGGAGTTCACGTATTCACTATGTGTTAATGCTTTGGTCCGGTACTCTATTAAAAGGAGGCCTTAATATCCCTTAGTTTCCAATAGGACCCCGCTGCCACGGGAGGGTAGGACAAATGATGTCATGCAAGTTCTTTTCCATAAGCACGTATGACTATATTCGGAATACATGCCTGCATTGCATTGATGAACTGGAGCTAGTTATGTGTCACCCTAGGTTATAACTTCTACATGATGAATTGCATCCGACATAATTTCTCATCACCGATCTAATGCCTACGAGCTTTACCTATATTGCTAGTTGCTTATTTACTTTTCCGTTGCTACTATTACAAAAACTACAGAAACACTATCGCTACTTTTATCGCTGCTACCGCCACTATCATATTACTTTGCTACTAAACTATCTTGCTGTAGATACTAAGTTTCCAGGTGTGGTTGAATTGACAACTCAGCTGCTAATACTTAAGAGTATTCTTTGGCTCCCCTTGTGTCGAATCAACAAATTTGGGTTGAATACTTTACCCTCGAAAACGGTTGCGATCCCCTACACTTGTGGGTTATCAAGACTATTTTCTTGCGCCGTTGCCGGCGAGCATAGCTCTATTGTTTAAGTCACTTGGGATTTATATCTGTTGATAACTATGAAGAATCTGAAGGACTCAAAAACCAAGATCTTACCCTCAACTACGAGGGGAGGTAAGGAACTGCCTTCTAGCTCTGCACTTGATTCTCCTTCTGTTATGAGTAAACTTGTGACACCTACTCCTGCTATTGAATCTGATATGTCGTATGTTCTTGATGATGCTACTTCTGCTATGTATGATGAAACTACCTCTATGCCTGATACTGTGCCACTAGGTGAATTTCTAGATGAACAAATTGCTAAGGTTAGGGAGAGTGCAAATGTTGAAACCGATGATATTTATAAAAGTGATGATGAAACCACTCCCAATAGATATTAGTTTCCTGTTGTTCTTGCGGGTTATGTTATGGATGAAGAAACTGCTAGAGACTTTCTTGCTTGCAATGATAGATATGATCTTAAGAAGTTATTAGCTAAGCTGAAAGAAAAGTCCTTGAATGCTAGAATGAAACATGACCCTGCTTTTGCTACTTCACCTATATGTGTCACTGATAAGGATTATGAATTCTCTGTTGATCCTGAGTTAATTACTTTGGTTGAATCTGATCCTTTCCATGGCTATGAGTCTGAAACTGTTGTGGCGCATCTTACTAAGTTGAATGATATAGCCACCCTGTTTACCAATGATGAAAAGATTCGCTACTACTATATCCATAAGTTGTTTCTGTTCTCGTTAAAGGGTGATGCTAAGACTTGGTTTAATTCTCTTGATCCTGGTTGTGTGCGTAGTCCCCAGGATATGATGTATCACTTCTCTGCTAAATATTTTCCCGCTCATAAGAAACAAGCTGCCTTACAGGAAATATATAACTTCGCTTGAACTGATGAAGAGAGTCTCCCACAAGCTTGGGGGAGGCTTCTCCAGTTACTTAATGCTTTGCCTGATCATCCTCTTGAGATGCATGATATACTTGATGTCTTTTATAATGGACTAACCGATGCTTCCAGAGACCACCTGGATAGTTGTGCTGGTTGTGTTTTGAGGGAAAGAACAGTTGAACATGCTGAATTATTATTGAACAATATGCTGGCCAATGAAAATAATTGGACACTTCCAAAACCAGCCCCTAAGCCAACTCCGAAGAAAAGAGGTGTTCTATTTCTCAGTCCTGAAGATATGCAAGAGGCAAAGAAATTTATGAAAGAAAAAGGTATTAAAGCTGAAGATGTTAAGAATTTACCGCCTATTGAAGAAATACATGGTCTTGATAACCTGACACAGGTAGTAAAGGTAAATTCTCTTTATAGATTTGATGAAGGTGATATTCCTCGTTATAAGTCTGCTAGCCAATGTTTAGATGAGTTTGACAATTTCATTGTGAAACAAGAAAACTTCAATGCTTATGTTGGTAGACAATTACAACACAATGCTTATATGATTGAACGCTTGAGTGATTATCTGTCTAGAGCTAAAGGTGAACTGAAACTCATTAGTATATATGCTACTATGGTCACCACTCAAGTAGAACAAGTACTTAAGGCTCAGAATGATTTGCTCAATGAATTAAATAATAAGAACAATGACTATGCTATTAGAGTTGCAACTAGAGGTTGTAAAATGACTCAGGAACCTCTGTATCCTGAAGGCCACCCTAAGAGAATTGAGCAAGATTCTCAGAGAGCTAATTTAGATGCACCTAGTTTTTCTAAGAAGTAGAAAAAGAAAAATGATAAGACTTTGCATGCTTCTAGTGAACCTATAGCTGCCACACCTGAGAATCCTAATGATATATCTGTTTCTGATGCTGAGACACAATCTGGTAATGGACATGAACCTAGTAATAATATCAATGATGATGTTCATGATGATGCTCAACCTAGCAATGATAATAATGTAGAGATTGAACCTGCTGTTGATCTTGATAACCCACAATCAAAGAATCAATGTTATGATAAGAGAGACTTTGTTGCTAGGAAGCACAGTAGGGAAAGAGAACCATGGGTTCAGAAACCCATTCCTTTTCCTCCGAAACCATCCAAGAAAAAGGACGATGAGGATTTTGAGTGCTTTGCTGAAATGATTAGACCTATATTTTTGCGTATGCGTTTGACTGATGTGTTTAAAAAAAATCCCTATGCTAAGAATATGAAAGATATTATTACCAACAAAAGAAAGATACCTGAAGTAGAAATTTCCACCATGCTTGCCAATTACACTTTTAAGGGTGGAATGCCTAAGAAATTAGGAGATCCAGGAGTACCTACTATACCTTGCTCCATTAAGAGAAACTATGTTAAAACTGCTTTGTGTGATCTTGGAGCCGGTGTTAGTGTTATGCCCCTCTCTTTATATCGTAGATTTGACTTGAGTAAGTTGACACCTACTGAAATATCTTTGCAAATGGCTAATAAGTCAACTGCTATACCTGTCGGTATTTGTGAGGATGTGCCTGTTGTAGTTGCAAATGTTACTATTCTAACGGACTTTGTTATACTTGATATTCCCGAGGACGATATTATGTCTATTATTCTTGGAAGACCCTTTTTGAATACTGCAGGGGCTGTTATTGATTGCAACAAAGGCAATGTCACTTTTCATGTCAATGGTAATGAGCATACGGTACACTTTCCGAGGAAACAACTTGAAGTCCACAGTATCAATTGTATTGGAAAAATTTCAACTATTACTATTGGAGGTTTTGAGTTTCCTATTCCTACTATCAAGAAGGCATATGACATTCTTATTGTTGGTGACATACATATCCCCATTGAGGTAACCTAGTGTTATTCAAAAATTCTCCGGTTTCATGTTACTCGGAAAGAGTTTATTAACAAGACCTGATTAACCTTGTCAATGGATTCCCTTTGATGAGCATGTGATAGGTGAATCTAGATAGCACAAACCTTCTGTACCCTCTTTTTACTTTCTGTTAATTAGGCTAAATAAAAGAAAAATAGTATTTTCTGTGTGTTTCCAGACTTATCCGTGCAATAAAAAAATATCCCAAAAATAAAAGTTCTCCAAATGCCATGAAAATGAAATATGATTTTTTCTAGAATATTTGAGGAAATATGGCACTGAACACACAGCGAGGGGAGCCAACACGTGGCCACGAGGGTCCAGGGCGCGCCCCCTGCCTCGTGGGCCCCACGTGACCCCCCTCCACTTATTCCTGCACCCATGCTCTTCTTCTCCCTCCCAAAAAATCCCCAACCATCTCAAACCCGAGTTCTAGCTCATCTTGCTGCCATTTTCGATCTCCTTGCTCAAAGGACCATTTACCAAACTGTTTGGGGAGATTGTTCCTTGGTATGTGACACCTCCATTGGTCCAATTAGTTTTTGCTCTAGTGCTTTATTTGTTGCAAATTTATGTTGCTGTGGTGACCTTGTTCTTGAGCTTGCATGTTAAATTTTCTTGGTCCCAAGTAGTTCTAATGCATGATATAGCCTCTAGGCACTTATAGGAGTTGTTGTTATCAATCTTATTGAGTTTGGTTAACTTTTATTTTGAAGTTACTACAAATTTCAGAAAAATGTCTAGGAGAAACTTCCAAGGTTGTCCTTCAAGGAAGCAAGAACCGAGGCTTACGTTCCGCGAGCTGGACGATGAACCACCGAGGGATGCTGGTGTGCGGCCTTGTGAATGGCCGTCAGATGAATTCATGGGTCAAGCTGGCATCAAAGATGAATTTTACGCATACGTGCGCAACGCTGACCTCGAGGACTTCATACAATATAAGTGTCCTCAATACCATGGCTTAACTTATAGCTTTGTGAGAAGGTTTAAATTTTCATCTTCATGTAATTCTCACACTGTCCTGTTTGACCTTTATGATAAATCTTATACCATGGATTTAGAAGATTTTAATGTTGCCTGCAAGCTCCCACAGTTGGGCAGTACGAGTGATCCTCGCAAATCTGAATTTAGAGAATTCCTAGCTAGTATTACAGTGGGAGAATCCAGGGAAATCACACAGGCTACCATAGGGAGCATTCATTTTCCTTCTATTCATTACTTTGCTCTCTTTATCGGTAGATGCATAAACGGTAAGGATGAGGCTTGTCACATGTGTGCCCCTGATCTTAGTCTTCTCAGGAGTGCTGTACTAGGTGATAGGCAATATAACTTGGGAGCAATTGTTGCACGTAGGTTACACCATAATGGCTTGCATGGAGATTTATTTGGTGGGATCTATGCTACCCGCATAGCCCGCTTTCTTGGTATACCCGTGCACGTCAATGATGAACCTTTACCTCCTGCTTATTTAGACTTCCATGCTATGACTAGTCACCGGTTTATAGAGTGGGATAATCAAACCCTCAAATATCGACTAATCTTTAACAGGCAACATGCCATCCCTATTGTTCTTCCCGCCCCTACTTTGTTTAACTTTCAGGAAAAAGGAAGATACACCATAACTATGGAGGAGGCAAATGCTTATTATAACATGACGGAGGCAGCCCGCCTTCGAGCTGCAGCTCAGCATGCAGCATCTGCTGCGTCTCAGTACGACCCCAACTACAACTTTGGATATTCGTCAGGCCAATACTGGCCATAGACCAACTTAGGCCAAAAGCCTAAGCTTGGGGGAGTACGTGTTTCTCACCGACCTTACATTCGTGTTCACACTTATTCTAGTTGTCGGTGCTCACACTCTTTCACTGTATCATCCTTGCTTAGTTTCAATTTCTTTTTCTTAGTCTTTTTCTTGTGTGCTAGAAAAACCCAGAAAAACAAAAAAAAAATTAGCTGTAGCTTCTAGCTAGTTTACTTTTCCTGCTTGTAGTAGCAATTAAAAGAAAACCCAAAAAGATTTCCCGTTCTTCTTTTGCTTGTTGGGAGCTTTCCCGTGTAAATAGTTTCTTTTCTTTTCTTTGCGGGTTAAGAGTAGAAGACCATGATTGAAAATGCTTAGTGGCTCTCATATGCTTTGTTGTGGATTTAACCTTGAGCCATATTACCTTGTCTTCTCTCTTGTATTAAATGCATGCAGATTCCAGCTTAGTCCAATGCACGTGCACTATTATTATTATCCACACCGTTCGGTCGTGCGAGTGAAAGGTAATAAGGATGATATATGATGAACTAATTAAGAAGAGAAAAGCTGGTATGAACTCGACCTCTCTTGTTTTTGCAAATATGATGGCTCATCGTTCTTGATTCAACTTGTTATGAATGAAACATGCTTGCAATGACAATTAGAGATCATAGCTGCTTACGCCATGCTTAATTAGCTGAGAGTTTATAATGGTCTATCTTGCATGCCAACATGATATTAATGAAGGAAATATGCCCTAGAAGCAATAATAAAGTTATTATTTATTTCCTTATATCATGATATGTTTATTATTCATGCTAGAATTGTATTAACCGGAAACTTAGTACATGTGTGAATACATAGACAAAACAAAGTGTCCCTAGTATGCCTCTACTAGACTAGCTCATTGATCAAAGATGGTTACGTTTCCTAACCATAGACATGAGTTGTCATTTGGTCAACGGGGTTACATCATTAGGAGAATGATGTGATGGACTAGACCCATCCGTTAGCTTAGCACTATGATCGTTTAGTTTTACTGCCATTGCTTTCTTCATGACTTATACATGTTCCTATGACTATGAGATTATGCAACTCCCGTATACCGGAGGAACACCTTGTGTGTTATCAAACATCACAACGTAACTGGGTGATTATAAAGATGCTCTACAGGTGTCTCCGAAGGTGTTCATTGTGTTGGCATAGATCAAGAATATGATTTTTCACTCCGAGTGTCGGAGAGGTATCTCTGGGCCCTCTCGGTAATACACATCATAATAAGCCTTGCAAGCAAATGACTAATGAGTTAGTCACGAGATGATGTATTATAGAACGAGTAAGGAGACTTGCCAGTAACGATATTAACTAGGTATGGTGATACCGACGATCGAATCTCGGGAAAGTAACATACCGATGACAAAGGGAACAACGTATGTTGCTATGCGGTTTGACCGATAAAGATCTTCGTAGAATATGAAGGAGCCAATATGAGCATCCAGGTTCCGCTATTGGTTGTTGACCGGAGATGAGTCTCAGTCATGTCTACATAGTTCTCGAACCCGTAGGGTCCGCACGCTTAACGTTTGATGACGATCGGTATTATGAGTTTATGTGTTTTGATGTACCGAAGGTAGTTCGGAGTCCCGAATGAGATCGGGGACATGACGAGGAGTCTCAAAATGGTTGAGACGTAAAGATCGATATATTGGACGACTATATTCGGACATCGGAAAGGTTCCGAGTGATTCTGGTATTTTTCAGAGTACCGGAGAGTTACGAGAATTCGCCCGGAGTATATGGGCCTTGTTGGGCTTTAGGGGAAAGAGAGAAGAGGAAGGCTGTGCCCCAAGTCCTAGTCCGAATTGGACTAAGGGGAGGGGCTGCACCCTCTCCTTCCTTCTCTTCTCTTTTCCCTTTCTTTCTCTCCTACTCCTACTACTTGGAAGGGCTCCTAGTTCTACTAGGAAAGGGGGAATCCTACTCCCGGTGGGAGTAGGACTCCCCTAGGGCGCGCCATAGAGAGGGCCAGCCCTCCCCCTCCTCCACTCCTTTATATACGGGGTTAGGGGCACCCCATAGACACACAAGTTGATCAGTTGATCTCTCCCAACCGTGTGCGGTGCCCCTCTCCACAGAAACACACCTCGGTCATACCGTTGCAGTGCTTAGTTGAAGCCCTGTGCCGGTAGCTTCATCATCTCCGTCACCACGCCGTCGTGCTGACGAAACTCTCCCGCGAGGCTCTACTAGATCAAGAGCTCGTGGGACGTCATCAAGCTGAACGTGTGGCGAACGCGGAGGCTCCGTACGTTCGGTGCTTGATCGGTTGGATCGCGAAGAAGTTCGACTACATCAACCGCGTCACTAGACGCTTCCGCTCCCGACACACTCTCCCCTCTTGTTGCTATGCATCTAGTAGATAGATCTTGCGTGATCGTAGGAAATTTTTGAAATACTACGTTACCCAATAGTGGCATCATGAGCCAGGTCTATGCGTAGATGATATGCACGAGTAGAACACAATGAGTTGTGGGCGATAATAGTCATACTGCTTACCAGCATGTCATACTTTGCTTCGGCGGTATTGTGAGATGAAGCGACCCGGACCGACATTACGCTTACTCTTACGCGAGACTGGTTTCACCGTTATGAGCACTCGTTGCTTAAAGGTGACTGGTGGGTGCGTGTCTCTCTCACTTTAGCTGAATCGAGTGTGGCTACGCCCGGTCCTTGTGATGGTTAAAACAGCACATACTTGACGAAAAATCGTTGTGGTTTTTGTATGCGTAGGTAAGAACGGTTCTTGCTAAGCCCGTAGCAGCCACGTAAAACTTGCAACAACAAAGTAGAGGACGTCTAACTTGTTTTTGCAGGGCATGTTGTGATGTGATATGGTCAAGACATGATGAGTTATACGTTGTTGTATGAGATGATCATGTTTTGTAAAGTTATCGGCAACTGGCAGGAGCCATATGGTTGTCGCTTTATTGTATGAAATACAGTTGCCATGTAATTTCTTTACTTTATCACTAAGCGGTAGCGATAGTCATAGAAGCAATAGTTGGCGAGACAACAACGATGCTACGATGGAGATCAAAGTGTCGCGCCGGTGACGATGGCGATCATGACGGTGCCTTGGAGATGGAGATCAAAAGCACAAGATGATGATGGTCATATCATGCCACATATTTTGGTTGCATGTGATGTTTATCTTATTATGCTTCTTATTTTGCTTAGTACGGCGGTAGCATTATAAGATGATCCCTTACAAAATTTCAAGGTACAAGTGTTCTCCCTGAGTATGCACCGTTGCGAAAGTTCTTCGTGCTGAGACACCACGTGATGATCGGGTGTGATAGGTTCTATGTTCACATACAACGGGTGCAAGCCAGTTTTGCACACACAGAATACTCGGGTTAAACTTTACGAGCCTAGCATATGCAGATATGGCCTCAGAACACTTGAGACCGAAAGGTCGAGCGTGAATCATATAGTAGATATGATCAACATAAGATGTTCACCATTGAAAACTACTCCATCTCACGTGATGATCGGACATGGTTTAGTTGATTTGGATCACGTGATCATTTAGATGACCAGAGGGATGTCTATCTAAGTGGGAGTTCTTTAGTAATTTGATTAATTGAACTTTAATTTATCATGAACTTAGTCCTGGTAGTATTAGCATATCTATGTTGTAGATCAATAGCTCGCGTTATAGCTCCCCTATGTTTTGATATGTTCCTAGAGAAAACTAAGTTGAAAGATGTTAGTAGCAATGATGCGGACTAGGTCCGTGATCTGAGGATTATCTTCATTGTTGTACAGAAGTATTATGTCCTTGATGCACCGCTAGGTGACAAACCTATTGCAGGAGCAGATGCAGACGTTATGAACGTTTGACAAGCTCAGTATGATGACTACTTGATAGTTTAGTGCACCATGCTTTACGGCTTATAACCGGGACTTCAAAAACGTTTTGAACGCCACGGAGCATATGAGATGTTCCAAGAGTTGAAATTAGTATTTCATACTCATGCCCGTGTCAAGAGGTATAAGACCTCTGACAGTACTTTGCCTACAAGATGGAGGAGAATAGCTCAACCAGTGAGCATGCGCTCAGATTGTCTGGGTACTACAATTACTTGAATCAAGTGGGAGTTAATCTTCCAGATAAGACAGTAATTGACAAAGTTCTCTAGTCACTATCACCAAGTTAGTAGAACTTCGTGATGAACTATAATACGCAAGGGATGACAAAAGTAATTCCCGAGCTCTTCGCGATACTGAAATCGACGAAGGTAGAAATCAAGAAAGAACATCAAGTGTTGATGGTTAATAGGACCACTTGTTTCAAGTAAAGAGGCAAAGGGATAGAAGGGGAACTTCAAGAAGAATGACAAGCAAGTTGTCACTCCCGTGAAGAAACCCAAAGCTAAACTCAAGCCCGAAACTAAGTGCTTCTACTGCAAAGGAAATGGTCACTGGAAGTGGAACTGCCCTAGATACTTGGCGGATAAGAAGGATGGCAAAGTGAACAAAGGTATATTTGATATACAGATTATTGATGTGTACTTTACTAGTGTTTATAGCAACCCTTGGGTATTTGATACCGGTTCAGTTGCTAAAATTAGTAACTCGAAACAAGAGTTGCAGAATGAACATAGACTAGTTAAAGGTGAAGTGATGATGTGTGTTGGAAGTGGTTCCAAGATTGATATGATCATCATCGCACACTCCCTATACTTTCGGGATTAGTGTAGAACCTAAATAAATGTTATTTGGCATTTGCGTTGAGCATGAATATGATTTGATCATGTTTGTTGCAATACAATTATTCATTTAAAGTCATAGAATAATTGTTATTCTATTTACATGAATAAAGCCTTCGATGGTCATACACCCAATGAAAATAGTTTGTTGGATCTCGATCGTAGTGATACACATATTCATAATATTGAATCCAAAAGATGCAGGGTTAATAATGATAGTGCAACTTATTTGTGGCACTACCGTTTAGGTCATATTGGTGTAAAGCGCATGAAGAAACTCCATAGCGAACCATGCCTCATGGGCAAGATGACTAAAACTCTGTTCTCCGAAACAATGGAGCGAGCAACAGATTTGTTGGAAATCATACATACTGATGTATGTGGACCGATGAGTGTTGAAGCTCGCGGCGGGTATCGTTATTTTCTGACCTTCACTATTGATTTTATGGGTATATCTACTTAATGAAACACAAGTCTGAAACATTTGAAAAGTTCAAAGAATTTCAGAGTGAAGTAGAGAATCATCGTAACAAGAAAATAAAGTTTCTACGATCTCATCATGGATGTGAATATTTGAGTTACGAGTTTGGTCTTCATTTGAAACAATGTGGAATAGTTTCACAACTCACGCCACCCGGAACACCACAGCATAATGGTGTGTCTGAAAGTCATAACCGTACTTTATTAGATATGGTGCGGTCTATGATGTCTCTTATTGATTTACCACTATCGTTTTGGGTTATGCAACAGAGACAGCTGCATTCACGTTAATAGGGTAACATCTAAAATCCGTTGAGACGACGCCTTATGAACTGTGGTTCGGCAAGAAACCAATGTTGTCGTTTCTTAAAGTTTGGGGCTGCGATGCTTATGTAAAAAAGCTTCAACCTGATAAGCTCGAACCCAAGTCGGAGAAATGTGTCTTCATAGGATACCCAAAGGAGACTGTTGGTTACACCTTCTATCATAGATCCGAAGGCAAGATATTTGCTGCTAAGAATGGATCCTTTCTAGAAAAGGAGTTTCTCTCGAAAGAAGTGAGTGGGAGGAAAGTGGAACTTGATGAGGTAATTGTACCTTCTGCCGAATTGGATAGTAGTACATCACAGAAACTAGTTCCAGTGATTCCTACACCAATTAGTGAGGAAGCTAATGATGATGATCATGAAACTTGAAATCAAGTTACTGCTGAACCTCGTAGGTTAACCAGAGTGCATTCCGCTACAGAGTGGTATGGTAACTCAGTTCTGGAAGTCATGTCACTAGACCATGATGAACCTACGAACTATGATGAAGCGATGATGAGCCCAGATTCCGCAAAATGGCTTGAGGCCATGAAATCTGAGATGGGGTCCATGTATGAGAACAAAGTATGGACTTTGGTTGACTTGCCCGATGGTCGGCAAGCCATTGAAAATAAATGGATCTTTAAGAGTAAGACTGACGCCGATGGTAATGTTACTGTCTACGCAGCTCGACTTGTTGCAAAAGGTTTTCGACAAGTTCAAGGTGTTGACTACGATGAGATTTTCTCACCCGTAGCGATGCTTAAGTCTGTCCGAATCATGTTAGCAATTGCCACATTTTATGAAATCTGGCAAATGGATAACGAATTTGCGTTCTTTAATGGATTTATTAAAAAAGAGTGGTATATGATGCAACCAGAAGGTTTTGTCAATCCTAAAGGTGCTAGCAAATTGTGCAAGCTCCAGCGATCCATCTATGGACTGGTGCAAGCATCTCGGAGTTGGAATAACCGCTTTGATAAGTTGATCAAAGCATATAGTTTTATACAGACTTGCGGTGAATCCTGTATTTACAAGAAAGTGAGTGGGAGCACTACAACCTTTCTGATAATTATATGTGAATGACATATTGTCGATTAGAAATGATGTAGAATTTTCTGGAAAGCATGAATGAGCGTTTGAAAGGAGTTTTTCAAAGAAAGACCTCGGTGAAGCTGCTTACATATTGAGCATCACGATCTATAGATAGATCAAGACGCTTGATAAGTTTTTTCAATGAGTACATACCCTGACAAGTTTTTGAAGTAGTTCAAAATGGATCAATCAGAGAAGGAGTTCTTGCCTGAGTTGTAAGGTATGAAGTTGAGTAAGACTCAAAGCCCGACCTCGGCAGAAGATAGAGAAAGAATGAAAGTCATTCCCTATGCCTCAGCCATAGGTTCTATAAAGTATGCCATGTTGTGTACCAACCATGTTGTGTACCTTACCATGAGTTTGTCAAGGAGGTACAAAAGTGATCCAGGAGTAGATCACTGGACATCGGTCAAAATTATCCTTAGTTACTGGATAACTAAGGAAATGTTTTCTCGATTATGGAGGTGATAAAGAGTTCGTCGTAAAGAGTTACACCGATGCAAGCTTTACACTAATCCAGAGGACTCTAAGTATCAATCTGGATGCATATTGGAAGTGGGAGCAATTAGCTAGAGTAGCTCCATGCAGATCATTGTAGACATAGAAATTTGCGAAATACATACGGATCTGAATGTGTCAGACCCATTGACTAAACTTCTCTCACAAGCAAAACATGATCACACCTTACTACTCTTGGGTGTTAATCACATAGCGATGTGAACTAGATTATTGACTCTAGTAAACCCTTTGGGTATTTGTCACATGGCGATGTGAACTATGGGTGTTATTCACATAACGATGTGATCTATCGGTATTAAATCACATGGAGATGTGAACTAGATAATTGACTCTAGTGCAAGTGGGAGACTGAAGGAAATATGCCCTAGAGGCAATTATAAAGTTATTATTTATTTCCTTATATCATGATAAATGTTTATTACTCATGCTAGACTTGTATTAACCGGAAACTTAGTACATGTGTGAATACATAGACAAAACAAAGTGTCCCTAGTATGCCTCTACTAGACTAGCTCATTGATCAAAGATGGTTATGTTTCCTAACCATAGACATGAGTTTTCATTTGATCGATGGGGTCACATCATTAGGAGAATGATGTGATGGACTAGACCCATCCGTTAGCTTAGCACTATGATCGTTTAGTTTTACTGCCATTGCTTTTTTCATGACTTATACATGTTCCTATGACTATGAGATTATGCAACTCCCCTATACCGGAGGAACACCTTGTGTGTTATCAAACGTCACAACGTAACTGGGTGATGATAAAGATGCTCTACAGGTGTCTCCGAAGGTGTTCGTGGTGTTGGCATATATCAAGAATATGATTTGTCACTCCGAGTGTCGGAGAGGTATCTCTGGGCCCTCTCGGTAATACACATCATAATAAGCCTTGCAAGCAAATTACTAATGCATTAGTCACGAGATGATGTATTACAGAACGAGTAAAGAGACTTGCCGGTAACGAGATTAACTAGGTATGGTGATACCGATGATCGAATCTCGGGAAAGTAACATACCGATGACAAAGGGAACAACGTATGTTGTTATGCGGTTTGACCGATAAAGATCTTCGTAGAATATGTAGGAGCCAATATGAGCATCCAGGTTCCGCTATTGGTTATTGATCGGAGATGAGTCCCGGTCATGTCTACTTAGTTCTCGAACCCGTAGGGTCCGCACGCTTAACGTTTGATGACGATCGGTATTATGAGTTTATGTGTTTTGATGTACCGAAGGTAGTTCGGAGTCCCGGATGAGGTCGGGGACATGACGAGGAGTCTCAAAATGGTCGAGACGTAAAGGTCGATATATTGGACGACTATATTCGGACATTGGAAAGGTTCCGAGTGATTCAGGTATTTTCGGAGTACGGGAGAGTTACGGGAATTCGCCGGGGAGTATATGGGCCTAGTTGGGCTTTAGGGGAAAGAGAGAAGAGGAAGGCTGCGCCCCCCAAGGCCTAGTCCGAATTGGACTAAGGGGAGGGGCTGCGCCCCCTCCTTCCTTCTCTTCTCTTTTCCCTTTCCTTCTCTCGTACTCCTACTAGTTGGAAGGGCTCCTAGTTCTACTAGGAAAGGGGGGAATCCTACTCCCGGTGGGAGTAGGACTCCCCTAGGGCGCGCCATAGAGAGGGCCAGCCCTCCCCCTCCTCCACTCCTTTATACTAGGGGTAGAGGCACCCCATAGACACACAGGTTGATCAGTTGATCTCTCCCGACCGTGTGCGGTGCCCCTCTCCATAGAAACACACCTCGGTCATACCGTTGCAGTGCTTAGTTGAAGCCATGCACCGGTAGCTTCATCATCTCCGTCACCACGCCATTGTGCTGATGAAACTGTCCCGCGAGGCTCTACTGGATCAAGAGCTCGTGGGATGTCATCAAGCTGAACGTGTGCTGAATGCGGAAGCTCCGTACGTTCGGTGCTTGATCGGTTGGATCGCGAAGAAGTTCGACTACATCAACCGCGTCACTAGACGCTTCCGCTCCCGGTCTACGAGGGTACGTAGACACACTCTCCCCTCTCGTTGCTATGCATCTAGTAGATAGATCTTGCGTGATCATAGGTAATTTTTGTAATACTACGTTACCCAACAATTAAAATGGTTGTGATGTGGTATGATGGGTGGTATCCTCCTTTGAACGATTTAAGTGATCTGACTTGGCACATGTTCACGCATGTAGTTGAAACAAATCAACATAGCCTTCACGATATTTATGTTCATGGTGATTTATATCCTACTCATGCTTGCATTCATTGTTGATTAATTTTAATGCATGTTCATGACCGTTGTTGCTCTCTAGCAGGCCGCTTCCCATTCTCTTTCTAGCCTTCACCTGTACTAAGCGGGAATACAGCTTGTGCATCCACTTCCATAAACCCCAAAGTTATTCCATATGAGTCTACCATACCTTCCTATATGCGGTATTTACCTGCCGTTCCAAGTAAATTTGTAGGTGCCAAACTCTAAACCTTCAATGAAATTCTGTTTTGTATGCTCGAACAGTTCATGTATCAACTAGGGATGTCTATATCTTCCATGCTAGGTGGGTTATTCTCACGATGGGTGGACTCCGCTCATCATTCATGAGAAAATGGCTGGTAATCGGGATGCCCAGTCCCATGCTCAAAATCATAATAATTAAACAAAACTCCCCCAGGGCTGTTGCTTGTTTGGACGGTACCCCGTGGATTCGGATGGCTGTGGAGTGTGGTTGTTGGTGGTTGGGGGAGTATAAACTTTACCATTTTGTTTGGGAACCGCCTATAATGTGCGTAGCATGGGAGATATCGAGATTCTTGGTTGTTATGTTGACAATGAAAGTATACCGCTCAAAATATTATTCATCTCTATTTAAAAAATGAGCTCTGGCACCTCTACAAATCCTTGCTTCCCTTTGCGAAGGGTCTATCTATTTACTTTTATGCAGAGTCATCATCCTCTTATCAAAGAGCACCAGTAGGAGAGCACCTCTGTCGTTGCATGCTATTAAATCGCATTGAGTATGATCATGACTGGATCTCTTTTACCATGAATTACAATGTCTAGTCAGTCCTTGATCTTTAAAGGTGCTCTGCATTTATGTTTTGCGGTCTCAGAAAGGGCTAGCGAGATACCATCTTGTTATATCATATCATGATTGTTTTGAGAAAGTGTTGTCATCCGAGGTTTATTATTATTGCTCGCTAGTTGATTATGCCATTGATATGAGTAGTCTTGAGACCTGAAAGTTATTGTGAATGTGGTTAGTTCATGATCTTGTTGAAAACCTGAATGCTAGCTTACATATTTACAACAACAAGAGCAAACAGAGTTTGTCAAAGTTTTTCTTTATCACTTTCAGTT
This sequence comes from Secale cereale, assembly GCA_902687465.1. Taxonomy (NCBI): domain Eukaryota; kingdom Viridiplantae; phylum Streptophyta; class Magnoliopsida; order Poales; family Poaceae; genus Secale; species Secale cereale. The sequence continues at coordinate 46,791,419 of LR738715.1, forward strand.
TATCAACTAAAATGCTTGAGGACAAGCAAAGGTTTAAGCTTGGGGGAGTTGATACGTCTCCAACATATCTACTTTTCCAAACCCTTTTGCCCTTGTTTTGGACTCTAACTTGCATGATTTGAATGGAACTAACCCGGACTGACGCTATTTTCAGCAGAACTGCCATGGTGTTGTTTTTGTGCATAATAAAATTTTCTCGGAATCGCCTGAAAATCAACGGAGAATTATTTCGGAAAATATAAAAAATGCGTGCAAGAAGATCCACACAAGGGGGCCCAGGGCCTGTCCACGAGGGTGGGGGGCGCACCCCCTCCCTCGTGGGCCCCCTGGTGACTTACCGACGTACCCCAGATCCTATATCTTCCGTTTCGGGGAGAAAAAAAAATCAAGGATAAGGAATTATCGCGTTTCACGAGACGGAGCCGCCGCCAAGCCCTAATCTCTCTCGGGAGGGCTGATCTGGAGTCCGTTCGGGGCTCCGGAGAGTGGAGATCGTCGCCATTGTCATCATCAACCTTCCTCCATCACCAATTCACGACGCTCACCGCCGTGTGTGAGTAATTCCATCATAGGCTTGCTCGACGGTGATGGGTTGGATGGGATCTATCATGTAATCGAGTTAGTTTTGTTAGGGTTTGATCCCTAGTATCCACTATGTTCTGAGATTGATGTTGCTATGCCTTTGCTATGCTTAATGCTTGTCACTAGGGCCCGAGTGCCATGATTTCAGATCCGAACCTATTATGTTTCCATGAATATATGTGTGTTCGTGATCCTATCTTGCAAATCTATAGTCACCTACTATGTGTTATGATCCGGCAACCCCGAAGTGACAATAATCGGGACCACTCCCGGTGATGACCATAGTTTGAGGAGTTCATGTATTCAATATGTGGTAATGCTTTGGTCCGATACTCTATTAAAAGGAGGCCTTAATATCCCTTAGTTTCCAATAGGACCCTGCTGCCACAGGAGGGTAGGACAAAAGATGTCATGCAAGTTCTTTTCCATAAACACGTATGACTATATTCGGAATACATGCCTGCATTGCATTGATGAACTGGAACTAGTTCTGTGTCACCCTAGGTTATAACTTCTACATGATGAATTGCATCCGACATAATTTCCCATCACCGATCCAATGCCTACGAGCTTTACCTATATTTCTAGTTGCTTATTTACTTTTCTGTTGCTACTATTACAAAAACTACAAAAACACTATCGCTACTTTTATCGCTGCTACCGCCACTATCATATTACTTTTCTACTAAACTATCTTGTTGCAGATACTAAGTTTCCAGGTGTGGTTGAATTGACAACTCAGCTGCTAATACTTAAGAGTATTCTTTGGCTCCCCTTGTGTCGAATCAACAAATTTGGGTTGAATACTTTACCCTCGAAAACTGTTGCGATGTCACATCCCCAACTTCACCTTGCCCTAGGATAGCACCTGTCTGTTGCATCATGTTTATTTCAAAGGAAACCTGAAATGGGGATGCTCAAACCCTAGCATTAAATGAATTTAACTAGGGTCAAATTAAAATCTTTTTCAATGAACCCAAAATGCCCTTTGGAAAAGTTCATCATTTTTGGATTGATTTAAAACCTCTGCCAAAAATGTTGCATATATTTCTTGGACCATTCTGGATTTTTGAATTAAATCATATCTTATTTGCATTTGGGCATTTAAATTTTATATATTATTTTAAATGCTCAAATAATCCTAAACTGAAATGTTCCATGTTGGTTATATGCTAAACAGTGGGCATGAGCAGTTTGGTGATTTTTGAAAGTGCCTACGCATTTTTAGAAAAGCCATAAAGTTACAAAAGAAATACAAAACAAAAACAGAATTAGAAAAGAGAAGAGTTTTACCTGTGCAGCCCACCTGGCGGCCCAAGTGGCCGGTCCAGCCCACCTCCTCCCTCCTACTGTCTTCAACCTCCTGCTAGTGGGCAGGAGGGCGCGTGGCCGCCGCGCGCCGGCACACGCCGGCCACCTCCTACCTCTCTGCCTGCCTCCTCGTCGCCCTGAGGTTGCCACGCACCTCCCTGCCTCTCTGTGTCACTCCTCCTCCCTCTCACTGGATCCCCTTCCCCCTCCCCTGCTACTCCTCGCCATGGCCGAACGCCACCATCGCCGCCGCTCGCCGCAGCCATGGCCACTGGCCACCGCACACCTCGCAACCATGCCAAGAAGAGTCGCCGCAGCTTCGTCTTCCTGTCCCCTCGACGTACTCGAGCTGGGGAGCACCGCAACGCCCTCAACGAGGTCGTCTTCAACCTTCTGCCCCCCAGATCGCCGGAGATACTCCGTCGTCGTTCGTGCCTCCCCGCGCTCGCCGTCTGTCCCCCTGGAATCTCTGTGAGCTCCCGTCCCTTTTCCCCCTCTCTGTTTGCCTTCTTGTGCACCACATCGACCCCGCCGAGCTCAGCCGCACCCGCCGCCGCCACTGCACGTCGCCGTCGTGGCCACAGCCACGTTGGCTTGATTCCAAGCACGGCATCGTCTTCACCGCAACCGTAGAAGCCCGTAGCACCTCCCCGCTCACCTCCCCGAGCCCCCTAGCGCCGCGCCCGCGCAAGCCCGACCTCTGCCGCCGCTGGACCTCGTCGCCGGCCACTTTCCGGCCACCCCAACCCCTCCCGATGGCACAAATGGATGTGGGCGAGTCCCAGCTCCACGTAGATGCCCTCCGCCGGCCATTTGGTCGCCGGAGGAGGATTTCCGACGCCCTCCGCCGTGCTCAGCCTCGCCGGCGGCTAGCCGCCGGCGCTTTTGACTTTTTGACCGGTGGGCTTGGCCTCTTTGACCCGAGGTTTGACCCCCTGGGTCTATGACATGTGGGGTCCCGCCCTGTTAATTAACCTGGTTTAGTTTAACTATTATGTTAGTTAGTGAGTCACTGACACGTGGGGCCAACCCCTGTTAAATTAGTTTAGTTTAAAAACTAAACTTAATTAGGCCTGAGAGACTGACATGTGGGCCACCCCCCCTGACACTTTAGTTAGGATTATTTTCATACTAATAGTCTCTGTTAAATTAGCCTAGTCACTGACCAGTGGGCCCCACTGGTCAGGTTTGACCCAGGGCAGTCCTTTGACCCTACTGACGTCATGCTTACTCAATGCTGACGCAGTATCTATTTTCTAGTATTTTAAATAAATCATAAATGACTTATTTATTTCAGAAAATAGCCAAAACTTCTAAAAATCATATAAAATCAACCGTAGCTCAGATGAAAATAAGTTATATATGAAAAATGATCAAAAAAATTCAAGGAATCTGTTTAAGGCAATTTCATGCATGTTTGAAGAGGTTAAACCTGCTGATCAGGTAAAATCAATTAAATGGCATTTAAATAATCACATATGGAGTTTGAATTTGAACCTTTGGTTCAAACCAATTTCATTTAATATGTTTGCTAGTTGCATTAGCTCAATCAATAGCATATTGCCGTGTCATGATCATGCATCATATTGTCGCATTGCATTGATTGTGTTCTTTCTCTGTTTGTCGGTTTTGTCCCCTCTCAGTAGACGACGTTCCGACGATGAGTTCGATGACACCGATGAAGACTCATTGATATCTTCAGAAGTGCCAGGCAAGCAAAACCCCATTGAGCATTCCGATACAATCCCACTCTCTCGCTCTTGCTCTCTTTAAATACATTAGGACAACAATGCTTCAACTGTCACCTGCTGCGGTAGTTGAACCCCTTTCCACTGCATGACCTGTCATTGCCACAGTAAATAGTTGAAACTCACTAGTATGCGTAGGAGTTGTTTGAGCCATGCTGTGCCTACTCTTTCATGCTTTCTGGTTATGCCTGCTATTGCTTAGAGTTGTGTCAGGTCTGATTCATCGGGGATGAGTTGGAATGTGGGGAACATGTCTTACTGTTGAGAGCTAAGTGTGTGAACACGATTTGGTAAAGGTAGCGATGAGAGGCCATGTAGGAGTACATGGTGGGTTGTCTCATTGCAGCCGTCCTCAGGAACTGAGTTCTGTGTTGGTTGGTCCATGAAACAGCTACTACCACACATTGGGATCCTTAATTAACTCTCTCGACTTATTAATCAACATGATCTTTGTCCAGGAGTTGCAACTAGTTTATGGTGTTTGTAGTTTACTGGAGGTCGTGCGCAGCGCTGACCCTCGGGGTGGGCTGTGACGCGGCAGGTACGTGGCACGGTGTATCGATTGCCCGTTTGGTGATGCGGGAACCCTGTACACATCGTTTGGGGCCGTGAGCGACACCCCGGCCGGATCTCCCCACGGATGGAACCCAAATAGGCGATAAACCTGGACGAGAGACTTGTGTGGTTAGTCAGGTCGTGGCCGACACCCTCGCCGGGCCTCCGCTTGAAGGTTGTCGAGTACATGTCGTGTAAACGGCGGTAAGTGGTGAGAGCGTGTGTGAAGAAGTACACCCCTGCAGGGTTATACATAATCTATTCGAATAGCCGTGTCCGCGGAAATGGACTTCTGGGTTGCCTATAACAGTTCATAGACAAGTGAAAGTGGATACTCTAAAACACGCAAGATAAGCGTGAGTGCTATGGATGGCCTTCTCGTAGGGAGACGGGAGCGGATCCATAGTGGTGTATTGATTGGTGAATATGTGGACTCGTGTGCGCCACCTCAAAAGAGTTACTTGTAGTCGTAGTTTAGGATAGCCACCGAGTCAAAGCTGGCTTGCTGCAGTCAAACTCCACCACCCCTTTGTTGATACTGATGCATATGTAGCTAGTTCTGATGTAAGTCTTGCTGAGTACCTTTGTACTCACGTTTGCTTAATTTATGTTTTTGCAGAGAGACCTCAGTCTCGCTAGTGGTTCCGCGTGGACTTCAACGTTTAGCTTGTTACCTCAGCTACGATCTTGTACCTTGGGAGGGTCTTGTAGTTAGTCAGGCTCCTCAGCCTTTTTCAATTGTAGTTGTCTGTACTCAGACATGTTTTCCTTCCGTTGCCTGTATGCTCTGTATGCTGGGTCATGTGACCTCTGTTTGTAATGAATGCTATGATGGCTCTTCTGGGCCTTTATCTATATGAGTTGTTGAGTTATGTTGTGATGCCTTGTTGTACAGCACATACTTGCATGTTATGCGTACGTGTAATGTGTATTGCTATGTGTGGGATCCGACACCTAGTTATTTACCTTTGGTAGTCTACCTTACAGGGAAATGTCTCCTAGTGCTTCCACTGAGCCTTGGTAGCTTGCTACTGCTCCGGAACACTTAGGCTGGCCGGCATGTGTCCTTCTTCGTTCCTGTGTCTGTCCCTTAGGGGAAATGTCACGCGTTGTTCCTTTAAGTCCTTGTAGCTTGCTACGACTTGGATTCATATGTTGATGACCGACACGTTCGTTGCTGGGTCATGTATGCCTGTCTCTGTAATTTAGTGCCACTTTTGGTTTATAACTGGTCATGTCGGCCCGGGTTCTCTATCATATGGATGCTAGCGACACTATCATATACGTGTGCCAAAATACGCAAACGGTCCCGGGCCAGGTAAGGTGGCACCCGTGGAGATACCGTGCGTGAGACCGCAAAGTGATATGGTGTGTTACAGGCTAGACCTGTGTGACTTAGGATCGGGGTCCTGACAGCTTTGGTATCAGAGCCTGACTGCCTGTAGGATTAGTAAGACAAACTGGTCGAAGTTGTGTCTAGAAATTCTTTAGTTATGTAAGGGAATTGTTTGTGGAAGGGAACGTAAGGCTCTTTTTACTTCTTACCCCATGACTTTCTGATCTGAGTCACCTACTTCTTCTACGGGGATTAAGAAACTAGGATTCTCACTCTATTTATCAGGATCTCGTTATTGTGGATTCAACCCTCAATTTAGTTTCTACTACTCCTGTTGCTCAACTGTTGGTCTCAGAACCTTGACATGATAATGTTAAGTAGTTATGCTACCCTTTTTCTTGGATCTCAAAAGTATTTTCGAGCATTTGCAGCCATTATGCTGTCCGAGTCATCCCAGGTTTCTAAATAGTCTGATGCATTTGCAAACCTTTCCTCCTTGTTTCTGATGTCCCTTTTAGGCCATATTAATCACACTAGTCAGTGTGTTGAGGTACTCTGTTACCTCGACATATATGTTGGAGTTATTATTATGACCCTAGGTGTCTTAGAGGATCACCCAGTAATCTAGCAATGATTTATATCCTCAGTGTGATGATTCTGGCCATTATTCTCGAAAGCATCCCGTGATGCCATTTAGTTAGTAGGCATTCTACTCCTAGGTTCTTGAACCCAAGAATCACTCCACGTACCTCCTGTTGGTAGAATTTACTCGTCCCTTTAGGATATTAGTAACCTTGTGATAGTCCCCGAGGTCCGTGGTTATCGTTCTTCCAATACCATGAACCATCTTGGCAGAAGTTCTCCCGAACCAAAAGATCACAACCCGAGTGCTCTTGAGTAGTACTCCGTTCATATTGTGACTCTGCCAATTCTACCTTCTACATGGGTTATCCGGAAGAAATATGTTGAACTCGTTCGACCTGTTAAACTATGCATCCACAACTCAGAAGTTATATGTTCCTTGAGTTGTCTCCTTTTAGTTGTATTATGACCCTCGTCTATCAGTTGATAGTCAGGAGTAGTTGTGCACTCGTGTTCATCGATGCCTTTTACTCTTGTGGTCCGTCAAGCCATTCTATTCCGGAATGACTAGGAGAAACAAACTCCAGTACCTTGTCCATATCCAGGATTGGGTCAAAGAAGTTATACTTTGCAGATGAAGAATGTTAATCCAGCTTCTAATCTGTCCTATCTTGGAATATTATCATCTTTATGTCAAGAATGTCATGGGAATTGCACATCATCCCGTGAACTCTTGATACAGTAATATTTCTCACCATCGTCGTTCATTCCTCGGTCTCCGCGTTGTTATAACCGGAATACCGATAAGTGAATTGTGATGTGTGAAATCAATACTCCTAGCAACTCTGTTGCTTGGTAGTTAAATGGACAATAACCTCATCCTTAGCGAGTTGATTATTGAATCATCACCCTAAGGTTGATCGTGCTATCTAGTCCACTTTCGTGGTGCACTCCTTGATTGATGAGTTAGGATTTTTCTCAGTCCTTGCTCATTTGATCGTATCGTCTTGCCTTGAAAAGCAAGATTGTTCTCGAGCTTAGTTACATATCGGTGGTTCGTGGTTTTCCGAATATCTTCTCGGAAGTATTACCAGGTTGTTTCCTGGCCGTTATGTTGAGTTCGTGATCAAGTTGGTTCTTTATAAACCACCACTTCTCCAAGAATCTGTGTTGGATACCCCGAACTAGTTGGTTAAGCTAAACAACAACTTGGAGAGTTGGAAGATAAAAGCTTAACCCACATAGCTCACTCCAAAGGGATATCTTGTGTGTGTATTGAAGATAGATGATATCTTCTCCAATTGATCCCCGTGATCATTGGTAGATCTATTGTCCTGTCCAAACTTTGATTTGAGTATGGGTTATCGTCAAGTCAAATCAGAACCAACGATATTTGTAATGTTGTCTTACTCATGGTTGTTCCCTTGAGCATACACCACTATATCTTTTGGGTCTGACCAATGCTATCACTTTGTTCACATTGTCATGGAATTCCATCTATATGGAAACCTGGATGAATTGTTGTTGAGCCCATCAGCAACAGTGTTATCTTCTCCATGATCTATGTTGAACATCCAGCTAGTATTGGAAACTTTTATAAGCATTATCTTCATGACTCGTTCGTGAAGCATATGTACGGAAGAGAGAAGTGACTTCCTCTAATTCATGTGCATTTGATGCAAGTTGCCGCCGTGAATTCGAGAAAGCATGTTTTTGCCCCCTCTGGAGTCATCCCAAGTCAGTCATGCATACGTGCGAAGTATTCTATGGTTTGATAGACTAATCATCTTCATTCGGTATGTATCCCTAGCACACCAAGCCACTGATTGATTTGTTCAAAGAAAAGAAGTTCAAATGCTATTCCTGAAGGGCCCGGACGGCCATGCACAAGACTTCGTTATCTCCAATGATGATTCCCAATCTGAACTCGATAGTATTTTATTATAAGACTACTATGTGGTCACGTTTGTCTGGGACAACGTATTCACATGTACGTAACAGAACTAGCTCATGTTTTGGAGCTTGCTATCGTAGTTCACTCCCCGAGAATTTCGCAACGCCATCTCGTCGATTTGTGTTGCAAACTTTCGTTTCCAGACATGACGTCTGGAATATCCTGACCCCAACCAGAACTGAATCTCAGGCAGATATGATGGTTGGTGCATTTCCCAAAAACTATAATATTGGTCTCTCGATAACCGGTAAAGTGGATGTCGTGGCCAACACACCCAGCCGGAAGACCTATTGTTGTAGAATCTTGATTGAAGAAGTTGGCCACCTCCCCATAAGGATTTCGTAGGATTTACTCCCTAATTGTTCCTTACGGATTTTGTGCTCCTGAAGTCTGACCTTTTACTTGACGTTCTAGGTACCAAACCATTTTAATAAATGGGTTACGCTAACACATCAAGGAGAACATTAGAAGCGGAGTGCTAAATGTTTCTTGGTCGATCATCCAGATTTTGCCCTTTGACTCCGCTAAGGTGAAACCTGAGAAAGCGTTATCTTCCTTTGCATCTGCATCGTCCATCAATATTCATCATGGTAGTATGTGATGTTGCCAGGATCCTTGACACGGATATTGGTAAAACCTTGATGAATATGGAAATGCTCAAGTTCTTGAGAGCACGCACAAGCACTAGGTGTTATCACTGGCACTAACCGGGATTGCTTCCAGTGTTCTTGATTAAATTATACACTCTCAAAGAGTAGATTTACTCTCTACCGTTGGGTTTCTTCCCAGTTACCAGAATCATTCCCAGCATTTGCATTTTGTTCCCAGCTTGCACCGCCAATGTGCCAATTCTCCATGGGTTACCGTTCTCAATCACTGCTGTTCAGGATTATCTTCAAAAGTGGTCCTACCATGGGTCCCATTCACTTCCGATGATAAGCAAAATCAACCTTGGCATTGTCTTTTACAAGGCAGTCCACATCATCCATTCTAGATGGAGATTGTCATTCCTTTGGACTCCGTCAAACGATCGATTGTGTTTGCCTTAGGCTGGTATAGGGAATTTCAATGTTCTCTATATCAAAAGTAATTCTTTTTGCCACTTAAGGGAATAACTCTACGAGTCACCTTCTAAAAGGTGCCCCGTCTAGTGACATCGATCACCATCTTCTTAGGTGTGGAATTATTGCCATCAGGTGAACCTTCATCATTTGTTTCACTCCACCCCCCTGGAGGTGTACTTCGTGTCTCAGCTCAAGAGATGTGACGACGTCTCAATCCATGAGTTGATCTTGAATTGCTCGAACTTCGAGAAGATCAAATCCTGTAGAATTCACATTCCTTTGTTGTCGTGTTGGATGAAGCTTTGAAATCAAGATGTCAAGATCTACAAGATGCAATGAATCAACAATTTCGAGGAGGAAAACTGGATCATGAAGATCGTGTTAGTTAGTGTCCCCTCTGATTTCTTACCCTACGCTTGAATCTCGGGACGAGAATCTTGTTTAGTGGGGGTGAGTTGTCACATCCCCAACTTCACCTTGCCCTAGGATAGCACCTGTCTGTTGCATCATGTTTATTTCAAAGGAAACCTGAAATGGGGATGCTCAAACCCTAGCATTAAATGAATTTAACTAGGGTCAAATTAAAATCTTTTTCAATGAACCCAAAATGCCCTTTGGAAAAGTTCATCATTTTTGGATTGATTTAAAACCTCTGCCAAAAATGTTGCACATATTTCTAGGACCATTCTGGATTTTTGAATTATATCATATCTTATTTGCATTTGGGCATTTAAATTTTATATATTATTTTAAATGCTCAAATAATCCTAAACTGAAATGTTCCATGTTGGTTATATGCTAAACAGTGGGCATGAGCAGTTTGGTGATTTTTGAAAGTGCCTACGCATTTTTAGAGAAGCCACAAAGTTACAAAAGAAATAGAAAATAGAAACAGAATTAGAAAAGAGAAGAGTTTTACCTGTGCAGCCCACCTGGCGGCCCAAGTGGCCGGCCCAGCCCACCTCCTCCCTCCTACTGTCTTCAACCTCCTGCCAGTGGGCAGGAGGGCGCGTGGCCGCCGCGCGCCGGCACACGCCGGCCACCTCCTACCTCTCTGCCTGCCTCCTCGTCGCCCTGAGGTTGCCACGCACCTCCCTGCCTCTCTCTATCACTCCTCCTCCCTCTCACTGGATCCCCTTCCCCCTCCCCTGCTACTCCTCGCCATGGCCGAACGCCACCATCGCCGCCGCTCGCCGCAGCCATGGCCACTGGCCACCGCACACCTCGCAACCATGCCAAGAAGAGTCGCCGCAGCTCCGTCTTCCTGTCCCCTCGACGTACTCGAGCTGGGGAGCACCGCAACGCCCTCAACGAGGTCGTCTTCAACCTTCTGCCCCCCAGATCGCCGGAGATACTCCATCGTCGTTCGTGCCTCCCCGCGCTCGCCGTCTGTCCCCCTGGAATCTCTGTGAGCTCCCGTCCCTTTCCCCCCTCTCCGTTTGCCTTCTTGTGCACCACATCGACCCCGCCGAGCACAGCCGCACCCACCGCCGCCACTGCACATCGCCGTCGTGGCCACAGCCACGTTGGCTTGATTCCAAACACGGCATCGTCTTCACCGCAACCGTAGAAGCCCGTAGCACCTCCCCGCTCACCTCCCCGAGCCCCCTAGCGCCGCGCCCACGCAAGCCCGACCGCTGCCGCCGCTGGACTTCGTCGCCGGCCACTTTCCGGCCACCCCAGCCCCTCCCCATGGAACAAATGGATGCGGGCGAGTCCCAGCTCCACGTAGATGCCCTCCGCCGGCCATTTGGTCGCCGGAGGAGGATTTCCGACGCCCTCCGCCGCGCTCAGCCTCGCCGGCGGCTAGCCGCCGACGCTTTTGACTTTTTGACCGGTGGGCTTGGCCTCTTTGACCCGAGGTTTGACCCCCCTGGGTCTATGACATGTGGGGTCCCGCCCTGTTAATTAACCTGGTTTAGTTTAACTATTAGGTTAGTTAGTGAGTCACTGACACGTGGGGCCAACCCCTGTTAAATTAGTTTAGTTTAAAAACTAAACTTAATTAGGCCTGAGAGATTGACATGTGGGCCACCCCCCCTGACACTTTAGTTATGATTATTTTCACACTAATAGTCTCTGTTAAATTAGCCTAGTCACTGACCAGTGGGCCCCACTGGTCAGGTTTGACCCAGGGCAGTCCTTTGACCCTACTGACATCATGCTTACTCAATGCTGACGCAGTATCTATTTTCTGGAATTTTAAATAAATCATAAATGATTTATTTATTTCAGAAAATAGCCAAAATCAACCGTAGCTCAGATGAAAATAAGTTATATATGAAAAATGATCAGAAAAATTCAAGGAATCTGTTTATGGGATTTTCATGCATGTTTGAAGAGGTTAAACCTGCTGATCAGGTAAAATCAATTAAATGGCATTTAAATAATCACATATGGAGTTTGAATTTGAACCTTTGGTTCAAACCAATTTCATTTAATATGGTTGCTAGTTGCATTAGCTCAATCAACAACATATTGCCATGTCATGATCATGCATCATATTGTCGCATTGCATTGATTGTGTTCTTTCTCTGTTTGTCGGTTTTGTCCCCTCTCAGTAGATGACGTTCCGACGATGAGTTCGATGACACTGATGAAGACTCATTGATATCTTCAGAAGTGCCAGGCAAGCAAAACCCCATTGAGCATTCCGATACAATCCCACTCTCTCGCTCTTGCTCTCTTTAAATGCATTAGGACAACAACGCTTCAACTGTTACCTGCTGCGGTAGTTGAACCCCTTTCCACTGCATGACCTGTCATTGCCACAGTAAATAGTTGAAACCCACTAGTATGAGTAGGAGTTGTTTGAGCGCTGTGCCTACTCTTTCATGCTTTCTGGTTATGCCTGCTATTGCTTAGAGTTGTGTCAGGTCTGATTCATCGGGGATAAATTGGAATGTGGTGAACATGTCTTACTGTTGAGAGCTAAGTGTGTGAACACGATTTGGTAAAGGTAGCGATGAGAGGCCATGTAGGAGTACATGGTGGGTTGTCTCATTGCAGCCGTCCTCAGGAACTGAGTTCTGTGTTGGTTGGTCCATGAAACAGCTACTACCACACATTGGGATCCTTAATTGACTCTCTCGACTTACTAATCAACATGATCTCTGTCCAGGAGTTGCAACTAGTTTATGGTGTTTGTAGTTTACTGGAGGTCGTGCGCAGCGCTGACCCTCGGGGTGGGCTGTGACGCGGCAGGTACGTGGCACGGTGTACCGATTGCCCGTTTGGTGATGCGGGAACCCTGTACACATCGTTTGGGGCCGTGAGCGACACCCCGGCCGGATCTCCCCACGGATGGAACCCAAATAGGCGATAAACCTGGACGAGAGACTTGTGTGGTTTGTCAGGTCGTGGCCGACACCCTCGCTGGGCCTCCGCTTGAAGGTTGCCGAGTACATGTCGTGTAAACGGCGGTAAGTGGTGAGAGCGTGTGTGAAGAAGTACACCCCTGCAGGGTTATACATAATCTATTCGAATAGCCGTGTCCGCGGAAATGGACTTCTGGGTTGCCTATAACAGTTCATAGACAAGTGAAAGTGGATACTCTAAAACCCGCAAGATAAGCGTGAGTGCTATGGATGGCCTTCTCGTAGGGAGACGGGAGCGGATCCATAGTGGTGTATTGATTGGTGAATATGTGGACTCGTGTGCGCCACCTCAAAAGAGTTACTTGCAGTCGTAGTTTAGGATAGCCACCGAGTCAAAGCTGGATTGCTGCAGTCAAACTCCACCACCCCTTTTGATACTGATGCATATGTAGCTAGTTCTGATGTAAGTCTTGCTGAGTACCTTTGTACTCACGTTTGCTTAATTTATGTTTTTGCAGAGAGACCTCAGTCTCGCTAGTGGTTCCGCGTGGACTTCGGCGTTTAGCTTGTTACCTCAGCTACGATCTTGTACCTTGGGAGGGTCTTGTAGTTAGTCAGGCTCCTCAGCCTTTTTCATTTGTAGTTGTCTGTACTCAGACATGTTTTCCTTCCGTTGCCTGTATGCTCTGGATGCTGGGTCATGTGACCTCTGTTTGTAATGAATGCTATGATGGCTCTTCTGGGCCTTTATCTATATGAGTTGTTGAGTTATGTTGTGATGCCTTGTTGTACAACACATACTTGCATGTTATGCGTACGTGTAATGTGTATTGCTATGTGTGGGATCCGACACCTAGTTGTTTACCTTTGGTAGCCTACCTTACAAGGAAATGTCTCCTAGTGCTTCCACTGAGCCTTGGTAGCTTGCTACTGCTCCGGAACACTTAGGCTGGCCGGCATGTGTCCTTCTTCATTCCTGTGTCTGTCCCTTAGGGGAAATGTCACGCGTTGTTCCTTTAAGTCCTTGTAGCTTGCTACGACTTGGATTCATACGTTGATGACCGACACGTTCGTTGCTGGGTCATGTATGCCTGTCTCTGTAATTTAGTGCCACTTTTGGTTTATAACTGGTCATGTCGGCCCGGGTTCTCTGTCATATGGATGCTAGCGACACTATCATATACGTGTGCCAAAATACGCAAACGGTCCCGGGCCAGGTAAGGTGGCACCCGTGGGGATACCATGCGTGAGACCGCAAAGTGATATGGTGTGTTACAGGCTAGACCTGTGTGACTTAGGATCGGGGTCCTGACATGCGATCCCCTACACTTGTGGGTTATCAGTAGGTTAGAACGATTCTTGCCAGTTGCCTGTAGCAACCACGTAAAACTTGCAACAACAAAGTAGAGGATACCTAACTTGTTTTTGCAGGGTATGCTGTGATGTGATATGGTCAAGACGTGGTTTGATATATGTTGATGTATGAGATGATCTTCTTTTGTAATAAGTTCACGAGTTACATGTCGATGAGTATGACAACAGGCAGGAGCTTTAGGGTTTTCTTTAATTTATTGTATGACATGCGAGTCAATCACTAAGCGCCATGTAATTGCTTTACTTTATCGCCAGGCGTTAGCAATAGTTGTAGAAGCAATAGTTGGCAAGACGACCCCGATGCAGCGATGGAGATCAACGTGTTGCGCCGCTGACGATGGAGATCATGCCGTTTCTTTGGAGATGGAGATCAAAAGCACAAGATGATGATGGCCATATAATGTCACATATTTTGATTGCATGTGATGTTTATCCTTTATGCATCTTATTTTGCTTAGTACGACAGTAGCATTATAAGATGATCCCTTCACTTAATTTCAAGATAAAAGTGTTCTCCCCGAGTATGCATCGTTGCTAAAGTTCGTCGTTTCGAAACACCTCGTGATGATCGGGTGTGATAGACTCTACGTTCACATACAATGAGTGTAAGCCAGTTTGGCACATGCAGAATTCTTGGGTTAAACTTGACGAGCCTAGCATGAACAGACATGGTCTTAGAACACTGGAAACCGAAAGGCCGAACATGAGTCATATAGGAGATATGATCAACATAGAGATGTTCACCATTGAAGACTACCCCATCTCACGTGATGATTAGATATAGGATAGTTGATTTGGATCACGTATCACTTACACAACTTGAGGGATGTTGATTTAAGTGGGAGTTCTTTAATAATTTGATTAATTAAACTAAAATTTATCACGAACTTAGTCCTAATAGTATGTGCAAATCTATGTTGTAGATCAATGACCCGTGCTACCTTTCCCTTGAATTTTAATGCGTTCCTTGAAAAAGCTAAGTTGAAAGGTGATGGTAGCAACTACACGGACTAGGTCCATAACTTGAGGATTATCCTCATTGCTGCACAGAAGAATTAAGTCCTTGATGCACCACTAGGAGATAGACCTGCTGCAGGAGCTAATGCAGACGTTATGAACGCCTGGCAGGCTCATTCTGATGACTACTCGATAGTCTAGTGTGCCATGTTTTACGGCTTGGAACCGGGACTTCAAAAACGTTTTTAACGCCACAGAGCATATAAGATGTTCCAGGAGCTGAAATTGATATTTCAAGCTAATGCCCGGGTTGAGAGATATGAAGTCTCCAACAACTTGTTTAGCTATAAGATGGAGAAGAACAGTTCTGTTAATGAACACATACTCAGAATGTCTGGGTACCACAACCACTTGACTTAGTTGGGAATTGATCTTCCAGTAGAGAGTGTTATTGATAGAGTTATTCGGTCACCGCCACCAAGCTACAAAGGCTTCTTGATGAAATATAATATGCAAGGCGTGACGAAAACGATTTCCGAGCTCTTCGCGATGCTGAAATTGGCGGAAGTAGAAATCAAGAAAGAGCATCAAGTGTTGATGATTAATAAGACCACTAGTTTCAAGAAAAGGGGAAAGGGAAAGAAAGAGAACTTCAAGAAGACTGGCAAGCAAGTTGCCGCTCCCGTGAAGAAGCCCAAAGCTGGACCCAAGCCTGAAACTGAGTGCTTCTACTACAAGGGAAATGGTCACTAGAAGAGGAACTACCCTAAGTACTTGGTAGATAAGAAAGATGGCAAAGTGAACAAAGGTATATTTGATATACATGTTACGGATGTGTTCCGTACTAGTGCTCGTAGTAGCGCCTGGGTATTTGATACTGGTTCGGTTGCTCATATTTGTAACTCGAAACATGAGCTGCGGAATAAATGAAGATTGGCGAAGGATAAGATGACGATGCGCGTCGGAATGGTTCCAAGGTTGATGTGAGCACCGTCGGCACGCTACCTCTACATCTACCTTCTGAGTTAGTTTTATACCTCAATAATTTTTATTTGGTTCTAGCGTTGAGCGTGAACATTATATCTGGATCTTGTTTATTGTGAGACGGTTATTCATTTAAGTAGGAAAATAATGGTTGTTCTATTTATATGAGTAGCATCTTTTATGGTCATGCACCCTTAGTGAACGGTCTATTCTTGTTGAATCTCGACAGTAGTGATACACATATTCATACTATTGATGCCAAAAGATGCAAAGTTGATAATGATAGTGCAACATGCTTGTGGCAGTGCCGTTTAGGTCATATTGGTGTGAAGCGCATGACGAAACTCCATGCGGATGAACTTTTGGAATCACTTTATTATGAATCATTCGATACTTGGGAACCATGCCTCATGGGCAAGATGACTAAAACTCCGTTCTCTGGAACAATGGAGCGAGCTAATGACTTATTGGAAATAATACATACCAATGTATGCGGTCCAGTGAGTGTTGAAGCACACGACGGGTATTGTTATTTTCTCACCTTCACAGATGATTTGAGTAGGTATGGGTATATCTACTTGATGAAACACAAGTCTGGAACATTTGAAAAGTTCAAATAATTTCAGAGTAAAGTAGAGAATCATCGTAACAAGAAAATAAAGTTTCTACAATCTAATCGCGGAGGCGAATATTTGAGTTACGAGTATGGTCTTCATTTAAAATAATGTGGAATAGTTTCACAACTCACGCCACCTGGAACACCACAACATAATGCTGTGTCCAAACATCGTAACCGTACAATATTGGATATGGTGCGTTCTATGATGTCTCTTACCGATTTGCCATTATCATTTTGGAGTTATGCATTAGAGACAGTTGCATTCACTTTAAATAGGGACCATCTAAATCCGTTGAGACGATATCGTATGAACTGTGGTTTGACAAGAAACCAAAGCGGGCGTTTCTTAAAGTTTGGGGTTGCGACACTTATGTCAAAATGCTTCAGCCTGATAAGCTCGAACCCAAAGCGGAGAAGTGTGTCTTCATAGGATACCCTAAAGAAACTACTGGGTATACCTTCTACCACAGATCCAAAGGCAAGATCTTTGTTGCTAAGAATGGGTCATTTCTATAGAAGGAGTTTCTCACGAAAGAAGTGAGTGGGAGGAAAGTAGAACTTGATGAGGTAGTTGTACCTTCTCTCGAATTGGAAAGTAGCACATCAGTGAAAACCGTCCCCATGATGCCTACACCAACCAGAGAGGAAGCAAATGATGATCATGAAACTTCAGATCAAGTTAGTACTGAACCTCGTAGGTCGACAAGAACACGTACCACACCAGATTGGTATGGTAATCCTGTCCTGGAAGTCATGTTGTTAGACAACGGTGAACCTACGAACTACGAAGAAGTTATGATGAGCCCAGATTCCGACAAATGGCTTGAGGCCATGAAATGTGAGATAGGATCCATGTATGAAAACAAAGTGTGAACTTTGGTGGACTTGCCCGATGATCGGCATGCCATTGAGAATAAAAGGATCTTAAGAGGATGACTGACGCTGATGGTAATGTTACTATCTATAAAGCTCGACATGTCGCAAAAGATTTTTGGCAAGTTTAAGGGTTGACTACGCCGAGACTTTCTCACCCGTAGCAATGCTTAAGTCTGTCACAATCATCTTAGCAATTGCCGTATTTTATGATTATGAAATCTGGCAAATGGACGTCAAAATGCATTCCTTAACGAGTCACTTAAAGAAGAGTTTTATATGATGCAACCAGAAGGTTTTGTCGATCCTAAGGATGCTAACAAAGTGTGCAAGCTCCACCGATCCATCTATGGACTGGGGTAAGCATCTCTGAGTTGGAATATATGCTTTGATGATGTCATCAAAGATTTTGGTTTTATACAGACTTACGATGAAGCCTGTATTTACAAGAAAGTGAGTGGGAGCTCTATGGCATTTCTGATATTATATATGGATGACATGTTGCTGATTAGAAATGATATATAATTTCTAGATAGCAAAAAGTATATTTGAATAAGATTTTTTCAATGAAAGACCTCGGTGAAGCTGCTTACATATCGAGCATCAAGATCTATAGGGACAGATCGAGACGCTTAATAGGACTTTCACAAAGCACATACCTTGACAAAGTTCTGAAGAAGTTCAAAATGGACCAGTCAAAGAAAAGGTTCTTGCCTATGTTTCAAGGTGTGAAATTGAGTAAGACTCAAAGTCCGACTGCGACAGAAGATAGAGAGAGACAGAATGAAAGTCATTCCCTATGCCACAACCATAGGTTCTAATGTATGTCATGCAGTGTACCAGACCAAATGTATGCCTTGCCATAAGTTTGACAGGGAGGTATCAAAGTAACCCAGGAGTGGATCACTGGACATCGGTCAAGAATATCCTGAAGTAACTAAAAAAGATCAAGGATATGTTTCTTATTTATGGAGGTGACGAAGAGCTCGTCGGAAAGGGTTACGTTGATGCTAGCTTCGACACGGATCCGGATGACTCTAAGTCGGAAACCGGATATGTATTTATATTGAATGATGAAGCTGTCAGTTGGTGCAGTTCTATGCAGAGCATCGTGGCGGGATTTATATGTGAAGCGGAGTACATAGCTGCTTCAGAAGCAGCCCATTAAGGAGTCTGGATGAAGGAGTTCATATCCGATCTAGGTGTAATACCCAGTGCATCGGGTCCAATGACAATCTTTTGTGACAACATTGGAGCAATTTCCATAGCCAAGGAGCCTAGGTTTCACAAGAGAACCAAGAACATCAGGCGACGCTTCATCACCATTCGTGATTATGTCAATGATGGAGACATAGAAATTTGTTACATACGGATCTGAATGTGGCAGACACATTTACTAAACCTCTTCCATGGGCAAAACATGATCAGCACCAAGACTCCATGGGGTTAGGTACATTACTATGTAATCTAGATCATTGACTCTAGTGCAAGTGGGAGACTGTTGGAAATATGCCTTAGAGGAAATAAAAGTGGTTATTATTATATTTTATTAATCATGATTAAGATTTATTATTCATGCTATAATTGTATTGATCGGAAATTTAAATACATGTGTGAATACATAAACAAATACCAAGTCCCTAGTGAGCCTCTACTAGACTAGCTCGTTGATCAAAAGATGGTTAAGGTTTCCTAACCATAGACATGAGTTGTCGTTTGATAACGGGATCGCGTCATTAGGAGAATGATGTGATGGACAAGACCCAACCCTTAGCATAGCATATGATCGTTCAGTTTATTGCTACTGCTTTCTTAATGTCAAATACATGTTCCTTCGACCATGAGATCATGCAACTCCCGAACTCCAAAGGAATGCCTTGTGTGTATCAAACGTCAGTTCGTAACTGGGTGATCATAAAGGTGATCTACAGGTATTTCCGAAGGTGTCTGTTGAGTTGGCATGGATCGAGATTGGGATTTGTCACTTCGTGTGATGAAGAGGTATCTCTGGGCCCTCTCAGTAATACAACATCACAAGAAGTTTGCAAGCAAAGTGACTAAGGATTTAGTTACAAGATGATATATTACGGAACGAGTAAAGAGACTTGACAGTAATGAGATTGAACTAGGTATGGAGATATCAACGATCAAATCTCGGACAAGTAACATACCGACGGATAAAGAGAACTACGTATGTTATTATATAGGTACGACCGATAAAGATCTTCGTAGAATATATAGGAACCAATATGAGCATCCTGATCCCGCTATTGATTACTGACCGGAGAAGCATCTCGGTCATGTCTACATCATTCTCGAACCCGTAGGGTCCACACGCTTAACGTCCGTTGACTATATAGTATTATATGAGTTATGTATGTTGGTGATCAAATGTTGTTTGGAGTCCCAGATGAGATCACAAACATGGCAAGGAGCTCTTAAATGGTCTGGAGGTAAAGATTGATATATAGGATGATAGTATTTGGTCTCCGGAAAAGTTCTAGTACACCGGATAATTATCGGATCACTAGAAGGTTGGTTGGGCCAAGGGGTAAGGCCGACGGGGCTTTAGGTCGGTGCATGGACCATGGCTTCTGGGCTAGACGCCGAGGACCGTGGCGTCTGGTGCTGAAATCCGAGAAGGACGTTCTCGTCGATGATGAGGCGCCTACCGTGACTTCGTAAATCTCAAGATGAAATGCCGGCTCAGTCTCTCGGAGGTGCTCATAGAAGTAGGATGTGCGTGTGTGCGTTCATAGGGGTGAGTGTATGCGCGTGTATATAAGCGCTTGCGCTAAAAAAAAGCGAAGCACTGGGCGAGCAAGGAGCGACGCCACATCGTGATTTTTACTGTGGCACTATTTCTGGCGAGACAAAAACGCACACGTCAACACCGCATCTCGCCCCACGGCCAATGCCCATGCCCTCGTTTTCTCCTTTTCCTTCGCAGGTACGTTTCCTGATCACCTTCTCCCTTGTGCACGCCGCCTCCTCCCCTCGAACTCCTCTGCGGCATCCCCGTGACGCATCATTTTGCTGGCACGAGTAAGGATGCATACTTCTTCGTGCTCCCGGCGCCTCAGCTCCTCTGACCCTCCCCAGATCCCTATCTCTTGCCTCTTCGATGAGACATCATCGTAGCGGTACTCTGTCGACCTCGGCCTTCTCCACGGTCGCGCGCCAGCGTCCTCCCGCACTGACGGCGCGAGGCCGTCAGGCGGTTCTCCTCTAGTAAGGGCGGGGGCGGGTCCGCGGGCTCCGTGGGGAAGCGCTCCGTTGTCCCGGAGGTTGCGGTGAAGAAGAGAGGAGGGGAAGCACACGCGGAGGATGTTGAGGAGGAGGAGGTGGCACCGGTGTACGGGGCGCTGGAGCTGTGGTGGCCGCCCTGGGAGCGCCACTCCCTCGCTTTCTTCATTTGCAACATGGACAAGGTGCGCTCTCGTTGCATTTCTTAATGCTGCTACTGCTTAATTAGCCTCTATCAAGTACTCCCTCCGTCCGCAAAAGCTTGTCCCAAGCTTGTCCCTTAAATGAATGTATCTAGCACTAACTTTGTGATAGATACATTCATTTGAGGGACAAGCTTTTTCGGACAGAGGGAGTAGTAGTATAGTGCTAATGACACGTCTTGCAGTGGTCCGCGGGAGCAAATTGGAGAAACGAAAGACGAGGGATAGGGAAAGTTGTGGCTACTCTCGGGTGTAGGTACACCCGAGTTTGCAAAAATTTGAAAAATGTGATAAAACAAGGTCGAAAAAAATATGAAATCTTGAGACAACAAGCTCCATCAAGTGTTTGAACTTTTTGCAAAATTTGAGCTAAAAACAACATCCGAGGAGCTCTAAAAAAACAAAATCAATGCTAAAACAGTGCGCAAACTTAGAACATTGATTTTGTTTTTTTTTCTGAGAGCTCCTCTGATGTTATTTTTAGCTGAATTTTTGCAAAATGCTTGAACATTTGATGAAGTTTCATGTCCCAAAACTGCAGATTTTTTCGACATTGTTTGATCATGTTTTTTTTTCTAAACTCGAGTGTACCTACACCCGAGAGTAGAAAAGCTGGTCTCGGAAAGTTGTGGCTACTCTCGGGTGTAGGTACACCCGAGTTTGCAAAAATTTGAAAAATGTGATAAAACAAGGTCGAAAAAATATGAAATCTTGAGACAACAAGCTCCATCAAGTGTTTGAACTTTTTGCAAAATTTGAGCTAAAAACAACATCCGAGGAGCTCTAAAAAAACAAAATCAATGCTCAAATAGTGCGCAAACTTAGAACATTGATTTTGTTTTTTTTTTCTGAGAGCTCCTCTGATGTTATTTTTAGCTGAATTTTTGCAAAAAGCTTGAACATTTGATGAAGTTTCATGTCCCAAAACTGCAGATTTTTTCGACATTGTTTGATCATGTTTTTTTTCTAAACTCGAGTGTACCTACACCCGAGAGTAGAAAAGCTGGTATCAGGGAAAGTTGTGGCTACTCTCGGGTGTAGGTACACCTGAGTTTGCAAAAATTTGAAAAATGTGATAAAACAAGGTCGAAAAAAATATGAAATCTTGAGACAACAAGCTCCATCAAGTGTTTGAACTTTTTGCAAAATTTGAGCTAAAAACAACATCCGAGGAGCTCTAAAAAAACAAAATCAATGCTCAAACAGTGCGCAAACTTAGAACATTGATTTTGTTTTTTTTCTGAGAGCTCCTCTGATGTTATTTTTAGCTGAATTTTTGCAAAAAGTTTGAACATTTGATGAAGTTTCATGTCCCAAAACTGCAGATTTTTTCGACATTGTTTGATCATGTTTTTTTTTCTAAACTCGAGTGTACCTACACCCGAGAGTAGAAAAGCTGGTCTCGGAAAGTTGTGGCTACTCTCGGGTGTAGGTACACCCGAGTTTGCAAAAATTTGAAACATGTGATAAAACAAGGTCGAAAAAAATATGAAATCTTGAGACAACAAGCTCCATCAAGTGTTTGAACTTTTTGCAAAATTTGAGCTAAAAACAACATCCGAGGAGCTCTAAAAAAACAAAATCAATGCTCAAACAGTGCGCAAACTTAGAACATTGATTTTGTTTTTTTGCTGAGAGCTCCTCTGATGTTATTTTTAGCTGAATTTTTGCAAAAAGCTTGAATATTTGATGAAGTTTCATGTCCCAAAACTGCAGATCTTTTCGACATTGTTTGATCATGTTTTTTTTTCTAAACTCGAGTGTACCTACACCCGAGAGTAGAAACCCGAGTTTGCAAAAATTTGAAAAATGTGATAAAACAAGGTCGAAAAAAATATGAAATCTTGAGACAACAAGCTCCATCAAGTGTTTGAACTTTGTGCAAAATTTGAGCTAAAAACAACATCCGAGGAGCTCTAAAAAAACAAAATCAATGCTCAAACAGTGCGCAAACTTAGAACATTGATTTTGTTTTTTTTTCTGAGAGCTCCTCTGATGTTATTTTTAGCTGAATTTTTGCAAAAAGCTTGAACATTTGATGAAGTTTCATGTCCCAAAACTGCAGATTTTTTCGACATTGTTTGATCATGTTTTTTTTTTCTAAACTCGAGTGTACCTACACCCGAGAGTAGAAAAGCTGGTATCAAAGCAAAGCAAGGGAAAGTTGTGGCTACTCTCGGGTGTAGGTACACCCGAGTTTGCAAAAATTTGAAAAATGTGATAAAACAAGGTCGAAAAAAATATGAAATCTTGAGACAACAAGCTCCATCAAGTGTTTGAACTTTTTGCAAAATTTGAGCTAAAAACAACATCCGAGGAGCTCTAAAAAAACAAAATCAATGCTCAAACTGTGGGAGTGGGTTGGCAAATTGTCGAATCGCGTGGTTGCAGCTAGACTGAATTAAACAACGTTGTGTGTTTAACTGTTGACAGAAATGCATGCGTCCCATTTGCGCGAATGCTAATACCAATTTTTTTCATGATGAAAGCAAGCGATGGGCGTATCTGTGTCGCTGAAGTTCAGTGGTTGAACATGTTTAGATGCTTCGGGTGGGTCTTCTTTTGTTTTTCCTCTAGCCGCATATACACAGAGAGGGCGTAATTGTGAGAAACTTCAGCTCAAGGCCACCGGTTGGAATTGTCCTCTTATGACTTTGCTTAATGATTAATTCCATATCAAACATGATGTTAACTTGTTAAGTTGTGTGATATCCCTTCTGGCATACGTTTGCATCCACAGACACTTTTTTTTTGTCGTTGTTGATGTCAACCAAAGTGTTTCTGCACCATTAATTGTCTCACTAGCAAAGCATCTAACTTGCTCAAGAGTGTTAATGCAGTCTTGATATGCTCTTCTTCACCAAATGTTGCTAATTACTTCTACGTGTAGCTTATCTAGGTAGTTCGGTTTTTGTTTCGTCGGGAATTTCTGCTGAATGCAAGTACTCTACCTTTTCAGGTTAACTTGAGCTGCGATTATTCCATGTCGCATCAGTATGGTTGGAGCTCACCTACTGCTGGCTTGGTTCAATCAATGATTTGTGGAAGGTTTGTTTGGGGTAACAAAAATCCTCCTCTACATTATAAATACAAATACAAAGTTATGTTTGACTGTGCATACAAAATAGTTATTTCGCATCATAGGCGTAGTTATTGATTGATGGTGACTCTGAGATGACATTGTCCCAAAAAAAATTATATGCGATCTAACTAAAACTATCTATCCATATCATTGGAAGAATCTTCAGCCTAAGTGTACAAGGTAAGGAAAAATGTAAAAGAGCAGTATGATGTGCTAAATTCTAAATGTTTTTTTTACCTCTTTACTGGTTGCAGATTTCTATGTTATTAGTCTAGGTTGACTGTGTTAAATTATTGGCCACCAAAATTCAAAGGTGTCAACCAACAATAGATGAATTAAGAAACATGCATGTAACTTGTTTAGCAGGAGCTTCTTGCATAACTCAAAGGCCATCTCTTACAATTTTGATCCTATGCTCTTTCTCATCTTATATTTCACATATAATGCATATTATTCGTTTATTTATTTTCATATTGCAAGATTTTTTTACTCATATGCTAATTGCAGGAAAATTCTTAAGGCTGGTGTTCTTGTGTGCTCTTTGTCCACAACTGTTATTCCTCTCGTAGCAGGATTTAAGCCAAGACTTGTGCTATCAAGGATTCCGGTATACCACTGCTCATTAGGTAGCCTCTCCGGTGACGACGCGGCCATTCCCTCTGACGTTAAGAGCCCGGGTGTAAACAAGGTCCTCTCATGACCCTCCCCCCTTGGTCCGATTCGATTCGATTTGGTTGTTGCGATTGAAGGAAATATGCCCTAGAGGTAATAATAAAGTTGTTATTTGTATTTCCATATATCATGATAAATGGTTATTATTCATGCTAGAATTGTATTCATGCTAGAATTATATCATGACAAAACATTGTGTCCCTAGTATGCCTCTACTAGACTAGCTCATTGATCAAAGATGGTTATGTTTCCAAGCCATAGACATGAGTTGTCATTTGATCAACGGGATCACATCATTAGGAGAATGATGTGATGGACAAGACCCATCCGTTAGCTTAGCAACTTTATCGTTTAGTTTTACTGCTATTGCTTTCTTCATGACTTATACATGTTCCTATTACTATGAGATTATGCAACTCCCGAATACCAGAGGAACACCTTGTGTGCTATCAAACGTCAAAAGGTAACTAGGTGATTATAAAGATTCTCTACAGGTGTCTCTGAAGGTGTTTGTGGTGTTGGCATAGATCGAGAATAGGATTTGTCACTCCGAGTATCGGAGAGGTATCTCTGGGCCCTCTCGGTAATACACATCATAGTAGGCCTTGCAAGCAAACGACTAATGAGTTAGTCACGAGATGATGTATTATTAAATGAGTAAAGAGACTTGCCGGTAACGAGATTGAACTAGGTATGATGATACCGACGATCGAATCTCGGACAAGTAACATACGATGAAGTAACAACGTATGTTGTTATGTGTTTGACCAACAAAAATCTACGTTGAATATGTAGGAAGAAATATGAGCATCCAGGTTCCGCTATTGGTTATTGATCGGAGATGAGTCTCGGTCATGTCTACATAGTTCTCGAACCCATAGGGTCCGCACGCTTAACGTTTGATGATGATTGGTATTATGAGTTTATGTGTTTTGATGTATCGAAGGTAGTTTTGAGTTCCGGATGTGATCACGAACATGACGAGGTGTCTCAGAATGTCCGAGACATAAAGATTCATATATTGGAAGGTTATATTCGGACACCGGATGATTTCCGTGCGTTATCGGATAAATACCGGAGTACCGGGAGGTTACCGGAACCTCCCGGGGGGTTAATGGGCCTACATGGGCCTTAGTGGGAATAGAGGGCAGCAAGGGGAGTGTGGGGCACGCCCCCCCAAAGCCCAAACCGAATTGGTTTAGGGTAAGGGGGGCCGGTCCCCTCTTTCCTTCTCCTCTCTCCCTTCCTTCCCCCTCTCCTACTCCTACTAAGAAAGGAGGAGTCCTACTCCTAGCGGGAGTAGGACTCCCCTCATGGCGCGCCCCTAGGCCGGCCGCCTCCTCCTCCCCTCCCTCCTTTATATACGTGGGGAGGGGGCACTCCATAGACACATAAGTTGATTTTAGCCGTGTGCGGTGTTGGGGATACACATAACAGGTAGGCCCACAAAAGATCGGAATATCATAAAGCATGGGGTCCACACAACATGTGGGTCCAGATAAGTTTCATACAGACGTACTATCCAGTCGGACAAGCAGCATACCGCCCACTCGGATGACAGTCGACTACTCGGTCGACTAACTCACTCGGATATGCAAAGACCAACAGTCGACAAGACAGTCGAAGCATCATCTGACATTATGGCTTCAATGCCCCACTTTTTAACATAGGAGGTGAGGGGGTGGCGCACTCTATATAAGCCACCCCCCACCACTAGACTAGACAGGTTCTCATTCTTCCCCTCTCTCTCCCTTTCTCGCCATTAGTCTCCGGACTTAGCTTTGGCATGAGGATCCGTTCCTCTCTCTCTCACACATATTGTAATCTCCGGATACATATTGAGATAAAACAAAGCCTCCCCGGAGCACGAGACGTAGGGCTGTTATCTCCACCGCGAGAGGCCTGAACTCGCTAAAACCACCGTGTCACCCATGTGCATCTCGACAGATCATGCTCCTTTACCCTATACCTTACTATTGTCGGAATCGTTCCCACGACAGTTGGCGCCCACCTTAGGGCATGGCGTCTATCGAGCCATGATGCAAATGGTTTGTTATTCTTCTGTATTTAATTTTCTTTGATATATCACATGCTGTTCATCTCCACAGCGAGCTTCTGAAGCATCACAAAAGAGGGTAAAGATACATCTTTTACTCGACACTGGGCATGCGTGATCGATCATGGATCGAGAGTAAGAAGAAGAGAGGGCACCAGGCGTGGAGGAAGACCACCTCATCTTCCCGACGCCTGGACGCGGCATGCTGCTGCGACGCCCTTCGGAACGACCTCCTCTTCTTCTTCCAGGAAGTATCGATCGATGATCCGGCTCCCGCATGAATGTTCGGTAAGGTCTGCGTCCTCTGCAACCGTTCCGTCGACTCCATCATCGTCGGCCCGCTCCTTCCTCCGGTCGTCCGCTTGGCCATGGTCTCTGTGACCAACTGCCCGGCTTCCCGCACGGCAGGGCGCCGCATGGACGGTGCGCCTCGCACGGCGCATCTGTCGGAGGCCGGTCACGCTACCCGCACAAGGCGAGTCCTCCTACAGGCGTCGCGGCCCCGTCGTGGCTTCCGCGGTGATGGCGCTGGCCCGACACGGCGCGGGTGTCAGGGCTGGCCGCACCCCCCATGCGTGGCGATTCCTCCCGCCGGCGTCTGCTACCTTGCTGGCTGTTGCAACGTCCGCAGTCGAGGAACAAGCCCACGATATGGCAATAAACCGGCAGGGAGATAAATGCTCCGTGGAAGAAGGAAACTTCCTTCACATGCACAAACGGTAACGGATCTTCCTTAATTACCGCTCACTAATGCCTCCTGCATGCGCGGACGTGGGCAACTCCATCAATGCATCCTAATATAACGTTTTCTTCGTCTTTCTTGTGGCCCCGGCCGGCGGTCCGGCTCCTGGAGCGGCGAGACGCAACAATCGACGGCGTGGGATTCCTACGCCGAGTCAGCTGATCAACGGCTCGCGTCGCGGAGACGCGTCCAACAGAATGCTGCTCTGCAGTGACTCCCCGTGGTGGAAGCGGAGGCCGGTCGTACCCCCGCACGCTCGGCAGATCGTCTCTCCTGCACAGATACTCGATCGCAGACTGGCGACGGCTCTCATGGTGGAGCGTGGGCTCGACGAGGCATGGCAACCAGCAGCGCTACACCCCCATCGACATCAACACTTGGCCGCGGGCTGAACATCCATGAAATCCGCCGGCGGCCAGGCTCCCCCAAGCCACAAAGCATGACAGCCGGCAGCGCTGCTGCTCCCTCCGGTGGGGGCTAACGGACGCCGTGCAGCGGCTGCACCCTTCCACTCTCCTTCCTTGCCGCTCGATAGGGATGAAACCAAAAGAAACGTCATCCACAACCACTCGAACGAAAAGATCAAGGACATTCGGCTACCTGTCACCCGGACGTCCCACACATCGCCACTTCACGGGACGCGTCTACTTCACTCGGAGTCCGGCGCATCGTCACTCCGCGGGACGCGT
Organism: Secale cereale; assembly: GCA_902687465.1. NCBI lineage: Eukaryota > Viridiplantae > Streptophyta > Magnoliopsida > Poales > Poaceae > Secale > Secale cereale. Next base: position 46,819,365 of record LR738715.1, read on the forward strand.
CTACTTCACTCGGACGCCCCGCACATCGTCACTTCGCGGGACGCGTCTACTTCACTCGGCCGCCCCGCGCGTCGACACATGATACGTCCAAAACGTATCTATAATTTCTGCTTGCTCCATGCCACTTTGGGTGATATTGCTATGATATTCATACACTTCCATACACTTTTGATCATATTTGGACTAACTTACTAATCCAGTGCACCCCAGTGCCAGTTTCTGTTTTCGGCTGTTTTTGTATTTCAGGTTTTCACGTTTCGAGAACTGCCCAGAAAAATCCAGAAAAATTATATAAAAAATCAGCGTTACGGAAACAACACTACGTCCGAAGGGCAGCCTGGGGGGGGCACCAGGGCTCCAGGCGCCCTGGCGGCGCGCCCCCCTGGGCCGCGCCGGGGGGGGGGGCCTGGGCCCCCCGAGGCTCCCCTGATGCCCTACTTTGGCATATATTTAAAGGGTCCTCCGTAACCCTCAGAACAGGAACTCTTTCGCGATCCCATCTCTGTTCCGCCGCCGCCGCCGCTTCCAAGATCGGGAGCACCAGGAGAACTCTTCCCGGCACCCTGCCGGAGGGGAGGATCACCACCGGGAGCTTCTCCACCACCATGGACGCCTCCCGGATGACTCGTGAGTAGTCTCCCTTGGACCATGAGTCCATGACCAGTAGCTACGTGATGTTCTCCTCCTGTTCTTGTGCTTCACTAATTAGTCCTCGTGAGCTGCCCTACATGATCGAGGCACCTATGTAATCCTTATGCTGTTGCTATGTTGAGTTTGCTGGGATCCGATGGATTATGAGATTATGTTCAGATTGATCTTGAGTAATATATTTGATTCACCTCTTTTATATTTTAGTTCATAAGTAATTCTTGCATGTTCTCCGTTGTTATTTATTGCTTTGGCCGAGTAATAGGTAGTGACTAAAAGAGGAAACGTTATGCTCGATTGTGGGTTCATGCCCCTCGATGACTAGCTTGAGTGACAGAAACATGAGTCTAGGGGATGTGCTGTTGCCACAAGGGGGAAAACAACGGTGCTTGTGCCCGCGGGTGCAAGGATTGTTTACTTTACTCAAAGTTCTTTTAATGCAGTTGTCTATTGCATTGAGTTTACACTATGGGTGGGACTCGCAACTTAATACCAGCGAGATGTTCTGGATAGATATCTCAAGGTGGATGATTAGTAGTAGATATTGATGGATTTCGGTCTACTTACTTTGGCGTACCGCCCATGCTTTGAACCTCAACCTTTCTTGCAATGTAATCAGCATTGTTTTGCGTTCGTGGTCCTGTCAATTGCCCAACTGTAATTTGTTTACCTCACATAGCTGTTTTATCGTCTTATGGGAGAGAGACATCACTAGTGAACATCATGAGACTCCGGTCCATATTACCATCATTGATCACATCCGCTATTTACTTTCTATTATTATTTACTATTGCAAAACACTATCTATCACTACTATCATTGCTTTTAAACCTTTGTGAACTACAAGGCCGGAGGGATTGACAACCTCTCTGTACTCGTTGGGAGCAAAGTTATTTGTATCTGTGTGCAGGTCCACGTTGATTGCTACTAATCTGGCGCCGTAGCAATTGACACCTACTTGTTGAACCTAGGAGTCTCTGGGGATTCGATCCTTGGTATCTTTGCTAAGGGAAAACACTTCTACTTACTGCATCTTACACCTTCCACTTGGGGTAACCAACGAGGGGTTCGAGGCCCTTTAAGGAGTATTTTCTGGCGCCGTTGCCGGGGACTCCACTCTTCAGGATAGGGGAGTTGCATGCTATCTTTTACCTTTGCTTTTTAGTCCTGTTAGTTTACCTTTCATTTTTGCTTTAGTTCCTTTTTATCGAAAATCACAAAAATAGTTATCTTGCTTGCTTGCTACTATGGGTTCCACCGAGAACACCAAGTTGTGTGACTTCACTAGTCACAACAACGATGACTTTATCAGCACACCTATCACTACACCTGCCACTTCAGCACCTTCATATGAAATTAAACCTGCTTTATTGAACTTAGTCATGAGAGAACAATTCTCCGGTGCTGGAGATGATGCTGCTTTACACTTGAACAACTTTGTTGAACTTTGTGATATGCAAAAGTACCAAGAAATAGATGGTAATATTGTTAAGCTTAAGCTTTTTCCTTTCTCTTTGAGAGGAGGAGCTAAAATTTGGTTTCAGTCTTTGCCTAGAAATAACATAGATTCATGGGACAAGTGCAAAGATGCTTTTATCGGAAAATACTATCCACCTGCTAAAATTATCCAACTTAGAAGTAACATATGAATTTTAAACAATTGGATAATGAACACGTTGCCCAAGCTTGGGAACGTATGAAGTCTCTTATCAAGAACTGCCCTACTCACGGTTTGACTACTTGGATGGTTATCCAAACTTTTTATGCAGGCTTGAACTTTACCTCGCGGAACTTGTTAGATTCGGCCGCGGGAGGAACTTTTATGTCAACTACACTTGGTGCTGCCACGAAGCTTCTCGATGAGATGATGACCAACTATTCCCAATGGCACACCGAACGCGCTCCAACAGGTAGGAAGGTAAACTCTGTCGAGGAGATTTCCTCCCTCAATGAAAAAGCTGACTTGATCATGTCTCTACTTTCGAAGCAATCTTCTGTTGATCCTCGTTATGATCCTTTGGATTCTGTGATTGCCGATTCTTATAGGAGTAACTTTGGTAGTAATCCTAGATCGTTCCCCTCTAATTCTTATGGGAACAACAATGCTTATCCTAACACCAAGAACTCCTTCCAAAAAGATAGAGATTTGCCTGGCTATAAGAAACTGCTAGAAATAGAGAAGGCCACTAAGAATTATATGCACACCCAATATGAACAAAACAAAACCTTCTCAAGGCAATTAAATGAGCATACTGCTATTTTGCAAGACATTAGTAGACGATTAGAGAACATAAATATTGAGCTTTCTAACCTCCAGACTAGACTCACTATCACTGAGACCCAAGTTTCCAATATGTCCCACACGCAAGCTACTTTGATAAACCAAATGGCAGCTAAACCCGAAGTGGTTGCATCCCTAAGGGAGGAAGAGGAAAGAATTAAGAGCCTTCCTAACTGTTGCTACTATCCAAGTTATTGAGGATGTTCACACTCTTAGCACCCAATGTACTCCTGGTCCCAATGGACCTATTAATGGTGATGCTATGACTATAGAAGCTACTAAACAAGAGAACCTTAAGGACACCACTACCACTTTACTTGATGCTCGTGACCTTGATTTTGATAATTGCACTCTTACAGAAGTTATTGATTTCATTCACAAGATGTCTAGAGATCCCCGCACTAGCACGCTTAACCTTGCCTTCACAGAGCATATCACTAATGCTCTCATCAAAGCTAGGGAGGAGAAACTTAGAGTAGAAGCCTCCATACCTAGAAAGCTAGAAGATGGTTGGGATCCTTGTCGGGGGAAACTGTCCGCCACGAACACCTATGGGACCGGAGCCCCTTGTCTGTGCGGTACGAGGGCGGAGGGAGCCCGAAGAGCAGATCGTAGCGAGCACGCGGGCAGTTTTACCCAGGTTCGGGCCGCGGTGGTCGCGTAAAACCCTACTCCTGCTTAGTTGTGTATTGAGTTGGAGAGCTCGGGAGCTTGAAGAAGCAGCTAACCCGAGCGTATGAGTGATCTAGGTTCCAAACCCCCTCCACGTTGTGCATGGGCCTCCTTTTATAGTGCAAGGGGTCACCGACAGGTGCCAACGTAAGAGAAAGGGGTAAAAAGGTAAAAGAGGTGGTAGTTGTAACAGTGCGGAATAGTGGAGCTACAGTGCGCGAACAGTGGTCGCCACCTACTTTGATAGTGGGGGACAAGGGCATTTAATGCCCGTCGCCGTCGACCCCAAAAGCTCCCGCCTTCGCTTCTCCGTTTGCCACGGCGATGGTTTCACCACCGTGGAGTGCCACCGTGTCCCCCAGGCTGCACAGCCATCCGCCACGCGTCCCTGGAATGACCCCAGGGCGACGCGTGGGCCGATGAGCTGGAGCGCGGGCACACAGCGCAACTCCCCCCGGCAAGCACCTTGCCGGGGTCTTGACCTTGCCGGGCCCGGGAGCTTGCTGGGCTCCGAAGCTTGTCGCTCTCCGGGCCCTCGCCGGGACGCGTATAGCGCCGAGGCGTGTCTCTTATGACGTAATCTTCTAGTCTTCCTGGCAAGCACCTCTTGCCAAGGCCTTGTGTGAGTAAGGTAACCTTGAGCCTGGGACGGCCTTCCCGGCAAGCTTCACTTGCCGGGGCCTCGATCTTCTGTCTTGTATACTTTGTTTTTGAATGGCTTGATATGGAGCAGGAAGGTCTCCGGCGAGCACGCGGTAGACCCTGCCGCGGGAAGCTGCAACCGCCCGTGCACAAGTTGGGGTACTGAGGTACCCCTACCTTAGTACACCGACAGGAGCCCCCGGGCCTGGGGCACACACGGTGCCGAGCGCTGTTGGGCCAGGCCCAAAACAGTGCACGGGCACACGCGGCCCACGGCGCGCCGAATCCACTTTCGTATCCGCCGCATCCCCCCGTAACGGCACGCGTCGATTGCGGCGTCGTGGGATGGGACGTGCCCACGTTCCTTCAATGGAAAGAGCGAAACGCCCCCCCACTTCCCCATAAAAGCAGAGGAAGCAGGAGCGGTTCCCCTCCTTATGCTTTCATTGCATCCTCTTCATCCTCCAGAGATCCCCTTTGCGCTCCGCCCCCATACCTCCGCCGCCGCCGTCTGCATCTCCGGTGCCGCCGGGCTCTTCGTCCCCCTTCCTCCGCCGCCTCCGCCATGGCCCCGAAGACCGAGAAGGCGAAAGCGGAGAAGGCCAAGAAGGAAAAGTCGGAGCAAGCGGCGAAGCTTACCGCGTACCGGAAGCGGAACCTCGTCTTCCCGCCGAGGCTCGGCGCGCGGGAGCTCTGGAACAAGTACTGCTTGTTCTGGTCCAAGGGAACCAAGGCGCACCCCCGCACTCGAGCTTATCCAGCCGCCGCCAAGGACAACTACCTCGGCGGGTACTATTTCTTCGCAGCCTTCTTTCACTGCGGTCTTTGCCCTCCTTTCTCTGATTTCTTCTGCGACATAATGCACACCTACGGCCTCCATCTTCTTGACTTCACCCCCAACGCCATCCTTACAATGGCGGTTTTCACACATATGTGCGAAAACTATATAGGAATACACCCAAACGTAGCTCTGTTTAGGCATTTCTTCACCCCTAGAGTAGAGGCCGGTGCCCCCCTCTTCGGAGGAATATCTTGGGTTTTCCGTCTGAACAAGAAGGAGTCTTACTTGCCGGGGGAGCTCCGCGGCAAGTGGGAGGAGTGGCGTGCGGAATGGTGCTGGATTGTCGAGGACCAGCCGCAATCCTTCACCGCGCCGCGCACAACGCCCATCGTGCGCGGCAGACACTGGAGCGAGCTGGATTCGGACGACGGCAAGCTCAACGTCGCCCTCATCAGGATTCTGCGCCTCCGGACCGCCAGGCTATCTGTCGCAGAAGTAGGCACAGACTTCCTCCGCCGCCGCATCGCCCCTCTCCAAGACAGGAAAAGACCGGCCTGGGAGTACGGCAACTCGGCGGATATTATGAGGTTGCGGCCCGGGCTCAACTACAACTTCACGTCGCTGGAGCTGAAGGGGATGGTCCGGGAGCTGTTTAAGCACGACCCGGCCCACCCGGAATGGTTCAGGGGGCCCCGGGGAGTGGTGCCCCTTTGCAACAGCACAGCTTGTGATCCTCTCCGCGCCATGATGCCCGCGTGTGATTCGCACGGCGTGGACCGCACGTGGATTCCGCCCAAGTCAATAGACATCCTCAGCTTCTTCGACAACCTTGTGGAGGTGGCGAAGAACAAGAACGAGACCCGGGAACTGACGCGGGACACCACCGACCAGGAGATTGCGTATATCGCTTCTCGGGTTGAAGAGGCCGCTGTAGCCGCAGCGGCAGGGGAGTTCGGCTACACGCCCGACGAGGCAGATGCTGCGGAGGCGTCCTGCCAAGCGGAGGAGGCGGAGATCCGCAGGCTACTGCAGCTGCCTCCCGACGCGCTCGCCGGAGTCCCATCCTTGAGGCACTCCGGGATCATCGGAATCCAGACGGAGGCCGCGGCGAGAAGTCACGCCGCCGGAGGGAACAGGGGCGCCGCAGGGAGCGGAGGCGCCGGTGGGAGCGGAGGCGCCGAAGGGAAGGAGGCCGCGGCGCAGGGCGCCGGGCCCAGCAAGCCAGCCGGGGAGGAGGAGGAGGAGGACGCCGAGGCCGCCGAGGACTCCGGCGGATCCACGGAGCTCTACGCCGACGACCTCTCCTCGTCGGAGACCTCCCCGCCCCGGGCAAGCCCTAGGCGGTCTCCACTTAAGCGCATCCGCAAGACGGCGACGGGGGAGAGGGCGCAGGCCCCCCGGCAACAACCAGCTCGCCGGGCAGCGCGAGCTCCCCGGGGAAGTCAAGCTGCGCCGGGGGCGACCGGCGCACCAGCCACAGCGGAGGCGGCCCGCGCGCAGGCCACGGCAGAGGCGCCTCGCAGGCCGGCGCCGAGCGGACAGGAGTCTTCGCAGGGCGGAGCGACGGCTCCGCCTGCCCCTCGGGCCCCGGCTACCACGGGGGCTGGGTCTTCGCAGCCCCCAGCCCCGGGGACCGCCAAGCGCCCGAGGGAGTCTTCGCCTCCCGCTCCTCGCGCAGACGCGCCCCAGGTGGAGTTCGACTTCTCCGCCTTGAGCGACGACGACGAGGAGGAACAGGAGTAAGAACTCGATACCCTTCATCTTCTCAAACTTCGTCTCGATTATTGTTGATGCTAATCTTGTGTCTTGCTTTGATTTCAGGACCTTGGCCCAGCGCGCGGCGAAGAAAGCCAAGGTGCCCGTGGTCGAGGTCGCGGATGACTCGCCCGCCGCGGCAACTGGGGACGTGCCGGAGCCAAGCTTGCCGGACGCGAGCGCTGCTCCGAGGAGCAGCCCCCAGCGCAGCCCCCAGCGTAAGTCTGGGTTCTGTATTTCCATTTGTCGGGCGCGCTTGAGCATCTGTCCTTGTGCTAATATCCTGATTATTTTGTCTTGACTTGTGCAGAGATGGAGCCACAGCCGCAGGAGCGTCCGGAGGTCGCCCCCGAGGAGCCGCAGGCCCCGCCGTCCCCGCCAAGGTCGAACTCTCCGGCAAGGGAGAGTGCTCCGCCAAGGGCGGGTACTCCGCCAAGGGCGAGTACCCCGCCAAGGGCGAGCAGCCCGGCGAGGGCGGCCACTCCGCCAAGGCAGAGCTCCCCGGCAAGGGAGCCCGCCGCTGACGACGTCCGCCAAGGTAGGTCTTGTAATTTTGTCTTCTTGGCATTGTCTCTTTTTGGATATTTGCTTGAATTTCCTTTGCTTCTTCTTCTTCTTCTAGATCCTCCTCCCCCTGAGCAGATGGAGACGGAGGTCATCAACCTCGAGGAGGAGGGCGCGCAGGGCGGCGGCGGCGACGCCCCTGTCGCCGAGGACACGGCGGGAGCCGCCGAGCCGGCCGCGCAGGAGACCGCTCCGGCTGCAGACGCAGCGGCCGGGGAGGGGGACGGCGACCGCACCGCCGGCCCGGAGGCGGCGGGAGCATCAAGTGCTGCGCCGGCCGCCGACCCCTCTGCCGGAACGGAGCAGGCCGGCTATTATCTCGAAGCCCCCAACGGCGTCTTCATCCAGGTGCCGTGGGGTTCTTCGTCGCGAGCTCCCGCGGAGGGCGAGGCATTTGATGGGGAGGTCCTCGCCTCCGCGGGCTTGAAGATTGTCGAGGCGCCCGGCGGGAGTGAAGGGCCCGAGGAGGAGAAGCTGCTTCACCAGCTCCTGGCCCTTTACCGGGCCAGGCAGGCGAAGCTTGCTTCCCGGGAAGCCCTTGCCGCCAAGGCCGCCGCGGAGATGGAGAAGCGCGCGGCGGAGCTCGGCGCCGCCAACCAGGCTGCCCTCCGCGAGGTGGCGGAGGAGCGCGAGCGACTCGCCGGAGAGTACCAAGAGTGGGTGCTGGAGAAGGCCGAGGCCGAAGAGCAGCAGCGGCTCGCCGGGGTGGAGCTGTCCCGGCGAGAAGGAGAACTCGCCCAGCGGAAGGTCAACCTCGACGCCCACGAGGAAGAACTTGCCGCTCGGGAGCAGGCCCTTGGCGGGGAGCTGAAGGAGGCGAGGGCTGCCGCGGCTACCGCGGAGACCGCCAGGGAGGAGCTCGCCGCCAAGGTCGCGCAGCTGGAGGAGTCGCTGAAGGCGAGCGTGGAGAAGGTCGCCGCGCTCAATATAGAGCGCGAGAAGGACGCCCACACTAACTCAGAACTCCAGGTGCGTCTTTCTGAGAGGGGCGACGAGTTGAAGGCCGCCAAGGACTCCATCGAGGACCTGGAGCTGAAGGTCTCCACACTGAAGGACTCGCTTGACGCCGCCCGGGATCGGGAGACCAAGTTGAAGGAGGAGCTCCGCAAGGAGCGAGCCTTGGTGGACAGCGTCAACAAGGCGTCCGAGAACTTCCGCCGTACCATTGAGGTATGGACCGAGGACTTGGTATCTTCTGCGTCCAACATCGACCAGGAGCTGCTGGCGCTGAAAGTCGAGCATCTCATCTACTCCCTGGATCCGAACCTCCCTCACAGCGCCAAGCTCAGCCTCTTCTTCAGAGGGATCGCGCCGGCTCTTGCAGGTCTTCGGAAGAAGATCCCCGCGCAGCTGGCCGAGGAGTCGCGCCTGCTCTGCACGGGAACCTTGGAGCCCGTGCTGACGAAGATTGTATACCGCAATCCCGGCATAAACCTCACCAACGTTCTTCGCAGCCTACCGGCCGACGCAAACATGGAGGTGTTGAAGGAGCAGGTCGCCCACATCATCGCCAAGGTGAACAAGATCTCCTGGATTGAGGGCGACCGCGTAGATTAGGCCTCCATTATCTTTATCTCTTTTTGTTGCTGCATAGGATGTTATGAACTCATTAGTCCATTGCGACAAGTTATCCCTTGTAAGATATTTATCTCATTTCGACCAATCAGTGCAATGTTATCTTCCTCGTCTTGATCTTCTACTTTGTATGCTTTTCACCCTACGCTCCCGGGGAGCTTGCCGGCAAGGGGCCTTTGCCGCGAGCGCTGAGTGCTGGACTCTGAGCAGCCTGCTGGCCAAGGTCTCACCGGCAAGCAACCTTGCCGCGGCTAGTCGCAACGCACTTAGCTTGCTGAGCGAACTCGAAAACGAAGTAAGGGCGCGACACTTGTCGCAGCTCGCTTAGATCGTTGAGCGTACTCGGAAACAAGACAAGGGTGCGGCTAGCTACGAGTAGGTTCCTCCGCGCACAGGTTTTCCATACAAAGTGTGATTGTTCAAGGAAGACAACTAAAATTTAAAAATTTGAACTGGCCAAATTCTAATAACTTAGCTTTCATATATTGCTTGCTTCCCGGTAAGGCTCCTTTTTCTTGAACAGCACTTGATTCCTCTTCCACCTCCTTCCCCCCCCCC
>LR738715.1:46828850-46841394 GCA_902687465.1 Secale cereale
TGCTTAAGAGGCAAGGGAAAAGAAGAGGGAAACAAGTATATGGCCTTTCGGCGTGCTAATGCTTACCGGATGTGTATGTTGCATAAGATGCCAAATAACACATGCAAATAGCAAAGAAGAGCATGTAAAAGGCAAATAGCGCAGAACACAAAATCTTTACTGATGCACGGGGTCTGCGCCCGGCTTTGTACAAAGGGTTACATGCAACAGCGGCAAAGCTTGTACAAAAGGTGGTTGCCGGAGCGGATCACGGCAACCGCGCCTTATGGGTGAAACTTACGAAGATGCTCTATGTTCCAGGAGTTGCTCACCGGTAAGCCTTCTTCGGTCTCGAGGCGGACAGCGCCGGGCCTCGTGACTTGTCTCACCCGATAAGGGCCTTCCCACTTCGGCGTCAACTTGTTGGAATTCTTGGCGGACTGAACACGCCGAAGAACAAGGTCGCCTTCCTCGAGACTCCTGGCCTTGACCTTGCGGCTATGGTAGCGGCGCAAGGCTTGCTGGTATCGAGCAGCTCGTACAGCAGCCTGGAGACGTCCCTCCTCGAGGAGCAACGCATCATCTTGCCGCAGTTGCTCTTGCTCGAGCTCATCATAAGCGAGCACTCGAGGAGATCCGTATACGAGTTCCGTGGGGAGAACTGCCTCTGCTCCATAGACTAGAGCAAAGGGTGTCTGCCCGGTGGCTCGACTTGGTGTCGTTCTGATTGACCAAAGAGCCGCCGGTAGCTCCTCCATCCAATTTCTTCCGCACTTGCGCAGCCTGTCAAAGGTCCTTGTCTTGAGTCCGCGCAGCACTTCAGCATTGGCCCTCTCCGCTTGACCGTTGCTCCTCGGGTGAGCAACAGAAGCGAAACAGACCTTGGCGCCAAGGTCTTGGACGTACTGCATGAAGGTGCGACTAGTGAATTGTGTACCGTTGTCGGTGATGATCCTGTTAGGGATCCCGAAACGGCAAACAATCGACCTGAAGAACCTGACTGCTGACTGTGCTGTCACCTTTCTCACTGGTTCCACTTCTGGCCACTTTGTGAACTTGTCGATTGCAACGTACAAGTACTCAAAGCCCCCGACGGCTCGGGGGAAAGGGCCGAGGATATCGAGCCCCCAGACCGAGAAGGGCCAGGATAAAGGAATTGTTTGGAGAGCTTGAGCTGGCTGATGAATCTGCTTTGCATGGAACTGGCACGCTTCACACTTGGTTACTAGCGCAGTTGCATCTTGGAGGGCTTCTTGCCAAAAGAACCCTTGCCGGAAAGCTTTCCCGGCAAGCGCCCTTGCGCCAATGTGGTGGCCGCATATGCCTCCGTGTATTTCTGCCAACAGCTTCTGTCCATCTTCCCTGGAGATGCACTTCAGTCTGACCCCATTGAGCCTTCTTCTGTACAGCTCGTTATCCACGAACTGGTACATACTTGACTGCCTGGTTATCTTCTCTATTTCTTCTGGGTCGTCGGGAAGTTCTCCAGTTTGCAGAAAACGGACGATCTGCTGCGCCCATGCCGGAGCTTGGGGCTCAACGGCAAGGACTAAAGGCGTGAGGGCCGCTGCGGGGACCTCAGCTTCTACGGCAAGAAGTTCTGGCTCTGCCGGAGCTGATGGTCCCCCGGCAAGCTCGCCGGGGCGAGGCTTGTCGGGAACACTTGCTTCAACTATACAGACCCGAGGACCTGCAGGAGCAAACTGTTCCTCAGCGTTGTGGTTGTCGATCTTGGGGACCTTGGCGGCGGTTGCAGGAAGATCCGCCGGCAAGTAGTCGCCGGAGACCAACTTTCTCTTCTTGGACTGCCCAACTGATGGTGTAACGGATGGTTGAGTCAGCTTGAGCAAGAAGGTCCCTGGTTCCACAGGTAACTTCATCGAAGCACACTTTGAAAGGCCATCTGCTATTTCATTCTGAGCTCTCGGGACGTGCTCCATTTGTAGACCTTCAAAGTGCTCCTCAAGCTTCCTCACTTCATCTACATAAGCTTCCATCAAAGGGCTCTGATAGCTCTTGTTGACTTGCCGGACCACCAACTGAGAATCTCCCCGCACAATCAGCTTCCTGATCCCAAGTTCGGCCGCAATCCTGAGGCCGGCAAGCAAGCCTTCATATTCAGCAGTGTTGTTTGTCGCTTGCTCCCTGGGAAAGTGCATCTGGATAACATATTTGAGGTGCTCTCCGGTGGGCGCGATGAGTACCGCGCCAGCACCGGCGCCTTGCAGCGAGAAGGCACCGTCAAAATACATTACCCATTCACTTGTCGCTTCTTGTACGGGTGCACTTGTTTCTTGGACTTCTTCATCGGGTGTTGGGGTCCACTCAGCTATGAATTCTGCCAAAGCTCGGCTCTGTATGGTTGAAGTACTTTCAAACTTGAGTCCAAAGCTCGACAGCTCCAGTGCCCACTCAACGATCCTGCCTGTTGCTTCCGGGTTGTGTAATATCCTCTTCAGCGGAAAGCGAGTGACCACTGTTATCTCATGTGCTTGGAAGTAATGGCGCAGCTTTCTTGAGGCCATGAGGAGGCCGAAAAGCAACTTTTGCACACCAGAGTATCTTGATCTAGCCCCCTGGAGAAGGGAACTCACAAAATACACTGGGCGCTGCACCATTTTCTTCCGCACTTCATCCTGTTCCTGCGCAGAGTTGTCCTTGTCGGGGCCAGAGCTTGCCGGAGCAGCCCCCTGCTTGTCGCTGGATTCGCTTGCCGGTGGTGTAGCCTCCTCGTCGGACTCCCTCCCCGCTACTAACGCAGCACTAACCACCTGGTTGGTTGCCGCTAGGTATAGCAACAACTTTTCCTGTGGTCTAGGTGCGACAAGTACTGGAGTGGAGGATAGGTACCGTTTCAAATCTTGCAGCGCTGCCTCCGCTTCCGGAGTCCACTTCATGGGACCTGCCTTCTTCAAGATTTTGAAGAAAGGTAGGGCGCGTTCTGCAGACTTCGAAATGAACCTACTGAGGGCAGCCACACAACCTGCAAGCCTTCTGACATCCTTGACGCGCTTCGGGGCCTCGATTTGCTCAATGGCTTTAATCTTGTCGGGGTTGGCTTCAATCCCCCTCTGTGACACGAAGAATCCGAGAAGCTTGCCGGAGGGAACTCCAAAGACGCACTTCTCGGGGTTCAACTTGAGCTGTATCCTGCGCAGGTTCTGAAATGTTTCTTCCAAATCTTGGATCAGGGTTTCCTTGCTCTTACTCTTCACCACAATGTCATCCATGTAAGCCTCTACATTTCTGTGGATCTGTGGCTCGAAAGCAGTGTACACTACCCTTGCAAATGTTGATCCTGCATTCTTCAGTCCAAATGGCATGCGTATGAAGCAATAAGTGCCACATGGAGTGATAAATGCAGTCTTCTCTTCATCCTCTTTGGCCATAAAGATCTTATGGTAGCCTGAATATGCATCAAGAAAACAGAGTAGCTCACATCCGGCAGTGGAGTCAACGATCTGGTCAATGCACGGCAAAGGGAATGGATCCTTGGGACATGCTTTATTCACATCGGTGAAGTCTATACACAGTCTCCATTTCCCGTTGGCCTTGCGCACGACGACTGGATTTGCTAACCACGTCGGATGGATCACACCTCTAACTAGGCCTGCTGCCTCTAGCTTCTTGATTTCTTCGTTGATAAATTCTTGGCGCTCCACGGCTTGCTTCCTCACTTTCTGCTTGATGGGCCGCGCATGAGGACAGACAGCAAGCTTGTGCTCAATTACCATCCTGGGAACGCCGGGGATGTCAGATGGTTGCCAGGCAAACACATCGACATTCGCCCGCAGGAAGGCAATGAGCGCGCTTTCCTATTTGCTGTCAAGTGTGGCACTGATGGTGAAGGTACCACCAGTGCCGTCCTCCTTGGCGGACACCTTCTTGGTTGCCGGAGGAGCGGCCATTCCTTTCTTACACTTGCCGGTGGAGCTCGATGGGACGTCCTCGACGGCGGCGCAGCACTCCGAAGAGGTGCGGCTGCCGGAGTGGGCCCCAGAGCACTTGCCGGACTTGGTCTTCGTCTTCTTCCCCCCGGGAGCTTCAGCGGCAAGTGTATCCTTCTCTGCCGCAGCTGCCGCATCCCGGTAGATCTTGTCGGCGCAGACAAGCGCATCTTTCTTGTCGCCATGGACAGTGATGACGCTTATCGGCCCCGGCATCTTGAGTACGTTGTAGGCATAATGGGAAGCTGCCATGAACTTGGCGAGGGCGGGACGGCCAAGTATTCCATTGTATGGCAATGGAATATCGGCGACGTCGAAAGTGATGCGCTCAGTTCTGAAGTTGAGCTCCCCGCCAAAGGTCACCGGCAGAGTGATCTTTCCCTTAGGCTTGCTCCTTCCCGGGTTGATTCCTTGGAAAGAACCCGTTTCTTCGAGCTCGCCATCTGGAATTTGGAGTTTCTTGATCACAGCAGAGGAGATCAAGTTCAGCCCGGCCCCGCCGTCAACCAACATTTTGGTGACCTTGAGGTTGCGGATGGTGGGAGAAACCAGCATCGGCAAGCACCCGACCGCAGTGGTGCGGTCAGGGTGATCCTCAAGATCAAAAATGATGGGCGTGCTGGACCATTTGAGGAGCCTGCAAGACTCCACGGGCGGCTCTGCTGCATTCACCTCACGCACCCACTGCTTTAGCTGGCGGTGGGAGGTGTGCAGAGAGGCGCCACCGTCGACGCACAGGACCTCCGTGGCCTTCTGGAACTCCTGCTCGCTGTTATCCTCGTCCTCCATGTCTTCGTCGTCGTCTTCTTCATCCTTGTCGCGGCCCCGGGGAGGTCGGTCACCTTGCCGCTGCTTGGCCTTGCCGCGGCGTCCTCCCCGGCCGTTGAACGGCCGCTTCTTGCTTGGCTCTCCCCCGCCACCTTGGGCCTTCTCCTTGTCGCGCCTCTCGTACTCAGCTTTCTGCTGTTCGACGAGATACTCGACGCGCTTGCAGTTGGAGAGGTCGTGGCCCTTGGTGCGGTGGATTTTACAGTATTGCTTGTCGGAGCCGTCCTGCTTGTCGGCCGCCGCTACAGGGGCAGGCTCCTTGCCGGAGCCGCCAGCCTGCGTTTGATTGGCGGGAGCCTCCTTGCCGGACTTCTCGACGGCAAGCACCTCCTTCTTGCCTTTCCTTCTGTTATTCCACCGCCGGCTCTTCTTTGCCGGGGCGGCGTCGTCGCTGTCGCTTCCTCCTGCGCCAGCATCCTCTCCGGGGAGTCTCCTCCCCTCTTCTGCACGTGCGCACTTATCAGCCAGAGCATAGAGCTCGCTGACATCCCGAATCTTGGTCATCGCCATTTCTTCACGCATACGGCGGTTACGCACGTTCTGGTGGAACGCGCTAATAACCGCGGCAGGGTGGACGTCGGGGATGTTGTGCTGTACACGGCTGAAGCGTTGGATGTATTTGCGCAGGGTTTCTCCTTCCTTCTGGGCCAAAATGTGGAGATCGCTCTCCTGGCCGTGGGGTTTGTGGCCGCCGGTGAAGGCGCCAACAAACTGATGGCAAAGGTCTGCCCAAGAAGAAATGGAGCCTTCCGGCAAGTGCATAAGCCACGAACGGACGTTCGGCTTAAGCACGAGCGGGAAGTAGTTTGCCAAGATCTTCTCGTCGCGCCCCCCGGCAGCCTGCACCGCGATGGTGTAGACACTGAGAAATTCCGAGGGGTGCGTCTTGCCGTCGTACTTCTCCGGTACGTCGGGCTTCAAATTCTTCATGCTGGGCCACTGGATGCGCCGCAGCTCGCGAGTGAACGCAGGGCAGCCTGCCGCGTACGGCAAGTCGCCTGGTTCACCGGGCGCACGTGCGTCGACAGCGTTCCCAGCTCTCTGGTCTGATTGTCGCCGAGATTCTCGGCGGCGCTCGATGGTTGTTCGAGCGTCTTCTTGTCGCCGGTCGTCGAGGACCTGGCGCTGGTCCCGACGGGCCCGCGGATCCGACGATGCCGTGGAGCCGTCGTCGGCGTTGTTCCGGCGGGGCGGCGTCTTCTGCTTCCGCGGCGGGGAGTGCACGCTTGTCGCACCCCCGGCGGTCTTGTCGCCGTCGGCCTTCGTCTTCTCAGCTTGCCGCGGCCGCGAGGCCGCCGGCTGCTGTGGAGAATCGTTGTTGGCGAAGGCTATCAGGCTCTGGATGGTGGCCCTCCAGTCTTCGGCCTTGTCTGCCGCTGCAGGGAAGTCGAGGAGCAGTTGCGCCCTTGCGAGCGCTTCTGCTGGAGTGGAGGGGAACGGGGGCGAGCGGTGCGAGGAGCGGGATATGCTCGGACTCCTAACAACGTTAGAAGGAGCAGGGTCCCGCGCCGGCGCCTTCGCTTTGCTTGTGCCCGGGCGGTGGTCCGGGGCATCCCGCGAGCCTCCGGTTTGTCCTTGCCCCAGCAAGCGGATACCACCTCCTGTGGTATGGCGCTGCTGGGTTGTCGTGTGCTGAGATGGACGCGGCGCGTCCACGGAGACCGAGGCTCGGTCGTCCGTCTTGTCCTTGGATTTGGTGGCGCCGCGAGTGTCCTCGCCGGCGACCACCCTTCCGACGGCGTCTCCCCCGCCCACCGTTGGCTCTGGTGGCGGCGGATGAGACGCAGACGGGCCTCCGACCTCCGAAGCCTTCTTCTTCGGGGCCATGGTGCTGTTGCTGATGAAGTTGCTGACGAAACTGGAGAGGTTGGTGAAGAATGCGCCCGCGCGAACGCCGGATCAGATTCGCACAACCTCGACGCCCCCTACCTGGCGCGCCAAAGATGTCGGGGGAAACTGTCCGCCACGAACACCTATGGGACCGGAGCCCCTTGTCTGTGCGGTACGAGGGCGGAGGGAGCCCGAAGAGCAGATCGTAGCGAGCACGCGGGCAGTTTTACCCAGGTTCGGGCCGCGGTGGTCGCGTAAAACCCTACTCCTGCTTAGTTGTGTATTGAGTTGGAGAGCTCGGGAGCTTGAAGAAGCAGCTAACCCGAGCGTATGAGTGATCTAGGTTCCGAACCCCCTCCACGTTGTGCATGGGCCTCCTTTTATAGTGCAAGGGGTCACCGACAGGTGCCAACGTAAGAGAAAGGGGTAAAAAGGTAAAAGAGGTGGTAGTTGTAACAGTGCGGGAATAGTGGAGCTACAGTGCGCGAACAGTGGTCGCCACCTACTTTGACAGTGGGGGACAAGGGCATTTAATGCCCGTCGTCGTCGACCCCAAAAGCTCCCGCCTTCGCTTCTCCGTTTGCCACGGCGATGGTTTCACCACCGTGGAGTGCCACCGTGTCCCCCAGGCTGCACAGCCATCCGCCACGCGTCCCTGGAATGACCCCAGGGCGACGCGTGGGCCGATGAGCTGGAGCGCGGGCACACAGCGCAACTCCCCCCGGCAAGCACCTTGCCGGGGTCTTGACCTTGCCGGGCCCGGGAGCTTGCTGGGCTCCGAAGCTTGTCGCTCTCCGGGCCCTCGCCGGGACGCGTATAGCGCCGAGGCGTGTCTCTTATGACGTAATCTTCTAGTCTTCCTGGCAAGCACCTCTTGCCAAGGCCTTGTGTGAGTAAGGTAACCTTGAGCCTGGGACGGCCTTCCCGGCAAGCTTCACTTGCCGGGGCCTCGATCTTCTGTCTTGTATACTTTGTTTTTGAATGGCTTGATATGGAGCAGGAAGGTCTCCGGCGAGCACGCGGTAGACCCTGCCGCGGGAAGCTGCAACCGCCCGTGCACAAGTTGGGGTACTGAGGTACCCCTACCTTAGTACACCGACAATCCTATGATAAAAATTAATTTGAATGACTTCTCTTGTTATGCATTATGTGATGTTGGTGCTAGTACCTCTGTTATGCCCGAAAGGATATATGATATGCTTAAATTGAAACCTTATGATTCTTGTTCTTTTGGTGTTCGTCTCGTTGATTCTTCCATAAAGAAACCTTTGGGGAGGATCGACGATGTTCTTATTGTTGTCAATGATAATTATGTTCCCGTTGATTTCACTATTATGGATATTGAATGTGATCCTTCATGTCCAATTATTTTGGGACGTCCCTTTTTGCGCACCGTTGGTGCTGTCATTGACATGAAAGAGGGTAATATAAAATTTCAGTTTCCTCTCAAGAAAGGGATGGAACACTTCCCTCGAAAGAAGATCAAGTTACCTTTTGAGTCCGTTGTACGGGCTAGTTATTCTTTTACTCTTGATAAAACTTGATCTATGCATTATGCCTAGCTTAAAGGCATAAAAGAAAGCGCTTTTGGGAGGCAGCCCACATGAATAAATTTTTTGCTTTTGTTGTGTCTTGATGTTGTTTACTGCTGTAGCATCATCATTGTATCTTTACTTTTCATATTTGTGCCAAGTATAGCCTCCGATTGCTAGAAAGTTCAAAAGTTGTGAGGTGCTGTCCACGAAACAGATTCTGTCCTTGGATAGAAAAATTCGTATAAAATCACCAGATCATCTTTTTGGTCTGAATTTTTTGTACAGTGTTCTCTATATAATTGTCTTTCGTGCATCTGTTCTGAGTTTTTTGATTTAAGTTTCAGAAGTATCCCGAACAGATCAATTACTGCCTTCTGTTCTGTTTTTCACAGATTCTGTCCTGTTTTGCCTTACCTTCACTTTGCAAATCAAGAGCTTGCTTTTTCTTTGCAAAAATCTTTTGGCAATCTTGAGAAACAGTAGAACTTCAAGAATATCCTTATTTCCAGCAAGGTATAATTATTTTATTAAGGGTACTAACCTCGCTAATCAGATTATGATGAGTTATGTATGAAGGGAGTTTTCAAGTGATCGAGGGAAGATGATAAAAAGATTCAGGAGTGTCAAGCGCTCAAGCTTGGGGATGCCCCCGTGCACCCCCAAGAAATATTCAAGGAGACTCAAGCGTCTAAGCTTGGGGATGCCCCCGTGCATCCCCTTCTCCATCAACATTATCAGTTTGTCTTTCGTTTTGCTATATTTTTATCACTTCATGTGTTATGTGCTATGCTTGGAGCGTCTTGCTTTTAGTTTTCTTTTTAGTTTTTCATAACGAGTCGGAACTCAGCATTCCTTTATGTGGGAGAGAAACACGCTCCACTTCTACCTAGAACATAACATAGAATTTTCATGTCTATCTATGCTGTGTGTGTTCTTTGTCTTTTAATAGCTACTATCGTGCTCAGCTCTTAGTATTCATGCTTATCTCTTCAAGAGCTTTTATTTAGTTGGTTGCTTGAACTCTCTTTAATTACCATGCTCACCTTATTAAGAGAGTTTGCTTCCGTTGCATTGGTTAAGGTGTCTATGATAAAGATGCTACTTGCATGATGGTGCTTAGTAGTTCAGGTTTTCTTATGGTTAATCTCAAATAGCTGGGGGGTTCCCAATGTGTTATTGGAGTACCAACTTGGTTTGTTTTCCTATGATGTGGTATGGTTTAGTAATATCTTCCTTCGAGAATTTATTTTGATTGACTTGGCGTATGCTCACGCATATTCAAGACTGTAAAGAAAGTCTGTCAAGCCTTGATGATCTTTTATTTCTGAGTAGCGATATAACTACCATGCCTGATTCAATATTGCTTTGTCGCTCTGCATGATTATGACCGTCATTGCTCTCTTAGTTGGTCGCTCCCAGTCTTTTTGCTAACCTCCACCTGTACTAAGCAAACTAACCATGCAATACATAGCTCATGGGAAAGTAGCCTAAAAACTATTGTGGTAAAGAATATGTTGCTTATGTATCTTATTTCTTATAAGTTGCTTGCTGAGCGGTAACCATGTTTCTGGGGACGCCATCAGCTGTCACACTTTTGTTGAATATCATGTGAGTTACTATGCATGTTCGTCTTGTCTGAAGTAAGGGTGATTTGCCGTGGGTTGAATTAATATGCATATTGTTAGAGAAGAACATTGGGCCGCCAACCAAAGCCATGTATCATGGTGGAAGTTTTAGCTTGGACCTTAATCCTCAATCTCTCATGAGAATATGCTTATGCATTAAAGAGGAGTCCATCATCTATTTTCTATGTTGTCCCGGTATGGATGTCCTCAAGTTGAGATCTATCAAAAACGAGAAATCAAATGTGATTTATCTCCTTGGACCTTTGTACAGGTGGCATAGAGGTACCCCTTTGTGACACTTGGTTGAAACATATGCAATGCAATGATAACCCATGGGAATCCGAGCTAATTAGGACAAGGAGCGAGCACTATTGGTATTCGATGCATGAGGCTTGCAACTTATAGGATGTTTTATGCATGACACATATGAACTACTACTACCGTTGACACAATTGCTTCCATGTTTTCAAAATAAAAAGCTCTAGCACATAACCTTTCTTTTACTTTTATGTTGAAGCACCAACTACTGAGAGCATGATTGTCATTCTGAGTGTAATGTGCATTGTCTCAAAGTAGCATTGTCTTTTGCATGATTGTGATATCGTTTATTCTGAAATGATTGTATCTAGTCATCACTTAAACCTTGAAGGTGCCCCTGCATTTATGTTTTGCATCACTAAAGGGGGCAAGCTAGATATCACTTTATCATATTTGCACATCATGTTCATTGCAAATCTTTTTGATGTTTCAGTTTCATTTTGTAAAACTTTCAGTCATTTGTGATTTCCTCTTGAGGCAACTTAATTACTATAGAATCATTGTCTCAGTAAGCTTTTGTCATATGACTATGAAAAAGTCCTATATGGTTAATAGCATGTCACCACAGAAATTATTCTTGTTATCATTTACCTACTCGAGGACGAGCAGGAATTAAGCTTGGGGATGTTGATACGTCCAAAATGTATCTATAATTTCTGCTTGCTCCATGCCACTTTTGGGTGATATTTCTATGATATTCATACACTTCCATACACTTTTGATCTTATTTGGACTAACTTACTAATCCAGTGCACCCGAGTGCCAGTTTCTGTTTTCGGCTGTTTTTGTATTTCAGGTTTTCACGTTTCGAGAACTGCCCAGAAAAATCCAGAAAAATTATATAAAAAATCAGCGTTCCGGAAACAACACTGCCTCCGAAGGGCAGCCTGGGGGGGCCACCAGGGCTCCAGGCACCCTGGCGGCGCCACCCCCCCCTAGGCCGTGCCGGGGGGCGTCTGGTCCCCCCCGAGGCTCCCCCGATGCCCTACTTTGGCATATATTTAAAGGGTCCTCCGTAACCCTCAGAACAGGAACTCTTTTCGCGATCCCATCTCTGTTCCGCCGCCGCCGCCGCTTCCAAGATCGGGAGCACCAGGAGAACTCTTCCCGGCACCCTGCCGGAGGGGAGGATCACCACCGGGAGCTTCTCCACCACCATGGACGCTCCCGGATGACTCGTGAGTAGTCTCCCTTGGACCATGATTCCATGACCAGTAGCTATGTGATGTTCTCCTCCCGTTCTTGTGCTTCACTAATTAGTCCTCGTGAGCTGCCCTACATGATCGAGGCACCTATGTAATCCTTATGCTGTTGCTATGTTGAGTTTGCTGGGATCCGATGGATTATGAGATTATGTTCAGATTGATCTTGAGTAATATATTTGATTCACCTCTTTTATATTTTAGTTCATAAGTAATTCTTGCATGTTCTCCGTTCTTATTTATTGCTTTCGCCGAGTAATAGGTAGTGACTCCAAGAGGGAACGTTATGCTCGATTGTGGGTTCATGCCCCTCGATGACTAGCTTGAGTGACAGAAACATGAGTCTAGGGGGTGTGCTGTTGCCACAAGGGGGAAAACAACGGTGCTTGTGCCCGCGGGTGCAAGGATTGTTTACTTTAAGCAAAGTTCTTGTAATGCAGTTGTCTGTTGCATTGAGTTTACACTATGGGTGGGACTCGCAACTTAATACCAGCGAGATGTTCTGGATAGATATCTCAAGGTGGATGATTAGTAGTAGATATTGATGGATTTCGGTCTACTTACTTTGGCGTACCGCCCATGCTTTGAACCTCAACCTTTCTTGCAATGTAGTCAGCATTGGTTTGCGTTCGTGGTCCTGTCAATTGCCCAGCTGTAATTTGTTTACCTCACATAGCTGTTTTATCGTCTTTGGGGAGAGAGACATCACTAGTTAACATCATGAGACTCCGGTCCATATTACCATCATTGATCACATCCGCTATTTACTTTCCGTTATTATTTACTATTGCAAAACACTATCTATCACTACTATCATTGCTTTTAATCCTTTGTGAACTACAAGGCCGGAGGGATTGACAACCTCTCTGTACTCGTTGGGAGCAAAGTTATTTGTATCTGTGTGCAGGTCCACGTTGATTGCTACTAATCTGGCGCCGTAGCAATTGACACCTACTTGTTGAACCTAGGAGTCTCTGGGGATTCGATCCTTGGTATCTTTGCTAAGGGAAAACACTTCTACTTACTGCATCTTACACCTTCCACTTGGGGAAACCAACGAGGGGTTCGAGGCCCATCAACACACGGTTGGTCACCTCATGACCACTCGGCCGCTCCGTACGTCGCCAACGGTTGGTCACCTCATAACCACTCGGCCGCTCCGTGCGTCGCCAATAGTTGGTCACCTCATAACCACTCGGCCGCTCCGTGCGTCGCCTAACGGTTGGTCACCTCATAACCACTCGGCCGCTCCGTGCGTCGCCATCGGTTGGTCATCTCAT
>LR738715.1:46845809-46861125 GCA_902687465.1 Secale cereale
GCCACTCGATTGTGTACGTCTTCACCACTCGTCTGCCCTGCGCGTCGTCGCTCGGTTGTACACGTCCTCGCCCCTCGGCCGCCCCACGCGTCGCCTATCGGTTGGTCACCTCATAACCACTCGGCCGCTCCGTGCGTCGCCTATCGGTTGGTCACCTCATAACCACTCGGTCGCTCCGTGCGTCGCCTATCTGTTGGACGTATCTCCACCCCTACATCCAGATTAGTCTACACCCAGTGGGTGCACTCAGCGAGCCCCCACCGGAAGAGAAGCCAAAAAGAAACATTTTTGCTCGGTCAAGACCAATACCAGATCCTCAAGTACTACTCGACTTACGAGTCGGAGAGGAACAAATTCGATCAGTACCAACTAAGAAGATTTTTAGTTTTGTCAGACCCCCGCCGACTGCCCGCAGTCGACGGCGGTCTCGGGGACTACACCCAATGGGTGCACTCAGCGTGCCCCCACTGGAGTAATTTCCACTCGGTACGGCCTGACCATTTCGAGTGACGAACAACAAACAAAAAAGTTCTAAGGCTTCGGTCGACTACAGAAAAATTCCTATAAGGTGAGTTTAACGCTCCTCCGTGGACCTGTTTTGAGTTTTCTTCTAGGACTCAAAGCGTGAAACTCACGAGTTTGGGTCTACTTATATTGACGTTCCTCCGGGATAAGAATGGCATCTCTCCGAGAGAGCAGTCCATGCGTCAATCTTGTTACCCAGATTTAATGACACATCCATACTCTGATCACGAGTTAACCTCTTCCGATAGATGATCGAATGTCACCAAGGTGGTCCTTACGGGCACTTACCGCAGATCAGTCGGGAAGCGCAGTGCCGGAATCCATTGAGATTTTGTTCAAACCTTCGTTGTCTGAAAGCACGATGACAGGTACCGAGTATTTCCGTAATCACTCGGGCCAAGTTGTGTCTTTCACAAACTCGTTCTACAAAATCGCAATCGATTTGGGGGCTAATGTTGGGGATACACATAACAGGTAGGCCACACAGCATGTGGGTCCAGATAAGTTTCATACAGACGTACTATCCAGTCGGACAAGCAGCATACCGCCCACTCGGATGACAGTCGACTACTCGGTCGACTGACTCACTCGGATATGCAAAGACCAATAGTCGACAAGGCAGTCGAAGCATCATCTGACATTATGGCTTCAATGCCCCACTTTGTAACATAGGAGGTGAGGGGGTGGCGCACTCTATATAAGCCACCCCCCACCACTAGACTAGACAGGTTCTCATTCTTCCCCTCTCTCTCCCTTTCTCGCCATTAGTCTCCGGACTTAGCTTTGGCATGAAAATCCGTTCCTCTCTCTCACACACATATTGTAATCTCCGGATACATATTGAGATAAAACAAAGCCTCTCCGGAGCACGAGACGTAGGGCTGTTATCTCCACCGCGAGAGGCCCGAACTCGCTAAAACCACCGTGTCACCCATGTGCATCTCGATAGATCATGCTCCTTTACCCTATACCTTATTATTGTCAGAATCATTCCCACGACATGCGGTGCCCCTCCCCACAGATACACACCTCGGTCATATCGTTGCAGTACTTAGGCGAAACCCTGCGCAAGTAGCTTCATCATCACTGTCACCATGCCGTCGTGCTGACGAAACTCTCCCGTGAAGCTCAACTGGATCAAGAGCTCGTGGGACGTCATCGAGCTGAACGTGTGCTGAACGTGCAGGTGCCGTACGTTCCGTGCTTGGATCGGTTGGATCACGAAGACGTTCGACTACATCAACCACGTCACTAGACGCTTCCGCTTTCGGTCTACGAAGGAACGTAGACACACTCTCCCCTCTCGTTGCTATGCTTATACTCCCTCCGTTCGGAATTACTTGTCATAGAAATAGATGTATCTAGACGTATTTTAGTTCTAGATACATTCATTTCCGAGACAAGTAATTCCGAACGGAGGGAGTAGTAGATAGATCTTGCGTGATTGTAGGATTTTTTTTTGAAATGTGACGTTCCCCAACAGCGATGCGGTCAGCTTCCTCACGCAGGTCGTCATCGTCGTCAAGGCCTCGAGTTGGCTGCGACCAAGCACGACCTCTAGCTCATCATGCCCCGCGCTTGCAGTCGCGTGGCTGATGGACACGGGCTGCTCCACGCATGGATGACAAGCACGACAATCATGACCAGGGTGCTCATGCCCCTCTTCTCCTCCCCGGGCCTCTATCCCTCTCCCACTGTTTGATTCAGCATATTAGATTTTCTGTGTTTGTGAAGATCATATTTGGTTTACTCTGTTTGTGAAGACCCTTCTCTGCTGCAGAAGATACTGAGATGCAACCTCAACATGGTGGTCATAGATGATGTCTGGGCTGACGCCGCAGATGAAGATGCACACCCTCGGCCACGACTTTGTCCTCTAGGTACAGAAGCTATGTAGATTGTAATCAACTGTGTGATTGAAACAACATTTAGGTCATCAGAAAGGGCTCAATATGTTATTAGGCCAAAACGATGATTTCTTGTTATTATAACTAGCATAGTGGCCCGCTCGATGCGCGGACTAGAATTTTATAAAGTTCAATAATAAGAACATATTGCTTGATTTATTTAAAGAAAAGTTGGAACCAAGTTTTATCACACTTGAAATATAAGACTTTTTTGTATTTAGTTTTGTCTTAGGTATGTTCTATTTTCAGTTGATACATAAATACATACATCACTGAAGTAATATTATATATGTGGAAGAACATTGCTAGGTTAGATGAAAAAAGAATATGGAGTGAGTAACTGCAACCTAATTTACATGGATATAGTGTGTAATTCAAGATTTGCAGGTCAATTCGAACATTAACTATATTTTGGAATCATCAAACTTGATTATAGTATGTAGAGGTACATTTTTTGAGCAAAACATAACTTTGTCTTTCGGCTGAGAAGACGAACATCATGTGGTAACAGAAGAAGGTTATTCACCACAAACAAAAAGTTCGCATGTCATAAGGAATATAAGAAAAATAACAGTTGTAACCTCTGGTATATCTCCAACTATCCCAATCTTGAAGAAGGTAAAATGTTTGAACTTCTAACTTGAACACATGTTTTATTATATTTCTATCAAGTAAAACATAATGAAGCTCACATTTTCTAAATTGTCATCCTCGATCATATTCTTATTACACCTATACTTAGTGCATAGTTAATTTATTTTCCTAGTGTTGAATAAACTTCTGTTTGAAGTTTGGCCCAAATCTGTCAATATATTTGATATGGCTCATATAGAAGATGCAAATATTACGTATAAATCAATAGAAATACATTTTACATTGGCAGTTCATTATTTCAAAGTAAAACAAAAACAACACAGTTCTTAAAAAGAAAATGAGGAACCAAGGGACTATCTAATAGCATAAGTTACATGCGGCGTGCCACATCACATATATTTTTATTAGTGCATAATCGAGAAAGGAGCCATTGACAATATATTGTATTAACATTCAGTGCTAATTTGGTATAGGGAAAAGGGAAGGAACTTACGAGTAACGAACATAAAGTTCAATTTGGGGTATAGCTAGTAGCAAACATAAATATACTAAAAGGTATTTATTAAACTAAGTAAATTTAGATTTGCTATCTCTATTCTATCTTATAAGTATATAAAATCTTTAGCAAATATACAACATGAGGTGACTGGGATGGAGGCGAAGAGGTGATTATGGGGTAGAAGTTCCACACTAGGTTGGGTCCTCCATCTCTGATATTGCCGTCAGTGTTGTCGTTCTATGTATTGTGATGAAATTATACATTGCAACATTCTGCCATGTATATTCTTATATAATATAATGAACATTTAATTTATTATTTTAATATTCTACTATATGAATCTTATACAAATAAAACGCAAGTCTACAAAACATGTATATATCGACAATTGAATATCTAGCATATTACAAATAGTGAAATAATTCCTCTCACTATTAATATCCAAATCGATTGATCCATTGATGTACATATCGTAAGACTTGTATACCCAATGGTGAAGTCTTCCAAGTTCTAAGTGTTGCTAATTTAAGGCTACCATATTTGGTTCTCCACCCTTTTGATGTCCTAACTGATACATGAAAAAAGTATTATTGTTGTTGACGATGACATAGTACTGCAGCAGATATACTGCTGGGTAATCAAACTATGATTTGGGGTGCCCGTCACACTAAGTATAAATCACATGGAATGGAATACGCCATAATAAATGGGTTTTATATTATCGTCACCTACAATCGTAAGTCGATGACCATCCTATTTTTCCCATAAGTTTTATGTGGACCGGTTCATTGATACTTAAGAGTATTTCGCTTCAGATTGATCCAAGTATGTAAAGATTAGAAAATAAAAGGGACATAATTAGGCTTCACTATTCATGAGTCCACAACACTTATCAGCATATACGTATCAAATTCCAATTTTGTAAAACCAAAAATATTTAAAAAATATATAGAACCATGCACATGGTCAATATATAAAATTACCATAGAATGTATGCAAGAGATAAACTTGTAGCATATCGTTTCCTAGATTGTAGCATATCTCACTAAGAACTACGATAAATAATTTACTAAGAGCATCTCCAACAGGCGCGCAAAAAGGCGCGCGCGCGCTAAACTGGCGATTTCGCGCGCGCGGGAAAAATTACGCGCTCCAGCGGCGGCGGGAAAAACGCGCGCGCGGGAACCGCTTGCGCGCGCGCGCGAAACGGCGGCCTCTCGCGCGCCTTTTTTGCGGCGGCGCGCCCCGCGCGCCTATAAAACGCCGCGCGCGCGCCCCGTCCTTGCTCCACCGCTCTCTCTCCCTCTCTCTTCCTCTCTCTCGCGCCCGCCGCCCCCGAGCGCCGCACCGGAGCACCGCCGCCGCCCCCGACGCGCCACCATGCCGCCGCGCCGCCGTTCTTCGTCGGGCTACCGCGGCGTCCGCGAGCGCCCGAACGGCGGCGGCTTCTACGCCGAGATACGCTCCGGCGATCTCCGGCTTCCCCTCGGCACCTACGAGACGGCGCAGAGGCCGCCCGCGCGTACGACGCGGCGGCGTGGCGCCTAGGCAGGCCGCGTCGTCAGATGAACTTCGACGACGCCCGCACGCTCGAGCAGGCGTTGGAGCTCGCCCCGCCGCCTCGTCTACACACCGCACGAGATCGTGCGGAGCACACGGCGGCGCAGAACCGCCTCCTTGTCGCCCAGGAGGACGAGCGGCGCATGGCGGAGTGGCGCCGCCTCCACCCGGAGGACGTCGTCGCCGAGCATCAGTTTTGGGAACGTCGCCGCGAGGACAGGCGTCGTCGGAGGGAATTGACGTGTCAGCAGTGCGCCATCCGCGATGCTGGCGGGAGAACGATCGTCGCCGCAGAAGATGACCGCTGGTTCGACATCTGGTTGTCAACCTCCTCCGACAGCAACAACGAAGGCGATGATGATGGAGATGACTGGAGCGATTAGTTTTTTTTTATGTTTTCGAACTATATATCTATCTATCTATGTTTTAGAACTATTTATCTATGTTTTACCTATGTTTAGAACTATCTATCTTTGTATCCTTTTATTTTAATGCAATTTTAAGTATGAAAAAAAGTGTGCGCGCGCTGTATTTTTGGGCACCGCTGGAGCAGCACGCGTGCGCTGCAAAATAGCGTTGCTGCTGGAGCCAGCACTGCGCGCCGCGACAAAACAGACTTTGCGCGCGCGGTATATGGTTTTTTTGGGCGCGGCGCTAAGCGCGCCTGTTGGAGATGCTCTAAGATTAGCGAGACATTGTGGTCTAAATCTAGTTGGTGGAACCATTACTACAGGTTACTGATTTTGTGTTTCGATCGGTTCAATAATTGCTTGTAAATTTTTGCCTATCGTCGTAGTTGGCGCTGCTGGCAAACCAACATGCCCCAACCGAGATGGCTCCGTAATTACCAGTTTGCCTAGTAAACATATGTGGCATCATCAATACTTCAACACACACTATGGTGAGCGTAGTTTGTTGTTTCCATTAGTGAGCAATGGACAAACTCCGTAAATAGATAAAGAGATTGAATGAGGGTCATCAACTGCAAGCTTGCAAGATATAGCAAGGTTGACAATGCCCACACGCTCATTGTCATCAAATTCCATGTCGCTGGCATCAATGAAGCAAACAAATTTGAGATTGGGTCTAGTCTCCCGAGTGTCGCCTCGTTGAATTTGCAGTTTATCTTACGAATGTGTATAAGTGGCTCGTTGTAGGTGAAATATCATGCATGACAGCACTAAGACAACCTGGCGGTGAAGGGGTTCATCATGTGGCTGATCCTGGTAGTCGTTGAGATATGTGTGCATCGCACACCTTAGCTAGGTTGCATACCTCGACGCTAGTCGCATGTGTCGCCGGTGTTGGCTCCTAACGGATACATGGCTGGGTAAACACAATAGACTATGTTGTGTCTCGCAGGGAGGAAGCGAGTGTCAGCACGCCGAACAGGAAAGCATCGGGGACATGAGGTACTTGGGATTTTTAATAATTGCAACTGATGCCTTGTGTACATGGGAGTATTGATCGAAGCAGACTCGCCGAAGCATTTAAGCACCAGCCAAGTCCGTTGATGAAAATTTTCTTATGTGGGAAAAAGTTGATGAACACATATGATAGGCACGCATGCATCTAATCTTGTTTTATTCTTTTCTTTTGGAGTCAATCGTGCATACAAGATCCTGTAGGGGTCAATTAGGGTCCTGGCAACAAATTACCTTAGATCACTGACACCAAAGTTACCGGCTAGGCCAGCTGATCATATGTGGAAGAAGCGTGCGCATGTCATGGTTAAGGTCAATGTTGATGCATCTTTTCACACAGACACCTTGTCAGGAGCGACTGGAGCAGTCATTCGAGACGAATATGGCGATTTCGTTGCCGCTGCTTCTTGGTTACTACCACATGTACGAGATGTTGAAGCTGCTGAACTGCTCGCTATACGAAATGGAATGTCTCTTCTCGCCAATTTGGGATGTACGAGAGCGGAGGTAGAATCAGATTGTGCCTTTGCATTGGAAGCAGTCCAGTTGATGGATAACTACCAAGAACCAGAGGTTGCTGTTGTCGCTGAATGTAAGCAACTTTCCATCGACTATACAAAGATCACCTTCAAGCATTGTTTCAGAGAAGCAAACCAAGTTGCTGATGAGCTAGCAAAACAGTGTTTTAGTTCGAATTCGTCGAGTGCCTGTGATGCTATCATCCCTGACTTTATTTCTCATCATCTTGTAAACGATATGACAGTCATTTGAGAAATAAAGTGTGATTATGCTAAAAAAATCGTGCATACAAGGTCCTGATTAAAAAAATATATGCATGCATCACTACTGGAATCGCGGCTTATGCCGACGGCCCTGGGCCGTCAGCATAGGGCATTTCCCGTCGGCATAGATCTATGCCTACGGCTGCCGCGGGCATAGCCCCGTCGGCATAGATCACGTCAGCATAGTCTTGTCAGACCGTCGACATAGTATAGCCGTTGGCATAGGGGCCTATGCCGGCGGCCGAGCGGCAGCCGTCGGCATAGTTTCACCGTCGGTAGTGTTTTTCGCCTGACGGCAACGAACGGTGCCGTCAAAAGCGCCGACGATTCACGGGAAGCCACGTGGCAAAGGTATGCCGACGGCTTTGACTTTCACCAGACGAGATTTGACCAATCGACATTTTCATCTAGTTGTGGTAGGTCAGCCCATAGGAACACTCCAATTTAGAAGAAAATGTTGTTTTAATAGAATTTTCGAAATTAAAAATTAATGTTCATCTATAAAAGATAGACATTTTCAAAAAATCTTATGAATTTTCAACACATATTCCCATTTTTTTTAAAGTTCAACATTCAAATAATATTCATTTTTTTAGTCAGAGTTTTGCACATTTCAACCAATAATGGGCTTGCCCATTTTCTATTGTTTATGTGTTTGAATATGTTTAAAATTCCAAAATTTTGTTGCTATTTTAAAAAATATTCAGAACCTGCAAAAAGTTTCCCATTTTTTTTTAAATATTGTTTTTCAAATTTGTTCGAGATGTGTAAACAAAAATGGCATTTCAAAAAAATGCTTCAACTCTGGAAAATATTATTGTTTTAGTGAAATTGTCCAATAAAAATAATGTTTTGTATAACAGATACATATTTTCTAAAAATCTTACGAATATTCAATACATGTTCCCATTTTAAAATAGTATTCACAAGTCAAATAATTTTAATGTTTTCAGAAAACGTTCGTGAATTTTAAAAGTTGTTTACTTTTTATATTATGTTTTAGTTATTTCAAAGTGTACATAATTTTGAAACAGAAAAACTGTTCTGGATTAAAAAAATATCGATGTCCACACAGAGTTTTGGTCGCGCATGTAATTCTCACTGACTTTAAATGCATACTATTTTATCTTCTATTGGAACGCACGGGCATATGTGCTAGTAAGGACCTATATGCAAAAGTACACGAGGTCACATTTCTAACATACTCAAAAACAAAACAAAAAACTAGATATTCATAATCTATGGAAAATTCTACCCCAAGTCAATGTATAATTTGTGTACGTTTAAGTTTAGATAAGTTAGATTTAAATTATTCAAATTTTAACTTAAAAAATACAGATGATATCTATGCCTACGACCATGCCGTAGGCATAGGTCTCGGGGCTACCAGGAGGCGCCACGTGGCGGGGCTATGCCTACGGCCTTGCCGTAGGCATAGATGGAAAACTATGCCTACGGCTTTGCCGTCGGCATAGCTCTACCATGTGGCAGCTCCTAGTAAAGAAAACAAATGATATTTATGCCGACGGCCGCCGTCAGGGCCGTCGGCATAGATTTGATGGCGTCAGCCCGTCGTCTGTCCCGGGGCCACTAGGGACACCTCTATGCCGACGGCCTAACTATGCCTACGGCTGCCGTAGGCATAGACCAATGTATGCCGACGGCCTTACTATGCCTACGGCTGCCGGAGGCATATATGGAGCTACGCCGACGGCTTTTCTATGCCGACGGCTTTCTGCGGGCCTTAGGCATATCTCTGGCTAAGCCGACGGCCCCGATAAAAAGCCGTCGGCATAGTAAAAGCCGTAGGCATAGACAGTTATTCCGATAGTGCATCTAATTCTGGTTAAAAAATCCCACTAGAAAAAGTTGATGAAAACTTAGGGTAGGCAATTACACATGCACCTAATGTTGTTTTATTCCTTTCTTGTGGAGTCAATCGTACATACAAGGTCCTTCCTGGTTAAAGGAACTCCCGCATGCACAAGTATATGGAAGGGGTACACGTGGCCAAATAGGTTATCTTTAAAATAACAGTTTTGCTAGAACTCATCTAGATGAGATATAATTTGGTCTCATTCACGTTTTATAGTCATTTAATGTGAACAGATACAACCCACGTCAGCACACACGCATCTTATAGCATCACATCAAATGGCTATAAAACATGAATGAGACCAAATTATGTCTCATTTAGATGAGTTCTAGGTACTCTCTTAAAATAAACGGAAAAAAATCTGCATGCATGCAAAAATGTATGGATGAGTCAGTAGACGTGGCCAAGTTGGCTACCTTTTCTTAGGTGAGGTTTTTTTCACGTGAATGCATGTGAGATATCTACTGAGTTAGTTACCCTTTGTAGGCGTTTTTTTTTTATTTTAACGTGCATACATGCGAGATCTCAGTTATGTGCAACACGTATATGTCCAAGTTGTTTTGGACACACCATATTACGTTACACAGATCAAACGGTTATAGATTAAGAAAGTTAGATGGTCCATCAGATCGACGGTCAATAATTTCTAATTAACGTCAGATTTCTAGCTTATTTCTCTTTTTCCTGGTTAACCCGTCAAGCGACCTGGTGTGATTCGGCATGCTCAACTCATCCACTTGGATCTAAGTTACTAACATGCACAAATGTTATATATTCTTTATGTCAGATGGGTAACACGACCCATACAACTGTACAAATGGCTAAAAAAGAAGCTGGATTTGGTACAAGTCTTTTTGGGATATTTGGTAGTATCTGGGAAGGGCACCCCTATACACATTTGGATATGTAAGTCTTTTTTGTTCATTCAGAGTAGTCGATAGTGATGGTGTTTCAAAACTGTAGCATTTTTTGCAGGGAGTTACTACTGTAAGGAGAGCCATCATAAAACCGGGAGGATAATATTCTATAGGTATGTACTGTCAAATATAATGTTATCATTCGTTCTTGTTGGCGGCGCTTTGTTGAATCACTATTTTCTTTCTATGGAGTGACAGCGAACGAAGGGCAGTTTGCTTGAGTTCTGATGTATGAAATAGATGCCATCAGGAAGGTGATGCCTTCAATTCATAATGTTCTTTGCCTTCCTAATTTTGCTCTCATACTCTTTCGTTTTCTTCTGGCCAAAGGCTTGTGCATCTTTGCAGCACTAGTGACATTTGTGAAAAGATATATTATTCAAAGCTTGGTCTTCTTTGTTGTTTTTGTTACTAATCTAAAGGGGACTGAGATGTCTACCTAGGAAATGTTAGAGGGGTTACCTTGAAATGATTTGACATGTGAAATAAATTGGATATTAGTAAATCTATTGCTAAGACAAAGACATTGTGTTGTTTTTCATAAATTGGATATTAGTAAGCAGGCAGGCAATACTGGTGAAGTCTAGTCGTTGACACTTTGGCATTAGCCGAGGGCTCAGACCATCTCATCGCTGCTGGAACTGATCCTACATTCAAAGCTCTTGAGCAGCGGCTGATTGATTTAATGTTGTGACAGTAATAAGAGTTGTCCGTATTTCTTATCTTATGTACTATAAATACAAACATATGTGCTGAACTACTTTTGGACAAATTGTAATGAGTGTTCCTCATTATATCTTCATCCAGTGTAATGGATCTGAACTCATAATTTCTCTGTTGCTTTTGTGTTTATATACTTTGTATTAACATATATCAATTTGCACGCCAGTACAACAATAAATGGTTAACTTGACGATATAGAGAGCCAATTTTCTTAGTACCAAATGGAGCATGCCCCAAAGTAGTACTCCTTCCGTTTCATGATTCTTGTTGTGGTTTTATTTCGAAGATAGAATATGCAGGTTGCACTTGCAGTAGGTCGATGTAAGGCCCGAATATCCATATCAATTTCGAACCTTGTAAAGTGAACAGTGATGCCAATAATTTATAGGAAGCCAACTAGCAATATATAGTGGTGGGGTTACAATGAATTGGTGATTATTGTTGTCGTTTAGTCCAAAGATAGAATATGTAGGTTGCACTTGCACCTACTGGATCAATGGAGGCCCCGGATATATCCATATCAATATTGTACTTTTGTAAAGTGAGCAGTGATGCCACTAATTTATAGGCAGCCAACTAGCAATATATTTAAACGGCACACGCTACACCGACACTCACACACTGCACGCACGCACGCACGCACCTGCACTCACGCACAGCCGTAGGTATATATAAACTCACCCGAAGTGCCTGTACATCTTAGCATCCATTCCACCCTCCATCACCTGCTGGATCGTACCCTCCTAGAGATAGACACCAGATTTTCCTAATAAAAAAGGATAAACTCAGAAGCCTAAAAGCTATGGCCATGGCTATGTCCTCCGGTCTTCCAGCTCCTTGCTCTCTCCTCATGGCAACCTTGATGCTGCTCATCGTCCAAGCACAGAGCATCTCTAGGCACTACAGTTTCAATGTATGTGTTGTACCACAGATTTATGCAATGCATGCGTTTCCAACCGTACGCTATATATATCTTGCTTTCTCATATCCTGCGTCTTCCAAACCTTGACCCCGGCAGGTGCAAATGGCGAACGTGACGAGGCTGTGCGCCACCAAGAGCATCGTAACGGTAAATGGGGAGTACCCCGGCCCGGCGCTCGTGGCGAGGGAAGGCGACCACGTCGTCGTCCGCGTCACCAACCACGTCGCGCACAACATGACGCTGCACTGGCACGGCGTCCGGCAGCTGCGAAACGGCTGGGCCCGACGGGGCCGCGTACATCACGCAGTGCCCGATCCGGACGGGCCAGACCTACGTCTACAACTTCACCGTCCTCGGGCAGCGTGGCACGCTGTGGTGGCACGCGCACATCTCCTGGCTACGCGCCACCGTCTATGGCGCCATCATCATCCTCCCCAAGCACGGAGTGCCTTACCCGTTCGCCACGCCGCACAAGGAGGTTCCAGTCATCTTGGGTGAATGGTGGAAGGCGGACACGGAGGCGGTGGTCAGCCAGGCGCTCCAGACGGGCGGATCCCCAAATGTTTCGGACGCTTTTACAATAAATGGCCTCCCTGGGCCGTTCTACAACTGCTCTGCTCAAGGTACATGTGTCGTTGGTTAATCAAGTGTCTCAAAATAGGAGGAAAAAGTGTTACCTTTTGTTACTAAAATATACTAGTGCATATATATTTGTCCTAGGTCAAGTTTTATTAAGTTTGTAGAAATTATATAAACATATACAATACCAAATATATATGACATCAAAATATATTTCATGATGAATCTAATGCTCTTGATTTGGCATCGTAGATGTTGATAGAGTTTTCTACAAACTTGATCAAAATCTGACTTGAAACAAAGCTGGCCATGTTATCTTCCAGTTTTTGGACGCATTTTATAGTGTAGATTCACTCAGTTTGCTGCTTCATATGTAATCTATATTGTAATCTCTGAAAGACCTTATATTTAGGAGCTTATGGAGTACTATATCTTAGTGACCCTACACCTTAATCGGGCTAGATTAAGCGTGCTTTCCATTCTGCCTAGCCAATGTCATGGATTTGTAAAAGAGTGCAAACTAATATAGAGATGACGTGCATGATGACACACGCAGACACTTTCAAACTAAAGGTGGAACCCGGGAAAACGTACATGCTGCGCCTCATCAATGCCGCGCTCGGTGACGAATTATTCTTCTCCATCGCCAATCACACACTCACCGTCGTCGAGGTCGACGCCGTTTATGTCAAGCCATTCACCGTCAAGACTCTGATCATCTCACCGGGCCAGACCACCAATGTACTCCTCACCACCAAGCCGTCGTACCCTAAGGCCAACTTCTACATGTTGGCCGCCTTCTACCTGGGGTACCAAAATCCTAGCGCCCCCCTAAGGCCTAGCACCATCAACAACACCACCGTTGCTGGTATTCTCGAGTACCAAAATCCGGGCTCCCCCTCCGCGCCAGGCTTTGACAAAGACCTGCCGCTGTTCAAGCCAACGCTCCCGCGGTTCAACGACACCGGCTTCGTCACCAACTTCACCTCCAAGCTCCGCAGCCTTGCCACACCGCAGTACCCGGCGGCCGTGCCGCGGTCGGTTGACAAGAAGTTCTTCTTCACGGTCGGCTTGGGCACGTCCCCGTGCCACATGGGCACGGCGTGCCAAGGGCCCGCCAACGGGACGCGGTTCGCGGCGGCCGTGAACAACGTATCCTTCGTGCTCCCTTCCACGGCGCTCCTTCAGTCGCACTTCACCGGTATGTCGCAGGGAGTTTATGGGTCCGACTTTCCGGCCATGCCCCCATCTGAGTTCAACTACACCGGGGCACCGCCGAACAACACGAATGTCGGCAAGGGGACCAAGGTTGTCGTGCTGCCATTCAACGCGTCGGTGGAGCTGGTGATTCAAGACACGAGCATCCTCGGCAAGGTGAGCCACCCCATGCACCTGCACGGCTTCAACTTGTTTGTGGTCGGCCAAGGATTTGGCAACTACGACCCCATGAACGACCCCGCCAAGTTCAACCTCATCGACCCAGTAGAGCAGAACACCGTAGTGGTGCCGGCCGGAGGGTGGGTGGCCATTCGCTTCCTCGCCGATAATCCAGGTGAATAAGAGTTAAACACAACCCGTACTGAAAGAATATTTCTAACCATGCTCTTACGTACGTATCACATGCATGTATGTGCAGGCGTATGGTTCATGCATTGCCATTTGGAGGTGCACGCCTCGTGGGGAATGAGGATGGCATGGCTGGTGCTAGACGGGAGCCTTCCCAACCACAAGTTGATGCCCCCACCCACTGACCTCCCTAAATGCTAGTCGATCACACAGCATCAGAGCATATGGTTTTCTATTTTCACCAATTTGTGATTCATGTCTTATGTTGGAAGGTTCACTGTGCCTTTTTACTCAGTTCACTGAGCGTCGACCGTGTATTGCAAGGTACCTGAACAGCGGTACAATAATGTACGTGGATTCACTACCAGAATAAACCCCTATGCCTACGGCTTTATCTATGCCGACGGGGGCCGTAGGCATAGATGGACGTATCCCGACGGCCTAGGGCAGGCTGTAGGCGTAGAAAAACGTCGGCATATGTCGATCTATGCCGATGTTGTCCAGCAGTCATGGGTTTTTTTCCTTTGCGCTTTTTACTGGGGTCCACGGGTAAAAACCAGCTACCCAAGAATACCCGAATTCGCGGCGTCTTGCCGCCTGGAAAATTTGAATGAATTTTGAATTTAAAATATTTCCATGTAAATAGGTAAACATTTTAACTTATTAACATGTAGGTATGTTACTGAGAGTTATAGTCGCGGTTGAGGCTGGGAATTGATTCCACAACCGAACCGGTATGCTCATTTCCAACACGACGATGGTTTCATCTTGTTGAGATGTGCATACGCAACTTATTTGACTTGACACCGGCATTTAGGTTCAAAATTTTCAAAACAAATCGATCGGTAGCAACATTTCCCCACCGTACGTCCGTACCATAAGATATGGGTTTGCCGAACAAGTGCAGCATGTGGTTTTTTTTTTAGGGAAGGCATAATGGCAAGCTTTATTAATCTAAGAGCATCTCTAGCCGCGCCCCCAACAGGCCCCAGGCCATTTTTTCGGCGGCGGCGCCGAAAAAATGGTCCAGTCGCGTCCCAGGACGCCGAAAATCGCCGGATTGGGCCGAAACTGGCGCCGGCGAACACAACCCGAACCCGGGGCGCTGGGGGTCGCCTGGGGGCGCCGGACGGGGCGTTTTTGGCGCGAATGTGATGGGCCCGCCCTGTCAGCGACACACTGTTTCGTCGTCCTCATCGCCTCGGTTCCCGCGGGAATCAATGCCAAAGCTGCCGCGCCGTCGCCTGCATTGATGCCCCGCGCTGCCGAGATGCAGCCCCGGTCAGCCTGCCCATTGATGCCGCGCAGCGAACCGTTGCGTCGCCCGGCGCCACGGGCGCCCGCCACGCGTTGCCTGGCATGCACCTCTCGCCGCCCGAGCTCCGACTATAAAAGCCGCCCACCTCGCCGGTGAATGCCACACCGCAGCACATCGCCCCCCC
>LR738715.1:46861192-46905064 GCA_902687465.1 Secale cereale
CTCTCCACACTGCCACGCGCGCTTCGCCGCTTCCTCCCCTACTCGCTGCTTCGTCGCCGACACGCACTGCGCCCCCATGCCGCCTCGCCGCCGAGGAGCTGCGGGCTACCGCGGCGTCCGGGTTCGTCCGTCCGGCACCTACTCCGCCGAGATTCGGTCGGGCGACGAGCGTCTCGGCCTTGGAACCTTCGACACCGCTCAGGAGGGCACCCGCACGTACGACGCGGCGGCGTGGCGCCTCCAGCATTCCCGTTGGGACATGAATTTCACGGACGTGCCGACTCGGGAGCGGGCACAGGAGTTGGCGCCTCCCCACGGCTTATCACCGATGAAGATCGTCGGAAGAACCGTAGGCGGGCGCACCGTCTCAACCTGGCCGAGATGGACGAGGAAGCCATGGCGGCGTGGCGCCAAAACGTCCCGCAAGACATCATCAACGAGCACCAGTTCTTGGCCGAGAAGAGGGCGGAGAGGAAGAAGAGGAGGAAGGAGCGAGCGGCTTATCACGAGGACAAGCGAGCACGGAAGGCGGTCGCTAAGTTCAACGTCGAGCTAGGAGATGCGTCCTCCTGGGACTCCACCGACGAGCAGTTCCTTGACGCCTACGCTGAGACGTCGGAGGAGGACATCACCGAGGCAGAGTCCGAGTTGGAGAATGACGAGTAGTAGTAGTTCGTAGGAGAAGACTATGTGAACTATCTATTTATCTATCTATCGTAGGATTATATGTGAACTATCTATCTATCGTAGGATATATGTGAACTATCTATCTATGTATCGTATGGGAAACTGTGATTTTATTTGCGACTATGTGATTCTATTTCAATAGAAGCCGAAACACGTCGAGCCTAGGCCGTTTTGCGCCGGAAATGGGCTGAAAGCGCCGAAAATAGGCTGAAAGCGCCGAAACTGGGTCGATATCGGCACCTGGGGTGGCGGCGACTGGGAACGCACTGGCACCCAAGCCGAAACTAGCGCCGGCTCGCCCCCAGGCGGCGGTTTTTGGCGCGTCTTGGGGGCGCAACGGCTGGAGATGCTCTAAGGATGGAAATACATCATCTATGAGATTGGATACCGGACAGCTCGGGGGCTCATCCGTCCAACTCATCGAAGTCTTATTACAAACAAAAAATTTAGCCAACACATGCGCCGCTTGATTACTCGAACGAAAACAATGTCTAAAGACGATCTTCCCGATCGAAGATGCCACATCCACACACTCCGCAAATAGTGCCGCTGCTGCATCCCACCACCTGGACTGACCATCGCAGAAATTGATTACATTTTGGGAATCTGATTCAGCTTCCACCCGACGGAGCCCTAAAGAATTTTAAAAAACAAGCCCATCTCGCATAGCCGTTGCTTCAGCTGTCACCACATCCGCCACATGGGTGATATACCTGCACTGTCCAGCTAGGAAATTTCCATTAGCATCCCTAATTACAGCTGATGTAGCTCCCACTCCTTCATCAACAAAGAAAGCAGCATCCACATTTACCTTCACAAATTTGGGTTCTGGTTTACACCATCTCTGTTCCCTATTTGCTCTTTCTTTGGTATTGGCCTCGTGATAATTATTAGCGATTGCTAGTACTGACATATGCCATCTCATAGGTGGTGGTGGAGTACTATCATGAGTGAGCTGACGCCTAATCCACCAGAGATACCAGGCGCCCACAAGCAGCACTTGTTTGATGTTCAGAGTTGGTTTAATTGTCAATTGCACATCAGGCTGTAATAGTAAGTTCTCCATGATGATTGAGCCTGATCTATCAATACGTTTGGCCTCCTCCACAATTTCTGCGATGCCTAGATTTTTCCACAACTCCTTGGCATGATAACAATCAAATAGCAAGTGGTGTATATCCTCTGCATCCTGATGACATATTGGGCAAGCTCCATCTGTACCGATATGTCGATTAGTAAGTATTGATTTTAGTGGCAGAATTCCATGGAGAACACGCCAGCAGAAGATATGTACTTTACGTGGGACATTTAGTTTCCACATCATGCTCCAAACTTCCGGTGTACTCAAGCCACACGGACGTGCCATTACATTTGCATGGGCCTGGAAAGATCGAATCCACTACACCTTGTACGCGGATCTGACTGAGAAGCAACCTTTGCTGTCCGGATTCCAGGCTATGAAATCATCAAAGGTGCCAACATTCAGTGGTATTTGCAGGATCCGTCTTACATCCACAGGGTTAAAGATAGCACGCACCAAGTCCTCATCCCACGCGTCAGTCGTGGGGTCGATAAGATCACTTACCATGGACAGGACAGTTTGGCCTCGATTTATAATCCTCCTATCCGGGCTAGATGGGATCCACGGGTCGTTCCATATGTTCACATTCTCTCCTGTTCCTATCCTCCAAATATAACCCAGTTTAAAGGTTTCAAGTCCCTTCATAATACTTTGCCATGTAAAAGACGATCCATTCTTCAATGTAGCTTCAAGTTGACTCACATGGGGAAAGTACTTAGCCTTCAGTACTTTTGCACATAAGGAATCCGGATTGGTAATAAGCCTCCAGCACTGTTTTGACAACATTGCCAAATTAAAGGAGTATAAATCCCTTAATCCCATACCTCCCTCTCTTTTTGGATAACAAAGTTTCCACCGAGTGTACCAATGCATCCTCTTATATTCTTCATCATCACCCAACCAGAACTAGGCTATTAGATCAGTGATCTCCTTGCAGAGGCCTTTAGGTAAGCTGAAGACAGACATAGCAAAAACTAGGACAACCTGAGCCACAAATTTTAACAGGATTTCTTTCCCACCAGAAGAGAGTTGCTTCTCTATCCATCCCTTCAGTGTTTCCTTAATTCTTTCATAAAAGTGCCTGAAACAGTCACTCCTATCTGCTCCTACCATTGCTAGCAGACCATGGTATTTATCTGACAATGCTTCAGTGTCAATATGTAACTCCTGGCAAACTTCAATCCTAGTAGTAGTTGGGGTATTTGGACTGAAGAAAACACTAGACTTAGCAACACTGACCAACTGTCCTGAACTTGCACAGTAATCCTCTAGAACATGATGTAAGGAAGCTGCATTTAGAACATCTGCTTTCATAAGAATCAGAGAATCATCAGCAAATAAAAGGTGTGATACTGATGGTGCATTTTTGCACACTCTAATTCCTTCTATGCCACCAGCTTCTTCTTCAAACTGCAATAAACTAGAGAGACCTTCTGCACAAAGGAGGAGTAAGTAGGGAGATAGGGGGTCACCTTGCCTGATACCCGTCGATGGAAAAAACACATCTGTCTCTTGAGAATTGAATCTTACTTTATATTTAACAGAACTAACACAAGCCGTCATCATTTGGATCCAGTGCTCATGAAAACCCATCTGAACCATTATATCACGCAAGAAGGACCACTCCACTCTGTCATAAGCCTTATGCATATCCAATTTAACTACACATAATCATGTTTGACCATTCCTCTTATTCTTTATCTTGTGTACACATTCATAGGCTATAATGATATTATCAGTGATCATTCTTCCCGACACAAATGCACTTTCCGTTGGAGAAATAATTTTAGGAAGAATCTTTTTCAGCCTTAGTGCTAACATCTTAGAAATAATTTTGTAAAGAACGTTGCACAAGCTTATGGGGCGAAATTGAGTTACCAGTTCAGGGATGTCCACTTTGGGTATCATGACAATCGTGGTGTCATTCCATTCAGTCCGAATTTGCCTTGAATTAATGGCTTCCAGCACCTCATGTGTGACTTCATCACCTAAGATATGCCAATACTTCTTGAAGAATATTGCATGTATCCCGTCAAGACCGTGCGCTTTTAAGTCTCCAATACTAAAAACAGCTTTTTTGACATCGTCTACAGTAAACGGTGCCATCAAGAAATTGTTCATCTCCTCGGTAACTTTATGCTGCACTTTCTATAGGACATTTGGGTTTGTATGCTGCTCTGAAGTAAATAGGTGAGTAAAATAATTCTGAACAAGGGAGTTTAGTTCTGGCATACCTTCCAACCAGTTCCCTCCATCATCTTTTAATTTTTTAACAAAAAATTTCTTCCGTCTTGCCGAAGCAAACACTTGAAAAAAGGTTGTATTTCCATCACCGCTGGACAACCATGTGACCCGTGATCTTTCCCTCGATTGCATTTCTTCTAACTCAAGTAAATATTCAATCAGTTCAGCCAACTCTTTGCTTTTCTCTTCACTATCATCATTCATAGGTCCTGTCATGACCTTTTCAAGATCTCGCTGAGCTTTGCGCAAATGCTTCTTGGGTTTCTTTAGAACCCTTTGATCCCAATTGTGGAATTCAGCATGCATGTTGCTCAACTTGTCATATATGCTTGCCGCACTTGGGTCAGCACTTACCATCTCCCATGCTGCAAGAACAGTTGCATCAAAGTTTTTCTCTCTCAGCCATCCTGCCTCGAAGCGTTTAACCGGCAAATTGTTCCCGCCCCCAGTGTTTGGAGAGTAATATTCAGTATCTACACATAGTGGTCTATGATCAGAGTGATTGTACTCCATATTCTCAAGAGCCTCATTAGGGAACATAGCCGACCACTCATCATTTGCTAGGCCGCTGTACAGCCTCTCCCTTATTCTTCCTCTGTACCATGTGAACGGATCTCTAGTATATCCAATATCATGCAGTTGGCAATCATCAATTACCTCCTGAAAAGCCTGCATGTACTGTATAGGTCTTAGGTTCCCACCGCCCTTTTCATGAAGATATAAGATTTCATTAAGATATCCAATTAGCAACCACGACAAGTTCTGGCTTTGTTGCAGTTCTCTTAGACGTCTCCATGTAATGTGTTTATTTTCCCATTTGAATTCACCGTATATCCCCGTCAAGCGCCAGAAAACATTATCACTCACTTCAATCTTTACATCAATGAACATAGGATCAAGAGCTAGCCTATGAATCTTAACAGTATTATTCCATAATAAAAGTAAACCCCCCTTCCTACCATCACTAGGGCATTGATGGCTTCTCGCCCCTCGTTGGTTACCCCAAGTGGAAGGTTTGAGATGCAGTGTAGCGGTAGTTTTCCCTTGGCAAAGATACCAAGGATCGATTTCCCCTGAGACTCCCAGTTTCAACAAGAAGGTGTCAACTGCTAACGGCGCCAGATATTAGCAATCAACTTGGACCTGCACACAGATACAAATAACTTTGCTCCCAACGAGTACAGAGAGGTTGTCAATCCCTCCGGCCTTGTCGTTTACAAAGGGTCAAACGCAAGTGATAATAGTGATAGGTAAAATTGCAAATAGTAAGTAAAGCAGAAAGTAAATAGCGGATGTGATCAGTGATGGTAATATGGACTGGGGTCCCATGATGTTCACTAGTGATGTCTCTCTCCCAAAAGACGATAAAACAACTATGTGAGGTAAACGAATTACAGCTGGGCAATTGACAGAATTATGTGCGCAAACCAATGCTAACTATGTTGCAAGAAAGGTAGAGGTTCAAAGCATGGGCGGTACGCCAAGGCAAGTAGACCGAAATCCATCTGCATCTACTACTAATCATCCACCTTGAGATATCTATCCAGAACATCTCGCTGGTATTAAGTTGCGAGTCCCACCCATAGTGTAAACTCAAAGCAACAGACAACTGCATTAAAAGAACTTTGCGTAAAGTAAACAATCCTTGCACCCGCGGGCACAAGCACCGTTGTTTTCCCCCTTGTGGCAACAGCACATCCCCTAGACTCATGTTTCTGTCACTCAAACTAGTCATCGAGGGGCATGAACCCACAATAGAGCATAACGTTCCCTCTTGGAGTCACTACCTACTACTTGGCCAAAGCAATAAATAGCAACGGAGAACATGCAATAATTACTTACGAACATAAATATAAAAGAAGTGAATCAAATATATTACTCAAACACAATCTGAATATAATCTCACAATCCATCGGATCCCAGCAAACTCATCACAGCAACAGCATAAGGATTACATATGTGCCTCGGTCATGTAGGGCAGCTCACGAGGTCTAATTAGTGAAGCACAAGAAGGGGAGGAGAACATCACATAGCTACTGGTCATGGACCCATGGTCCAAGGGAGACTACTCACAACTCATCCGGGAGGCGTCCATGGTGGTGGAGAGGCTCCCGGTGGTGATCCTCCCCTCCGGCAGGGTGCCGGGAAGAGTACTCCTGGTGCTCCCGATCTTGGAAGCACGGTGGCGGCGGAACAGAGATGAGATCGCGAAAAAGGGTTCCCGTCTCGAGGGTTTCGGGACGCGTGTTAAATATATGCCAAAGGGGGACATCAGCGGAGGCCTGGGGGGCACAGGCGCCCCCCCGGCGCGGCCAGGAGGGGGGCCGCGCCACCAGGGCGCCTGGAGCCCTGGTGGCCCCCCTCCGGCTCTACTTTGGCTGCCAGGAAGCTTCTGGAACGCTGATTTTTTATATAATTTTTCCGGGATTTTTCTCGCAGTTTACGTGATGGGAAAACCTGAAATACAAAAACAGCAGAAAACAGAAACTGGCACTGGGGTGCACTGAGTTAATAGGTTAGTCCAAATATGATCAAAAGTGTATGGA
Source organism: Secale cereale (assembly GCA_902687465.1). Classification (NCBI taxonomy): domain Eukaryota; kingdom Viridiplantae; phylum Streptophyta; class Magnoliopsida; order Poales; family Poaceae; genus Secale; species Secale cereale. Next base: position 46,867,751 of record LR738715.1, read on the forward strand.
AGTGTATAAATAACATAGCAATATCACACAAAAGAGGCATGGAGCAAGCAGAAATTATAGATACGTTTTGGACGTATCAACATCCCCAAGCTTAATTCCTGCTCGTCATCGAGTAGGTAAATGATAACAAGCATAATTTCTGTGGTGACATGCTATTAACCATATAAGGACTTTTTATAGTCACATGACAAAAGCTTACTGAGACAATGAATCTGTAGTAATTAAGTTGCCTCATGAGAAAATCACAAAGAACTGAAAGTTTTACAACATGATACTGAAACATCAAATAGATTTGTAATGAGCATGGTGTGCAAATATGATAAAGTGATATCTCGCTTGCCCCCTTTAGTGAAGCAAAACATAAATGCAGGGGCACCTCCAAGGTTTAAGTGATGACTAGATACAATGATTTCAGAATAAACGATATCATAATCATGCAAAAGACAATGCTACTTTGGGACAATGCACATTACACTCAGAATGACAATCATGCTCTCAGTAGTTGGTGCTTTAAAAGAAGGTGGAGACTCTCGAACCGTGGCTTTTGTTGGCAAGGTTGAAAACCCGTGGTCGGAAACAAAGACAAAACATGTACCAGAGCTCTTGGTTTTAAAAATAGAAGTAATAATTATTATTTTAGATTATGCATGTTTCGTCAACGAATGCTAGCAGATAACTCAATCACTTCTTGAGGTGGACAAGTTTCGAGGAACGGCTCCCGAATGAGGACGATCACATCCTCTTAATCTCCTTTGTTTATCGCTGCCAAAGTTTTCTGATTTCTCATGAACAAAGCGTGAAGGAGGGTTTGTTTGTTTTATTATTTTTGAGCCGGGCGCACTCAATGCCAGTTCCTTCTCGTATTATGGGTTTGCACATTAGACATGCAATCCCGGGGTGAAGCTTGTCCAACTTAAAAAGATCATGAATTAACTACTACTTCCTCATGAACTAAAACAGAGGCACAAAACAGAAATACTTTTTTGAATAATTTTGAGATGGTACATGAAAGTCTTCGTTAGGAATGGCAGATAAATACCATGTATAGGAAGGTATGGTGGACTCATGTGGCATAACTGGTTTAAAGGATTTTGGATGCACAAGCAGTCAGTCCACTTAGTACAGGTGGAGGTTAGCAAAAGACTGGGAGCGACCAACTAAGAGAGCAATGACGGTCATAATCATGCAGAGCGACAAAGCAACATTGAATCAGGCATGGAAGTTATATCGCTACTCAGAAATAAAAGATCATCAAGGCTTGACAGACTTTCTTTATAGTCTTTAATATGCGTGAACATACGCCAAGTCAATCAAAATAAATTCTTGAAGGAAGATATTACTAAACCATACCACATCATAGGCAAACAAATCATGTTGGTACTCCAATAACACATTGGGAACCCCCCAGCTATTTGAGACTAACCATAAGGAAACATGAACTACTAAGCACCATTATGCACGTAGCATTTTTATCATAGACATTTCGACCAATGCAACAGAAGCAAACTCTCTTAATAAGATAAGCATGATAACTAAAGAGAGTTCAAGCAACCAACTAAACAAAAGCTCTTTTAAAAAGATAAGCATGAAAACTAAGAGCTGAACATGATAGTAGCTATTGAAAGACCAAGAACATACACAGCAAAGATAAACATGAAAATTCTATGTTGTGTTCTAGGTTGAAGTGGAGCGGGTCTCTCTCCCACACAAAGAAAGCTGGGTTCCAACTCATTATGAACAGCAAGCAAAGCTAAAGAAAACTAAAAAGGAAACTAAAAGCAAGACGCTCCAAGCATAGCACATAACACATGAAGTGATAAAAATATAGTGGAAGGAAAGACGAACTGGTAATGTTGATGGAGAAGGGGATGCACGGGGGCATCCCCAAGCTTAGATGCTTGAGTCTTCTTGAATATTTCTTGGGGGTGCATGGGGGCATCCCCAAGCTTGAGCGTTTGACACTCCTGAATCTTTTTATCATCTTCCCTCGCACACTTGAAAACTCCCTTCATACATAACTCATCATAATCTGATTAGCGAGGTTAGTACCCTTAATAAAATAATTGTTCCTTGCTGGAAATAAGGATATTCTTGAAGGTCTACTGTTTCTCAAGATTGCCAAAAGGTTTTTGCAAAGAAAAAGCAAGCTCAAGGTTTGCAAAATGAAGGAAAGGCAAAACAGGACAGAATCTGTGAAAAACAGAACAGCAGTTAGTAAATGATTTTTTTCGGGGCACTTCTGCAACTCTAATAAAAAAACTCAGAACAGACGCCCGAAAGACAATTGTATAGAGCACGCTGTCGAAAAAATTCAGACCAAAAAGATGATCTGGTGATTTTATACGAATTTTTCTATCCAAGGACAGAATCTGTTTCCTGGACAGCACGTCACAACTTTTGAACTTTCTTGCAATCAGAGGCTACACTTGGCACAAAGTTGAAAAGCAAAGATACAATGATGATGCTACTGTAGTAACAACATCAAGACACAACAAAAGCAAAATAAAAATTTATTCATTGTGGGCTGCCTCCCAAAAGCGCTTTCTTTTATGCCTTTAAGCTAGGCATAATGCAAAAAGATCAAGTTTTATCAAGAGTAAAAGAATAGCTAGCCCGTATAACGGACTCAAAAGGTAACTTAATCTTCTTTCTAGGGAAGTGTTCCATCCCGTTCTTGAGAGGAAACTGGAATTTTATATTCCCCTCTTTCATGTCAATGATAGCACCAAAGGTGCGTAAAAAAGGCCGTCCCAAAATAATTGGACAAGAAGGTTCACATTCAATATCCATAATAGTAAAATCAACGGGAACGTAATTGTCATTGACAATGATAAGAACATCGTCGATCCTCCCCAAAGGTTTCTTTATGGAAGTATCAACGAGACGAACACCAAAAGAACAAGAATAAAAAGGTTTCAATTTAAGCATATCATATATTCTTTTGGGCATAACAGAGGTACTAGCACCAACATCACATAAAGCATAGCAAGAGAAGTTATTCAACTTAATTTTAATCATAGGATCCCAACCATATTCTAGCTTTCTAGGTATGGAGACTTCTACTCTAAGTTTCTCCTCCCTAGCTTTGATAAGAGCATTAGTGATATGCTCTGTGAAGGCAAGGTTAAGCGTGCTAGTGCGGGGATCTCTAGACATCTTGTGAAGGAAATCAATAACTTCGGTAAGAGTGCAATTATCAAATTCAAGGTCACTACTATCAAGTAAAGTGGTAGTGGTGTCCTTTAGGTTCACTTGTTTGATAGTTTCTATGGTCATAGCATCACCATTAATAGGTCCAATGGGACCAGGAGTGCATTGGGTGCTAAGAGTTTGGATATCCTCAACAACTTGGATAGTAGCAACAGTGTGGTGGGTAGGAAGGTTCTTAATTCTATCTTCTTCCTCCTTTTCTCTAGCCCATCTCTCTTTAAGTTTAGCCAACATCCTAATGTTTTCATTAATTTGCACTTGAATAGCATTCATAGGAGTGACCTTCCTCTCCTCAAGAGGAGAAGTTCTAATTTTAAGCAATTCTACCTCATGGGCTAAATTGTCTACCTTCGAAGAGAGATCATCTAGTTTGTTTAGTTTTTCTTCTACACTCTTATTAAAGGCTTTTTGGGTAGTGATGAAATCTTTAAGCATAATCTCTAGTTCAGTAGTGGAGCTCTTGGTGCTAGGATAAGCATTGTTGTTCCCATAAGAATTAGAGGGGAACGGTCTAGGATTGCTACCAAAATTATTCCTATAAGCATTGTTGTTGAAATTGTTTCTAGAGATAAAATTGACATCTACTTGTTCTTGAGCAATCAAAGAATTTAAAGGAACATCACGAGGATCAACAGAAGATTGCTTCGAAAGTAGAGACATGATCAAGTCAACTTTTTCATTTAGTGAGGAAATCTCCTCGACAGAGTTTACCTTCCTACCTGTTGGAGCGCGTTCGGTGTGCCATTGGGAATAATTGGTCATCGTCTCATCGAGAAGCTTTGTGGCAGCACCAAGTGTAGTTGACATAAAGGTTCCTCCCGCGGCCGAATCTAACAAGTTCCGCGAGGTAAAGTTCAAGCCTGCATAAAAAGTTTGGATAACCATCCAAGTAGTCAAACCATGAGTAGGGCAGTTCTTGATAAGAGATTTCATACGTTCCCAAGCTTGGGCAACGTGTTCATTATCCAATTGTTTGAAATTCATTATGTTACTTCTTAGTTGGATAATTTTAGCAGGTGGATAGTATTTTCCAATAAAAGCATCTTTGCACTTTGATAACCCTCAACCGTAAGGGATCGAGATAGTCTTCGCGGGTAAGAATAACCCAATTTATTGATTCGACACACGGGGAGCCAAAGAGTATTTATAAGCTTTGACAGTTGAGTTGTCAATTCAACCACACCTGAAATATACTTACTTGCAACAAAAGATAAGTGGTAACAGTGATATGATGGTGATAGTAAAAGTAACAGCAAAAAGTAAATAGCAAAAGGTAAATGGCAAAAGTAGCAACTAGTGACAAGCAGGGTTTAAAACACTGTAGGCTAGGGAGATGGATGGTTGGGCGCTGCATGGATGAGATCACTGTTCAAAAAATCTTCCGATTCAGCGATTTATCATCCGATTTATCGCTACTCTTGGGTTGACCGATAAGATTATGCCTTATCTTCATCATCTACCATTTGGGCCGATTTATCGCTATGACAAGCGATTTATGGGGAATCTACCGATAAATCGGGCCTATTCGTAGGACTATGTTTGCGAAAACTAAGTTTATTTGCGTTTTGTGGACCTTGTTACGCAATATGTACTATTTTCCTATTTTGTTTGTCATTATACCAGGATTCAAAGGCTAGGAATGAACGTAACACTTCTGTCGGATATTGTTTTGGTGTTGAATATAGCATATTTTAGTGTTGGGATCCAAGGATTTGAAAAAAAATGGCCGATTAATAGTCGACCGATAAAATCGATTACTCGGCCAATTTCCGATTAATCTCTAATCCCCAGCTGACCGATACGATAACGATAAGCGATATCCTCAACATTGGATGAGATAGATTCTAACTTGGGGCACGGCACACGGAAAAGTAATGATCATCTAGGCAAATATCAAACATTAGGCATGTATCCCATAGGTAGTTGTACGTGCTTGCAATAAGAACTTGCACAACATCTTTTGTCCTACCATCCCGCTACGAACGGGGCCAAAAGGAACTTATGGATATTAAGGTGTTCCTGTCAAAGAGCACCGGAACAAAGCAATGAACTCAATGGATACATGTAATCCTCAAACTACGGACCATCCCCTTTGGTGTCCCAAGCTGTCACTTTTGGGATCGCCGGTTCCGAACCGTAACAGGTGCAAACAACTCATAGATAGGATCACGAACACAAATATATTCATACAAACACATATGGTTCAGATCTGAAATCATGGCACTCGGGCCCTAAGTGTCAAGCATTAAGAATAACAAGTTGTAGCAAAGATGATAAACACCATAGTAGATGATAGGCAACATGCCCCCAATGATCTGATAAACTATTACATGATCTAACTCATCCAATCCCTACCATCCCCTTCGCCTATAGCAGGGGAATTACTCACACATGGAGGAAGAAGTCATGGAGGGATGATGGAGTGGTGATGGTGATGACGATGGCGACGATCTCCCCTCTCCGGAGGCCAATTCAGCCTCCAGATTAGCCCTCCCGAGGAAGAACAGAGGGTGGCGGCGGCTCCGCGACGGAAAACTGCGAAAAGAACTTCTGATCTGGGGTTTCTGCGTCGGGAGTAAAAATACGAGGCAAAGTAGGGCACCAGGGGGTGTGGGACCCACCCAGGCGCCCCCCCGGCGCGGCCCAGGGGGGGCGCCCACAGGGCGCCTGGGCACCCCCTGGCCCCCCTCTGGCCCCACTTCTGGCTCCTGGTTCCTTCGGGTGCGTGGATTTTCTGTGATTTTTCGTGGATTTTTCTGAGATACTTAAAAATCCGTTTTCCTGCACACAAATAAACCATACAGGCAGCTCTGCTGAAAACAGCATCAATCCGGGTTAGTTTAGTCCAAATCATGCAAGAATGAGGCCAAAACAATATCAAAAGTGTTTGGAAAAGTAGATACGTTTGAGACGTATCAACTCCCCCAAGCTTAGCATATTGCTTGTCCTCAAGCAATTCAGTTCAACGAACTGGACGCGACAAAGAAAACTTTGACAAACTCTTTTGCTTCATTAGATGTATATAAGCATGTACTACGAAAAGAGTTTAGCAAGTATTGAAATAGTACTTATGAGGACAATGCAAGGAGCAATCCTTCTTTCAAGTGACAAGTCACAAATACTTAAAAGTAAATAATATATTACTGAAAATCAAGACAAGATTACATTGCACATAGCTTGAGCATATTAGGGTGGTATCTCGCTAGCCTCCATGAGTGAAGCAAAACATAAATGCAGAGACTCCTCCAGAGTTTTAAAGGAGACTAGAACTAAGAATTTCAGAATAAATCATATCACAAGTATGCAGAAGACAATGTAATACTTTGGGACAATGCACATTACACTCAGAATGACAATTATGCTCTCCTAGTTGGTGCTTTGAAGAAAGAAGGTGAGACTCTCGAACCGTGGCTTTTATTGGCAAGGTTGAAAACCCGTGGTCGGAAACAAAAACTAAACATGTACCAGAGCTCTTGGTTTTAAAAACAGAAGTAAACATGTTTTGAGAAGTGCATATTTTGTCAACGAATGCTAGCAGACAACTCAATCACTTTTTGAGTGGACAAGTCTCGAGGAACGGCTCCCGCATGAGGACGATCACATCCTCTTAATCTCCTTTGTTTATCACTGCCAAAGTTTTCTGATTTCTCATGAACAAAGCGTGAAGGAGGGTTTGTTTGTTATATTATCTTTTTGAGCCGGGCGCACTCAATGCCAGTTCCTTTTCGTATTAGGGGTTTGCAAATTAGACATACAATCCAGGGGTGAAACTTGTCCAACTTAAAAAGATCATGAATTAACTACTACTTCCTCATGAGCTAAAACATAGGCACAAAAGAGAAATGCTTTTGATTAGTTTCGAGATGGTACATGAAAGTCTTCGTTAGGAATGGCAGGTAAATACCATGTATAGGAAGGTATAGTGGACTCATATGGCATAACTGGTTTTAAGGATTTTGGATGCACAAGCAGTCAGTCCGCTTAGTACAGGTGGAGGTTTAGCAAAAGACTGGGAAGCGACCAACTAGAGAGCAATAACGGTCATAATCATGCAGAGCGACAAAGCAACATTGAATCGGGCATGAAAGTGATATAACTATTCTAAAACTCAAAGATCATCAAGGCAAAGTAGACTTTTTAGTCTTAAACATGTGTAAGCATGTGCCAAGTCAATCCAAAAATTCTCTAAAGGGAAATACCACCTTAGTATACCAGACTATGAACAGTGCAATGCATGTAGATCATTTCAATAACACATTATATACTCTAGTTATTCGAGACTAGCCACAAGGAAAGCATGAACCACTTGGAAGAGCATTGTAAACATAGCACTATGTCGCTACAAGCTGGTCTCTAGATCATAAGTACAGGCATATGTACAAAAGTAGAAACAATAAGAGTTCATACCGGTCTTCCTTGTTGCTTCCTTTCAGTCAATCTTCGTCATTACTGCTTGTCACTTGCACGATCGAACGTAGGAAATATAATCAAATGCCATCACAGACTCGAGCTGATCTCTGAAAACTAAGCAAACTAAAGAGAGAAAGGAAATCTTTTTGGGTTTTTTCAAAGGTTGAATAAAAGCAAAAGAAAGAGAAAATCTTTTTGTTGTTTTTGCACAGAGAGAAACAAAGAAGAACGGGCAAAAACTTCGAAAAGATCAAAGCGAATAAAACGGATAATACAATGGAAAAGTGAGAAGGGCACGTACTCCCCCAAGCTTAGGCTTTTGGCCTAAGTTGGTAGCAGCTACTGTCCCTAGGAGCCTCCTGCTCCAGGGGTATGGTGGTGAGTCCAAGGGTCGTAGAAGGATGCTGGCGCGTACACCGAACTCCTCGGAGTCTCCCACGAGGAAGGTTCCGAACGCCAAACAGAGGAAGACCCTTCACCAAACTCGGTGGCGGTCTCTTCCTTAAAATGTGGTATCTCACCGTGCCTCTCCTCGTCAGGCACAACCCCCTCCATGGGGTTATGAAACTGATGCTGGACCATGAACTCATCGAACTGAACAACATCAAAGGACCATCCGTTCCTGCGAGAAAAATCAAACAAGAGAGGTGCAGGTAGACGGATCTCGCGTTCCGCGGCAGTTCCGAAACGCAAGATATAAATAAGATTATCAAGCTCAGAACCCATGGTAACAAACTTATGCCTTTTCATAGCAGCAAGATCAAAGCTTAAATAAGTAAAAGGAGTATCATCAGGGTGTGGGGTGCATCCAAGATGCTCTAAGATAAGTGTGGCATAAACGCCACCATATAAGTCCCCCTTGTTACCGTTCATAGCAAGGCGTCGAGCAATTAAGGTACCCAGATTATAATCAGACCTCCCTAAGAGGGCTGCTGCCAGGATAGCAATATCCAGAGCAGAAATGTTGCTCGTGTTGTCACGAGCTAACACCCCTCTAGCAATATAATATGCAAAATACCCGAGGTGAGGAAACAAGATGCTGGAGATCTTCGACCGATGAATATCCCTCGTACCCATGCTGCAGAGGGAGTTGATGACGGTTTTCAGCTCGGAGGGCTGAGTGGCCATCCTAGCCGTCCTCCCAACATTCGGCACACCTATTATTTCACAAAAGTTCCCCAAAGTCATGGTGATAAGATCATTATAAATTTTAAACTCAATAGCACCTGAATCAGGGTTATATCTAAAACTGTTAATGAAACTGGAGGTGAGTTTTTGATACTGAGTAACACGGCTTGTGACGAGCCGTGTCAAACCGGCATTAGCACAAAGATTATAAAACTCATCCTTGATTCCCGCAGCTTCTATGAATTCATCACATGGAAATGTCATCGCACGTGCTGGACTTGTGTCTTCCAACAACTCCAGGGGCACATGATCTTCATTATAGCTCACCCTAGCAGTCAATGGTGAAGCTGCGGCTCTAGTAACTCGATTGGAGTGTGCGGGCCTCCTCTTCTCAAGCCACCCTTTTGCCCTTCCTAACAAACTCATTTCTGAATTTTCTTACAATTTACAAAAACGAGGATTAAAACAAAGTGAGCTAAGGCAAACTACTCAACTCACTTGCCCAAGGCATAAACTTGCATCAAAACTTGAAAAATAACTTTCTACATATGCATGCAAGCTCATCTATACAGCACCAAGAACTACTAAATACTCACAAATGAAGCCACCAATCAAAAATCTAATTGGAGGGGTGGAGGAGTCACATACCAGGGAGTATTTGCTCAAAATTTCAGCTCAAATGATGGGCTGTAGAGAGAGATCGAAGAATCGCCTCCAAGAACATCAAGAACACAAGAACAAGAGCAGAACTTGAGTTTTTGGAGAAAGAGAGAGAGGGAGGAAGAAGACATACCTGGAGGGGGGCCCTGTGGGCCCCAGGCGCCCTATGGGCGCGGCTAGGGGCTGGGCCGCGCCAGCTGGCCGCCTGGGCCACTGGTGGTCCCCCCTGGCTGGCCCTAGGACTTTCTGGGTCTCTCCCGTTGTGGAAATTTTTATTATAATTTTTCTGGAATTTTTCTGAAAACTTCACTGTTGAAATTTTTTCGAAGTTCAAAAAGCTGCGAAACTCTCTGAAAACTTGAAGCAGTTAGTAGTATTGTGAAGCTTCAAAAACATAAATACTTGGTACAGCAAGTAGGACAAAACTAAAAACAAGTGAAAACATAACAAGCTCAACTTTTTATCCATATAAAACATGTTTACTAGTAAGGTTGATCAAGTCTTACCAACAAACAAGCGATATATAGAGCAAAAAGTCTCACCTCTTGCGAAGTAATCACTGAACCTTTACTTTGATGGACATTGTCCCCACCATGATAGTTTTGTATTTGTGAGGCACATGTAGTGGACAGTCCCATTCTCCAATTTTCACGGTCTCGATATTCTCTATAGAGTTGAGGCCATGCCTCCTGTCGATCTTCTTCGGAAAATATACCGTGTGTTCTTTATCATTCACATGGAAGGTAACCTTCCCTTTATTGCAATCAATAATAGCACCTGCGGTGTTAAGGAAAGGTCTACCAAGAATAATGGACATGCTCCCATCCTCGGGCATGTCAAGCACAATAAAATCAGTAAGAATTAAACAATTAGCAACTTCTACGGGAACATCCTCACAAATACCTATCGGAACAGCGGTTGACTTGTCAGCCATCTGAAGGGAGATATCTGTAGGAATTAGTTTCTCTAAACAAAGCCTCTCGTAAAGAAAGAGAGGCATAACACTCACTCATGCTCCAAGATCACATAAAGCAGTTTTGACATAATTATTCTTTATGGAGCAAGGAATGGTGGGTATACCTGGATCACCGAGCTTCTCAGGAATCTTGCCACTGAAAGAGTAGTTAGCAAGCATAGTAGATATTGCATCATTAGGAACTTTTCTTTTGTTAGTGACAATATCTTTCATATATTTTGAATAAGGAAGTAACTTAATAGCATCAGTCAAAGGGATTTGAAGAAAAAGAGGTTTAATCCACTCACAAAACTTATTATAATGCTCTTCTTCTTTGGATTTGATTGACTTACTTGGAAAGGGCATGGGTTTCTGTACCCATGGTTCTCTCTCCTTCCCATGTTTTCTTGCGATGAAGTCTTCTTTAGTGTACCTCTTACGTTTGTCAGGTGCTTCTTCTTCTCGAACTTCAGGCAGATCATTCTTCTCATTATCATTACCTTCAGGTTCAGCACCGTCTTCAGTCTCAGCATCGGAGATAGATACACTGTTGGGATCAATAGTTGGTTCTTCACCTGCAATAGGATCATTAGAATTGTCAGTCTCTTTATGTTTCTTCTTCTTCTTTGGAGAGACAACAATTTCTTCTTCCTGCATTTGAGAATCCTGCTCGATTCTCCTCGGATGACCCTCTGGGTAGAGAGGATCTTGAGTGCTAGTTCCTCCTCGGGTTTTAATCCCGAAAGCCTGCAAATTATCTTGTTTGGCATTGTTAGCAAGCAAATCTCTTTGCACATTAGAAATTTGATCAAGCTGAGTTTGAACCATATGAAAATGCTTCACAAGACATTGAACATCATTAACTGTTCTATCTAAAACATCAAGCAGTCTTTTGATAGCAAGGGAATTATCATGCAACTAACTTTCTATCCTCTCATTAAAATGATTCTGTTTCATAATAAAATTATCAAACTCATCTAAACATTGATCAGGAGGCTTACCATGAGGGATGTCACTTGCGTTGAAATCTAAAAGAGAGTGTACCTCTACCATAGGAGGGTGAGTGGTAGGCTCACACAGCTTCTCAATAGGGGGTAGATTCTTCACGTCTTCAGCTTTAATACCTTTCTCTTTAATAGACTTCTTTGCTTCTCGCATATCCTCGGGGCTCAGAACAAACATGCCCCTCTTCTTTGTTGGTGGAGGTGGTTCAGGGACGGACCAATCTTCATGGTTTTTGGCAATCCTTCCCATTAAATCTTCCGCATCGTCCGGTGTTCTTTTCCTGAAAACACAACCAGCACAACTGTCCAAATAGGACCTGGATTCATCAGTTAGACCAGCATAGAATATATCGATTAATTCATTCTTAGGGATTTCATGTCCTGGTCTAGCCCGAATCAGACCGCAGTACCTCCCCCAAGCTTTAGGGAGGGACTCATCCTGCAACTGTTTAAAGTTATAAATTCTTTGTAAAGCAGCATGTTGCATGTGAGCAGGAAAGTACTTATCAACAAAAGAGTGAGCTAAGTCCTGAGGACTCTTAATGGAACCGCATGGGAGTGAATCATACCATGCTTTAGCACCCTCCTTCAAGGAGAAAGGAAGAAGCTTGGTCACATAAAAGTATCGTATCTTCTCATCTGTGGTAAATAGGCTACCCAACTCACCGAGTTTAGTCAGGTGTGCAATAGCATCATCATTTTCTCTGCCATAAAAGGGGTCAGCTTCAACCATAGGTATAAGTGAAAGATCAACAGAGAAATCATAATCAGGATCATCAATGCATATAGGGGATGTAGCAAATTCAGGATTAGGAACGGTTTTGTTCTTCAGAGAGTGTTTTTCAAACAGTTTCTTAATAGCTTCAGGGTCAGAGCCGGAAAACTCTGTCAGTTCCCTGCATAAATCTTCATCTAGTATATAGTAATCATCATCAAGGAGACTCTCCTTGAGTTTACTCAAATCAGGATAATCATAAGTTTCACCAATAGGGTAGCGAGTAACAGGGAGTTCAATTCCAGATTTTTTTGCAGCGGCAGCAATTTGTTTCTCAAGAGCATAACCAAGCGAACTAATATCATCAAAAGTACTGAAGCATCATCAAGAGTATCAGACATAGTAACAGATTCAGTAGGAGCATCATGTGGTGGTGGTGAGACAAACTTACTCATAACGGAAGGTGAATCAAGTGTAGCACTAGTGCTCAGAGCAGTACCTCTTCTTGTAGTGGATAGTAAGATCGGAACCTTGGGGTCTCCTTTCTTACCCATAGTGGATGAAGTGCAGCAGGTAGGATACCTCAAGTAGACTTGTAAATATTGCTATGCTCCCCGGCAACGGCGCCAGAAAACGGTACTTGATAACCCTCAACTGTAAGGGATCGAGATAGTCTTCGCGGGTAAGAATGTCCCAATTTATTGATTCGACACACGGGGAGCCAAAGAGTATTTATAAGCTTTGACAGTTGAGTTGTCAATTCAACCGCACCTGAAATATACTTACTTGCAACAAAAGATAAGTGGTAACAGTGATATGATAGTGATAGTAAAAGTAACAGCAAAAAGTAAATAGCAAAAGGTAAATGGCAAAAGTAGCAACTAGTGACAAACAGGGTTTAAAACACTGTAGGCTAGGGAGATGGATGGTTGGGCGCTGCATGGATGAGATAGATTCTAACTTGGGGCATGGCACACGGAAAAGTAATGATCATCTAGGCAAATATCAAACATTAGGCATGTATCCCATAGGTAGTTGTACGTGCTTGCAATAAGAACTTGCACAACATCTTTTGTCCTACCATCCCGCTACGAACGGGGCCAAAAGGAACTTATGGATATTAAGGTGCTCCTATCAAAGAGCACCGGAACAAAGCAATGATCTCAATGGATACATGTAATCCTCAAACTACGGACCATCCCCTTTGGTGTCCCAAGCTTTCACTTTTGGGATCGCCGGTTCCGAACCGTAACAGGTGCAAACAACTCATTGATAGGATCACGAACACAAATATATTCATACAAACACATATGGTTCAGATCTGAAATCATGGCACTCGGGCCCTAAGTGTCAAGCATTAAGAATAACAAGTTGTAGCAAAGATGATAAACACCATAGTAGATGATAGGCAACATGCCCCCAACGATCTGATAAACTATTACATGATCTAACTCATCCAATCCCTACCATCCCCTTCGCCTACAGCAGGGGAATTACTCACACATGGAGGGAGAAGTCATGGAGGGATGATGGAGTGGTGATGGTGATGACGATGGCGACGATCTCCCCTCTCCGGAGGCCAATTCAGCCTCCAGATTAGCCCTCCCGAGGAAGAACAGAGGGTGGCGGCGGCTCCGCGACGGAAAACTGCGAAAAGAACTTCTGATCTGGGGTTTCTGCGTCGGGAGTTAAAATATGAGGCAAAGTAGGGCACGAGGGGGTGTGGGACCCACCCAGGCGGCCCCCCGGCGCGACCCAGGGGGGGGGGCGCGCCCACAGGGCGCCTGGGCCCCCCTCTGGCCCCACTTCTGGCTCCTGGTTCCTTCAGGTGCGTGGATTTTCTGTGATTTTTCGTGGATTTTTCTGAGATACTTAAAAATCCGTTTTCCTGCACACAAATAAACCATACAGGCAGCTCTGCTGAAAACAGCGTCAGTCCTGGTTAGTGCAGTCCAAATCATGCAAGAATGAGGCCAAAACAATATCAAAAGTGTTTGGAAAAGTAGATACGTTTGAGACGTATCACACTTGTCCCATGAATCTATGCTATTTCTAGGCAAAGATTGAAACCAAATTTAGGTCCTCCTCTCAAGGAGAAAGGAAAAAGCTTAAGCTTAACAATATTACCATCTATTTCTTGGTACTTTTGCATATCACAGAGTTCAACAAAATTGTTTAAGTGTAAAGCAGCATCATCTCCAGCACCGGAGAATTGATCTTTCATAACTAGATTCAGTAAAGCAGGTTTAATTTCATACGAAGGTGCTGAAGTGGCAGGTGTAGTGATAGGTGTGCAGATAAAGTCATCGTTGTTGTGACTAGTGAAGTCACACAACTTGGTGTTTTCGGTGGAACACATAGCAGCAAGCAAGCAAGATAACTATTTTTGTGATTTTCGATAAAAGATACTAAAGCAAAAACTGAAAGGTAAACTAACAAGACTAAAAGCAAAGGTAAAAGATAGCGTGCAACTCCCCTATCTTGAAGAGTGGAGTCCCCGGCAACGGCGCCAGAAAACTTTCCTTGATGGCTTCTCGCCCCTCGTTGGTTACCCCAAGTGGAAGGTTTGAGATGCAGTGTAGCGGTAGTTTTCCCTTGGCAAAGATACCAAGGATCGATTTCCCCTGAGACTCCCAGTTTCAACAAGAAGGTGTCAACTGCTAACGGCGCCAAATATTAGCAATCAACTTGGACCTGCACACAGATACAAATAACTTTGCTCCCAACGAGTACAGAGAGGTTATCAATCCCTCCGGCCTTGTCGTTTACAAAGGGTCAAACGCAAGTGATAGTAGTGATAGGTAAAATTGCAAATAGTAAGTAAAGCAGAAAGTAAATAGCGGATGTGATCAGTGATGGTAATATGGACCTGGGTCCCATGATGTTCACTAGTGATGTCTCTCTCCCAAAAGACGATAAAACAACTATGTGAGGTAAACGAATTACAGCTGGGCAATTGACAGAATTATGTGCGCAAACCAATGCTAACTATGTTGCAAGAAAGGTAGAGGTTCAAAGCATGGGCGGTACGCCAAGGCAAGTAGACCGAAATCCATCTGCATCTACTACTAATCATCCACCTTGAGATATCTATCCAGAACATCTCGCTGGTATTAAGTTGCGAGTCCCACCCATAGTGTAAACTCAAAGCAACAGACAACTGCATTAAAAGAACTTTGCGTAAAGTAAACAATCCTTGCACCCGCGGGCACAAGCACCGTTGTTTTCCCCCTTGTGGCAACAGCACATCCCCTAGACTCATGGTTTTGTCACTCAAACTAGTCATCGAGGGGCATGAACCCACAATCAAGCATAACGTTCCCTCTTGGAGTCACTACCTACTACTTGGCCAAAGCAATAAATAGCAACGGAGAACATGCAAGAATTACTTATGAACATAAATATAAAAGAGGTGAATCAAATATATTACTCAAACACAATCTGAACATAATCTCACAATCCATCGGATCCCAGCAAACTCATCATAGCAACAACATAAGGATTACATATGTGCCTCGATCATGTAGGGCAGCTCACGAGGTCTAATTAGTGAAGCACAAGAAGGGGAGGAGAACATCACATAGCTACTGGTCATGGACCCATGGTCCAAGGGAGACTACTCACAACTCATACGGGAGGCGTCCATGGTGGTGGAGAGGCTCCCGGTGGTGATCCTCCCCTCCGGCAGGGTGCCGGGAAGAGTTCTCCTGGTGCTCCCGATCTTGGAAGCGCGGCGGCGGCGGAACAGAGATGAGATCACGAAAAAGGGTTCCCGTCTCGAGGGTTTCGGGACGCGTGTTAAATATATGCCAAAGGGGGGCATCAGCGGAGGCCTGGGGGGCCCAGGCGCCCCCCCGGCGCGGCCAGGAGGGGGGCCGCGCCACCAGGGCGCCTGGCGCCCTGGTGGCCCCCCTCCGGCTCTACTTTGGCTGCCAGGAAGCTTCTGGAACGCTGATTTTTTATATAATTTTTCCGGGATTTTTCTGGCAGTTTACGTGATGGGAAAACCTGAAATACAAAAACAGCAGAAAACAGAAACTGGCACTGGGGTGCACTGAGTTAATAGGTTAGTCCAAATATGATCAAAAGTGTATGGAGCAAGCATAAATTATAGATACGTTTTGGATGTATCAGGCATACAATTTTATTATCCATCTTGAGTCTTCTTCGCAAGCACTCTGTCGGATAATTGTCAAGGTGTGTCTCCGACAAGAACATCACCTCGGGGTTGCACCTCCGCTAGACGTCCAACAAAGCACGTACTGTCGGGGCATTCCCAAGGCCCTGACAGTTCCAAGCTAAAAGTTTCATTGCATCTGGTCATCCCCCTCATGGGAGGACGCCGATATCTCAAGGGTTTTGGTTACCGCCGCACTGTCCACTTCATCGCCATCTACCCCTTTCAGCTTCTTCTTGTTTGCATTCTTTTGAGGGGTACCAGTCGGATCACTTAGGCTTCTAGGGGGCAAATCCCCCTCGTTCTTTTGAAGTGCACTATGTGGTTGGTTTTGGTATTTGCATAATGCATGGACCATGGATGTCAAAGTTGACCTATAGAACAACTTAACTAAACGTCCTCCTCTGGCGACATGGGGGAACCCTAGCCACCGCTACTAGGAGCCCCCACCGATGGCCTCCCCCGCCAGAGGGCCGGCCGGCAAAGCCGGGCCGGGCCCCAGGAAGGTGGCGGCGGGGCGGATCTGGGCCCCTCGCGCCCCCGATGCCCCCGCCTTCCCTCTTTGCCACGGCGGCGCCGCCCCCCTCCTGCTGGTCGACGACGGCGGCGGATCTGGCCCGCCCGGGGTGGCCTGTCCCCGCGCATCTCTAGCCGGTTGCTACCTCTTGAGCTTGCGTTGTATTACCTCGAAGAGGAAAGGGAGATGTAGCACAGTAGCGTAAGTATTTCCCTCAGTTTTTGAAAACCAAGGTATCAATCCAGTAGGAGACCACGCGCGAGTCCCTCGCACCTGCACAAACAAATAAGAACTTCGCAGCCAACGCGATAAGGGGTTGTCAATCCCTTTACGGTCACTTACGAGAGTGAGATCTGATAGAGATGATAATTATATTTTTGGTGTTTTTGGTTTAATAAAACAGAAATAAAAGCAAGAAAAGTAAAGTTTATGTAGATTGATATGTTGAGAATAGACCCGGGGGCCATAGTTTTCTCTAGTGGCTTCTCTCATGATAGCGATATTCTATGGCGGGTAAACAAATTACTGTCGAGCAATTGATAGAAAAGCGAATAATTATGAGACTATCTAGGCATGATCATTGTATATAGGCATCACGTCCGAGACAAGTAGACCGAAACGATTCTGGATCTACTACTATTACTCCACACATCGACCTCTATCCAGCATGCATCTAGTGTATTGAGTTCATACGAACAGAGTAACGCCTTAAGCAAGATGACATGATGTAGAGGGACAAACTCAAGCAATATGATGAAAATCCCATCTTTTTATCCTCGATGGCAACAATACAATACGTGCCTTGCTGTCCCTACTGTCACTAGGAAAGGACACCGCAAGATTGAACCCAAAGCCAAGCACTTCTCCCATTGCAAGTACTATAGATCTAGTAGGCCAAACCAAACCAATAATTCGAAGAGACTTGCAAGGATTTTATGAGCACACATAAAAAGTTTAGAGAATAACCAAATATCTTTCATAGATAACCTTGATCATAAACTCACAATTCATCGGATCTCGACAAACACACCACAAAAAGAGATTACATTGAATAGATCTCCTCGAAGACCGAGGAGAACTTTGTATTGAGATCCGAAGAGAGAGAGAAGAAGCCATCTAGATACTTGCTATGGACCCGAAGGTCTGTGGTAAACTACTCACAACTCATGGTGAGGGCGATGATGATGATGATGATGAAGGCCTCCGTGATGGCTCCCCCTCCCAGAACAGGCTCCAAGATGGGATCTCCACGGGAACAGAAGCTACGGCGGTGGAATTAGGGTTTTCTCTCTGCGTATGGAGTTTTTGGGGTACGTATGTATATATAGGAAGAAGGAGGGCACCGGGGGCCACACGGGCCAGCCTCGAGGCAGGGGGCACGCCCCCACCCTCGAGGGCAGCCCAGCTGTCCCTTGACTTGGTCCTGACGTTTCCCGTGCGTGATTTCCTCCAAAAATATCTCTCGCGAAGGTTTCATTCCGTTTGGACTCCATTTGATATTCCTTTCTGCAAAACCCTGAAATAGGCAAAAGACAGCAATCTGGACTGGGCCTTTGGGTTAGTAGGTTAGTCCCAAAAATGATATAAAAGTGAATGATAAAGCCCATTAAACATCCAAGACTTCATAAATAATAGCATGGAACAATCAAAAATTATAGATACGTTGGAGACGTATCACATACCCTTCAAAAACAAGTTAGACGTCCTCTAATTGTTGTTGCATGTTTTACGTGGCTGCTATGGGTTTCTAGCAAGAACGTTTCTTACCTACGTAAAAGACACAACGGTGATTTGTCAATTGCTATATATTTACCCTTCATAAGGACCCTTTTTATTGAATCCGATCCGACTAAAGTGGGAGAGACAAACACCCGCTAGCCACCTTATGCAACAAGTGCATGTTAGTCAGTGGAACCTGTCTCACATAAGGGTACGTGTAAGGCCGGTCCGGGCCGCTTCATCCCACGATGCTGCCGAATCAAGATAGGACTAGTAACGGTAAACAAATTGACCAAATCATCGCCCACAACTACTTGTGTTCTACTCGTGCATAGAATCTACGCATAGACCTAGCTCATGATGCCACTATTGGGGAACATAGTAGTAATTCAAAAAAAATCCTACGTGTCACCAAGATCAATCTAGGAGATGCTATCAACGAGAGAGGAGTGCATCTTCATACGCTTGAAGATCGCTAAGCGGAAGCGTTACAAGAACGCGGTTGATGGAGTCGTACTCGCGGCGGTTCAAATCGCGGAAGATCCGATCCAAGCGCCGAACGGACGGCGCCTCCGCATTCAACACACGTATAGCCTGGGATGTCTGCTCCTTCTTGATCCAGCAAGGGGGCAGGAGAAGTTGAGGGAGAGCTCTGGTAGCATGACGTCGTGGTGGTGGAGCTTGCAGTTCTCCGGGAGGGCTTCGCCAAGCGCTACGGAGGAGGAGGAGGAACTGGAAGGGGGAAGGGCTGCGCCAGGAGAGGGGCGCGGCTGCCCTCCCACCCCCTCACTATATATAGGGGGGCGAGAGGGGGCCGGCCCCTCTAGATCCAATCTAGAGGGGGCGGCGGCCAGGAGGGGGTAACTTACCCCCCAAGCAGGTGGGAGGTGCCCCCACCCCCTAGGGTTTCTAACCCTAGGCGCCTTGGGCCCTTGGAAGGGGGCGCACCAGCCCACTAAGGGGCTGGTACCCACCCATATTCAGCCCACTAAGCCCTCTGGGGCAGGTGGCCCCACCCGATGGACCCCCGGAACCCTTTCAGTGATCCCGGTACAATATCGATGACCCCCGAAACTCTTCTGGTGGCTGAAACTAGACTTCCCATATATCAATCTTTAGCTCCGGACCATTACGGAACTCCTCGTGACATCTGAGATCTCATCCGGGACTCCGAACAACCTTCGGTAACCACATACAATTTCTTGTCACAACTCTAGCGTCACCGAACCTTAAGTATGTAGACCCTACGGGTTTGAGAACCATGCAGACATGACCGAGACATCTCTCTAGCCCATAACCAATAGCGGGATCTGGATACCCATATTTGTTCCCACATGTTCCACGATGATCTCATCGGAGGAACCAGGATGTCGGGGATTCAATCAATCACGTACACAATTCCCTTCGTCCACCATGGCTAGCGAATCTACCCCTCCTTTGTCACTAGATTTTGAAGTTCTATACTTCAAGCAAAGACAAGGAGAAAATTTGAAAGATGCCTTATATAGGCTTATGGAATCCTATTGTCAATTTAAAAGGGGACGCTAAGATTTTGCTTCGTAACTTTTACATGGGATTAGCTTTGCATCATAGACAACTCTTAGTTTTCTCCGCTAAAGGGGATTTTATCGAGCTCGATGCCAATGTTGCCTATGAAATTTTAGAAGGAACTTTGGGGATCCCACCTCAAAAGAAAGGGTTTTCTTTCACCCCAGAGGGAGTTCAAATGTTGGATAAACTTGGTGATTTTCACAAACGCATGGTTGAATTGCAAAAATATAATGAACCCCTCAAACATCTTAATTGTAGTATCAATCGCATGAATACTTTGAGTACTCTTTGCAATAAGCGATTGGATATTTTGGATCCCAAGTTGGTATCTTTTCCTGAAAATTTAGGGAAGCACAAAGAGCCTCCCGGGTTTGAGAAAACCCTCACAAAGGTTGCCAAAACTATGGATGACAAAACTTAGATCCTTGCTTTATGCCTAGCTAAGGGCGTAAAACGATAGCGCTTGTTGGGAGGCAACCCAACTTGTATCTTTTTGCTTTTTGATTTCCTTGCTGTTTTCAATAAAAAACCTTTAATATCTCTATTCATATGTGTTTTGTGGTTTGAATAAAGGTTTGTGCCAAGCAAAGCGTTAGGAACACGTTGGGTGTTAGTAGATTTGATCTTGCTGAAGAACAGAAACTTTTGCGTTCACGGGAAAATTTCTCATTTTTAACAGAAGAGTGATTTTTGGTTGATTTTTTTGCAAAATATTAATATACAAATTGCCCACATGGCCCTATTGTTTCAAAAAAATTAGAGTTACATAAGTATTCGAAACTTCCAGATTACTACAGACTGTTCTGTTTTTGACAGATTCTGTTTTTATTGTGTTATGTGCTTGTTTTGATGATTCTATGGTTTTCTTTGATGATTTTGCCATATAAAAGTTGGAATACAGTAGAAATAATACAAATACAAAATATGAATTGGTTTACTATAGTACTTATAGTAGTGATTTGTTTTCTTATACTAACGGATCTCACGAAAGTTTTTGTTGGAGTTTTGTGTGATTGAAGTTTTCAAGTTTTGGGTTATCTTACGATGGATGAAGGAATAAGGAGTACGAAAAAGCCTAAGCTTGGGGATGCCCCGGCATCCCAATATATTATACAAAGATAAGCAAGCAACTAAGCTTGGGGATGCCCCCGAGTGGCATCCCCTCTTTCTTCTAACGACCATCGGTATTTCACTCGAAACAATATTTTTATTCGTCACATGATATGTGTTTTGCTTGGAGCGTCTTGTATTATATGAGTCTTTGCTTGTTTTGTTTTGCTTTTTAAGTCATGAATCCTTGCTGTACACATCTATTTGAGAGAGCCAAAATTATGCCATGACTTGTTAGAATAGCTCTCTATGCTTCACTTAAATTTTTATGAGCTATAGATTTGCTCTAGTGCTTCACTTATATCTTTTTGAGAACGGTGTGCTTTAGTATTTTTGGAGAAATACTCTCTTGCTTCACTTAGACTTATTTGAGAGTTAGTAAATTTATAAGAAATTATTTCTTGATTCACTTAAATTAATTTGAGATAAAGAAAATTATTATGCTCATGATCTTCACTTATATTTGTTCGAGCTTACCAAAAGCAACGCATGAAAATTAGTCCCAAAGTGATAGATATCCAATAAAAACTTTCATGAAGATCATTGGACAAAATAAACTTGATTCCTTGTAATAGTTTTGAGACATGATGATATGATATGTGAGTCATGTTAATGAGTAATTATGCTATTGTAAAAATATTCGTGTTAAGGTTTGTGATTCCCTATGAAAGCATGAAAGTCAATAATTATGCAATGAAATTATATCCTACTTGTGGTGCATTATTCGGTGTTATTTATGCTCAATGTTTGCTTATGACATTATTCTTTCATGGTTGGTCACTTCCCAGTCTTTTGCTAGCCTTCATTTTGCACTAAGTATGATCACTACTTGTGCATCCAAAATCCTTTATCCCGGTTTTTCCACATGAGTCCACCATACCTACCTATATGCGGTATTCCCTTGCCGTTCTAAGCAAATTTGTATATGCCATCTCTAATTTTCAAATAAATTTCCCTTTTGTGTACATGTACCGCTCGCGAGGCGGTGAGGGGTGGCCAATATTTTCCATGCTAGATGTGTTATTCTCACGATGGGTGTTTATTCACTTGTCATTGCACGAGAGTAAGGCAAAGGTATTAGGGATGCCCAGTCCCGAAATGAAAAAAAATTACTTTATGTTGTCAAATAATAAATTCCTTGAAAAGTGTTGGTATGGAAGGCAACCGTGGATTCGGCTAGCCATGGCTTGTGAAAGTTTGGTGGAAAAGGAATAAACTTTATTTTCTGTTTGGGAACCAGCTGTGATATATCTAGCATGGAAAGTGTTGGGAACCTCAATTTGTTTTCATTGGTGAGAAAAGTATACCTCCCAAAAAAATTATCTCTCAATTTAAGCTTTGAGCTCTAGCACCTCTACAAATCCCTACTTCCCCATGCGAAGGGCCTTTGTTTATTTATTCAATTTTTATTTTTGAATTTGAGTCTCCATCTTCTCTGACAAGCACCAACTAGGAAACACGATGAACGTACTTGAGCATTGGGTGTAACTAATATGCGAGTGTGTTTCATGAATGGATCAATGGTTGAGTATGATGTGCTAGGGATAACTTATTTTACCATTGATATTTTGGAAGACGTGATTGCTTGTTGATATGTTTGAGTATTTAAATCTCATGTAAAAACTAGACTATTGCTTTGAACCATATAAATGTCCAAATGTCCACGCTATAAAGAAAAGATTATGATATGACATGGTAGGCAGCATTCCACATATAATTTTTTTAATCACTTACCTACTCGAGGACGAGCAGGAGTTAAGCTTGGGGATGCTGATACGTCTCCAACGTATCTTTAATTTTTTTTATTGTTCCATGATGTTATATTATAATTCTTGGATGTTTTACAATCATTTTATAGTCATTTTATATCATTTTTTGGTACTAACTTATTGACATAGTGCCAAGTGCTAGTTGTTGTTTTCTGCATGTTTTTACATCGCAGGAAATCAATATCAAACGGAGTCCAAATGCAGTGAAATCTTACGGAGATTTTTTTGCACCAGAAGACACCCAATGGGCTAAGGCAGCACCTGGGGGGTGCTCCGAGGGGAGCACAACCCACCAGGGCGTGCCAGGAGGACCACGCACGCCCTGGTGGGTTGTGCCCACCTCGAGTGCCCCCTGAACCGCCTCTTTGCTCTATAAATACCCCAATATTCTAGAAACCCTAGGGGAGCAGACGGAATTTTGATCCAGCCGCCGCAGAGTCCAGAACCACCAGATCCAATCTAGACACCATCACGGAGGGGTTCACTGATACGTCCAAAACGTATCTATAATTTCTGCTTGCTCCATGCTTCTTTTGTGTGATATTGCTGTGATATTGATGCACTTCCATGCACTTTTGATCATATTTGGACTAACCTATTAACTCAGTGCACCACAGTGCCAGTTCCTGTTTTCTGATGTTTTTCTATTTCAGGTTTCCCCCATATTAAAAGTGCTCCAAAAATTCCAGGAAAAATATAGGAAAAATCAGCGTACAGGAAGCTTCGCGAATAACCAAAGATGGGCCAGAGGGAGCCAGGGGAGGCCCAGGCGGCCACCTGGCGCGGCCCCACCCCTGACCGCGCCAGGGGGGCGCCTGGGGCCCCTGCTCCGCCTCTGGCTGCCCCCCTTCGCATATCTATCCCTCTCGTCCCGAAACCCTCGAGGACAGAACCCTTTTTCGCGATCTTGCCTCTGTTCCGCCGCCACAGCGCTTCCAACATCGGGAGCATCAGGAGAACTCTTCCCGGCACCCTGCCGGAGGGGAGAACCACCACCGGGAGCTTCTCCACCAGCATGAACGCTTCCCGGATGAGTCGTGAGTAGTCCACCTTGGACCATGGGTCCATGATCAGTAGCTATGCGATGTTCTCCTCCCCTCTTTGCTCTTCATGGTTTAGACCTCGTGAGCTGCCCTACATGATCAAGGCACATATGTAATCTTTCTGCTGTTGCTTTGCTGAGTTTGCTGGGATCTGATGGATTATGAGACTATATTCAGATTGTGTTTGAGTAATATATTTGATTCACCTCTTTTATATCTTTGTTCTTGAGTAATTCTTGCATGTTCTCCGTTGCTATTTATTGCTTTGGCCAAGTAGTAGGTAGTAACTCCAAGAGGGAGTGTTATGCTTGATTGTGGGTTCATGCCCCCTGATGATTAGCTTGAATGACAGAAACATGAGTCTAGGGGATGTGCTGTTGCCACAAGGGAGAAAACAACGGTGCTTGTGCTTGCGGGTGCAAGGATTGTTTACTTTACGCAAAGTTCTTTTAATGCAGTTGTCTGTTGCTTTGAGTTTACACTTTGGGTGGGATTCGCAACTTAATACCAGCGAGATGTTCTGGATAGATATCTCAAGGTGGATGATTAGTAGTAGATGCAGATGGATTTCGGTCTACTTGCCTTGGCGTACCGCCCATGCTTTTGAGCCTCTACCTTTCTTTGCAGCATAGTTAGCATTGGTTTGCGCACATAATCCTGTCAATTGCCCAGCTATAATTTGTTTACCTCGCTTTGTTGTTTTATCGTCTTTTGGGAGAAGAGACATCACTAGTGAACATCATGGGACCCCGGTCCATATTACCACCGCTGATCACACCTTCTATTTACTTCCTGTTTTTATTTCCTAGTTGTAGTCATAGCTATCATTATTATCTCTTGTGTTTGATCCTTTGTAAACAACAAGGCCGGAGGGATTGACAACCTCTCTGTACTCGTTGGGAGCAAAGTTATCTGTATCTGTGTGCAGGTCCCGTCAACCGCTAAGTTTCTGGCGCCGTTGACACCTACTTGTCGACCGTCGGAGTCTCACGGGATTCGATCCTTGGTATCTTTGCCAAGGGAAAATTGCCGCTACGCTACATCTCAACCTTCCACTTGGGGTAACCAACGAGGGGCGAGAAGCCATCATTCACCACTTCCATTGGTGCCTCTCCGATGATGTGTGAGTAGTTCCTTGTAGACCTTCGGGTCCGTAGTCAGTAGCTAGATGGCTTCATCTCTCTCTTTTGATTATCAATACAATGGCCTCTTGGAGATCCATATGATGTAACTCTTTTGCGGTGTGTTTGTTAGGATTCGATGAACTTTGAGTTCATGATGAGATCTATCTTTTTATATCCATGAAAGTTATTTGAGTCTTCTTTTGATCTCTTATATGCATGATTTCTTATAGCCTTGTATTTCTTGATTTTTTTATCTTGCCATGGGAAGAGGTGTTTTGTAGTGGGTTCGATCTTACGGTGCTTGATCCAAGTGACAGAAGGGGAACTGACACGTATGTATCATTGCTACTAAGGATAAAATGATGGGGTCTATTTCTACATAAATAGATCTTGTCGACATCATGTCATCGTTCTTATTGCATTACTCCGTTTCTCCATGAACTTAATACACTAGATGCATGCTGGATAGCGGTCGATGTGTAGAGTAATAGTAGTATATGTAGGCAGGAGTCGGTCTACTAATCTTGGATGTGATGCCTATATAATGATCATTGCCTGGATATCGTCATGATTATTTGAAGTTCTATCAATTTCCCGACTGTAATTGTTTTCCCACTGTTTGCTATTTTCTCGAGAGAAGCCACTAGTGAAATCTACGGCCCCCGGGTCTCTTTCTCATATTATTTGCCTTTGCGATGTATTTTCCTTTGCTTTTATTTTCAGATATATTAAACCAAAAACCCAAAAATACTTTGCTGCAATTTATCTTATTTATCATTCAATCTATTAATATTTATATCTCTCTCACGTCCGTTACCCGAAAGGGATTGACAACCCCTTTTACACGTCGGGTTGCGAGTATTTGTTATTTGTGTGCAGGTGATGTTTACGTTGTGTTGCTTGGTTCGATAACCTTGGTTTCGTCACTGAGAGAAATACATACCGCTGCTATACTGCATCATCCCTTCCTCTTTGGGGAAAAATCGACGTAGCTTTAGCAGCCATCAACTATGTAAACGGTACGTGCACACAAAAAAAATACTTGCAACCCGGCACGTAAGAGCGGTTGTCAATCCCTCTCGGGTAATATATTGGTAAATAGATAGATAGGTAAAAGCAAATGGAACAACGGCAAATAAAAGGGTTAATTATCCTTTTGCCCTCAGTGGTGTCCATGTGCTCAGTTTTGCCCTCAGATGCGAATTGTGCTCAGTTTTGCCCCTAGTCCATGCACAGCGACTCGTTCCGTGAATTCTACCGTCTCCGTCAGGTCAACCTTTTGACTCGACCCTTACAGGTGGGACCAGGCGGCAGAGACGACCAATTGTATTCATACTGTTGCACGCGTGGCTTGTGGGACCCAGCAGAGAGCCGTTGAGCAGAGAGCCGTGCCGTTGCGGGTGTGCTATATAAGCGGGCGAAAGAGGCGGTGACCACGGTGACAGAGAGCACGGTGGTGACCACGGCGCGCGAGAGAGAGAGCACAGTGGTGACCACGGCGAGAGAGAGCACGACGGTGGGAAGCTAGTTGTGGAGGGCGCGGCGGCGTTGAGATCCCCTTCGGCTCCGATCTCCATGTCTTCCTCAAGTTCCCACGCCACCTCGCGGATGCAGAGCCGGGCGCGTGTGGACATTCCTGTCTACATCTGTCTGCGATGCCGGGTGGGCGTTGATCGGAGGGTTTCTCACACAACGAGGAAACAGAATCGTCCGTTCTACGTGTGCAGCGAGAATGGGGTAAGAATCGGGGCAATTGCACCATTTTCGTGATCGGGATCTTTGAGCAATGGGTTGATCTGTTTGGTGTTCATGCAGGTGACATGCTTCTTTCTTTGGGTCGATGCTCTGGCCAAGACACTGATGAATGAACTGCAAGAAGAGCATGAAGAATGGTTGCACATGCTGCCACGAACGGCAGTGGCCGCAACACGAGCTCCGGAAGAAGAGATGGAGGGCAAAGAACACACTGACAGAGAGCTAGTTGTTGAGCTTAGGATGTTGAAGAAGAAGGTTCGGAAGCTTGAAGATCAAGCACAAATAGCAGTACACATTTGCAATTACTTTTGGGCAGTGGTAGGTATGGTAATCGCACTGGTTGTAATGTTGAAAATGTATGGAAAGGCATCAATTATGGAGGGATTCGTAATCTTGAAATTGTATGAGAAATTCACCTAGTTTAAATGTTGGTCAAATTTGTTTAAATGTTGAAAAAAAAGAAGAAGTGACCAACATTTAAATATGTTGAAAAAAGGGAGAAGAAATGAGGAATTCAGAAACTTTTGATCAATGAATGCAGCTCTCTACTCTGCCTTTCTGTCAAAAAAAAGGTTCATTAATGGGCCAAATTCAGAGTCTAGAGCCGAGTGTAGGATAGACTAATGGGCGAACTCCATCAAATTAGGCCCATTCGGGGGTTCTCTTACGTGTTTTTCTGTTTTCTCTTCTGATTTAATTTAGGCAATAAATCATAAGCTGAAACTTTTTGTGGAAGCTAATTCAATTATTCCAGAGCCAAACAATTAAGTTTAGAATTTTTTTGTAGCTGTTAAATATTTAATAGCAATTTAATTGCTCCAATTCAAATACACCGTGATTTAAATCAAATACCAAATTGTCATGGAAAATGTGCCTCAGCTCTGGTAGAGGTTTACACCTGGTGCCAAAATAAATGAACATTTTTTAAGGGCATTACATTGAGAAAAAATAATTTGTCTAGAAAAATGAAGGGTGGAAAATGCAAAAAAAAAATTGGTGCGGCTGGGGACTCGAACCCAGGACCGCGTTGGTTTGTGGCATTTAGGGCTGCGCTGGTAACCACTAGGACAGATGGAAAGACTTTGACATGGGTAGGGAAGGAATGTATACATAGTGAGATAGTGAATGTTTGCACACGTGTGAGAGTGGTTTTCCTTTGTTTTGCACTGAAATTTTGGAGGGTTGGAAACGTATGTTTGCACTGCCACGTGATTGTGGTTACAATGGCACTTGGTTTAGGGTTAGAGTGGCACTTGGTTTAGGATTTAAGTGGAATAAATTTAGGGTTAGTTCATGACTTGTTTTTTTTTGAATGAAAGAGAGGGCTTCTCACCCCCCCCCCCCTTTGATTTTCATTTTTCATTAATGAAAGCCACAAGTTCTCGAACTTCATGACTTGGTTTAGGGAAAAAATGATATGTTTGGGCACGGACATTTTTTAACACACATAATAACTTAGATAAGATGCAACACACATAATAACTTAAATAATAACTTGGGTAGATAAGTTCATGGACACCACACGACACGGCACACACGACATAGAAAAGCAACAAAATAAAAACGATAAAACTAAAACATCTTCATCTTGGCCTCCTTCTTCCACCTTGGCAGCGCACCCCTTCAACACCATCTTCACTCCTCCTCCTCCTCGTCGTCGTAGGGAAGGGAGTGCATCTGGCCTGGAGTGGGGAAGATGTTCTCATAGTTGGTGAAGATGTTGTACGCCGTGAAGAAGATGGACTCGCGGCCGCACCAATAGACTTGGCCGAGGAGCTCGCGCACGTCAAACGGGTTGGTGAAGGTGACCGTCAGCAGTTGGAGGATGCCGCCGCGGTCACGAACCTCGTTGAGGGTGAACATCCTCGGCGAGCCCCGTGGGAGGTGGGCATAGCCGGCTCTGAGGAAGGCGCGGGTGAGTTCGACGGCACCCCTCCACCTAGAAGTCGCCCACACACGGAGCTCCCTCTCGACGAGCACGCCCGGCGGGTAGCGCAACTCTGGCACGACAGGAGGACGGTGGAAGGTCGGCCCGTTGAACTGCATCTTCGCTTGGGTGGAGAGGGCTCGGAGAGAATGGATCGGATCTGGCTGTGGGTGGGAGAGGAAGAGAGGCACCCCATTTATAGGCCTGTGGGTGGGAGAGGAAGAGAGAAAGGATGAGAACGGTGCGTGTGTGAATCCGGGCGCGTGTGTGAATCCGTTGAGTTTTGGGCTCTTAAAGTTTTGCACGAAAATGATGCATGGGGCGCGTGCGTGCATCTGAATCACTGCCGTAATGGCCTAACTACGTGCATGGCCACCTAGCTCGCCTCGCTAGCCTAGTGCATGCATCTGAATCACTGCATAGACTAACTAGCCTAGCTGCCTCGCCTTGCTCTGAATCAGTACGTGCATGCACGTCCGGCTCGCCTCGCTCGCCTCGCTCGCATGCATGCACGTCCGCCTCGCTCGCATGCATGCACGTCCGCCTCGCCTCGCTCGCCACCCTTCCCATGCATACAGGCCTACAAAGACTGAGACGGCCTATTAACTGCGGTCTCAGGCCCAGACAACGAGACGGCCCAACGGTCCATCCAACGCGCCCGGTATTTCTTTAGAAAAAATAATCTTCCAGCCAATCAGATTGCATCTCGCGGATCGCCCCCCTCCTCCCCGCAGATTCCTCCTAGAAGGGTTAGATCGACGGCCCTGGATCGCCGCTAGGGTTAGATGGACGGTCCTTGTTCAGCGCTAGGGTTAGCGGGGTTTGGGAGGGGTTTGGAGCAGTCAAAGATATGTTTGACCAGATTTCAAATGAGCATAATAAATTAAATAAAAATCAGAAAAATGAAAACTCTGCGCACATAGTCTTCTTATGTCATATATTAATGATTTAAGTTGGTAAACAAGGTTTACATACATTTAAACGATAAGTTCATGTGTATTATGTGATATCTTGAGTATCTCGAACTCTCTTGTATGAGGTGAAGAGAAGTGTTTTGGTGAAATGAACATGAAAATTTCAAAAAACTTACCACAACTTCATTTTGGAGTGACTAAGAAGGATCCAGGCTTAGTTTTTCATTTTGATGTTTTAGACTTGTTTAAATCTTGGTCAAAGTTAAGTTTGACCAGAATTCAAATGAGCAAAACAAATTCAAAAAAATGAAAAAATGAAAAAAAAATAGCGCACATAGTCTGTATATATATATAATATGTGTAGGAAAGTTATTTGGCTGATTTAGACAAGGTCGAAAAAAACCTTGCTTACAAATGAGGCTGTTTACCCTACCTTTGGACCCTACTTTTTAGCACATTTTTCATGAAATTTCCAAAACCTCACCGCAACTTCCTTTTGGATTGATTAAGAAGGATCCAGGCTTAGTTTTTCATTTTGATGTTTTAGACTTGTTTAAATCTTGGTCAAAGTTAGGTTTGACCAGATTTCAAATGAGCAAAACAAAATTCAAAAAAAAATCAAAAAAGGAAAAACATAGGTCCAACATCCATATAGCATGTCAAATTTGAAGTTCTAACATAGGTCCAACATCATTTAAACATACTTCTAACATAGGTCCAACATCATCCAACAGAAAATACAACATTATTTATAATGTTTCATAATTATTCATAAATAGCGTTGGGGCTTCTGTCTGTTCCTTGAGCCTCTTCCCATCACTTTGCTCCTCGTGCACCTTGTGCTCATCGCTTCTTCTCTTCTCCTCTTGGTTGTCGGTACCTTGCGCATCTTCTTCAAACCTACCATAGAGATGTGCAAAACATAAAGGGTAATGAGATCATGTCAAGTGATAAATGTACAGCAGTATTTGACCCTTGCAAGATTTACATACCTAGCAGAACTCACAACAACAGAAGGTTGGTCACCATTTGGAGCCTCACTTGGATCACCATGATCAACATTTGGAGCCTCACTTGGATCACCATTTGGAGCCTCACTTGGATCACCATGATCAACATTTGGAGCCTCACTTGGATCACCATGATCAACATTTGGAGCCTCACTTGGATCACCATTTGGAGCCTCACTTGGATCATCATTTGGAGCCTCACTTGAATCATTATTTGGAGGATATTTTGGATCATCGTCAAAATCATGCGGCTGTTGACCATCATCATTTGGAACCTTGTCAAAATCCTCATCTGATGCAACCGGGTGTTGACCATCATTTTCATCATCTGTTGAGGCAACCGTCTGCTGACCAACATTTTCATCGAAGCCTTCATCGAAACTCTCTCTGAACGCTGGATCTACTGTGTTATCACAATACTTACCGAAATGACCAGACCCACCACACCTTGTGCACTTACGCTTCCTCGCTCCAAGTCCAGCCCCTTCCCAGCGAGGTCTGATCCGACTCTTCCTTGGTCTACCTGTTGCTCTCTTCAGAACTGGAGCGCAAAGCTTGAATCCAGGGTCCACCATGTCCCATTGTTGTTTTCCCTCCATAGCAGGCAAGGCATAAGCATATGTGGCTTTGAACCTTGCAACAGAGTAGTAATCATGCACATACTGCTGTATGTTCCCTGCTGGATCTGGGAGAGAAGTGATGAAAAACAAGGCATGAATGCATGGCAACCCAGTTATCTGCCATTGCCTACAACTGCAAGTTCTAGCTTCTAAATCCACTGGATATCTCCATTCCCTCTTCTCTTTATCCAAATATGATATCTCTGTTGTGGTACCCGAGCAAAGAGTCATGTTCATTTCCAAGTCTGTTGTTTTCTGCTTCAGTTCATTCATCACGGCTGGAATTATAATGTGGCCCATGAATTTTGCCTCGGCTATTCCTGCACAATAATGAAATTTCTGCATGTATTCTACCCTTATCCTGTCAAGCAAATCCACCACATAATGACCCTTTAGTTTCCGGATCGTTGATACGTCCAAAACATATCTATAATTTCTGCTTGCTCCATGCCACTTTTGGGTGATATTGCTATGATATTCATACACTTCCATACACTTTTGATCATATTTGGACTAACTTACTAATCCAGTGCACCCCAGTGCCAGTTTCTGTTTTCGGCTGTTTTTGTATTTCAAGTTTTCACGTTTCGAGAACTGCCCAGAAAAATCCAGAAAAAATATATAAAAAATCAGCGATCCGGGAACGACACTGCCTCCGAAGGGCAGCCTGGGGGGGCCACAGGGGCTCCAGGCGCCCTGTGGGCGCCCCCCCTGGGCCGCGCCGGGGGGCGCCTCGGCCCCCCGAGAGCCCCCCGGTGCCCTACTTTGGCATATATTTAAAGGACTCTCCGAAACCCTCGAAAAAGGACTTCTTTTCGCGATCCCATCTCTATTCCGCCGCCGCTGCCGCTTCCAAGATCGGGAGCACCAGGAGAACTCTTCCCGGCACCCTGCCGGAGGGGAGGATCACCACCGGGAGCTTCTCCACCACCATGGACGCCTCCCGGATGACTCGTGAGTAGTCTCCCTTGGACCATGAGTCCATGACCAGTAGCTATGTGATATTCTCCTCCCGTTATTGTGCTTCACTAATTAGTCCTCGTGAGCTGCCCTACATGATCGAGGCACCTATGTAATCCTTATGCTGTTGCTATGTTGAGTTTGCTGGGATCCGATGGATTATGAGATTATGTTCAGATTGATCTTGAGTAATATATTTGATTCACCTCTTTTATATTTTAGTTCATAAGTAATTCTTGCATGTTCTCCGTTGTTATTTATTGCTTTGGCCGAGTAATAGGTAGTGACTCCAAGAGGGAATGTTATGCTCGATTGTGGGTTCATGCCCCTCGATGACTAGCTTGAGTGACAGAAACATGAGTCTAGGGGATGTGTTGTTGCCACAAGGGGGAAAACAACGGTGCTTGTGCCCGCGGGTGCAAGGATTGTTTATTTTACGCAAAGTTCTTTTAATGCAGTTGTCTGTTGCATTGAGTTTACACTATGGGTGGGACTCGCAACTTAATACCAGCGAGATGTTCTGGATAGATATCTCAAGGTGGATGATTAGTAGTAGATATTGATGGATTTCGGTCTACTTACTTTGGCGTACCGCCCATGCTTTGAACCTCAACCTTTCTTGCAATGTAGTCAGCATTGGTTTGCGTTCGTGGTCCTGTCAATTGCCCAGCTGTAATTTGTTACCTCACATAGATGTTTTATCGTCTTTTGGGAGAGAGACATCGCTAGTGAACATCATGTGACTCCGGTCCATATTACCATCATTGATCACATCCACTATTTACTTTTCGCTATTTTATTTACTATTGCAAAACACTATCTATCACTACTATCATATTGCTTTTAACCCTTTGTGAACTACAAGGCCGGAGAGATTGACAACCTCTCTGTACTCGTTGGGAGCAAAGTTATTTGTATCTGTGTGCAGGTCCACGTTGATTGCTAATTGCGCCGTTAGCAGTTGACACCTACCTGTTGAACCTAGGAGTCTCTGGGGATTCGATCCTTGGCATCTTTGCTAGGGGAAAACACTTCTACTTACTGCATCTTACACCTTCCACTTGGGGTAACCAACGAGGGGTTCGAGGCCCATCAAGGAGTATTTTCTGGCGCCGTTGCCGGGGACTCCACTCTTCAGGATAGGGGAGTTGCATGCTATTTTTTTCCTTTGCTTTTTAGTCTTGTTAGTTTACCTTTTATTTTTGCTTTAGTACCTCTTTATCGAAAATCACAAAAATAGTTATCTTGCTTGCTTGCTACTATGGGTTCCACCGAGAACACCAAGTTGTGTGACTTCACTAGTCACAACAACGATGACTTTATCAGCACACCTATCACTACACCTGCCACTTCAGCACCTTCATATGAAATTAAACCTGCTTTACTTAACTTAGTCGTGAGAGAACAATTCTCCGATGCTGGAGATGAGGCTGCTTTACACTTGAACAACTTTGTAGAACTTTGTGATATGCAAAAGTACCAAGAAATAGATGATAATATTGTTAAGCTTAAGCTTTTTCCTTTCTCTTTGAGAGGAGGAGCTAAAATTTGGTTTCAGTCTTTGCCTAGAAATAGCATAGATTCATGGGACAAGTGCAAAGATGCTTTTATCGGAAAATACTATCCACCTGCTAAAATTATCCAGCTAAGAAGTAACATTATGAATTTCAAACAATTGGATAATGAACACGTTGCCCAAGCTTGGGAGCGTATGAAGTCTCTTATCAAGAACTGCCCTACTCACGGTTTGACTACTTGGATGGTTATCCAAACTTTTTATGCAAGCTTGAACTTTACCTCGCGGAACTTGTTAGATTCGGCCGCGGGAGGAACTTTTATGTCAACTACACTTGGTGCTGCCACAAAGCTTCTCGATGAGATGATGACCAACTATTCCCAATGGCACACCGAACGCGCTCCAACAGGTAGGAAGGTAAACTCTGTCGAGGAGATGTCCTCCCTTAATGAAAAAGTTGACTTGATCATGTCTCTACTTTCGAAGCAATCTACTGTTGATCCTCGTGATGTTCCTTTAAATTCTTTGATTGCTCAAGAACAAGTAGATGTTAACTTTATCTCTAGAAACAATTTCAACAACAATGCTTATAGAAGTAACTTTGGTAACAATTCTAGACCGTTCCCCTCTAACTCTTATGGGAACAACAATGCTTATCCTAGTACCAAGAACTCCAATACTGAACTAGAGACCATGCTTAGAGATTTCATCACTACCCAAAAAGCCTTTAATAAGAATGTAGAAGAGAAACTACATAAATTAGATGATCTTTCTTTTAAGGTAGACCACTTAGCCAATGAGTTAAAATTGCTAAAAATTGAAACTTCTCCACTTAAGGAGAGGGAAGTCATCCCTATTAATGCTACTCAAGTGCAAATCAATGAAAATATTAGGATGATAGCTAAGCTTAAAGAAAGATGGGCTAGAGAAAGGGAGGAAGAGGAAAGAATTAAGAGCCTTCCTACCCACCATACTGTTGCTACTATCCAAGTTATTGAGGATGTTCACACTCTTAGCACCCAATGTACTCCTGGTCCCAATGGACCTATTAATGGTGATGCTATAGAAACTACCAAACAGGTGAACCTTAAGGACACCACTACTACCTTACTTGATGCTCGTGACCTTGATTTTGATAATTGCACTCTTACAGAAGTTATTGATTTCCTTCACAAGATGTCTAGAAATCCCCGCACTAGCACGCTTAACCTTGCCTTCACAGAGCATATCACTAATGCTCTCATCAAAGCTAGGGAGGAGAAACTTAGAGTAGAAGCCTCCATACCTAGAAAGCTAGAAGATGGTTGGGATCCTATGATAAAAAATTATTTGAATGACTTCTCTTGTTATGCATTATGTGATGTTGGTGCTAGTACCTCTGTTATGCCCAAAAGGATATATGATATGCTTAAATTGAAACCTTATGATTCTTGTTCTTTTGGTGTTCGTCTCGTTGATTCTTCCATAAAGAAACCTTTGGGAAGGATCGACGATGTTCTTATTGTTGTCAATGATAATTATGTGCCCGTTGATTTTATTATTATGGATATTGAATGTGATCCTTCATGTCCAATTATTTTGGGACGTCCCTTTTTGCGCACCGTTGGTGCTGTCATTGACATGAAAGAGGGTAATATAAAATTTCAGTTTCCTCTCGAGAAAGGGATGGAACACTTCCCTCGTAAGAAGGTCAAGTTACGTTTTGAGTCCGTTGTACGGGCTAGTTATTCCTTTACTCTTGATAAAACTTGATCTATGCATTATGCCTAGCTTAAAGGCATAAAAGAAAGCGCTTTTGGGAGGCATCCCACATGAATAATTTTTTTTCTTTTGTTGTGTCTTGATGTTGTTTACTTCTGTAGCATCATCATTGTATCTTTTCTTTTCATATTTGTGCCAAGTATAGCCTCTGATTGCTAGAAAGTTCAAAAGTTGTGAGGTGCTGTCCAGGAAACAGATTCTGTCCTTGGATAGAAAAATTCGTATAAAACCACCAGATTATTTTTTTGGTCTGAATTTTTTCTACAGCGTTCTCTATATAATTGTCTTTCGTGCGTCAGTTCTGAGTTTTTTTATTTGAGTTGCAGAAGTATCCCAAACAGGTCAATTACTGCCTGTTGTTCTGTTTTTCACAGATTCTGTCCTGTTTTGCCTTACCTTCACTTTGCAAATTGAGAACTTGCTTTTTCTTTGCAAAAACCTTTTGGCAATCTTGAGAAACAGTAGAACTTCAAGAATATCCTTATTTCCAGCAAGGTACAATTATTTTATTAAGGGTACTAACCTCGCTAATCAGATTATGATGAGTTATGTATGAAGGGAGTTTTCAAGTGTGCGAGGGAAGATGATAAAAAGATTCAGGAGTGTCAAGCGCTCAAGCTTGGGGATGCCCCCGTGCACCCCCAAGAAATATTCAAGGAGACTCAAGCGTCTAATCTTGGGGATGCCCCCCGTGCATCCCCTTCCCCATCAACATTATCAGTTCGTCTTTCGTTCCGCTATATTTTTATCACTTCATGTGTTATGTGTTATGCTTGGAGCGTCTTGCTTTTAGTTTTCTTTTTAGTTTTTCATAACAAGTCGGAACTCAGCATTCCTTTATGTGGGAGAGAAACACGCTCCACCTCTACCTAGAACATTACATAGAATTTTCATGTCTATCTATGTTGTGTGTGTTCTTTGTCTTTTAATAGCTACTATCGTGCTTTGCTCTTAGTATTCATGCTTATCCCTTCAAGAGCTTTTATTTAGTTGGTTGCTTGAACTCTCTTTAATTACCATGCTCACCTTATCAAGAGAGTTTGCTTCCGTTGCATTAGTTAATGTGTCTATGATAAAGATGCTACTTTCATGATGGTGCTTAGTAGTTCAGGTTTTCTTTTGGTTAATCTCGAATAGCTGGGAGGTTCCCAATGTGTTATTGGAGTACCAACTTGGTTTGTTTGCCTATGATGTGGTATGGTTTAGTAATATCTTCCTTTGAGAATTTATTTTGATTGACTTGGCGTATGCTCACGCGTATTCAAGACTGTAAAGAAAGTCTGTCAAGCCTTGATGATCTTTTGTTTCTAAGTAGCGATATAACTACCATGCCTGATTCAATATTGCTTTGTCGCTCTGCATGATTATGACCATCATTGCTCTCTTAGTTGGTTGCTCCCAGTCTTTTGCTAACCTACACCTGCACTAAGCAAATTAACCATGCAATACATAGCTCATGGGAAAGTAGCCTAAAAACTATTGTGGTAAAGAATATGTTGCTTATGTATCTTATTTCTTATGAGTTGCTTGCTGAGCGGTAACCATGTTTCTGGGGACGCCATCAACTGTCACACTTTTGTTGAATATCATGTGAGTTGCTATGCATGTTCGTCTTGTCTGAAGTAAGGGTGATTTACCGTGGGTTGAATTAATATGCATATTGTTAGAGAAGAACATTGGGCCGCCAACCAAAGCCATGCATCATGGTGGAAGTTTTAGCTTGGACCTTAATCCTCAATCTCTCACGAGAATATGCTTA
>LR738715.1:46905461-46952090 GCA_902687465.1 Secale cereale
CCCTGGGCCGCGCCGGGGGGGCGCCTCGGCCCCCCGAGAGCCCCCCGGTGCCCTACTTTGGCATATATTTAAAGGACTCTCCGAAACCCTCGAAAAAGGACTTCTTTTCGCGATCCCATCTCTGTTCCGCCGCCGCCGCCGCTTCCTAGATCGGGAGCACCAGGAGAACTCTTCCCGGCACCCTGCCGGAGGGGAGGATCACCACCGGGAGCTTCTCCACCACCATGGACGCCTCCCGGATGACTCGTGAGTAGTCTCCCTTGGACCATGAATCCATGACCAGTAGCTATGTGATGTTCTCCTCCCGTTCTTGTGCTTCACTAATTAGTCCTCGTGAGCTGCCCTACATGATCGAGGCACCTATGTAATCCTTATGCTGTTGCTATGTTGAGTTTGCTGACATCCGATGGATTATGAGATTATGTTCAGATTGATCTTGAGTAATATATTTGATTCACCTCTTTTATATTTTAGTTCATAAGTAATTCTTGCATGTTCTCCGTTGTTATTTATTGCTTTGGCCGAGTAATAGGTAGTGACTCCAAGAGGGAACGTTATGCTCGATTGTGGGTTCATGCCCCTCGATGACTAGCTTGAGTGACAGAAACATGAGTCTAGGGGATGTGCTGTTGCCACAAGGGGGAAAACAACGGTGCTTGTGCCCGCGGGTGCAAGGATTGTTTACTTTACGCAAAGTTCTTTTAATGCAGTTGTCTGTTGCATTGAGTTTACACTATGGGTGGGACTCGCAACTTAATACCAGCGAGATGTTCTGGATAGATATCTCA
This sequence comes from Secale cereale, assembly GCA_902687465.1. Classification (NCBI taxonomy): domain Eukaryota; kingdom Viridiplantae; phylum Streptophyta; class Magnoliopsida; order Poales; family Poaceae; genus Secale; species Secale cereale. Next base: position 46,906,250 of record LR738715.1, read on the forward strand.
AGGTGGATGATTAGTAGTAGATATTGATGGATTTCGGTCTACTTACTTTGGCGTACCGCCCATGCTTTGAACCTCAACCTTTCTTGCAATGTAGTCAGCATTGGTTTGCGTTCGTGGTCCTGTCAATTGCCCAGCTGTAATTTGTTACCTCACATAGCTGTTTTATCGTCTTTTGGGAGAGAGACATCGCTAGTGAACATCATGTGACTCCGGTCCATATTACCATCATTGATCACATCCACTATTTACTTTTCGCTATTTTATTTACTATTGCAAAACACTATCTATCACTACTATCATATTGCTTTTAACCCTTTGTGAACTACAAGGCCGGAGAGATTGACAACCTCTCTGTACTCGTTGGGAGCAAAGTTATTTGTATCTATGTGCAGGTCCACGTTGATTGCTAATTGCGCCGTTAGCAGTTGACACCTACCTGTTGAACCTAGGAGTCTCTGGGGATTCGATCCTTGGCATCTTTGCTAGGGGAAAACACTTCTACTTACTGCATCTTACACCTTCCACTTGGGGTAACCAACGAGGGGTTCGAGGCCCATCAATCGTTGAGTTGAAAGACTCTGCTAGATTATTGTGCACATAGTCAACTTTGCTCAGTTCACTGAATTGGCTTCTGGCCCATAACTTGGAGTGGTGTGTTTCCAAGTATTCTTTCACTTTGGGATTCATGTATAACTGTCTCAAGTGGTACTTGTGCTTCTTCACACTGCAAGTCAAAGATGCTGGCCATAAATTGTCGGTATACACCTTTCCTTTGAATTTCTTCATGAAATTTGCAGCAAGGTGACGCATGCATTCCCTATGCTCTACTCCAGGGAACACATTGTCCACGGACACTTCTAAACCTTTGCAGGCATCTGTATGAATGACCAACCCATTGGGATGTGCAATAGCCCATCGCAGATTATGCAAAAACCAAGTCCAACTCTCCTCAGATTCTGTCTCCAGCACACTGTAGGCAACTGGAAATTCAAAACTGTGTGCATCAATTGCACAAGCTGCTACTAACTGTCCTTTAAACCTCCCTATGAGAAAAGTGGCATCAATAGCCAAATAAGGCCTGCAGCCTGCCAAAAAACCCCGGTGACAAGCCTCAAAGCAGACAAAAAACCTCCTAAAGCATTCCTTGGTCTTTGTCACTCCCCTGAATGTGTACTCCATGGTGTGTTGATCAATATCTACAATACTACCTGGGCTGGTCCTCTCCACTTCACCTTTGAATGAATACAAAAATTGAAAACTTTCTTGCCAGTTACCATAAATAGAATTCATAGCATGTTGTTTACCATTGAACAACCTCATGTATGGTAAATCTATCTTGAACTTATCTTTAATGTTCTTCTGCAATTCCTTTGGACCCACTTGCTGGTTTTCTTTCACCCACTTCTTTACTTCTTCTGCCACCCATCTTGACTTGGCTCTACTGATTGTATCCTTCCTAAGGGTTGATTCCTGGCATGTGTGCTTAAAAGGGTTCACTTTGACCTGAACATTAGTGCTATTTCTCATTTTAGATGCAAGCAGCCTCCATGGACAACCCTCAGTTGGGCAGTGCACTCTGTAATGTACTTGATCGCTCTTGTCAACTTTGAAAGTACGTTCTACCTTGATGCAGTATGTCACAAGTGCATTTCTACACTCAGTCATGGATGCAAAAACGGTACCTTCATCCATATGAGGGTTCAAAGGGTCCCATTCAACAGCTGCAAGGTCTTCGTCCTCACCCACCGCGTCATCGTCCACACGGACTGTATTGTGAGCCTCATCTTGGTTTTTAGCCCGAGGTGCCCGTCGTAAATTCAGAATAACATCAGAATATAGCTTCTTTTCATCAACCCAAGAATTGTAGTCATCAGGCTCCACTTCTAGGGGGACCCTACTGCAGTTGCCCACACTTGTCGAGCCACCACGTCGCCGTGCACCAACCGAACTGTTCTGGCTAGAGATGCCATTATGACGACTTGGTTCTCCCCGAGATGTTGCACCCGTCATCCTAGGCTGCTCAAGCACATCAATTTGCATCCTCACATGAAAATTATCTTTCTCTTTATGCCTAGCAAACATGGTAGCCAGCTCCTCATCATTACTAACTGTCACCCATTTCTTTTCCCCATCATAGTATTTCTATACCACTTCATCACACAAACCCCAAGGATATTGGCTACAAATTACCTCCCCAAATTGTCTGAAACTCCATTTGCTAGCCATTGGCAACAGATAATCGAAACCTCCTTGGTATTTCTTCTTATCCTTTGCATCAAACATGTACCGGTCCCTTCTAATGTGCATCAAGAAAGCAAACTGCAACTCCATCCTAACCGACGAAAAACACAGACGCAATCAACATACTAATTGGGCAAACCTACTCGAATCGACTGTTCAAGTGCACAACTAAGCTCAATCTAAACAGGAGGCGTGACTTACCCCTCGGGAACCCAGTCGTGGACGCGGTGGATCTCCGGCCCGACGCATGCCTCGCCAAATACTCCAGGGTCACTGCTGCTCGCCATTTCGCCCTGGGGTTCTTCCTCCTAGCTCAAACAGCTCCAGCAGCCCCCTACCTTTGAGCGCTCTGGCCGGGCGCACAGAAGGAGGCCGCGCCGCGGGTCCAGCAGGTGGCTTGCGCCCCATCCGTGGCGTCGCAGGAAGGTGGCGGGCGTCGCAGGTAGCGGTGGAGCGTCGGCGCAGGACGGTAGCGGCGGAGCAGGCCGTGCAGCTGGTGGCGGGGCAGGTGCTGGCCGCGGCGCAGGTGGCGGCCGGGGCGCAGGACGACCGACCGACGGATGGGCAGGGTGGGCGTCGATTTGGCCGGCTAGCTCCTACGAATGATTTGGGGATTTTTTTTTGCAAGGGCCCACATGTCAGCTCCGGACCGACGTCCATGCGGTCCCACGTGTAAGGTCCGTACCCACTACCCCTAACGGCGGCGGATGGAATGGACTCAAATCTGGCCGTTTGGCCTCGTCATAGTAGCTGTGCATGGACTAGGGGCAAAACTGAGTACAATTCGCATCTGGGGGCAAAACTGAGCACATGGACACCACTGAGGGCAAAAGTATAATTAACCCCAAATAAAATTCAGCGAGGTATTTTTGGGTTTTTGATAATATAGATCTGTAATTAAAATACGCAAATAAAGGAAAAGGCAAATAGCAATATATATCTAAAAGTATATGATAGGAAAATAGATCCGAGGGGTATAGAATTCACTAGTGGCTTCTCTCAAAAATAGCATACGATGGGTAAACAAATTATTATTGGCAATTGATAGAAAAGCGAATAATCATGATGATATCCAAGACGATGATCATGTATATAGGCATCACGTCCAAGATTAGTAACTCGACTCCTGCTGCATCTACTACTATTATTCCACACATCGACCGCTATCCAGCATGTATCTAGTGTATTAAGTTCATGGAGAAATAGAGTAATACAATAAGAACGATGACATGATGTAGACAAGATCTATTCATGTAGGAATAAACCTCATTTTTTATCTTTAATAGCAATGATACATATGTGCCTTGCTGTCGTTCTGTCACTCGGAAAGGACACCGTAAGATCGAACCCATCACAAAGCACCTCTTCCCATTGAATATAAATATATCAAATTGGCCAAACAAAACCCAAATATCAGAGAGAAAAATGCGAGGCTATAATAATCAATTATGGAAATTAAGGCAAAACAAATCTGACCATAAACTCACAATTCACCGGATCCCAACAAACACACCGCACAAAGTCATTACATCAAATAGATCTCCAAGAGACCATTGTATTGAGAATCAAATAGAGAGAAGAAGCCATCTAGGTACTGCATACGGACCCGTAGGTCTGAGGTGAACTACTCACGCATCATCGGAGAAGCACCAATGAGGATGATGAACCCCTCGGTGCTCGTGTTCTCCTCCGGCATAGTGCCGGAGAAAGGCTCTAGATTGGATCTCGTGGTTCTGGAACTTGCGGCGGCTGGAGCAATTTTTCATTGACTCCCCTATGGTTTCTGAAATATTTGGGTATTTATAGAGCTGAGAGGCGGTGCGGGAGACCTCCATGGGCCCCATGGGCCTCCCATGGTTGCTTCCTTGGCCCATAAGTTGTCTTCTGGTCTAGAAAAAATTACCAAAAAGTTTCGCTGTGTTTGGACTCCGTTTGATAGGGATTTTCTGCGGAGTAAAAAACAAGCAAAAACCAGCAACTGGTACTTGGCACTATGTCAATAGTTTAGTCCCAAAAAATGATATAAGTTGCTATAAAATGATTGTATAACATTCAAGTATGATAATATAACAGCATGGAACAAATAAAAATTATAGATATGTTGGAGACATATCACACCGCGACCAAGGCAGAGGAGAAAACAAGAGAACTTAATGGTTATTTGTTAATTAATAGCATTGCATGCAATGAACTAACCATCGCATGTCGTGTTTGGTCGTCTCAACACACTGAAATCATCTACACCCCACATCTCTTATTGGTTGATATGTCAAGAAACTAGAAACGAGGTAGAAGTTAAAGCACTGCGCCTAAGTGTTTTGGTATTATTTGGTTTTCGTAAGGTGACTTATACACCTAGACGAAGGGAGTAAGTTACTCCCACTATGACAAACCTTAGAGGGTGCACTATAACCTAGGCGCAAAGAGATTTGGCTATGAGAAAAAATGAATGGCAGAGGAAGCCAATCACATAATTCCTTTCTTAACTAAAAATGTGCTATTAATTAGGAGTCCTCTTCAAATCCCAATAGCGTGTGAAATTGCATGCATTCGCCCTCCAATTAATAAATGACGTCTAATTAATATGCATGCAACTAGTATTAGTGCCTTAGCCTTTTGGGATTATTTGATTTCATTAGATGCGTAATGCATCGAGACGTATAGGTAGCTCATCATGAATTAAGTAGGTAGCAGCCTACAGCAAAATTTAGCAGTCAATTAATGTCGAGTATATCACCATGAATTAATTAAAAGTCTGCATGAAAATTTAGCAATCAATTAATGCTCGTAAACTCCGCTTTGAGAGCAAGTATAATAAGATACAGTCAGCAGACTATAAAGATTAAACAATTATATTTATGGTGAGTTGGATGAGAGAGAAGGAGAGAGAAGGGAAGTGGGCTGTAGATTAACAGCCCGCTGCAACACGGACTCCAAGAAACATAGTGAGAGTGTACGATGGGTCATGCATTTATAAAGTAATACTACTTTGCAACTAGCTACTATACATGTTGCCTATAAGGATGACTATATGTGACATGACAATTTCATATAGCCGGCTGCTGGCTATACTATTAACCATGCTCTGAGTGACCACAAGCTAGCTAGCGTTACAAGTGTTCTCTTGCTATATATTGAAGGGAACCAAAGGACATCCATCATCATCAATCTTGCTAGATAGTTTCCTATACTTAATAACAAGCAAGAATGGCACTCCACCCCCTCTCCTAGTCTGCACACTTGGTCGTCGTCCTCGTTCTCGCTTCTACCACCCTCGCTACCTCTCGCTTTGACTGTTGTAGATCCTTGAGGGCAGTGACCTCGCAATGCAAGGCCGACCTCTCGCTATGACTGTAGTAGATCCTTGAGGGAAGTGTTTGTTTTTAGGGACTTTTTGGTTTAGGGACTAGAAAAAGTCCCTCTTAGAGACTTTTTAACCAAACATGATGGACTATTAGGGACTAAAAGTTGCTTTTTGGGACTAAATGAAGAAGACTCTCAAGGAGAGTCTTTTTGGGGACCTTTTGAGATTTTTCCAACAATGCATCTCCCTACACCCATTGCTCCGCCGTCCCATGATGTTGTTTAATAGGCGTAACATGGTCTTTTACATATCATTTAGTAACCTCTAGGGAGGGACTAGAAACTTTTTAGTCCCTGTAAACAAACAGGAAGGGACTTTTTAGGGACTAGAGACTTTTTAGTTAGGACTAAAAAAAGTTCTATGACTTATGAACCAAACAGGGCCTGAATTTTCTTTCCTCTAATGACTAGGTGTGTGATTTATTTCCTAGGTACTTCTCCCGTAATATTGTGAACATGCCAGTCAGACAAGCAGTTTCCGTTGCATGGTCCGTATGTTTGTGTACTCAGCCTTTGCCCGTATTATGCCTGCGGTAGTTAACCTTTCGAAAATAATTAGTTCTTGTAGTTCTAACACTGATGTTGGCTCCCATTCCTTTTGGTGGTTTATCTTACGGTCTGTTGTCCAATCTACAGATCTGGAAAGATGGTTCAGTCAGATGCTCGGATGACCAAAGCCCTGGAGCTGTTCCGCTAGCAAATTTCACCACAAACTTGGAATTTACCTGGGCTGCGGAAATTGCGTTTTGTGAATTTCATTTACGCTATGTTATCTAATTTTTTTTTTGAACCGGGCATTACCCCTTTCCATTAATTGCATAACGGAAATACAGCCGTCCCAGATCCAAACGAAAGGAAACCAAGAAAAGGGTAAAGCGAGTTCAAAGCATCGCTGGGAAACCCACAACAAATACCCGTCATCGAGCAATTTGCCATGGGGCGAAAACCCAGCGACACCAAAGAAACGCTAATACAAGTCTACCATCTCAACTAGGAGAAGACAAACCACCATAAGGAGTCTAACAAAAGACCATCACAAAGGCTCACGCAGGAGCTCAAAAAAAAGACCCGAGTATCACTTGAAAGCAGTTCGGAGATAGGAGAGCCGAAGCCGGGGGCAGCAAGAGGCTTCAATCATCATCAGCTCAGCTCGAATCACCTGGCGGAGCACACAGACGCATCATGTTCGAAGTGCTTGCCTTCAGAATCTTCGCACCACGCTCCATAGCTTCACGATCCTCTCCCGTCAGCAGACCTGCCCAGTTCAACATGTTTCCACAGGCAGAGTAAACAATATCAAAAGGAGATCGTATCTTTTTCTTTTCAAAAGTGACACTGTTACGTGTGTTCCATATTGCCCAACAAATAGCCGCCAAGCAATAGGTATAAAACTTTTCTCCATCAGGTAGGAAGATGTAACACCATGAGAAGAATTGCCAGATATTATTAGGGCAAACGTCCGTGCCCAAGGCACAACCTGCGGTTCTCCACACAACCCTGGCCACGGGGCAGGTGAAGAACAAGTGCTGGGAAGTCTCCCTATCACCACAAAAAGAGCAAGAAGGGTTCCCCATCCAGTTCCTTTTTTTCATGACGTCTCTAGTTAACACGGCATCTTGGGAAAGCTGCCAAATAAAGATTTGAATCTTAAGTGGAACCTTGGCTCGCCAAATCCATTTATAGTTACATCCTGCAATATTTCTCTCCAGATAACTATAGACAGATCTGGTGGTGAATTTGTTTCTATTACCACCCCCCAAAGACCAACTGATCTTGTCCGGCTCATCAGAGCGAGGCCACGAATTAACCACATTCTGCATCTCTTTCCATTGTTCCAATAGCGTAGGATGCAGATTTCTCCTGAAAAAATCAGGTCCTATGCCTTCTCTAAATTTAGCCACCGTAATGTCTTGATCATTACAGATATCAAAGAGAGTAGGGAAGTGACTGCACAGAGGCTGATCAGATTCAACAGTGTCAAGCCATACCCTAGTAATGTCACCAGCCCTAAGAGTAATCCCCCGGCCAGCAAGATAAACGTCCTTAACTTTCATGATATCTTTCCAGATAGGAGAGTCCCCAAACTTAGCTTTAACCGAGGAAGTCGAGTCTTTCCTCAGATATTTAGCCCGAACTACATCTTGCCAAAGTCCTTGTTCCGTATCCAGCTTCCACCACCACTTGGTAAGGAGGCTTATATTCTGTTTGCGAAGATCTTTCACCCCCAAGCCCCCCTTATCTTTCGAACGACAGATCCTGGACCACTTAACCAGGTGGTATCGCTTACGCCCTTCGTGCTCTTGCCAGAAGAAGCGTTTGCGATGCTTGTCTAATTTCACAATCACACCTTTTGCCAACAGGAACATACTCATGTAATAGTACACAATTCCTGTTAAGGAAGTGTTGGCAAGGATCAGATGCCCCCGCGAAGAGGCTGCATTCCCAACCCATGACTCACAGCATTTCATGAACTTCTCATCTAGGAAATCCCAATCTAAGCTTCGAAGGGTAGAAAAACTCACAGGAACTCCCAGGTATTTCATCGGAAAATGGCCAATATTACAATTAAACAGCTCAGCATAGAAGGATTTCATGTCATCGTCACCCCCAACACAAAGGATTTCACTCTTCTCAAAGTTAATCTTCAAACCTGACATTAATTCGAAGATGTATAACAGGAGTTTTAAATTGACAGCCGCCTCCATATCATGCTCAATACAGGTGACCGTATCATCGGCGTATTGCAAAATGGCCACTCCATTTTCAATCAAGTCCGAGGCCATCCCAGTTGACAAAATGACCGTATCAACGCTATGTTATCTATTGAGAGTGAGTTGTTTGGCATTTGATGTTGCCCTCGACGATGGCGTGGTTCGGCATATGTCCCTGCTTCATTATGTTTATGATGAATGTTTCTTCTTTTCTCTTTTGAGGTTTATGTTTATGAATGTCGACACGCTGAATGTGTTGGCCACCGATACACGCTCCCTTCGCTCTCCCCGTCCCACTCCTTCGACGGACAGGTCGATGATGGTGTTAACTCCTACGCCCCCTTCACCGACAACCAATACGATGAAAGTTGCCCACTGCCTTGGACAAGGACAGACCACGTTGCCACACAACACTTTTCAAGAGCTTCCATCTCTGCCATTGGGCACCGCTGCCACATAACTACTTCCTCTGTTTCTAAATATAAGTTTTTTTAGAGTTTTTGATATGGACTACATACGGAGCAAAATAGGTGAATCCCGCTCTAAAACCCGTTTATATACATCCGTATCTAGTCTGAATTGAAATGTCTAAAAAGACTTATATTTAGAAAGGAGTACATCGCTGTAAAGTTTATGATCAAATAAGTTTTGATAAGCTAAACACACACAAAAAATCATGTATTTCTAGCACATACACTATCCACTATAAGTTCATGATTTTGTCTTTTTTGTGTATAGGGCCGGCTCTATGATTTGGAGGGCCCTTGAGCAAACTCGATGACATGGACCCCTAATACTATATGTATCTGTATTCCTATGAACATCGCCTAATAAAGGTTTGCGGTTCTAAAAAAATGTATGTATTGCCGGGAATCCAATTCGGCTCCCAGGTGCAAGTGCCCCTTTGTGCGAAAAAATGATTTTTTAAAAGTCTATATTGTGTTCATAGTCACATTCAAATGCTACCTGCAAATTTTTAGGTTAAAAGGTTAAGAATTTTGCTTTGCGCAAAAAAAAAACAAATTGAACACCAAATGTTACATCTAAGTTTTTTTTCACCGACAAAACATTGCTGCTCCGTTACGCATGAAAATTGTCAAGCATGCTTGCAACACTAACACGAACATCTAAAAAAACAGAATTTTTTTAACCTTTTACTATTTTTTAATTTACTTTTCATCCAGGAGCAAATACGTTCGGGAGCCAAAACACCCTTCCTCCACTATATAAACATGTAGTATATGCCTAACTCGTGTCCGTCTACGCTCGTGTGTCTTCGGATTGAATCTTTCTGATCTAAGTTATTCTTCATCTGCGGCGGTTGCTGTTCTGGTGCGCTGGTCCTACGGGGCCTTAGCACGACGACTTACCGACTGTCTACTACAACAAGTTGTGCCCGACTCCGGCGATGGAGGGGCGATGACGGCGGCGCGCCTTCGGCTCGCTACAGTGTTGGTAGTTGTCGCTAGGTGGTCTACGGATATGGATGTAATTTCTATTATTTCTGGTATTCGTTGTACTGACATGATTGAAGATGAATAGATCGGAAATTTTCTTGCAAAAAAAAACTCTGTTTGCAAAATACTACTCCCTCCGTTCACTTTTGTAAGTCATTTCAGACAGCTAAAAATGGGCTGTTTTGTACATTGTCTGAATTGTCTTTAAGGCCTTATAAAAATGAACAGAGGGAGTAACAGTAAATTTTCAATCGCGATCATAATGTTTTTTTTCGACATGTCCATCCTATTGATTCAAAGGGGAGCAAGGCACCCCCCGTGTCGCACCCAGGCGGCACCGGGGGCGAACCCGCCGCCGCTCCAAGCTCCCCCTCCCCTGCGCCCCTCGCCGCCGCTGCCGCCGGCTCCTTTCGCCGCGGTGGCGGCGAGCCCCTGCCGCCAAATGGTGTCGGGGGAGGTTCTCGCCGTGGCGCCGGTGGCCGTCGGGTTCGGCTGGGGGCGGCGATGGCGGCTCTCTGGCGCGGGTAGGCCGGGGCGGCGGCCCCGGGAACGCGGTGGCGGGGGTGATGTGGCGCACCGGCGAGCTCCCTTGGCGCTGCAGCGTGAAGGGCGCGGGTCTGGGGCCCGAGCCCAGATCTGGCGCGGCCGGTGGCTGCTGCGGCGGGCCACCGCGGGTGGCAGGCTGGTCGGGACGCGGCGGTTCCGGCCGGGAGCTGCAGGTCCGTGGCGGTGGCGGCGTGCCACGGGAGAGGACGGCGACGCGGCGGCGTCGCACGGGACGGGCGGGCGCGGATCCGGGCGGGGCTCCGGCGGATCTGGGGTGTGGCGGCCGGCGGGAGAGCGCAGCTTGCTGGCGCTCCTACGGCGGGTCCCGGCGGCGTCCGGGGCGCGGATCCGGGCGAGGCTGCCCCGGATCTGGTGCGTGGTGGTCAACCTCGAGTTCGGCGGGCTGCGGACGGCGCTGCGGCGCGTTGGCTACGGCAGCGAGGAGGGAGGATGGCGGCGCGGCGGCGCCGCTCTTGGCGGTGGGTGCGGGGCTGCCATGACGGAGCGTGGTGCCGTGGTGGTTTTGCTTGCCGTGTAAGAGGTGGTTGGCGGTGGTGATCGGTGTAGGGTGCTCGGCCGCCGCCGGTGGTGAATGGCTGTGGTGAAGATGGGTTTGGTGAGCTCCGGGTGAAAGCCTAGCTCGACCTCGGTCGATGCCGGCGTCGACGACGTCCTAGGATGTCGTTCCCTTGTTGGAGGCGGCGTCGTGGAGCCCCTTCACCTCCCTCGTCATCTCAGCCACGGGCTCTTCGGGTGAAAACCCAAACTTCGGCCTTGGCCGAAGTGGGCGTCGGCGGCGTTCCTCGTCGCTTCCCTCTTGGGGGCGACGCCTTTGGAGGTCCGGTCCTTCATCTGCTGGCGGTGGCTCTGTGGCTTTGCAACTTCGTCGTCGGCTAGGCGTGTGCGCGGCCTCGGGGCCGGCGTGGAAGTCGGAGCGGCGGCTCCGGGTATCTCCGTCGTGTGGTGGTTGGCTTTGGTCGCGAGGGCGACATGGTCATCGACTAGGTGGGTTCGCGGCCTCGGGGCCGGAGTGGAAGCCGGTGCGGCGGCGCCGGAGATCTCGTGTGCGTTGGGTGTTGGCTTTGGCCCCTAGGGCGGCGGAGCCATCGACTAGGCTGGTGCGTGGCCTCGGGGCCGGTGTGGATGTCGGAGCGGCGGCTCCGGAGCCCATTGTTCTGTTGTAGGGTGTCGTCTCTGGTCACTTGGGTGACAGTGTCGTCGACTCGAGTGCTGCGCAGCCTCGGGGCTGGCGTGTGCGTGTATCGCAGATGTATCGGTTTTCGGCCAGTTTTCCGTATAAACTGGTCGATTCTCTTCTTCTTAATGAAAAGGCAGAGCTCCTGCCGGTTGCTCGAAAAAAAAATGTTTTTTTTTCTCTTTTCTTTCTGTACCAGCGATCCCTATGGATGGATGCACGCGAGTGCGACTGCGAGATTTGACCTTTTTCTGCTAAGCCATCACCCAATTGAGTAAAGCCCGTCACGCTGCTCCTTCTTGTTTCTCTCTCTTTGTATTGGGCTATATTTTTTTGTTGAGAAAATGTATTTGATTATAAATATACATGCATACCATATCATGGGGCCCTCCCATACACCAGAGCGGGCCTCTAGTAGATCACGTACAAACATATTTCATCATGAAAATTTACAAAAAATATATACTCTCTCTGTCCCATAATATAAGAGCGTTTTTTTTTTGCGGGATAAACTTCCAATCTATTCATCTTCAATCATGGTAGTACAACGAACACTAGAAATAAAAAAAATTACATCTAGATCTGTAGACCACCTAGCGACGACTACAAGCACTGAAGCGAGCCGAAGGCGCGCCGCTGCCATCGCCCCTCCCTCGCCGGAGCCGGGCAAACCTTGTTGTAGTAGACAGTCGGGAAGTCGTCGTGCTAAGGCCTCATAGAACCAACGCCCCAGAACAACAACCGCCGCCGATGAAGATTGTAGATAAGAAGAATCCAATTTGAAGACACACGAACAAAGACGAACGACGAACCGATCCGAGCAAATCCATCGAAGACAGATCCACCGGAGACACTACATTATGGTGGAGACAGAAGGAGTAGTAAACATCCTTATGTATGTGCTAGTTTTGTTTTCCAGAAATTTTCAAAACTTAGAAATATGATATATTTTCTCAAAAAAAAATTCAAACTTTAAACCTCCATAGGGCCTAGTTTTGGTAGTTTAAATTAAACTGCCCAAACGTCTTAAATTTAGGAATGGAGGTAGTAGTTGTTAGATCATCTTCAGCCGTTGCGCCTCCAAGACGAGCCGAAAGTCGCCGCTTGGGGGCGAGCCGACGCTAATTTCGGCTTGGGTGCCAGTGCGCCCCCAGCCGCCGTCCCCCAGGTTGCCCCCAGCCGCCGATATCGGTCCAGTTTCGGCGCTTTCAGCCCATTTTCGACGCTGGATTGGCCCAATTTCTGGCGCAAAACGGCCCACCTCTCGACGTGTTTCGGCGCCTATTGAAATAAAATCACAGAAGGAAAAATCTAGGCGCAAATAAAATCATCACAGAAAATCAAATAGTTCACCACATAGTTCTACAAATTTATACTTCAAACAAATAATAAAAAACCTCATATTTCATTGCACGTCAAGCTAGGCGTTGCCCTTGAGCCTCCATAGATGCTCCACTAGATCCTGCTGCAGCTGATGATGCACATGTGGGTCTCGGATCTCCTGGCGCATGTTGAGGAAGGCCGTCCATGTTGTAGGGAGCTGGTGATCCACTTCGGCTAGAGGACCCTGTCTGTAATATGATTCAGTGTCAAACACTCGCTCTTCCTGCTCGCTCTCAATGATCATGTTGTGCAAAATGACACAACAAGTCATGATCTCCCACATTTGATCTTTCGACCAAGTCTTAGCGGGGTACCGGACAACAACAAATCGAGATTGGAGCACGCCAAATGCTCACTCGACATCCTTCCTGCAAGCCTCCTGAACCTTCGAAAAGTGGGAGTTCTTGCCTCCTGGCACAGGGCTTGAGATGGTCTTCACAAATGTTGACCATCTCGGATAGATGCCATCTGCTAGGTAGTACCCCTTGTTGTATTGGTGCCCATTGATCTCGAAGTTCACCGGAGGAGAATGACCCTCGACGAGCTTGGCAAAAACAGGAGAGCACTACAGCACGTTGATGTCATTGTGAGTTCCTGGCGTACCAAAGAAAGCGTGCCAAATCCAGAGGTCCTGTGTGACCACTGCCTCAAGTATCACACTGCAAGCTCCTTTGGCACCTTGGTATATCCCCTGCCAAGCAAACGGGCAGTTTTTCCATGCCCAATGCATGCAGTCGATGCTTCCAAACATACCAGGAAATCCTCTTGCTTCATTCTGTGCTAGGATCCGAGTAGTGTCTTCAGCATTGGGTGATCACAAGTATCTCGATCCAAACACTGCCACCACAGCCCTGCAGAACTTGTAGGTGCACTCAATGATCGTGGACTCGGCCATGCGCCATAGTCGTCGAGTGAATCAACTGGAGCCCCGTATGCAAGCATTCTCATAGCTGTCGTGCACTTCAGGATCGAGGTGAATTCAAGTGTGCCGGTGCAATCCTTCTTGCACCTGAAGTAGTTGTTGTACTCTCTGAGTTCGTTGACAATCCCGAGGAAAAGCTTTGTCGCCGTGCAGGGGAGCGTCGGCGAAATAGTCGGAGTAGAGCATGCAATAGCCTTCGAGCCGATGCCGGTTCTTTGCTTTCCGTCCCCCCGGCGCCGAGCCCCCTCGCCTCGGCTTTGAATCGCCAGCAAACAAGCCGGTCAGGGCGGCGGCGGCGGCTTCCTCCTCGAGCAACGCCGCGAGCACCTCCTCGTCGTCGGAGTCCATCGCAGCCGGGGCAGGCAAAGCGCCGAACACCTAGCGGGCGTGGTGGGCGCAGAGTCGGCGGCACGGGCGCCGGAGCGGCGGGGGAAACTCGGGGAAAGTGGTGTCATGGGGATCTTTCTTTGTTTCCCGGCGAGGAATGGCGAGATAGCGGCGGCAGCGGCGGGGAGGTGGCTGGCGACGCCGGGATCAGCAAGGTGTCGAGGAAGGAGAGGGAAAAACGGGGGCGAATCAGTGCGACTTTTCGCCTGAAAGTGGGGACCCGGGCGATTTTTCCTTCCGCCGGTGCCCCCGAGCGCCCCCCAGTGCGCCGGGTTCGGCCTGGGCGTGCTGGGTCAGTAAATGGGCCGAGCCGGCGGATTTCGGCATCTTGGGGGCGCGACTAGGGCGTTTTTTCGGCGTCGGCGCTAAAAAATGTGTCCTGGGGGCGTCTTGGGGGCGTGGCTGGAGATGCTCTTAGGGCCAAAAAAAAAAGTACACTCAACTAAATTTTCCAAGATTATTTGGCAGCGTTATTGGTCCAGGGATATTTCTTCTGGAGCTCACGAATGTAAAATAATTTGTCTCTTCCTCGTGTATGAGGTAAAGAAAGGTAAAAAAAATATCAACTAGTTCACCAATGGGGCCACAACCCTAAACCAATACTGACATAAATAAAGCATATACAATTAATATTTATAAATATTCCAATAATGATATTATCAATCTAAATGGCAATGTATTGATGATATATCGATGGTCTAATAAGGAAATGTTGACTAATGCTTTCTAGAATGTTGTGTTTGTGAATGTAGCTAGTAAACGGTCGGCAGGAGGGCTCCGTTTTTAATCGTTTCTTCCAGTTTTGGTAGGGTTTGTGTCATGCTCAGGAAGACGAGACGGCGACGGCTCCCTGAAGATGAAATAAAGGTCTCCCCGCCTAGCCCCCGTTCCGGCGATGCGTCTAGCATCGTTGGTGGGCGTATGGAGATGTGTCTTCGGCGGATCTATCTTTGGTGGATTTGCTCGGATCTCGTCGGTGTTCGTCTACGTCCGTGTGTCTTCGGATTGGATCTTTCTGATCTACGTTATTCTTCATCCGCGGCGGTTGCTGTTCTGGTACACTGGTCCTACGGGGCCTTAGCACGACGACTTCCCGACTCTATACTACAACAAGTTGTGCCCGACTCCGCTGATGGAGGGGCGATGACGGCGGCGCGCCTTCGGCTCACTTCAGTGCTGGTAGTTGTCGCTAGGTGGTCTACGAATCTGGATATAATTTCTATTATTTCTAGTATTCGTTGTATTGTCATGACTGAAGATGAATAGATCGGAAATTTTATCGCAAAAAAAAACTAATCATCATGAATTAGCTCCAATAATAGTCTTGGCCTATAAGGGCATCTCCAACAGTTTGTATGTTAGTTTGTTGGTAAAATATGCCATGTCATCAACCAACACCTTAGACTAGCCATAGTGGGTGGTAACATAGAGTAGTAACATGCCCATGTTACTACTCTATGTTACTACTTCTATAGTGGGGAGTAACATATGTGTGGGAACATGCAACACTTCATTTATTAGGCTATAGACTCATCTTGCCTTGGTATGTGTGATGTTACTCATAATACTAGTAAGACTAGTCATAGTGGGGAGTAACTTACACTAGTAACATACACGTATTACTAGACTATGTTACTACCTCCATAGTGGGTAGAAACATAGATGTGGTGTCATGCAAGAGTTCATTTATTAGTCTATAGACTCAATTTGCATTGGTATGTGTGATGTTACAGTAACATAGCTAGTTACCACAAGCACTTCTCTCATCATTAATTACATGCCACATAAGCAAAACTGTGTTGGGATGTGTGATGTTACTAGCTATGTTACTCCCACTATGGCCAGCCTAACTAGCTATGTTACCACATTCCTCTCTTTCTTCATTTATTGATTGCCACATCATCTAATTTAACTAGATATGTGTGATGTTACTACCTATGTTACTCCCACTATGGGTAGTCTTAACATACAACAACTCCAATGGGTTGTATCTATTTGCCCAATAGGATGTGAGATAATAAATGAGGTGCTCTCTCATTCTACATTGGAGCTTGTGCAAGAGGTGTTGGTTCATGTACATACAACCTTCCCCTCTTCCCTCATTTATTATATGACATATCATCAAAAATCCTATGTGGCAAAGTCCACCAACAACTATCTTACAACCATTGAAGATGCCCTAACTAGAGTAGCTCATCGCGAATTAAGTACAAGTTTATCGGTAAATTAATGCCCAATAGATCATCATGAATTCATTAGCAATCTGTAGGAAAATTTAGCAGTCAATTAATGCCGGTAAACTCCGCCTTCAATGGCCATAAGCTAACGTTACAAGTGTTCTCTTGCTATATATTGAAAGGGAGCCAAAGGACATCCATCCATCATCATCCATCTTGCCAGACATCCTCCTATTCTTGCCAGACAACAAGCAAGAATGGCATTCCACCCCCTCTCCTGGTCCGCATACGTCGTCGTCGCCCTCGCTCTCGCTTCTACCACCCTCGCTGCCTCTGGCTATGACTGTAGTAGATCCTTGAGAGCGGTGACTTCGCAATGCAAGACCGAGATCGCAAGGGTTATATTTACCGGAGACAAGAGGCTTATTGGGTTCGAGTGCTGCCAGCAACTTCGTTTTGTGAATGAAGCAACATGTGCCCCCCTGGTCAAAATGATTTGTCCGGATCATCAAGGCCCTTAGGTGCCATAGGTGCACCGGGGTAGGCCTGTACCTCCTCTACATGCATGTGGAGGGTAATCGATTTGAATAATCTATGTGTGCGTGCATGGTTGCATTTTCTTAAATGAATGAAAAGCTTTCGGGTAAAATACACACAACCATCACAATAGTGATGAGATCAGCAGAAAATCACCACTTTACAAAAGGTTGCCTTTCTCTTCGTGTTGATAATTTGACAGTGACAAAAAACACTAACACCAAATGCTAAGCGTTTTGATTATGTCACTAATTGTTCGAGCCCGCCCAACGGGCTGAGTTGGAAAAAAAACTGCCACATAGACATTTGGACCTAGTCTTCTTCTTCTTCCTTCTTTTTTCTCTGTTTGTAGTATTATGACAAACAACTCACATGCATCGGTGGCCGCGGCCATGCCTACTTCCAGGGCCGGCCCTAGGCCATGCATGGCAAAAGGTGCGGAAGCCAAGGGCCCATTATAAATAAAGGCTCAATATATCTACATATTTAATAAATTATAAAAAATTAATTTGAAAATAAATTAAACACTTTAATGGTCGCGCAAGGGGCGCATGCTCGCGACGTCCACGTAGGACTAGTTAGGCGACAGAAAAAACAGTCGAAGGGACAAAAAGAAAAGGAAGGGTTCGCTCGCTCAGCCTCAGCCCCCGATTCCTCTCCCTCTCCCTCGTCTGCAGCCGCCGCGACCACCCGCGTCCTCCTCCCGCAGCTGGCGCCCCCACCTCTTCTCTCCTTCCCTCACCATCTCCCCCACCACCGGCGAGCTCCTCCCCTCTTCCTCGCCCCAGATCAACCAGCAGGGGCGGATCCTGCCGCCGTTCGTGCATCTCGACCTCGTCACCGGCCGTCGCTGCCGTCCCCCCCCCCCGGCCCGCGCGTCGTTGTCTTGTCCTTCACGAGGTGCCAAGGTGCGGATGGAGGCTCTGGGCCAGGGCGGCGAGATGCAGAGAAGCCACATGAGGCGATGGGTGGCGGGCCGAGCCACGATGTTGGGAAGAGGTCGTGCCGGGCCTCCCCACACCTGCCTGTGCTCCACCACCAATCCCCGCCCCCGAGCTCTGCCGCCTGCCCGCCTCCACCACCGGCTCCTCGCTGTACTATGAGCAGCGCCCGAACACCAGCTCCTCCACCCCACCCTTTCTTCTTCCCCAAGTACGGCAGCGGAAGAAGGGCGCGATGCCACCGACGAGCATGGTGGAACCACCTTCATCGGATCTCTCAAGTTGCCAGACCCAGGTCGACGTAGCAGCCGCTGTCCAAGGTGAGGAAGAGGAGCGGCCGCATCTGGAGGCGAAGAGGGGAGCAGCCGCGCCTGGTGGTGGTCGTCCCCGGCGCCCGCATCTCGTCGTCGACCTTGCCCACCCGGACGACCAACCATGATTTATCTGCATAAGCAGAACCTTCTACACATGCGAGTATTGGAATACTCGTTCAAGGTATTTAATTTGTGCATTATATTTCTTACTAGCCATTGAGAGTCGGTTCTTGTTGGATTACTAGCGACATCTAATGTGCAAAGATTTTATTTGCATTGCAATTGAGACCCATGTGACTCGGAGACGGGTCAGGGGCAACCTCTAATTTGATTGTTAATTAGTACAAACAAAGCTACTTGTGCGATGTTGTGGAGAGTGATGTAGCCATACAAATACTATTATCATTTTGACTGCTTTCTATATATGCTTTTGCAAATTTACTGATCTGAAATTGCAATTGTAGGTACAATCCATATGTTTAGGTCAGAAGGATAGGTCAGCGTAAAAAGCTCGGACATCTTGATTTGAGTGATTCCATGCTCAATGTACTTATGTTTGATGCATTCTAAGTTCAAAGTAATTCAAATATACTCTGTTCCATGTTGAGTTCATTTCTGATGGGTGGGACTTTCATGTCATTACTGGCTGATAATTGTATTTCATTAGAAATCTGCACCATGCTTTATTGGGTACTTCTGCTTATGTTGTGGATACGGCTTGTTATTCAGAACATAGTGTTGTCAAATGTATCGGTATGACAATTGAGATGTAAGGGCCATTCAACATATGTCCATGCTTCTTTGATGCATTTGAAATTCCCTGTGATTTTCCCATGAAACATCTAACTGGTCTTTTACTCCAGGAGACCTGATTAGTGATTATTGCCTCGGTCCTCATGTGTGGCAAATGCTATCTTATGGATGTGCCTGCTTACAAACTGGTGTTCAGAGTACATACGAAAGATGTTGCACGTGACACAAACAGAGACACCGGCTGCCGCCACGCGCCGATGCAGGACCGGAGCACCGCTCAAGAGGCCCGGGGTCGTTGTCGACTGGGTGTAGTAGAAGGCGGTGGGAGATCGACGACAGTTGTGTCGGGTATGGTGTACATGAGCTGACGGCAGGAAGCGAAGGTCATTATCGTCTCCCTCCACGGATCCTTCTCCTTGTCGTGCCATCCCATGAACGCTTTCCTCTTCGGTCGCCCCTCATGGACGCTTCAGTACGATGTCTCGACGCGGCGTCGGTTGAGGAGAGGACCACCGTCGTGCGCTCAGCAGGGGGAGCAGATAGGCTTAGCAGCTGTTGAGGTCCTCATCCGGCCTTAATTTGAAGGTAGCTTTGTAGTTTAATTACATCCCCTCCTAGCTAGCTGAAAAGAGACATTCCGTTTCTGAGTGTGGAGAACTGCGTGAGTTGTTCATCAGTTAGTAGAATTCGATTAATCATGTTGTGGTAAGCACTGCTGCTTCTGGGAAAAACTGTAGGAAAGAACATAGCCAGGAACTAAAAACGACCACTATGACGAGGCTTATTCTGAACATAGCATCTCTATGTCAGTCATCTACACTGTCTAAATGCCTACTGTCCTAATTTTCCTTGTAATTTTGTGTCCTTCCTCTTAGCCTTTAGGCATTGCAAGCTACATATATGTGGAATTGACTGTATCCAACAGTAGCATTTCATTTATTGTGGTCTAGAGCAAGTGATGAAGGCCTTGATGGGCAAGATCTTGGACTTCATATGTTGCCAGGAGAATGTAATCCTGCCATGGACATGGTTCAGTCTTCATGGGTCGAATTGCCCAACGGCTCGTAGGCAACCATAGATGATCTTCAAGCGTTCATCGGACACCTCCTGTTCTGGTAAGCTGAGATGCAACCAAACCTGTAGGTACTGAATTATGAACAGTATACAACGGAGGCTTATTCTGAACATAGCACGGCTGTTGGCTACAGTGCCTAAATGCTCCCCCCCCCCCCTCATTTTTCTTGTATTATATGTGTCCTTCCTTTTAGGCTTCAGGCGTTGCAAGCCAGACATGAGTATCTTACTTATTTGCACTGCTAATTTTATGATTTGCTACTACAGATGGGAAAATTATTCTCTAGGGGATCGACGAAACATTAATCTAATAGAACTGATACATGTATATGTAAGTAGAATTGTGGAACTTGTGAATCCAATCCATTTGGTGATAACGGTTCAGCTCATGCAGAATCTTGTATACTCTGTGCCTTCGGACTGAATCAAGGGGTAGCTTTCTATAGTGACATGGAAGGAAAAATATATAAACCCTGAAACAATGCTATGTGCTCATTTCTTTTGTGATAATATTGCTAGGATTTTTTTTTCTTATGTACTTAACCTAATATAAAGTTTTCCAAATTAAACGCATACAAGGTTTTATAGCTAAACATACTATATTCTTGTACAGTTCAGTATACATGAATCGTCATGTTTTACAATCCTAACAAGTACGTACTATGTAAAATTTGTTTTTTATCTGCTGGCTGGAAAATGTTGATTCATTTGATGTCATAATTTTATTATTTAGCAAAAGAAGCTGGTTAAGGTTATTTCTCACCGGCCCTCTAATTCCTCCTTGTGAATTAACTTCCTGAACAACATAATGATTGAGTGTTGGAATTATCCAAGGATTGGTGTTTGTTGTTCTATGGGTCTATGACCTGTATTCAATTGCAATGTGGATATGATCCAAAGCTTATGGTTTATATTACTATTTTTTTTTGTAGGCCTGACCAGGTTAACTCAAACATGGAGAGCAGTTCGGTGACCGCCGCCTTGCAGTATGCCAGGACCACCGGTGACAGCCCACCGTGGTGCTAATTTCACTTATAACCAAGATATCACAGTTAACGGGACGTGTTGATATAGCTCCGAGATTGAGGTTGGATATCATTCTGCCATTAATTTCAAGATGTTTGCTAATTCTGGCCCTAAGGATGGATGTAAGTGGCTCACAATATGTTTGAGGAAATGCCTATAAAATTTTGGAAGTGAGTATATATGCAGTTCTTTACTATTTGATCCGTAGTCACTGCTTTATATGAAAAACTTCTGCTGTTCCTCTGAGTGTTAGTTCAATCCGTCTCATCATAAAAGACGGCTAGAAATTTTATTTTTTGGTACTGCATTTTAATATTTTTATTCTAAATGTGCAGGTACGGGATATGTCATAGGATTGGTTTCCTTACAAATGACATATATTATCCAATCTCACAAAAAAAGACATATATTATCCAAATGTAAGGAAAAAGAGCTCTGTGAAGTGAAACTGTGCAAATCCTGTCTAACTTGTTTGATCTTGCCATCAACGCATGTCCATCATGATCCTCGCCATTGATCAATTGGATCGACATCCAGCGACACACAAGCCATAGTAACCATGTCACAGACAGGTCTAGGCCAGCATGGACAGCAGCACAAGGTACTTTCGACAACTTCCACACCACTTACGAGTAAATGCTAGAAGAATACCAAGCCTTCTAGCATGTCATACCTAGGAGAGCTACAATGTTTGAGAGTAATGTTTATTTTTTGGCAGATACGGTAGAAGAGGTACAGTACGGAGACGGGATCATATAGCCAAGTGCTGGGAGTAGCACCTTAGCCAAGCTTCCTAATCAATCTTTGTAGGCCTCACAGAATACATGCTCATAATCATTCTTCACGCCGTAAAAGAGTTACCGAAAATTGCACTGCTGTCCCACTAAAGAGCCACCATTAATCCCCTTTTAATTATCAACACTCATTAATGACCACCCTTGTGCAACCCAAAGTCTCTGCTAACAACACCGTGAGCTGTGATAGTCGCTACATGCTTGGAACCGACAAGAGGGCGTACTGGTCATGGTTTCGCCACCACGCCAACATCCAGGAGAGTGACATCTGCTCCTTCCATTTCAAGCGCAAGAAAGGGCGCCACCTCTCCCTCACCGTCCATCGCCTCTAGATGCAATGTGCTATGCCGTCAGCACCATATACTGGATACCGCCAATATATATGAACCATCCATCATGTTTACTTTCTATCTAAGAATTCGTATGAGTGCATTCTGCTGATATGATGAATTATGTCTCTTTTAGAGATTGGCCGTTCAGCTTTTATTTCAGCTGCGGGACATTTCTTTTTGCTCACTATAGACCTGCTTGTTAATATAGACTTGCTTGCTTGCTATAGCTTATGCCTAAAATATCTGCTGCTGCGGTTCTCCATACATTCTTTTCTTTAACTATTGGCTCTCATTAGTACTGTACAATCACGTTATCAGCTCCAGCAGTTAGATTAGTACGCAGATTCACGCCTCAGGTGGCGCGCCCAGGGCGCGCCCCAACCACTAGTAACCAACATGGGCAGGGGACATATGCCCCCTTCCCTCCTGGGCGCACTTCATCATGTTGTATTTATTTAATAGTTATTTATAGTTAGTACATTATAATCATTACTAGCATCATATAATCACATACTCACTTCGTCCAGTGAAGAGTGTACCTTCAAATTTGTCCACAAAAGAGTGTCACTAGTAGAAAACAGGGCTTTGGTTTGGGCCTGGCCAGCCCATTAGTCCCGGTTCACTTACGAACCGGGACCCATGGAGGCTGATATGTCCATTTTGCATCATGCTTTTATATTGATATTTATTGCATTATGGGCTGTTATTACACGTTATGTCACAATACTTATGCTTTTTCTCTCTTATTTTACAAGGTTTACATGAAGAGGGAGAATGTCGATAGCTGAAATTCTAGGCTGGAAAAGGAGCAAACATTGCAGACCTATTCTGCACAACTCAAAAAGCTCCGAAACTCCACGAAACACCGTTTCAGAAAATATAAAAAATATCTCGCGAAAGAGATCTGACAGGGGAGCCACCACCTGTCCACGAGGGTGGGGGCGCCCCCTGGGCGTGCCCCCTGCCTCGTGGCTGATAACCCACAAGTGTAGGGGATCGCAACAGTTTTCGAGGGTAAAATATTCAACCCAAATTTGTTGATTCGACACAAGGGGAGCCAAAGAATACTCTTAAGTATTAGCAGCTGAGTTGTCAATTCAACCACACTTGGAAACTTAGTATCCGCAGCAAGATAGTTTAGTAGCAAAGTAATATGATAGTGGCGATAGCAGCAATAAAAGTAACAATAGTGTTTTTGTAGTTTTTGTAATAGTAGCAACGGAAAAATAAATAAACAACAAGCAATATAGGTAAAGCTCGTAGGCATTGGATCGGTGATGGAAAATTATGTCGGATGAAATTCATCATGTAGAAGTTATAACCTAGGGTGACATAGAACTATCTCCAGTTCATCAATGCAATGTAGGCATGTATTCCGAATATAGTCATACGTGCTTATGGAAAAGAACTTGCATGACATCTTTTGTCCTACCCTCCCGTGGCAGCGGGGTCCTATTGAAAACTAAGGGATATTAAGGCCTCCTTTTAGTAGAGTACCAGACCAAAGCATTAACACACAGTGAATACATGAACTCCTCAAACTATGGTCATCACCGGGAGTGGTCCCGATTATTATCACTTCAGGGTTGCCGGATCATAACACATAGTAGGTGACTATAGACTTGCAAGTTAGGATCAAGAACACACATATATTCATGAAAACATAATAGGTTCAGATCTGAAATCATGGCACTCGGGCCCTAGTGACAAGCATTAAGCATAGCAAAGTCATAGCAACATCAATCTCGGAACATAGTGGATACTAGGGATCAAACCCTAACAAAACTAACTCGATTACATGATAGATCCCATCCAACCCATCACCGTCCAGCAAGCCTACGATGGAATTACTCACGCACGGCGGTGAGCATCATGGAATTGGTGATGGAGGAAGGTTGATGATGACGATGGCGACGATCTCCACTCTCCGAAGCCCCGAACGGACTCCAGATCAGCCCTCCCGAGAGAGATTAGGGCTTGGCGATGGCTCCGTCTCGTGAAACACGATAATTCCTTCTCCCTGTTTTTTTTCTCCCCGAAAGTGAAGATATAGGATCTGGGGGTACGTCGGTAAGTCACCAGGGGGGCCACGAGGCAGGGGGCGCACCCTGGGCAGGGGCCGGGCCCCCCACCCTCGTGGACAGGCCCAAGGCCCCCTGGTGTGGATCTTCTTGCAAGTATTTTTTATATTTTCCGAAATAATTCTCCGTTGATTTTCAGGCGATTCCGAGAACTTTTTATTCTACACAATAACAACACCATGGCAGTTCTGCTGAAAACAACATTAGTCCGGGTTAGTTCCATTCAAATCATGCAAGTTAGAGTCCAAAACAAGGGCAAAAGGGTTTGGAAAAGTAGATACGTTGGAGACGTATCAACTCCCCCAAGCTTAAACCTTTGCTTGTCCTCAAGCAATTTAGTTGATAAACTAAAAGTGATAAAGAAAAACTTTGACAAACTCTGTTTGCTCTTGTTGTTGTAAATATGTAAGCTAGCATTCAGGTTTTCAAGAAGATCATGAACTAACCATATTCACAATAACTTTCAGGTCTCAAGACTACTCACAGCAATGTCATAATCAACTAGCGAGCAATAATAATAAACCTGGGATGACAACACTTTCTCAAAACAATCATGATATGATATAACAAGATGGTATCTCGCTTGCCCTTTCTGAGACCGCAAAACATAAATGCAGAGCACCTTTAAAGATTAAGGACTGACGACATTGTAATTCATGGTAAAAGAGATCCAGTCATGATCATACCCAATGCAAATTAATAGTAATACATGCAACGACAGAGGTGCTCTCCTATTGGTGCTCTTTGATAAGAGGATGATGACTCTGCATAAAAGTAAATAGATAGGCCCTTCGCAGAGGGAAGCAGGGATTTGTAGAGGTGCCAGAGCTCGATTTTTAAATAGAGATGAATAACATTTTGAGCGGTATACTTTCATTGTCAACATAACAACAAAGAATCTCGATATCTCACATGCTACGCACATTATAGGCGGTTCCCAAACAAAATGGTAAAGTTTATACTCCCCCAACCACCAACAAGCACACTCCACGGCTAGCCTGAAACAACGGGTACCGTCCAAACCAGCAACAGCCCTGGGGGAGTTTTGTTTAATTATTATGATTTTGAGCATGGGATTGGGCATCCCAATTACCAGCCATTTTCTCATGAATAATGAGCGGAGTCCGCTCATCGTGAGAATAACACACCTAGCATGGAAGATATAGACAGCCCTAGTTGATACATGAGCTGTTCGAGCATACAAAACAGAATTTTATTTGAAGATTTGGAGTTTGGCACATACAAATTTACTTGGAACGGCGAGTAAATACCGCATATAGGAAGGTATGGTGGACTCATATGGAATAACTTTGGGGTTTATGGAAGTGGATGCACAAGCAGTATTCCTGCTTAGTACAGGTGAAGGCTAGAAAGAGACTGGGAAGCGACCAGCTAGAGAGCAACAACGGTCATGAACATGCATTAAAATTAATCAACAATGAATGCAAGCATGAGTAGGATATAAATCACCATGAACATAAATATCGTGAAGGCTATGTTGATTTGTTTCAACTACATGCGTGAACATGTGCCAAGTCAGATCACTTAAATCGTTCAAAGGAGGATACCACCCCATCATACCACATCACAACCATTTTAATACCATGTTGGCACGCTAGATAGACCATTATAAACTCTCAGCTAATTAAGCATGGCGTAAGCAGCTATGATCTCTAATTGTCATTGTAAGCATGTTTCATTCATAACAAGCTGAATTAGGAACGACGTCAGAAAATAGTCTTGATAACCCACAATTGTAGGGGATCGCAACAGTTTTTGAGGGTAAAGTATTCAACCCAAATTTGTTGATTCGACACAAGGGGAGCCAAAGAATACTCTTAAGTATTAGCAGTTGAGTTGTCAATTCAACCACACCTGGAAACTTAGTATCTGCAGCAAGATAGTTTAGTAGCAAAGTAATATGATAGTGGCGGTAGCAACAATAAAAGTAACGATAGTGTTTTTGTAGTTTTTGTAATAGTAGCAATGGAGAAGTAAATAAACAACAAGCAATATAGGTAAAGCTTGTAGGCATTGGATCGGTGATGGGAAATTATGTCGGATGCAATTCATCATGTAGAAGTTATAACCTAGGGTGACACAGAACTAGCTCCAGTTCATCAATGCAATGTAGGCATGTATTCCGAATATAGTCATACGTGCTTATGGAAAAGAACTTGCATGACATCTTTTGTCCTACCCTCCCGTAGCAGCGGGGTCCTATTGGAAACTAAGGGATATTAAGGCCTCCTTTTAATAGAGTACCGGACCAAAGCATTAACACATAGTGAATACATGAACTCCTCAAACTATGGTCATCACCAGGAGTGGTCCCGATTATTGTCACTTCGGGGTTGCCGGATCATAACACATAGTAGGTGACTATAGACTTGCAAGATAGTATCAAGAACACACATATATTCATGAAAACATAATAGGTTCAGATCTGAAATCATGGCACTCGAGCCCTAGTGACAAGCATTAAGCATAGCAAAGTCATAGCAACATCAATCTCGGAACATAGTGGATACTAGGGATCAAACCCTAACAAAACTAACTCGATTACATGATAGATCCCATCCAACCCATCACCGTCCAGTAAGCCTACGATGGAAATACTCACGCACGGCGATGAGCATCATGGAATTGGTGATGGAGGAAGGTTGATGATGACGATGGCGACGATCTCCACTCTCCGGAGCCCCGAACGGACTCCAGATCAGCCCTCCCGAGAGAGATTAGGGCTTGGCGGCGGCTCCGTCTCGTGAAACGCGATAATTCCTTCTCCCTGATTTTTTTCTCCCCGAAAGTGAAGATATAGGATCTTGGGGTACCTTGGTAAGTCACCAGGGGGCCCACGAGGCAAGGGGCGCGCCCTGGGCAGGGGAGCACGCCCCCCACCCTCGTGGACAGGCCCAAGGCCCCCTGGTGTGGATCTTCTTGCAGGTATTTTTTATATTTTCCGAAATAATTCTCCGTTGATTTTCAGGCGATTCCGAGAACTTTTTATTCTGCACAAAAACAACACCATGGCAGTTCTGCTGAAAACAACGCCAGTCCGGGTTAGTTCCATTCAAATCATGCAAGTTAGAGTCCAAAACAAGGGCAAAAGGGTTTGGAAAAGTAGATACGTTGGAGACGTATCAACTCCCCCAAGCTTAAACCTTTGCTTGTCCTCAAGCAATTCAGTTGATAAACTGAAAGTGATAAAGAAAAACTTCGACAAACTTTGTTTGCTCTTGGTGTTGTAATATGTAAGCTAGCATTCAGGTTTTCAACAAGATCATGAACTAACCATATTCACAATAACTTTCAGGTCTCAAGACTACTCACATCAATGGCATAATCAACTAGTGAGCAATAATAATAAACCTCGGATGACAACACTTTCTCAAAACAATCATTATATGATATAACAAGATGGTATCTCGCTTGCCCTTTCTGCGACCGCAAAACATAAATGCAGAGCACCTTTAAAGATCAAGGACTGATTAGACATTGTAATTCATGGTAAAAGAGATCCAGTCATGATCATACTCAATGCAAATTAATAGTAATACATGCAACGACAAAGGTGCTCTCCTATTGGTGCTCTTTGATAAGAGGATGATGACTCTGCATAAAAGTAAATAGATAGGCCCTTCGCAGAGGGAAGCATGGATTTGTAGAGGTGCCAGAGCTCAATTTTTAAATAGAGATGAATAACATTTTGAGCGGTATACTTTCATTGTAAACATAAGAACCAAGAATCTTGATATCTCCCATGCTACGCACATTATAGGCGGTTCCCAAACAGAATGGTATAGTTTATACTCCCCCAACCACCAACAAGCACACTCCATGGCTAGCCCGAAACAACGGGTACCATCCAAACCAACAACAGTCCTGGGGGAGTTATGTTTAAATATTATTATGATTTTGAGCATGGGACTGGGCATCCCGATTACCAGCCATTTTCTCATGAATGATGAGCGGAGTCCACTCATCGTTAGAATAACACACCTAGCATGGAAGATATAGACAACCCTAGTTGATACATGAGCTGTTCGAGCATACAAAACAGAATTTCATTTGAAGGTTTGGAGTTTGGCACATACAAATTTACTTGGAACAGCGGGTAAATACCGCATATAGGAAGGTATGGTGGACTCATATGGAATAACTTTGGGGTTTATGGAAGTGGATGCACAAGCAGTATTCCCGCTTAGTACAGGTGAAGGCTAGAAAGAGACTGGGAAGCGACCAACTAGAGAGCAACAACGGTCATGAACATGCATTAAGATTAATCAACATGAATGCAAGCATGAGTAGGATATAAATCACCATGAACATAAATATCGTGAATGCTATGTTGATTTGTTCCAACTACATGCGTGAACATGTGCCAAGTCAGATCACTTAAATCGTTCAAAGGAGGATACGACCCCATCATACCACATCACAACCATTTTAATATCATGTTGGCACGCAAGATAGACCATTATAAACTCTCAGCTAATTAAGCATGGCATAAGCAACTATGATCTCTAATTGTCATTGCAAGCATGTTTCATTCATAACAAGCTGAATCAGGAACGATGAGCCATCATATTTACAAAAACAAGAGAGGTCGAATTCATACCAGCTTTTCTCATCTCAATTAGTTCATCATATATCATCCTTATTGCCTTTCACTCACACGACCGAACGGTGTGTAAAATAATAATAGTGCACGTGCATTGGACTAAGCTGGAATCTGCAGACATTTAATACAAGAGAGAAGACAAGGTAATGTGGCTCAAGGTTAAATCAACAACAAAGCATATGAGAGCCACTAAGCATTTCTATCATGGTCTTCTACTCTTAACCCCTAAAGAAAGAAAAGAAACTATTAACACGGGAAAGCTCCCAACAAGCAAAATAAGAACGGGAAATCTTTTTGGGTTTTCATTTTAATTACTACTACTACAAGTAAAGAGAGTAAACTAGCTAGAAGCTGCAACTAATTTTTTTTTGGTTTTCTGGGTTTTTCTAGCACACAAGAAAAAGACTAAGAAAAAGAAATTGAAACTAAGCATGGATGGTACAGTGAAAGAGTGTGAGCACCGACAACTAGAATAAGTGTGTGAACATGAATGTATGTCGGTGAGAAACACGTACTCCACCAAACTTAGGCTTTTGGCCTAAGTTGGTCTATGGCCACGGATCAAAGCCACTCCATCAAGTGTACTGAGATGCATCCTCTGGGTGCCACTGGTTGGCGAGCTCATCCAGCTCCCACCCATAAACAGATTGAGGAGAAGGATCAAGTGGTGGCTCCGGCTCAGGCTCTAAAGCTTGTGCCTGGCCTTGGTACTTGTAGAAGGCATCTGATGTAATGAGATAATTGCCTGTGGACAGATCAAACAAAGATGGTGCAGGCAAGGTAACAATTTCACAGTATATTTCATCAAATCTTAATTTATAATTAAGCTACATATTCTTGTCTTTAACAATAAAATCATGAGCTACCATGCTCTTGTAGTCTAGATAAACAGGGGCAAGCAATTTTTCTTCCTTCTCATGATGCCTAATAGGTATATTAAAATATTCAGCAAGGCGAGAAGCAAAGATGCCTCCAAAGTCGGGCCCCTTTGAGCGGTTTAGACTCAATCGTTTGGCAACGACGGCGCCCAAGCTAAAAGTTGTGTCTTGAAACAAAGCATGGCATAAAATGATAATATCAGGGGCACTGAGATTCCCACTGTTCCCGCGACCAATTAAACATCTACTAGCAAATAAAGCAAAGTAGCGCAGAACAGGGAAGTGTATACTAGTGATTCTTGCCCCTGAAACTTGTCTCGTTTCTCCTACGGCTATCATGTCAATGAACCCTTCTACGTCTTCACGACGTGGTTCAACAAGTCTACCTGCAAAGGGTACTTTGCATATTTCGCAAAAGTCTAAGAGTGATATCTCCTTAATCACATCATATAAACAAAACTCCACCGTAGGTGGTGTTTTCCTAGAATCAAAATGAAAGCTTTGCGTGAAAATATTGGTGAGTAAGAGATATTGTTCTTTCTGGTCGTTGAGGCCTGCATTATTTGCCAACCAATAAAAGTCTTCGTAAATACCGGCGGACATCATGAAATCATTACGAGGCCATTCACACGGTCGAACTTCCGCCATGTGAGGAAGATTATACTTGGGCTTCTTATTTTCTTCTTTCTTCTTCTCCTCTGAGCTCTTGCTGGAGGAGCCCCTCAACAGTCTTTTTAACATTTTCCTTTTCTGGAAATTTCTAAAAATTTTAGTAACTTCAAAATAAAAGTTAACCAAACTCAACAAGATTGATAGCAACAACTCCTACTAGTGCCTAGAGGCTATATCATGCATTAGAACTACTTGGGAACAAGAAAATTTGACATGCAAGCTCAAGAACAAGGTCACCACAGCAGCATAAATTTGCAATAAATAAAGCACTAGAACAAAAACTAATTGGACCAATGGAGGAGTCACATACCAAGGAACAATCTTCCCAAACAGTTTGGTGAATGGTGCTTTGAGCAAGGAGATCGAAAATGGCAGCAAGATGAGCTAGAACTCGGGTTTGAGCTGGTTGGTGATTTTTTTTGGAGGAAGAAGAAGAGCATGGGTGCAGGAATAAGTGGAGGGGGGGCACGTGGGGCCCATGAGGTAGGGGGCGCACCCTGGGCAGGGGGATGATGACCCACAAGTGTAGGGGATCTATCGTAGTCCTTTCGATAAGTAAGAGTGTCGAACCCAACGAGGAGCAAAAGGAAATGATAGGCAGTTTTCAGCAAGGTATTTTCTGCAAGCACTGAAATTATAGGTAACAGATAGTTTTGTGATAAGATAATTGGTAGCAAGTGACAAACGATAAAAGTAAATACGGTGCAGCAAGGTGGCCCAATCCATTTTGTAGCAAAGGACAAGCCTGAACAAACTCTTATGCAAGGTAAATCGCTCCCGAGGACATATGGGAATTATCGTCAAGCTAGTTTTCATCACGATCATCTGATTCGCGTTCGGTACTTTGATAATTTGGTATGTGGGTGGACCGGTGCTTGGGTGCTGCCCTTACTTGGACAAGCCTCCCACTTATGATTAACCTCTAATGCAAGCATCCACAACTACAAAAGAAGTATTAAGGTAAACCTAACCATAGCCCGAAACATATGGATCCAAATCAGCCCCTTACGAACCAACACATAAACTAGGGTTTAAGCTTCTATCACTCTAGCAACCCATCATCTACTTATTACTTCCCAGTGCCTTCCTCTAGGCCCAAATAATGATGAAGTGTCATGTAGTCGACGTTCACATGACACCACTAGAGGAGAGACAACATACATCTCATCAAAATATCGAACGAAGACCAAACTCACATGACTACTAATAGCAAGACTTCTCCCATGTCCTCAGGAACAAAAGTAACTACTCACAAGACATAATATTGTTCATGATCAGAAGTATATTAATATGCATAATGGATCTGAACATATGATCTTCCACCAAATAAACCAACTAGCATCAACTACAAGGGAGTAATCAACACTACTAGCAACCCACATGTACCAATCTGAAGTTTGGATACAAAGATTGGATACAAGAGATGAACTAGGGTTTGAGAGGAGATGGTGCTGGTGAAGATGTTGATGAAGATAGCCCTCCCCAAGATGGAAGAGTTGTTGGTGATGACGGCGGTGACGATTTCCCCCTCCCGGAGGGAAGTATCCCCGGCAGAACAGGTCTGCCGGAGCCCTAGATTGGTTTCCGCCTCGGTTCCGCCTCGAGACGGCGGCGTCTGGTCCCGAAAGCCTCCTCTTGATTTTTTTTCCTGGTCAAAACGCTTCATATAGGAGAAGATGGGCACCGGGGGCCCACCGGCTGTCCCTCGAGGCAGGAGGGGGGCGCGCCCCCCACCCTCAAGGCCACGCAGTGGCCCCTCTCGTGGGTTTCTTTCTCCAGATATTTTTTATATTTTCCGAAAAAATGTTCTGTGGAGTTACGAAGCATTTGGAGTTGTGCAGAATAGGTTTCCAGAGTTTGCTCCTTTTCCAGCCCAGAATTCCAGCTGCCGGCATTCCCCCTTCTTCATGTAAACCTTGCAAAATAAGAGAGGAAAGGCATAAGTATTGTGACAAAACATGTATGAACAGCCCATAATGCAATAAATATCAACTTATACGCATGATGCAAAATGGACGTATCAACTCCCCCAAGCATAGACCTCGCTTGTCCTCAAGCGAAAGCCGATACAAAAAATATGTCCACATGTTTAGAGATAGAGGTGTCGATAAAAACAAAATACAGACATGAGGGCATCATGATCATTCTTATAACATCAACTTATATAAATATAGTCATATGATCATTATGATAAAGTAACAATTCATCCATAATATCAAGTATGAATCATAAACTTCACTGGAAACTAACAAACTTTGATCTCGGTCATTGAAGCAATTGCAATTTATCGTAACATCGGAAAGAGTCAATATAAGAGCTTTTCAGCAAGCCTACATACTCAACTATCATATAGTCTTTCACAATTGCTCACACTCACGCAATACTTATGTTTATGGAGTTTTAATCGGACACAGAGAAAGATAGGGGCTTATGGTATTGCCTCCCAACCTTTTGCCTCAAGGGTAATGTCAACAATAATAGATCATGAAAACTTACATCCAAGTGGGTATATATGTCAGGATCTTTCCAACACAATGTGCTTGCCAAAGGATAAAATGTAAAAAGGAAAGGTGGATTTCACCTTGACACTTAAGACAAGAATAAAAGATAGGCCCCTCGCTGAGGGAAGCAGAGGTTGTCATGTGTTTTTATGGTTGGATGCACAAAGTCTTAGCATAGATGAACTTCGCTTTATATTGCCACTTGTGATAAGGACCTTTATCATGCAATACGTCGCTTTTATTACTTCCATATCACAAGCTCGTATAAAGCTAATTTCTCCCTCGCTAATAAATCATACATATTTTAGCGGGTTTGCAACATGACAACTTACTTGGAAGGATCTTTCTCAATCCATAGGTAGGTATGGTGGACTCTCATGGCAAAACTGGGTTTAAGGATATATGGAAGCACAAGTAGTATCTCTACTTAGTGCGAGGAGTTTTGGCTAGCATGAGGGGGAAAGGCAAGCTCAACATGTTGGAAGATCCATGACAATATACTTTATTTCGGATATAAGATAACATAACCCATTATGTTGTATTCCTTGTCCAACATTAACTCTTTAGCATGTCATACTTTAATGAGTGCTCACAATCATAAAAGATGTCCAAGATAGTATATTTGTATGTGAAGCCTCTCTTCTTTTATTACTTCCTATTAATTGCAACGATGACCAAAACTATGTTTGTCACCTCCCAACAACTTTTATTTATCATACTCTCGTATGTGAGGTCATTACTTCCCATAAGATCGATATGATCTCTTTGATACTCTTTTTGTTTTCTTTCTTTTTATCATGACCCAAGTGAGGAAATCAAGCCCTTGATTCAACACTAATCTTTATTATATAGCTCACGGACTCGATTACAAAGGATAAAGCTCACAAAGCAAAAGCTCACAACTAGATCATGCTAACATTATTCTAATAGATCAAGATACTACCAAAAGGATCGAACTAAGTAAAACGGTAAAGATAGGAGTGATGGTGATACGATACCGGGGTCACTCCCCCAAGCTTGGCAGTTGCCAAGGGGAGT
This sequence comes from Secale cereale, assembly GCA_902687465.1. NCBI lineage: Eukaryota > Viridiplantae > Streptophyta > Magnoliopsida > Poales > Poaceae > Secale > Secale cereale. The sequence continues at coordinate 46,940,197 of LR738715.1, forward strand.
GCCCATACCCATATGATTATGTCTCCTTCTTCGGGGTTGGTGATGATGGAGTTGCAAGTAGTGATGGGGGACCCTCATATATTGAGCGTAGGAGATCTTCCAGCTTGTAGATAATACCTTTGAGAGCAGCTACGTAATCCTTCAACAAAAGATTTTCACTTGTGAGATGCTTGTTGCGGATCTGAGTTAACTCAAGCATCCTGAAAGCTTCTAGCTCAGTTGGGGTAAAGAGATTAGGAAGGGATTTGGAGGTGTCTTCTTCTCCCGCTGCCGGAGCCGGATCTTCCACCTACATCTTGATCTTCTTCTCCTTGTGGATCTCCTCGGGTCCTTCCCTCTTCAAATCGATCTTCATCAACCAAGCATCGTTGCCTTCATTGTTGGAGGAGGGAGACGACATGATGCCTGGCTTCGCAAACCTTAACAGAAAACAGCTCGAAACGAGAACAGAGGAATTTTGCGTGATACAAAGGTCAAAACCTTCGGGGAGTATAAATAATGAATTTTTCCCGAACAAAAGGAGTAACCCAGAAGAAAACGGAGTCCAGGGGACACACGGGGTGCCCTCGAGGCAGGGGGCGCGCCCCCTACCCTCGAGGAGGCCCCGTGTCTCCTTCGGACTGCGATTTAATTTTCTATTTTTCTAAATATTCCAAAATGGAGAAAATTTGCCTTTAGAACTGTTTTGGAGTCGGTTTACTTACCATATCACGTACCTCTTCCTTTTCGGAGGTTGAATCATTCTGGAAAGTGTCCCTTATGTATTCCTCCGGGGTTATGGTTTCAATAATATTGTTTTCAACATTTATGGGATTACCTGAGAAGTAATGTTTGATCCTTTGACCATTCACCGCCTTCGGATTTGTGCCTTCGAAGTTGTTGATTTTTATGGCCCCGGGATGATAGACCTCCTCGATAACGTAAGGTCCTTCCCACTTGGAGAGAAGTTTTCCTGCAAAAAATCTTGGACGAGAGTTGTACAGCAAAACATAATCACCTACGTTAAACTCACGCTTTTGTATCCTTTTGTCATGCCATCTTTTAACTTTTTCTTTAAATAACTTGGCATTCTCGTAGGCATGGGTTCTCCATTCATCGAGACAGCTAATATCAAATAGCCTCTTTTCAATGGCAAGTTTGAAATCATAATTGAGCTCTTTGATAGCCCAATATGCCTTATGTTCTAGCTCAAGAGGTAAGTGACAAGCTTTTCCATATACCATCTTATATGGAGACATACCCATAGGAGTTTTGTATGCAGTTCTATAGGCCCATATTGCATCATCTAGTTTCTTGGACCAATTCTTTCTAGACCTATTAACTATCTTTTGCAAGATTAATTTCAACTCCCTATTACTTAATTCAACTTGACCACTAGTCTGTGGGTGATAAGGTGATGCAATTCTACGATTGACATCATACTTAGCAAGCATCTTACGGAAAGCACCATGAATAAAGTGTGAACCACCATTAGTAATTAGATATCTAGAGACTCCAAACCTCGGAAATATAACTTCTTTAAGCATCTTAATAGAGGTGTTATGATCAGCACTACTAGTTGGAATAACTTCTACCAACTTAGTAACGTAATCAAGAGCAACTAGAATATGTGTGTACCCATTAGAGGCAGGAAAAGGTCCCATATAATCAAAGCCCCAAACATCAAATGGTTCAATAACAAGTGAATAATTCATAGGCATTTCTTGACGTCTACTAATATTACCGATTCTTTGACATTCATCACATGATAAGACAAACTTACGGGCATCCTTGAAGAGAGTAGGCCAATAAAAACCGGATTGCAATACCTTGTGTGCAGTTCTGTCTCCCGCATGGTGTCCTCCGTAAGCTTCGGAGTGGCACTTGCGTAAGATCTGTTCCTGTTCATGCTCAGGTACACAACGTCTAATAATACCAATTACTCATTCTTTATAAAGATGCGGATCATCCCAAAAGTAATGTCTCAAACCATAGAAGAACTTTTTCTTTTGCTGGTATGTAAAGCTAGGAGGTATAAACTTAGCAACAATGTAATTAGCATAATCAGCATACCATCGAGCAGTACGAGAAGTATTTATGACAGCTAGTTGTTCATCAGGAAAGCTATCATCAATAGGTTGTGGGTCATCAAGTATATTCTCTAACCTAGACAAGTTATCTGCTACGGGGTTCTCAGCTCCCTTTCTATCAATAATATGCAAGTCAAATTCTTGCAGCAAGAGGACCCATCTAATAAGTCTAGGTTTAGCATCTTTATTTTCCATAAGGTATTTGATAGCAGCATGATCAGTGTGAATAGTTACTCTAGAATCAACGATATAGGGTCTAAACTTATCACAAGCAAACACAAATGCTAAAAATTCTTTCTTAGTGGTGGCATAATTTCTTTGGGCACTATCTAGAGTTTTACTAGCATACTGGATAACATTCAATTTCTTATCAACTCTTTGCCCTAGAACGGCTCCTACAGCATAATCACTAGCATCGCACATAATCTCAAAGGGTAAATTCCAGTCAGGAGGCTGGACAATAGGTGTAGAGATCAATGCTTTCTTAAGTATTTCAAATGCTTCTAGACAATCATCATCAAAGACAAAAGGAATATCTTTTTGTAAAAGATTAGTCAGAGGCCTGGAGATTTTGGAGAAGTCCTTAATGAACCTCCTATAAAACCCGGCATGACCAAGGAAACTTCGTATACCTTTGATATCCTTAGGGCATGGCATCTTTTCAATAGCATCCACTTTAGCTTTGTCTACTTCAATACCTCTTTCAGAAATTTTATGTCCCAAGACAATGCCTTCATTAACCATAAAGCGGCACTTCTCCCAATTCAAGACAAGGTTAGTGTCTTCACATCTCTGCAAAACTCGATCAAGGTTGCTTAAGCAATCATCAAAAGAAGTTCCGTAAACGGAGAAATCATCCATGAATACCTCAACAATCTTTTCACAAAAATCAGAGAATATAGCCATCATGCATCTTTGAAAGGTAGCACGTGCATTACGTAAACCAAAAGGCATACGTCTATAAGCAAAGGTATCGAAAGGACAAGTGAAGGTGGTCTTTTCTTGATCCCCTTTTGACACAGGTATTTGAGAGAAACCAGAATAACCATCTAGAAAGCAGAAATGAGTATGTTTGGATAACCTTTCTAGCATTTGATCAATAAATGGCAAGGGGTAATGATCTTTCTTAGTAGCGTTATTTAACTTACGGAAATCAATTACCATCCTATAACCTGTAACTATTCGTTGCGGGATCAATTCATCTTTATCATTAGGGACTACAATCATACCTCCTTTCTTAGGAACACAATGGACAGGACTTACCCACTAGCTATTAGCAATGGGGTAGATAATACCTGCCTCTAGAAGCTTTAGTATTTCCTTCCTTACCACTTCTTTCATCTTAGGATTTAACCGTCACTGACGATCGATAACTGGTTTAGCATTTTCTTCCAATTTTATCTTGTGTTGACATATAGTGGGACTAATGCCCTTAAGATCATCCGGAGTATATCCAATAGCAGCTCGGTGCTTCTTCAGAGTTTTCAATAATCTTTCTTCTTCCTGCTCTCAAAGGTTAGCACTAATAATAACAGGATATATCTTCTTTTCATCAAGATAAACATACTTAAGATTATTAGGTAAAGGTTTAAGTTCAAACACGGGATCACCCTTGGGTGGAGGAGGATCCCCTAGGATTTCAACAGGCAAGTTGTTTTTCAATACGGGTCCCTGTTTAAAGATTATTTCATTTATCTCCCTTCTATCATTCATATGCAAATCATTTTCATGGTCTAGCAAGTATTGCTCTAAAGGATCATTGGGTGGCACGGCAATAGAGGCAAGACCAATAATTTCATCTTTACTGGGTGGTGCTTTTTCAAGTGGTTGTCTACGGAATTTATCAAAGTTAAAATCATGAGACATATACCCTAATCCGATAGTGACAATATCTTTCACGCAGTCTATCTTGGCATTAACAGTATTCAAGAAGGGTCTACCAAATATAATGGGACAGAATGCATCTTGTTGGGAAATAAGAACGAGAAAATCACCAGGGTATTTAATCTTCCCACACAAGAGTTCAATATCTCTAACAATCCCAACTGGTGAAATAGTATCTCTATTAGCAAGCCTAATAGTAATGTCAATCCCTTCTAACTCAACAGGTGCAATATCATGCATAATTTTGTTGTACAAATCAAGAGGGATAATACTTGCACTAGCACCTACGTCACATAAACCATGATAGCAACGATCTCCTATCTTAACAGAGATGGCAGGCAAGCCTACAACAGGTTTATGTTTATTCCTAGCATTGGGTTTGGCTATTCTAGCAGACTCTTCTTGGAGGTAAATAACATGTCCATCTAAATCTTCTACCAAGAGATGTTTAACCATAGCAACACTAGGTTCAACTTTAATTTGCTCAGAGGGTGTAGGTGTTCTAGTATTACTCTTATGGACTACAGTTGAAGCTTGAGCATGATCCTTTATCCTGAAAGGGAAAGGTGGTTTCTCAATATAAGCGGTAGGTATAACAGGATCAACATTATAAGTGATAGTCTTTTCTTCAACTTTATTAGGTTCAACTACTTTTACTTCAATAGGGGGATGGTATTTAAACCACTTCTCCTTAGGGAGATCAACATGAGTAGCAAAAGATTCACAGAAAGAAGCTACTATCTCAGAGTCAAGTCCATATTTAGTGCTAAACTCACGGAAAACATTGGTATCCATAAAAGCTTTAACACAATCAAACTTAGGGGTCAGACCTGACTCCTTACCTTTGTCGAGATCCCAATCTTCGGAGTTGCGTTTAATTCTTTTCAATAAATCCCATTTGAATTCAATAGTCTTCATCATAAAAGAGCCAGAACAAGAATTATCGAGCATGGTGCGATTATTGAGAGAAAGCCGGGCATAAAACTTTTGGATGATCATTTTTCTTGAAAGCTCATGATTGGGGCATGAATATAACATTGACTTAAGCCTCCCCCAAGCTTTAGCGATGCTTTCTCCTTCGCGAGGCCAGAAATTATAAATATAATTACGATCACGATGAACCTGGTGCATAGGGTAGAACTTCTGATGAAATTCCAACTTCAGACGATTATAGTTCCAAGATCCCATATCATCGCATAGCCTAAACCATGTCAATGCATATCCCTTCAAAGATAAAGGGAAGACCTTCTTCTTGATAACATCCTCGGGCATACCTGCAAGCTTAAACAATCCACAAACTTCATCCACATGGATAAGGTGTAAGTCGGGATGCAGTGTTCCGTCTCCTGTAAAAGGATTTTCATGCAGTTTCTCAATCATACCCGAAGGAATCTCAAAGCAAAAAATTTCAATAGGTGCAGTAGGTTGAGGAGCAACTCTTTGCTCTTCTGCTCGGGGTGAAGATACCCCGAACAAGCCCCTAAAAGGATTTTGAGACATAGTAACAAGTGACAATAAATTTTAGCACACTATATAAATTTTTCCATACCAAATTCCACTTACCAAAGGCGCTTCACTCCCCGGCAACGGCGCCAGAAAAGAGTCTTGATGACCCACAAGTGTAGGGGATCTATCATAGTCCTTTCGATAAGTACGAGTGTCGAACCCAACGAGGAGTAGAAGGAAATGATAGGCAGTTTTCAGTAAGGTATTTTTTGCAAGCACTGAAATTATAGGTAACAGATAGTTTTGTGATAAGATAATTGGTAGCAAGTGACAAACGATAAAAGTAAATATGGTGCAGCAAGGTGGCCCAATCCTTTTTGTAGCAAAGTACAAGCCTGAACAAACTCTTATGCAAGGTAAAGCGCTCCCGAGGACATATGGGAATTATCGTCAAGCTAGTTTTCATCACGATCATCTGATTCGTGTTCGATACTTTGATAGTTTGGTATGTGGGTCGACTGGTGCTTGGGTGCTGCCCTTACTTGGACAAGCCTCCCACTAATGATTAACCTCTAATGCAAGCATCTGCAACTACAAAAGAAGTATTAAGGTAAACTAAACCATAGCCCAAAACATATGGATCCAAATCAGCCCCTTACGAAGCAACACATAAACTAGGGTTTAAGCTTCTGTCACTCTAGCAACCCATCATCTACTTATTACTTCCCAATGCCTTCCTCTAGGCCCAAATAATGGTGAAGTGTCATGTAGTCGACGTTCACATGACACCACTAGAGGAGAGACAACATACATCTCATCAAAATATCGAACGAAGACCAAACTCACATGACTACTAATAGCAAGACTTCTCCCATGTCCTCGGGAACAAAAGTAACTACTCACAAGACATAATATTGTTCATGATCAAAGGTATATTAATATGCATAATGGATCTGAACATATGATTTTCCACCAAATAAACCAACTAGCATCAACTACAAGGAGTAATCAACACTACTAGCAACCCACAGGTACCAATCTGAGGTTTGGATACAAAGATTGGATACAATATATGAACTAGGGTTTGAGAGGAGATGGTGATGGTGAAGATGTTGATGAGGATAGCCCTCCCCAAGATGGGAGAGTTGTTGGTGATGACGGCGGTGACGATTTCCCCCTCCCGGAGGGAAGTATCCCCGACAGAACAGCTCTGTCGGAGCCCTATATTGGATTCCGCCTCGGTTCCACCTCGAGACGGCGACGTCTGGTCCCGAAAGCCTCCTCTTGATTTTTCTTTCCAGGTCAAAACGCTTCGTATAGCAGAAGGTGGGCACCGGGGGCCCACCGGCTGGCCCTCAAGGCAGGGGGCACGCCCTGGTAAGGGGGGCGCGCCCCCACCCTCGAGGCCAGTCAGTGGCCCCTCTCGTGGGTATCTTTTGCCAGATATTTTTTATATTTTCCAAAAAAATGTTCTGTGGAGTTTCGGGGATTTTGGAGTTGTGCAGAATAGGTTTCCAGAGTTTGCGTCTTTTCCAGCCCAGAATTCCAGCTGTCGGTATTCCCCCTTCTTCATGTAAACCTTGCAAAATAAGAGAGAAAAGGCATAAGTATTGTGACAAAACATGTATGAACAGCCCATAATGCAATAAATATCAACTTATAAGTATGATGCAAAATGGACGTATCAGGGGGCGCGCCCTGGACCCTCGTGGCCACGTGTTGGCTACCCTCGATGTGTGTTTAGTGGCATATTTCCTCAAATATTCTAGAAAAAACATATTTTATTTTCATGGCATTTGGAGAACTTTTATTTTCGAGATATTTTTTATTGCATGGATAAGTCTGGAAACTGACAGAAAATGATATTTTTCTTTTATTTTTCCTAATTAACAGAATGTAAAAGGAGGGTACAGAAGGTTGTGCTATCTAGATTCACCTATCCCATGTTCATCAAAAGGAATCCATTAACAAGGTTGATCAGGTCTTGTTAATAAACTCTTTCCGAGTAACATGAAACCGGAGAATTTTCGAATAACACTAGATTACCTCAATGGGGATATGTATGTCCCCAACAATAAGGATGTCATATGTCTTCTTGATAGTAGGAATAGGAAACTCAAAACCTCCAATGGTAATAGTCGAAAGTTTTCCAATATAATTGATGTTGTGGACCTGAGGTTGTTTCCTCGAAAAGTGTACCGTATGCTCATTACCATTGACATGAAAAGTGACATTGCCTTTGTTGCAATCAATAACAGCCCCTACAGTATTCAAAAATGGTCTTCCAAGAATAATAGACATACCATCGTCCTCGGGAATATCAAGGATAACAAAGTCCGTTAGAATAGTAACATTTGCAACTACAACGGTCACATCCTCACAAATACCCACAGGTATAGCAGTTGATTTATCAGCCATTTGCAAAGATATTTCAGTAGGTGTCAACTTACTCAAGTCAAGTCTACGATATAAAGAGAGAGGCATAACACTAACATCGGCTCTAAGATCACACAAAGCAGTTTTAACATAGTTTCTCTTAATGGAGCAAGGTATAGTAGGCACTCCTGGATCTCCTAATTTCTTAGGCATTCCACCCTCAAAAGTGTAATTAGCAAGCATGGTGGAAATTTCCACTTCAGGTATCTTTATTTTGTTGGTAATAATGTCTTTCATATACTTAGCACAATGATTTGTTTTAAGCATATCAGTCAAACGCATACGCAAAAAGATAGGTCTAATCATTTTAGCAAAGCGCTGAAAATCCTCATCATCCTTCTTCTTGGATGGTTTCGGAGGAAAAGGCATCGGTTTCTGAACCCATGGTTCTCTTTCCCCACCGTGCTTCCTAGCAACAAAGTGTCTCTTATCATAACGTTGATTCTTTGATTGTGGGTTATCAAGATCAATAGCAGGTTCAATCTCCACATCATTATCATTGCGAGGTCGAGCATCGTTATGAACATCATTATTAATATTATCACGAGGTTCATGTTCATTGCCAGATTGTGTCTCAGCATCAGAAACAGATTTATCAGTGGGATTCTCACGTGTGTCAGCTACAGGTTCACTAGGAACATGCAAAGTTCTATCATTTTTCTTTTTCTTCTTCTTAGAAGAACTAGGTGCATCTAAATTAGCTCTCTGATAATCTTGCTCAATTCTCTTAGGGTGGCCTTCAGGATACAGAGGTTCCCGTGTCATTTTACCACCTCTAGTAGCAACTCTAATAGCATAGTCATTATTTTTACTATTTAATTCATTGAGCAAATCATTCTGAGCCTTAAGTACTTGTTCTACTTGAGTGGTGACCATAGAAGCATGTTTACTAATAAGTTTCAGTTCACCTTTAGCTCTAGACAGATAATCACTCAGGCGTTCAATCATATCAGCATTGTGTTGTAATTGTCTACCAATATAAGCATTGAAGTTTTCTTGTTTCACAATAAAATTGTCAAACTCATCTAAGCATTGGCTAGCAGACTTATAACGAGGGATATCACCTTCATCAAATCTATAAAGAGAATTTACCTTTACTACCTGTGTCGGGTTATAAATACCATGTATTTCTTCAATAGGTGGTAAATTCTTAACATCTTCAGCTTTAATACCTTTTTCTTTCATAGATTTCTTTGCCTCTTGCATATCTTCAGGTCTGAGAAATAGAACACCTCCTTTCTTCGGAGTTGGCTTAGGGGCTGGTTCAGGAAGTGTCCAATTATTTTCATTGGCCAACATATTATTCAATTGTAATTCAGCTTGTTCAACTGTTCTTTCCCTAAAAACACAACCAGCACAACTATCCAGGTGGTCTCTGGAAGCATCGGTTAGTCCATTATAAAAGACATCAAGTATATCATGCATTTCAAGAGGATGATCAGGCAAAGCATTAAGTAACTGGAGAAGCCTCCCCCAAGCTTGTGGGAGACTCTCTTCTTCAGTTTGCACAAAGTTATATATTTCCCATAAGACAGCTTGTTTCTTATGAGCGGGAAAATATTTAGCAGAGAAGTAATAAATCATATCCTGGGGGCTACGCACACAACCAGGATCAAGAGAATTAAACCAAGTCTTAGCATCACCCTTTAACGAGAACGGAAATAGCTTAAGGATATAGTAGTAACGAATCTTTTCATCGTTGGTAAACAGGGTGGCTATATCATTCAACTTAGAAAGATGTGCCACAACAGTTTCAGACACATAGCCATGGAAAGGATCGGATTCAACCAAAGTAATTAACTCAGGATCAACAGAGAGTTCATAATCCTTATCAGTGACATAGATGTTGGGGAACGTAGCAGAATTCAAAAAATTTCCTACGCTTCACCAAGATCAATCTAAGGAGTCATATAGCAACGAGCATATTGGAGTGCATCTACATACCCTTTTGTAGATCGTGTGCGGAAGCGTTCGAAGGAACGTGGATGAAGTAGTCGTACTCTTCGCATTCTTCGTCACCGATGATCCTAGCGCCGAACGGACGGCACCTCCGCGTTCAACACACGTACGGTACAGCAACGTCTCCTCCTTCTTGATCCAGCAAGGGCGGAGGAGAGGTCGTCGGAGATCCAGCAGCACGACGGCGTGGTGGTGGACGCAACAGGAAAACCTGCAGGGCTTCGCCGGCGCCCTGCAGAGGAGAAGGAAGTGTGACGGGAGGGGGGAGAGGCGCCAGAGGCTTGGGGTGCGGCTTCCCTCTCCCCCCTCACTATATATAGGGGCCAGGGGGGCGCCGGCCCTGGGAGATCTGATCTCCAGGGGGGCGCCGGCCAAGGGGGGGAAACTTGCCCCCCAAGGCATAGGGGGCGCCCACTCCCCCTAGGGTTTCAACCCTAGGCGCATGGAGGGGGGCCCATATGGGTGCGCCAGCCCACCAGGGGCTGGCCCCCTTCCCCTTGCGGCTTAGGGGCCCCACCGGGATGGGTGGCCCCACCCGGTGGTCCCGGGACACTCCCGGTGACCCCTGGAGTTCACCCGATGGCCGAAACTGGACTTCCTATATATCATTCTTTACCTCTGGACCATTCCGGAACTCCTCGTGACGTCCGGGATCTCATCCGGGACTCCGAACAACATTCGGGTTTCCATGTGCATGTATCTCTACAACCCTAGCGTCACCGAACCTTAAGTGTGTAGACCCTACGGGTTCGGGAGACACGTAGACATGCTAGGCTTCTCGCCCCTCGTTGGTTACCCCAAGTGGAAGGTGTGAGATGTAGTGTTGCGGAAGTTTTTCCCTTGGCAAAGATACCAAGGCGAATCCCCAGAGACTCCTAGGTTCAACAAGAAGGTGCCAACTGCTACGGCGCCAGATATTAGCAATCAACGTGGACCTGCACACAGATACAAATAACTTTGCTCCCAACGAGTACATAGAGGTTGTCAATCCCTCCGGCCTTGTAGTTCAGAAAGGATTAAACGCAAGTGATAGTAGTGATAGATATAATTGCAATATTAAATAATAGTGAAAAGTAAATAGCGGATGTGATCAATGATGGTAATATGGACCGGAGTCTCATGATGTTCACTAGTGATGTCTCTCTCCCAAAAGACGATAAAACAGCTATGTGAGGTAAACGAATTACAGCTGGGCAATTGACAGGACCATGTGCGCAAACCAATGCTGACTGCATTGCAAGAAAGGTTGAGGTTCAAAGCATGGGTGGTACGCCAAAGTAAGTAGACCGAAATCCATCAATATCTACTACTAATCATCCACCTTGAGATATCTATCCAGAACATCTCGCTGGTATTAAGTTGTGAGTCCCACCCATAGTGTAAACTCAATGCAACCGACAACTGCATTAAAAGAACTTTGCGTAAAGTAAACAATCCTTGCACCCGCGGGCACAAGCACCGTTGTTTTCCCCCTTGTGGCAACAGCACATCCCCTAGACTCATGTTTCTGTCACTCAAACTAGTCATCGAGGGGCATGAACCCACAATCGAGCATAACGTTCCCTCTTGGAGTCCCTACCTATTACTTGGCCAAAGCAATAAATAACAACGGAGAACATGCAAGAATTACTTACGAACATAAATATAAAAGAGGTAGATCAAATATATTACTCAAGCACAATCTGAACATAATCGCATAATCCATCGGATCCTAGCAAACTCATCATAGCAACAGCATAAGGATTACATATGTGCCTCGATCATGTAGGGCAACTCACGAGGACTAATTAGTGAAGCACAAGAACGGGAGGAGAACATCACATAGCTACTGGTCATGGACTCATGGTCCAAGGGAGACTACTCACAACTCATCCGGGAGGCGTCCATGGTGGTGGAGAGGCTCCCGGTGGTGATCCTCCCCTCCGGCAGGGTGCCGGGAAGAGTTCTCCTGGTGCTCCCGATCTTGGAAGCGGCGGCGACGGCGGAACAGAAATGAGATCGCGAAAAAGAGTTCCTGTCTCGAGGGTTTCGGGAGACGCTTTAAATATATGCCAAAGGGGGGCATCGGAGGAGCCTCGGGGGGCCCAGGCGCCCCCCCCC
>LR738715.1:46952167-46985923 GCA_902687465.1 Secale cereale
CCCTGGTGCCCCCCCCCCCCCGGCTGTCCTTCGGGCGCACGGTAGTTTCTGGAACGCTGATTTTTTATATAATTTTTCTGGATTTTTCCTGGCAGTTCTCGTAATGTGAAAACCTGAAATACAAAAACAGCGAAAACAGAAACTGGCACTGGGGTGCACTGAGTTAATAGGTTAGTCCAAATATGATCAAAAGTGTATGGAAGTGTATAAATATCATAGCAATATCACCCAAAAGAGGCATGGAGCAAGCAGAAATTATAGATATGTTTTGGACGTATCAACATCCCCAAGCTTAATTCCTGCTCGTCCTCGAGTAGGTAAACGATAACAAGAATAATTTCTGTGGTGACATGCTATTAACCATATAGGACTTTTTCATAGTCATATGACAAAAGCTTACTGAGACAATGAATCTGTAGTAATTAAGTTGCCTCATGAGAAAATCACAAAGAACTGAAAGTTTTACAATATGATACTGAAACATCAAAAAGATTTGTAATGAACATGGTGTGCAAATATGATAAAGTGATATCTAGCTTGCCCCTTTTAGTGAAGCAAAACATAAATGCAGGGGCACCTCCAAGGTTTAAGTGATGACTAGATACAATGATTTCAGAATAAACGATATCACGATCATGCAAAAGACGATGCTACTTTCGGACAATGCACATTACACTCAGAATGACAATCATGCTCTCAGTAGTTGGTGCTTTTAAAAGAAGGTGGAGACTCTCGAACCGTGGCTTTTGTTGGCAAGGTTGAAAACCCGTAGTCGGAAACAAAGACAAAACATGTACCAGAGCTCTTGGTTTTAAAAACAGAGGTAATAATTATTTTTTAGATCATGCATGTTTCGTCAACGAATGCTAGAAGACAACTCAATCACTTCTTGAGATGGACAAGTTTCGAGGAACGGCTCCCGAATGAGGACGATCACATCCTCTTAATCTCCTTTGTTTATCACTGCCAAAGTTTTCTGATTTCTCATGAACAAAGCGTGAAGGAGGGTTTGTTTGTTATATTATCTTTTTGAGCCGGGCGCACTCAATGCCAGTTCCTTCTCATATTATGGGTTTGCACATTATTCATGCAATCCCGGGGTGAAGCTTGTCCAACTTAAAAAGATGATGAATTAACTACTACTTCCTCATGAACTTACAACAGAGGCACAAAATAGGAATGCTTTTCTTTGAATAATTTCGAGATGGCACATGCAAGTCTCCGTTAGGAATGGCAGGTAAATACCATGTAGGAAGGTATGGTGGACTCATATGTCATAACTGGTTTAAAAGGATGTGGATGCACAAGCAGTCAGTCCGCTTAGTACAGGTGGAGGTTAGCAAAAGACTGGGAGCGACCAACTAAGAGAGCAATGATGGTCATAATCATGCAGAGCGACAAAGCAACATTGAATCAGGCATGGAAATTATATCGCTACTCAGAAACAAAAGATCATCAAGGCTTGACAGACTTTCTTTACAGTCTTAAATATGCGTGAGCATACGCCAAGTCAATCAAAATAAATTCTTTGAAGGAAGATATTACTAAACCATACCACATCATAGGCAAACAAATCATGTTGGTACTCCAATAACACATTGGGAACCCCCCAGCTATTTGGGACTAACCATAAGAAAACCTGAACTACTAAGCGCCATTATGCACGTAGCATCTTTATCATAGACATATCAACCAATGCAACTGAAGCAAACTCTCTTAATAAGATAAGCATGATAACTAAAGAGAGTTCAAGCAACCAACTAAACAAAAGCTATTTAAAAAGATAAGCATGAAAACTGAGAGCTGAACATGATAGTAGCTATTAAAAGACAAAGAACACACACAGCAAAGATAGACATGAAAATTCTATGTTATGTTCTAGGTATAAGTGGAGCGTGTTTCTCTCCCACATAAAGAAAGCTGAGTTCCGACTCGTTATGAAAAGCTAAAGAAAATTAAAAGCAAGACGCTCCAAGCATAGCACATAACACATGAAGTGATTAAAATATAGTGGAACGAAAGACGAACTGATAATGTTGATGGAGAAGGGGATGCACGGGGGCATCCTCAAGCATAGAAGCTTGAGTCTCCTTGAATATTTCTTGGGGGTGCATGGGGGCATCCCCAAGCTTGAGCGCTTGACACTCCTGAATCTTTTTATCATCTTCCCTCGCACACTTGAAAACTCCCTTCATACATAACTCATCATAATCTGATTAGCAAGGTTAGTACCCATAATAACATAATTGTACCTTGCTGGAAATAAGGATATTCTTGAAGTTCTACTGTTTCTCAAGATTGCCAAAAGGTTTTTGCAAAGAAAAAGCAAGCTCTAGGTTTGCAAAATGAAGGAAAGGCAAAACAGGACAGAATCTGTGAAAAACAGAACAGCAGGTAGTAAATGATTTGTTCGGGGCACTTCTGCAACTCTAATCAAAAAACTCAGAACAGACGCACGAAAGAAAATTATATAGAGCATGCTGTCGAAAAAATTCAGATGATCTGGTGATTTTATACGAATTTTTCTATCCAAGGACAGAATCTGTTTCCTGGACAGCACCTCACAACTTTTGAACTTTCTTGCAATCAGAGGCTACACTTGGCACAAAATTGAAAAGCAAAGATACAATGATGATGCTACAGTAGTAACATCATCAAGACACAACAAAAGCAAAATAAATTTATTCATGTGGGCTGCCTCCCAAAAGCGCTTTCTTTTATGCCTTTAAGCTAGGCATAAGACTTTAATGATGCTCTTGTAGGAATAAGAATTGAAGAACAAAAGAGAGCATCAAGAAGCAAATACCAAACACATTTAAGCCTAACATGCTTCCTATGCATAGGAATATTGCAATAGAATAATTCATTGAAGCACAAAGCAATAAGCATAGGAAGACAAAACAAGTGCAGCTTCAAAACCTTCAACATAAAGAGAGGGAACTTAATATTATTGAAATATCTATAAGCATATGTTCCCTGCTCATAATAATTTTCAGTGGGATCACGAATAAACTCAACAATATAAGCATCACATAAAGCATTGTTACCATGATCCACATGCAAAAAGGTACTCTTACTCTCCACATAAGCATCATGAAGAGGATAAAACTTAGTATAAAAGAGAGACATAAGCTCTTGCCAATCAAGAAAGTGCGAGTTATCGAGAAGCTTATACCAATTTGAAGCTTTATCTATAAGTGATACGGCGAACAATGTCCTCATGACAAACTCCCTTGATACACCTGCAAGCTTAAATAATGAACATAATTGTGATAGATATAGCAAGCGTTCACCGGGATGTCTGTCTCCTGCATAACGATTAGCCAAAACATAATCGATAATACCAGCTGGTATTTTATAGGGCACAATTTCAGTAGGGGGAGGAGCAACCACCACAGGTGTGAGGCGTCTTCCCACAAGCAACGATCCAATAGCAAGGTTGTCCATAAGCATAACTAGTGAAAAGTCATAAAGAAAACTGAAAGGTAAACTAACAAGACTAAAAAGCAAAGATAAAAGATAGCGTGCAACTCCCCTATCCTGAAGAGTGGAGTCCCCGGCAACGGCACCAGAAAAACTCTTGCTAGGCTTCTCGCCCCTCGTTGGTTACCCCAAGTGGAAGGTGTGAGATGTAGTGTTGCGGAAGTTTTTCCCTTGGCAAAGATACCAAGGATCGAATCCCCAGAGACTCCTAGGTTCAACAAGAAGGTGTCAACTGCTACGGCGCCAGATATTAGCAATCAACGTGGACCTGCACACAGATACAAATAACTTTGCTCCCAACGAGTACAGAGAGGTTGTCAATCCCTCCGGCCTTGTAGTTCACGAAGGATTAAACGCAAGTGATAGTAGTGATAGATATAATTGCAATAGTAAATAATAGTGAAACGTAAATAGCAGATGTGATCAATGATGGTAATATGGACCGGAGTCTCATGATGTTCACTAGTGATGTCTCTCTCCCAAAAGACGATAAAACAGCTATGTGAGGTAAACGAATTACAGCTGGGCAATTGACAGAACCATGTGCGCAAACCAATGTTGACTACATGGCAAGAAAGGTTGAGGTTCAAAGCATGGGCGGTACGCCAAAGTAAGTAGACCGAAATCCATCAATATCTACTACTAATCATCCACCTTGAGATATCTATCCAGAACATCTCGCTGGTATTAAGTTGCGAGTCCCACCCATAGTGTAAACTCAATGCAACAGACAACTTCATTAAAAGAACTTTGCGTAAAGTAAACAATCCTTGCACCCGTGGGCACAAGCACCGTTGTTTTCCCCCTTGTGGCAACAGCACATCCCCTATACTCATGTTTCTGTCACTCAAACTAGTCATCGAGGGGCATGAACCCACAATCGAGCATAACGTTCCCTCTTGGAGTCACTACCTATTACTTGGCCAAAGCAATAAATAACAACGGAGAACATGCAAGAATTACTTACGAACATATTTTTTAAAAGAGGTAGATCAAATATATTACTCAAGCACAATCTGAACATAATCTCATAATCCATCGGATCCCAGCAAACTCATCATAGCAATAGCATAAGGATTACATATGTGCCTCGATCATGTAGGGAAGCTCACGAGGACTAATTAGTGAAGCACAAGAACGGGAGGAGAACATCACATAGCTACTGGTCATGGACTCATGGTCCAAGGGAGACTACTCACAACTCATCCGGGAGGCGTCCATGGTGGTGGAGAGGCTCCCGGTGGTGATCCTCCCCTCCGAAAGGGTGCCGGGAAGAGTTCTCCTGGTGCTCCCGATCTTGGAAGCGGCGGCGGCGGCGGAACAGAGATGAGATCGCGAAAAAGAGTTCCTGTCTCGAGGGTTTCGGGAGACGCTTTAAATATATGCCAAAGGGGGGCATCGGAGGAGCCTCGGGGGGCCCAGGCGCCCCCCCGGCGCGGCCCAGGGGGGGCACGCCGCCAGGGCGCCTGGAGCCCTGGTGCCCCCCCCCGGCTGTCCTTCGGGCGTACGGTAGTTTCTGGAACGCTGATTTTTATATAATTTTTCTGGATTTTTCCTGGCAGTTCTCGTAATGTGAAAACCTGAAATACAAAAACAGCCGAAAACAAAAACTAGCACTGGGGTGCACTGAGTTAATAGGTTAGTCCAAATATGATCAAAAGTGTATGGAAGTGTATAAATATCATAGTAATATCACCCAAAAGAGGCATGGAGCAAGCAAAAATTATAGATACGTTTTGGACGTATCAAGACATGACCGAGACAACTCTCCGGTCAATAACCAACAGCGGGATCTGGATACCCATGTTGGTTCCCACGTGTTCCTCGATGATCTTCATCGGATGAACCACTGTGTCAAGGATTCACTCAATCCCGTATGTTATTCCCTTTGTCCATCGGTACGGTACTTGCCCGAGATTCGATCGTCGGTATACCCGATACCTTGTTCAATCTCGTCATGGCAAGTCTCTTTACTCGTTCCGTAATCCTTCATCCCGTGGCTAACTCCTTAGTCACTTTGAGCTCATTATGATGATGTCTTACCGAGAGGGCCCAGAGGTACCTCTCCGTCATACGGAGTGACAATATCCCAGTCTCGGTTCGTACCAACTCAACAGACACTTTCGGAGATACCCATTGTGTACCTTTATAGCAACCCAGTTACATTGTGACGTTTGGCACACCCAAAGTATTCCTACGGCATGCGGGAGTTGCACAACCTCATGGTCTAAGGAATAAATGCTTGACACCGGAAAAGCTTATGCATTACGAACTATACGATATCGTGCTAGGCTCAGGATTGGGTCTTGTCCATCACATCATTCTCCTAATGATGTGATCCCGTTATCACTGACATCCTATGTCCATGGTCAGGAAACCGTGACCATCTGTTGATCAACGAGCTAGTAACTAGAGGCTTACAAGGGACTAATTGTGGTCTATATATTCACACATGTATCGCTGTTTCCGTACAATACAATTCAAGCATGAATAACAGAAAATTATCATGAACAAGGAAATATAATAATAATACTTTTATTATTGCCTCTAGGGCATATTTCCAACAATAGATAGGTGAAGTAGCAAAAGCAGGGTCATGTTTCATTCTAGCATTCAAGGACTTTTCTTTCAGCTTAGCTAATAATTTCTTAAGATCACATCTATCATTGCAAGCAAGAAAGTCTCTAGCAGTTTCTTCATCCATAACATAACCCTCGGGAACAACATGCAATTCATATCTATTGGGAGTAGTTTCATCATCACTTTCATAAATATCATCAGTTTCAACATTTGCATTCTCCCTAACCTTAGCAATTTGTTCATCTAGAAATTCACCTAGTGGCACAGTATCAGGCATAGAAGTAGTTTCATCATACATAGCCGAAGTGCCATCATCAAGAACATACGACATATCAGATTCAATAACAGGAGTAGGTGTCGCAAGTTTACTCATAACAGAAACAGAATCAAGTGCAGAGCTAGATGGCAGTTCCTTACCTCCCCTCGTAGTTGAGGGTAAGATCTTGGTTTTTTAGTCCGATAACCCACAAGTGTAGGGGGTCGCAACAGTTTTCGAGGGTAAAGTATTAAACCAGAATTTGTTGATTCGACACAAGGGGAGCCAAAGAATACTCTTAAGTATTAGCAGTTGAGTTGTCAATTCAGCCACACCTGGAAACTTAGTATCTGCAGCAAGATAGTTTAGTAGCAAAGTAAAATGATAGTGGCGGTAGCAGCAATAAAAGTAAAGATAGTGTTTTTGTAGTTTTTGTGATAATAGCAACGGAAAAGTAAATAAGCGACTAGCAATATAGGTAAAGCTCGTAGGCATTGGATCGGTGATGGGAAATTATGTCGGATGCAATTCATCATGTAGAAGTTATAACCTAGGGTGACACAGAACTAGCTCCAGTTCATCAATGCAATGTAGGCATGTATTCCGAATATAGTCATACGTGCTTATGGAAAAGAACTTGCATGACATCTTTTGTCCTACCCTCCCGAGGCAGCGGGGTCCTATTGGAAACTAAGGGATATTAAGGCCTCCTTTTAATAGAGTACCGGACCAAAGCATTAACACATAGTGAATACATGAACTTCTCAAACTATGGTCATCACCGGGAGTGGTCCCGATTATTGTCACTTCGGGGTTGCCGGATCATAACACATAGTAGGTGACTATAGACATGCAAGATAGGATCAAGAACACACATATATTCATGAAAACATAATAGGTTCAGATCTGAAATCATGGCACTCGGGCCCTAGTGACAAGCATTAAGATAGCAAAGTCATAGCAACATCAATCTCAGAACATAGTGGATACTAGGGATCAAACCCTAACAAAACTAACTCGATTACATGATAGATCCCATCCAACCCATCACCGTCCAGCAAGCCTACGATGGAATTACTCACGCATGGCGATGAGCATCATGGAATTGGTGATGGAGGAAGGTTGATGATGACGATGGCGACGATCTCCACTCTCCGGAGCCTCGAACGGACTCCAGATCAGCCCTCCCAAGAGAGATTAGGGCTTGGCGGCGGCTCCGTCTCGTGAAACGCGATAATTCCTTCTCCCTGATTTTTTCTCCCCGAAAGTGAAGATATAGGATCTGGGGTACGTCGGTAAGTCACCAGGGGGGCCACGAGGCAGGGGGCGCGCCCTGGGCAGGGGGCGCGCCCCCCACCCTTGTGGACAGGCCCAAGGCCCCCTGGTGTGGATCTTCTTGCTAGTATTTTTTATATTTTCCGAAATAATACTCCGTTGATTTTCAGGCGATTCCGATAACTTTTATTCTGCACAAAAATAACACCATGGCAGTTCTGCTGAAAACAGCGTCAGTCCGGCTTAGTTCCATTCAAATCATGCAAGTTAGAGTCCAAAACAAGGGCAAAAGGGTTTGGAAAAGTAGATATGTTGGAGAGATGTATGTTCAGATTAGTTCCATTCAAATCATGCAAATTGATTACTCCTTGTAGTTAATGCTAGTTGGTTTACTTGGTGGAAGATCATATGTTCAGATCCATTATGCATATTAATACTCCTCTGATCATGAACAATATTATGTCTTGTGAGTAGTTACGTTTGTTCCTGAGGACATGGGAGAAGTCTTGCTATAAGTAGTCATGTGAATTTAGTATTCCTTCAATATTTGGATGAGATGTATGTTGTCTCTCCTCTAGTGGTGTCATGTGAACGTCGACTACATGACACTTCACCATTGTTTGGGCCTAGAGGATGGCATTGGGAAGTAATAAGTAGCTGATGGATTGCTAGAGTGACAGAAGCTTAAACCCTAGTTTATGTGTTGCTTCGTAAGGGGCTGATTTGGATCCACATGTTACATGCTATGGTTAGGTTTACCTTAATACTTATTTTGTAGTTGTGGATGCTTGCAATAGAGGTTAATCATAAGTGGGATTCTTGTCCAAGTAAGGGCAGCACCCAAGCACCGGTCCACTCACATACCAAATTATCAAAGTAATGAATGTGAATCATATGAGCGTGATGAAAACTAGCTTAACGATAATTCCCATGTGTCCTCGGGAGCGCTTTCCTTCATATAAGAGTTCGTCCAGGCTTGTCCTTTGCTACAAAAAGGATTGGGCCATCTTGCTGCATCTTATTTACTTTTACTATTTGTCACTTGCTACCAATTATCTTATCACAAAACTATCTGTTACCGATAATTTCAGTGCTTGCAGAAAATACCTTACTGAAAATTGCCTATCATTTCCTTCTGCTCCTCGTTGGGTTTGACACTCTTACTTATCGAAAGGACTACGATAGATCCCCTACACTTGTGGGTCATCAAGACTCTTTTCTGGCGCCGTTACCGGGGAGTGAAGCGCCTTTGGTAAGTGGAATTTGGTAAGGAAAAAATTATATAGTGTGCTGAAATTTACTGGTACTTGTTACTATGGCTCATAATCCTTTGAGGGGCTTGTTCGGGGTATATTCACCCCAACCAGTAGAGCAAAGAGTTGCTCCTCAACCTAATTAACCTACTGAAAATGTTTGCTTTGGAATTCCTTCGGGTATGATAGAGAAACTGCTAGATAATCCCTTTACAGGAGATGGAACACTGCATCCCGATTTGCACCTAATCTATGTGGATGAAGTTTGTGGATTATTTAAGCTTGCAGGTATGCCCGAGGATGTTATCAAGAAGAAGGACTTCCCTTTATCTTTGAATGGAGATGCATTGACATGGTTTAGGCTATGCGATGATATTGGATCATGGAACTATAATCGATTGAAGATGGAATTTCATCAGAAGTTCTACCCTATGCATCGGGTTCATCGTGATCGTAATTATATATATAATTTTTGGCCCCGCGAAGGAGAAAGTATCGCTCAAGCTTGGGGGAGGCTTGAGTCAATGTTATATTCATGCCCCAATCATGAGCTCTCAAGAAAAATGATCATTCAAAAATTTTATGCTCTGCTTTCTCTCCATAATCGCTCCATGCTTGATAATTCTTGTGTTGGTTCTTTTATGATGAAGACTATTGAATTCAAATGGGATTTATTGGAAAGAATTAAATGCAACTCTGAAGATTGGGATCTCGACGAAGGTAAGGAGTTAGGTATGACCCCTAAGTTTGATTGTGTTAAATCTTTTATGGATACCGATGTTTTCCGTGAATTTAGCACTAAATATGGACTTGACTCTGAGATAGTAGCTTCTTTCTGTGAATCATTTGCTACTCATGTTGATCTTCCTAAGAGAAGTGGTTTAAATACCATCCTACCAGTGAAGTAAAAGTAGTTGAACCTGTTAAAGTTGAAGAAAAGACTATCACTTATAATGTTGATCATATGGTTCCTACTGCTTATATTGAGAAACCACCTTTCCCTGTTAGGATAAAGGATCATGCTAAAGCTTCAACTGTGGTTCATAAGAGTAATACTAGAACACCTACACCCTCTGAGCAAATTAAAGTTGAACCTAGTGTTGCTATAGTTAAAGATCTCTTAGTTGAAAATTTAGATGGACATGTTATTTACCTCCAAGTGGAAGCTGCTAGAATCGCCAAACCCGATACTAGGAATAAACATAGACCTGTTGTAGGCATGCATGTTATTTCTGTTAAAATGGGAGATCATTGCTATCATGGTTTATGTGACGTAGGTGCTAGTGCGAGTATAATACCTCATTCCTTATATAAGGAAATTATGCACGATATTGCACCCACTGATTTAGAAGGCATTGATGTTACTATTAAACTTGCTAATAGAGACACTATTAGCCCCGTTGGGATTGTCAGAGATGTTGAAGTCTTCTGTGGGAAGGTTAAATACCCTGCTGATTTTCTTATTATTAGTTCCCCACAAGATGTTTTCTGCCCCATTATATTTGGTAGACCCTTCTTGAATACCGTTAATGATAAGATAGATTGCGTAAAAGATATTGTTACTGTTGGATTAGGGGATATGTCTCATGATTTTAACTTTGCTAAATTTCGTAGAAAACCACATGATAAAGAATTAGCTAGTGAGGATGAAATTATTGGTCTTCCTTCTATTGTTGTGCCTCCTAACGATCCTTTAGAACAATATCTGCTAGACCATGAAAATGATATGTACATGAATGAGAGAAGGGAAATAGATGAAGTATTCTTTAAGCAGGGGCCCTTATTGAAAAACAACTTGCAAGTTGAAATTCTAGGGGATCCTCCTCCACCCAAGGGTATTCCCGTGTTTGAACTTAAACCATTACCTAATACTCTTAAGTATGTTTATCTCGATGAAAAGTAGATATATCATGTTATTATTAGTGCTATCCTTTCAGAACAGGAAGAAGAAAAATTATTGGAAACTCTGAAGAAGCACTGTGCTGCTATTGGATATACTCTGGATGATCTGAAGGGCATTAGTCCCACTTTATGCGAACACAAGATAAAGTTGGAAGAGGACGCAAAACCGGTTATCGATCATCAACGATGGTTAAATCCTAAGATGAAAGAAGTGGTAAGGAAGGAAATACTAAAGCTTCTAGAGGCAGGTATAATCTATCCAGTTGCTGATAGCCAGTTGGTAAGTCTTGTCCATTGTGTCCCTAAGAAGGGAGGTATGACTGTAGTTCCTAATGATAAAGATGAATTGATCCCGCAAAGAATTGTTACATGTTATAGGATGGTAACTGATTTCCGCAAATTAAATAAAGCCACTAAGAAAGATCATTACCCTTTGCCTTTTATTGATCAAATGCTATAAAGGTTATCCAAACACACCCATTTTTGCTTTCTAGATGGTTATTCTGGTTTCTCTCAAATACCTGTGTCAAAAGGGGATCAAGAAAACACCACTTTTACCTGTCCCTTCGGTACCTTTGCTTATAGAAGTATGCCTTTTCGTTTATGTAATGCACCTGCTACCTTTCAAAGATGCATGATGGCTATATTCTCTGATTTTTGTGAAAAGATTGTTGAGGTTTTCATGGGTGATTTTTCTATTTACGGAACTTCTTTTGATGATTTCTTGAGCAACCTTGATCGAGTTTTGCAGAGATGTGAAGAAACTAATCTTGTCTTGAATTGGGAAAAGTGCCTCTTTATGGTTAATGAAGGCATTGTCTTGGGACATAAAATTTCTGAAAGAGGTATTGAAGTTGACAAAGCTAAAATTGATGCTATTGAAAAGATGTTGTGTCCCAAGGACATCAAAGGTATACAAAGTTTCCTTGGTCATGCCGGGTTTTATAGGAGGTTCATTAAGGACTTCTCCAAAATCTCTAGACCTCTGACTAATCTCTTACAAAAAGATGTTCTTTTTGTCTTTGATGATGATTGTGTAGAAGCATTTGAAATACATAAGAAACCATTGATATTTGCACCTATTGTCCAGCGTCCTGACTGGAATTTACCCTTTGAGATTATGTGCGATGCTAGTGTTTATGTTGTAGGTGATGTTCTAGGACAAAGAGTTGATAAGAAATTGAATGTTATCCAATATGCTAGTAAAACTCTAGAGAGTGCCCAGAAAAATTATGCTACTACTGGGAATGAGTTTTTAGTAGTTGTATTTGCTTGTGATAAGTTTAGACCTTATATTGTTGATTCTAAAGTAACTATTCACACTGATCATGCTGCTATCAAATACCCTATGGAAAAGAAAGATGCTAAACCTAAACTTATTAGTTGGGTTCTCTTGCTGCAAGAATTTGATTTGCACATTATTGATAGAAAGGGAGGTGAGAACCCCGTTGCAGACAACTTGTCTAGGTTAGAGAATATTCTTGATGACCCACTACCTATTGATGATAGCTTTCCTGATGAAAAATTAGCTGTCATGAATACTTCTCGTACTGCTCCATGGTATACTAATTATGCTAATTACATTGTTGCTAAGTTTATACCACCTAGTGTCACATACCGACAAAAGAAAAAGTTCTTCTATGATTTGAGACATTACTTCTGGGATGACCCACACCTTTATAAAGAAGGAGTTGATGGTATTATTAGACGTTGTGTACCTGAGCATGAACAGGAACAGATCCTACGCAAGTGCCACTCCGAAGCTTATCGAGGACACCATGCTGGAGATAGAACTGCACATAAGGTATTGCAATCTGGTTTTTATTGGCCTACTCTCTTCAGTGATGCTCGTAAGTTTGTCTTATCTTGTGATGAATGTCAAAGAATTGTTAATTTCAGTAGACGTCAAGAAATGCCTATGAATTATTCACTTGTTATTGAACCATTTGATGTCTGGGGCTTTGATTATATGGGACTGTTCCCTTTCTCTAATGGGTATACACATATTTTAGTTGTTGTTGATTACGTTACTAAGTGGGTAGAAGCTATTCCAACTAGTAGTGCTGATCACATCACCTCTATTAAGATGCTTAAATACGCTATTTTTCCGAGGTCTGGAGTCCCTAGATACTTAACGATTGATGGTGGTTCACACTTTATTCATGGTGCTTTCCGTAAAATGCTTACTAAGTATGATGTTAACCATAGAATTGCATCCCCTTATCACCCACAGTCTAGTGGTCAAGTAGAACTAAGTAACAGAGAGCTGAAATTAATTTTGCAAAAGACAGTTAATAGGTCTAGAAAGAATTGGTCCAAGAAACTTGATGTTGCATTATGGGCCTATAGAACTGCATACAAAAATCCTATGGGTGTGTCTCCATATAAAATGGTTTATGGAAAAGCATGTCACTTACCTCTTGAGTTAGAACATAAGGCATATCGGGCTATTAAAGAGCTCAATTACGATTTCAAACTTGCCGGTGAGAAGAGTTTATTTGACATTAGCTCGCTTGATCAATGGAGAACCCAAGCTTATGAGAATGCCAAGCTGTTTAAAGAAAATGTCAAAAGATGGCATGACAAAAGGATAGAAAAGCGTGAGTTACACGTAGGTGATTATGTCTTGCTATACAACTCTCGTTTAAGATTTTTTGCAGGAAAACTTCTCTCTAAATGGGAAGGTCCTTACGTTATCGAGGAGGTCTATCGTTCCGGTGCCATAAAAATTAACAACTTCGAAGGCACAAATCCGAAGGTGGTGAACGGTCAAAGAATCAAACATTATATCTCAGGTAATCCTATAAATGTTGAAACCAATGTTATTGAAATTGTAACCCCGGAGGAATACATAAGGGACACTTTCCAGAACGATTCAGACTCTGAAAAGGAAGAGGTACGTGGTACGGTAAGTAAACCGACTCCAAAACAGTTCTAATGGCAATTTTCACCGTTTTGGAATATTTAGAAAAATAGAAAAATAAGAGGCAGTCCGGAAAGGACACGAGGCGTCCACGAGGGTGGAGGGCGCGCCCTACCCCCTGGGCGCGCCCCCTGCCTCGTGGGCACCTCGTGTGCCTCCCGGACTCCGATTTCTTGCACGTTACTTCTTTTGGTCGGTAAAAATTCAGTATATATATATTCTCTCGAAGGTTTTGACCATCGTATCACATTTCGAGCTGTTGTTTCTGACAGATCTAGATCATCATGATGTCTTCCAGCACCCCCAAGGACAAGTTCTTCGAGAAGGTCATCAATCCCTACCTCGCGGAGGTGCTGCATCACCCTCAAACCATCGAGGTGCGTGAGGGGGTGCTGCACATCCGCGATGTTGAGGGACCAAGGAGGACCGGAAGCGTGGAGACAAGACTCGAAGCAACGGAGCAACAAGTTTTCAAGTGCCAAGGTATGGTGGAACGAGGACTCAACGCCAACCCCATGATGATCACGAAGCTCGCCAACAACCGCAAGCTGGACGCCAAGATCGTTTGGGAAGCCATCTCCAATCTCCAAGAGAAAATCGAGCACCTCCAGGCTCAGATCTATGACCTGCAAAACCAAAACTATGAGTATGAATATAGATTCAAGAATATGAGTTTGGCTGCAGATTTGAGGATCCCGGAGACTCGATCATCCTTCTACGATGGTGAGCCCATGCCTTGGAAGATGGACGACAAGCCTGCATCATCAAAAACTCCATCACCACCTCCGAAGAAGGAAACATAATCACATGGTTATGGGCACTCCCCTTGGCAACTGCCAAGCTTGGGGAGGTGCCCCGGTATCGTATCACCATCACACTCCTATCTTTACCGTTTTTCTTAGTTCGATCCTTTTGGTAATATTTTGATCTAGTAGAATAAAGTTAGCATGATCTAGTTGTGAGATTTTGCTTTATGATCTTTACCTTTGTAATCGAGTCCGTGAGCTATATAATAAAGATTAGTGTTGAGTCAAGGGCTTGATTTTCTCGCTTTGATCATGAGGGAATAAAAGAAAACATAAAAAGTATCAAGAGATCATATTGATCTTATGGAAGGTAATGACTACACATATAAAGAGTATGATGAATAAAAGTTGTTGAGAGTTGACAAACATAGTTTTGGTCATCGTTGCAATTAATAGGAAGTAATAAAGAAAGAGAGGTTTCACATACAAATATACTATCTTGGACATCTTTTATGATTGTGAGCACTCACTAAAATATGACATGCTAAAGAGTTGATGTTGGACAAGGAAGACAACATAATGGGTTATGTCTTCTTATATCCAAAATAAAGTATATTGTCATGGATCATCCAACATGTTGAGCTTGCCTTTCCCCCTCATGCTAGCCAAAACTCTTTGCACCAAGTAGAGATACTACTTGTGCTTCCATACATCCTTAAACCCAATTTTGCCATGAGAGTCCACCATACCTACCTATGGATTGAGTAAGACTCTTCAAGTAAGTTGTCATTGTTGCAAACTCTCTAAAATATGTATGATCTATTAGTGTGGAGAAAATAAGCTTTATAAGATCTTGTGATATGGAAGTAATAAAAGCGACAGACTGCATAATAAAGGTCCTTATCACAAGTGGCAATATAAAGTGACGTTCTTTTGCGCTAAGATTTTGTACATCCAGCCATAAAAGCACATGACAACCTCTTATTCCCTCTGCGAAGGGCCTATCTATTATTCTTGCCTTATAAGAGTCAAGGTGAAAATCACCTTTCCTTTTTTACATTTTATCCTTTGGCAAGCACATTGTGTTGGAAAGATCCTGACATATATACCCACTTGGATGTAAGTTATCATAATCTATTACTGTTGACATTACCCTAGAGGTAAAAGGTTGGGAGGCAAAACCATAAGCCCCTATCTTTCTCTGTGTCTGATTAAAACTCCATACCCATAAGTATTGTGTGAGTGTGAGCAATTGTGAAAGACTAGATGATAGTTGAGTATGTGAACTTGCTGAAAAGCTCTTATATTGACTCTTTCCTATGTTACGATAAATTGCAATTGCTTCAATGACCGAGATCCTAGTTTGTTGGTTTTCAATGAAGTTTCTGATTCACACCTGACATTGTGAATATATATGTTGTTGTCATAAGAATGATCATGATGCCCTCATGTCCGTATTTTATTTTTATCGACACCTCTATCTCTAAACATGTGGACATATTTTTCGATATCGGCTTTCGCTTGAGGACAAGCGAGGTCTAAGCTTGGGGGAGTTGATACGTCCATTTTGCATCATGCTTTTATGTTGATATTTATTGCACTATGGGCTGTTATTACACGTTATGTCACAATACTTATGCCTTTTCTCTCTTATTTTACAAGGTTTACATGAAGAGGGAGAATGCCGACAGCTGGAATTTTGGGCTGGAAAAGGAGCAAACATTGGAGACATATTTTGCACAACTCAAAAAGCTCCGAAACTCCACGAAACACCGTTTCAGAAAATATAAAAAATATCTGGCGAAAGAGATCTGCCGGGGGGCACCACCTGTCCACGAGGGTGGGGGCTGCCCCCTAGGCGCGCCCTCCTGCCTCGTGGGCCAGCCGGTGACCCCCCCTCCCCCCGATGCCCATCTTCTCCTATATGAGGTGTTTTGACCTGGAAAAAATCATAAGGAGGCTTTCGGGACCAGACGCCGCCGTCTCGAGGCGGAACCTTGGCGGAACCAATCTAGGGCTCCGGCGGAGCTGTTCTGCCGGGGATACTTCCCTTCGGGAGGGGAAATTGTCACCGCCGTCATCATCAACAACTCTCCCATCTTGGGGAGGGTTATCTTCATCAACATCTTCACCAGCACCATCTCCTCTCAAACCCTAGTTCATCTCTTGTATCCAATCTTTGTATCAAAACCTCAGATTGGTACATGTAGGTTGCTAGTAGTGTTGATTACTCCTTGTAGTTGATGCTAGTTGGTTTACTTGGTGGAAGATCATATGTTCAGATCCATTATGCATATTAATACTCCTCTGATCATGAACAATATTATGTCTTGTGAGTAGTTACGTTTGTTCCTGAGGACATGGGAGAATTCTTGCTATAAGTAGTCATGTGAATTTGGTATTCGTTCAATATTTTGATGAGATGTATGTTGTCTCTCCTCTAGGGGTGTCATGTGAACATCGACTACATGACACTTCACCATTGTTTGGGCCTAGAGGAAGGCATTGGGAAGTAATAAGTAGATGATGGGTTGCTAGAGTGACAGAAGCTTAAACCCTAGTTTATGTGTTGCTTCGTAAGGGGCTGATTTGGATCCACATATTACATGTTATGGTTAGGTTTATCTTAATACTTCTTTTGTAGTTGCGGATGCTTGCAATAGAGGTTAATCATAAGTGGGATGCTTGTCCAAGTAAGGGCAGCACCCAAGCACCGGTCCACCCACATACCAAATTATCAAAGTAACGAACGCGAATCATATGAGCGTGATGAAAACTAGCTTGACGATAATTCCCATGTGTCCTCGAGAGCGCTTTCCTTCATATAATAGTTCGTCCAGGCTTGTCCTTTGCTACAAAAAGGATTGGGCCATCTTGATGCACTTTATTTACTTTTACTATTTGTCACTTGCTACCAATTATCTTATCACAAAACTCTCTGTTATCGATAATTTCAGTGCTTGCAGAAAATACCTTACTGAAAACTGCCTATCATTTCCTTCTGCTCCTCGTTGGGTTTGACACTCTTACTTATCGAAAGGACTACGATAGATCCCCTACACTTGTGGGTCATCAGAGGCATACGTCCCGGTTCGTGCGCCCAGGGGGGCGGCCGGGCCTCGTGGGGCATCTGTCCCGGTTCGTCTGGAGCTATTTGTCCCGGTTCCAGGCACGAACCGGGACCAATGGTCCTCACTCCTGGCCCACACCCATTGGTCCCGGTTCGTGACTGGAACCGGGACAGAAGGGGGGCCTTTAGTCTCGGTTCCAGCCACAAACCGGGACCAATGGGATGCCTATATATACCCCCTTGCCCACTACTCTGCTGCTCTATTTTTTCTGGCCGGCGAGGGGGGAGCTTTGTGGTGCTCTAGCTCACCTCCTATGCACATGAGGTGTTCGATGAAATGCCCGAGCCACACTAGTTAAGCTTTTCTCCTCTCGAAGCTCGAACTCCAAACTCCATTTTCTCCGAGATTTGTCTAGGTTTAGCGGTCCATCACGTCCCGTCCCCGTCTTCACCGCCGTTGATCGCCCCCGCCAATCTCGTCACCTGCACCACCGTGGTGAGCCTCTTGTTCTATCTATGCTTTTCTTACTTTTATTATTGCTTGTTATTATTGCTTTAGATAGATATTTGTCTAATTTTCTTACTTTTATTATTGCTTGTTATTATATAGTGTGATGATTTTGATATCCGCCCACGTTGGCCCTCGTCCTGTCTATCATTCTGATGTGGTATATTATCTTTAAATTATAACTATTTGTTTTAGTGTTTAGGACAATTGTGCCGACCAACGTGAAATATATGTTTTTATATATCTATGAGGTAGTTGAACCGAAAATTCCAACTGACCCTCTTGTGGAGAGGTTAAATTTAGTTGAAAAGGAAAACATTTACTTGAAGAAGAAAATGGAAAAACGGAGGAGGAGAAGATGGAATTGGAGTTGCATGTTGCGGAAGTCGTCTATGATCACAATATCAAGATGGACCCTATTGTCAAGAGGTTAAATTTAGCTGAAGAAGAAAACAATTACTTGAAGGAAAAAACTAAAAAAATTAAGGAGGAGAAGATGATATTGGACTTGCATGTTGCGGATGTTGTCGATGATCACAAGATCAAGATGGATGCCATGCGCTTGAAGATTAGAAAGATTACAAAATATGTCATTCATACCGAGGCTTGGTATCATTATGTTGTTGGATCAATTGTTACCTTGGTTGCGATTATGATCGCATTTGTTGTTGCGTTGAAATATTCTACATAGTTTCAATGTATGGTTTAATTAGATGCTCTAGAGAGCTATGCGTGTACTTTGAATTTAATGTGATGATGAACTTATATTAATTTGATCACTTATCTATCCATGATGTTCTGTAATGGTTTTTCACACACTTAATTATATATCATGGAAGTGGAGGGCAAGACAGACATTTCCGAAGATTATAAAAAGTTTCATGAAATTCCCCCTTCAAAGTCAAGGCTGACCCAAGCACCATGATAAACGATGAAGATTATCCATGATTACGGCGCAATAAGCAAAGGACACAAGCGAAGAAAAAGTGAAGACTTTCTCTCCACAACTATTATGATGATGCCTTTGATCTAGAATATCACTACAGTTACATGTGAAGAAATGAAATCCCTTTGTAACAGACGAGTTTCCGTATGAAACCATGATACCTCGAAAGAGATTGTCCGTTTTGTACACGAAGTGCATCCAGTTTTTGCCACAACCCTCTCTACTTTTTTGCACATGCTATGTGGGTGAAATGATGATACCATGCCAACTTTCAACCTTTTCAGAGTTCATTTGAAATGCTTTTCAATTTCATGGTCTTATAGCTCAAAAAATTCAGTAAATGCATGAAAAATAACAAATGAAGTCAGAAATGGTTGAAAATTGATGATGTGGCTTTGAACGGTGCATTTTGAACACAGAAAAAGTCTTTAGTTCAAATAAGTTTAAAAAATGAAATCCCTTCGTAACATATGAGTTTTCGTCTGAAATCCTAATACCTCGAAACAGATAGTCCATTTTGTACACGAAGTGCATACAGTTTTTGCCATAAACCTCTCTACTTTTTGGCACATGCTATGTGGGTGAAATGACGATACCATGCCAACTTTCAACCTTCTCAGAGTTCATTTGAAATGCTTTTCAATTTCAGGGTCTTATAGGTCAAAAAAATTAGTAAATGCATGAAAAATAACAAATGAAGTCAGAAATGGTTGAAAATTGATGATGTGGCTTTGAATGGTGCATTTTGAACACAGAAAAAGTTTGTAGTTCAAATATGTTCAAAAAATGAAATCCCTTAGTAACAGATGAGTTTTCGTCTGAAACCCTCATACCTCGAAACAGATAGTCCATTTTGTACACGAAGTGCATCCAGTTTTTGCCGTAACCCTCTCTACTTTTTTGCATGCTATGTGGGTGAAATTATGATACCATGCCAACTTTCAACCTTTTCAGAGTTCATTTGAAATGCTTTTCAATTTCAGGGTCTTATAGCTCAAAAAATTCAGTAAATGCATGAAAAATAACAAATGAAGTCAGAAATGGTTGAAAATTGATGATGTGGCTTTGAATGGTGCATTTTGAACACAGAAAAAGTTTGTAGTTCAAATAAGTTCAAAAAAATGAAATCCCTTTGTAACAGATGAGTTTTGGTCTGAAACCCTGATACCTCGAAACAGATAGTCCATTATGTACATGAAGTGCATCCAGTTTTTGTTGTAACCCTCTCTACTTTTTTGCACATGCTATGTGGGTGAAATGATGATACCATGCCAACTTTCAACCTTTTCAGAGTTCATTTGAAATGCTTTTCAATTTCAGGGTCTTATAGCTCAAAAAAATAATCAATTAAAGAATGAACTAAAAATAATCAATTAAATATTCTGTTATGATCAACTAAAACAAAACTATAATATCCTTCAATAGCAAAAAGAATCAACTAAAAAGCTTTTATAAAACTCCAATAGCAAAAGGAATCAACTCAAAAAACTTTTATAAACCTCTAGTATTATGTGTTGGAAACTTTAATAGCAAAAAGAATGATCATGAAGAATTTTTGTGTTGGAAACTAAAATAACAAATTTTGTTTTTGAATATAATGATAAACACAGTAATATTAAATAGCTGGAAAAAGAATCACTCAAAATCTATTTTTATAGTAAAGTTATTCAAAAACTAGTGATTCACACAAATTTCAAAAAATTCAAATTTAAACTATTCAAATTGTAAAATAAATGGCACTAACAGGAAGTTATAATTTTTATTACCTAAAAGAAAAAAGAACTAAAAATAAAGCAAAAAAGAAAAGAAAAGAAATAATGCAAAAAACAAAAAAGCAAGAAAAAATAAAAAAATGCCACCTACTCGGCCACCACGTCCTGAATACGACTAGAAACCCAACCATGGGTCGGGATTCAGGCCTGCAGAAGGCCCAGTAGGCCCACAGGCATAGCAGTGTTAGGTTAGGCCCCGTATGCCTGCAAAGGAGAGGAGCTTGAGAGGGCAGAGGCAGCGGGGCTTATAGACCACTCCTAGCCCCTCTCAACTAGCGAGATGGGACTAAAGTTTTTTGCTGCGGGGCAGCACGGGGCCTTTGGTCCCGGTTGGTGGCACCAACCGGGACTAAAGGTGTGCATTTGTATCGGTTCGTAGCACCAGCCGGTACCAATGCACCCATGTAGTCCCGGTTGGTGCCACCAACCGAGACCAATGGGTTGTGCTTCCCACCCTTTCGCCTGGCCAAAACAGACCTTTGGTCCCGGTTGGTGGCACGAACCGGAACCAAAGGGGGCCATTGGTCCCGGTTTATGCCACAAATCGAGACTAAAGGTGTGGCTATATAAGCTAACACTCGGGAAAAATTCCCCAACTGCTCCCATTCTCCCCCCGACGCCGCCAGGCCGCTCCTCGTCACCGTCGCCGTCGCCGCGCCCTGCCCCATCGCCGCCAGGCTGCCTCGACGTCGCCTGCCTCCCCCGCCGTCGCCGTCATCGTTGCCCGCTCCCGTCGTCGCCGTCGCCGTTGCCCCAACCCGCGCGAGCACGGACGCTCTCCATCATCTTCAAGCTTCGGCTCCGGCGCCCTTCTCCGTCGATTCGGCCACTCCGGCGCTTCCCCGAGCCCGCTGACCATCCCTGCAGCTCTGAGGTGAGCCGCTGACCCGATTCCCCCTTGCCGCATCGTCCCTCGCGTCCTCTAGCCGTCGTCCCCGAGAGCTCCTCGACGTCGTCCATGTCGCAGCTGCCGCTGCAGCCACTGAAGCTTGCGCCTGAGCGTTGCCCCGTGCTCTGCACGCTCCCATATGCAAAGAATTATTTTTGGATGAAATGAGATGAGATGAGTTGGAGGATAATCATTCGGCTTTTTTGTACTAAATGATGATGATATATGGTGATATATGAAAACTTTTTTAGATGTATATATATATGATGATGATGATGTAATTTTATTCGATGATATATGATGATGTAATGATGTAATTTTAGTTTTAGTTATACAAATGTTAGATGAATTTTCTGTTTTTATACTTTTTTATAGTTTTAGTGATAGAATGTAGTTTTTTTAGTAAGAACAAGTTTATTTTTAGTAAAACTAGCTTATTTTTAGTAAGAACTAGTTCATTTTTATTTATAGTAAGTGCTTATTAGTTGAACTAGTTGAATTAATAGAACTAGTTTATTCTTTTAGTTCAAGCAATTATTCCAGCATCGACGTCGACGATGCCTATCCCGCATCCTCGTCGTCGACTCAACGGAAGCCTGCTTGATCAGAGGGGTCATGTTCGGGACTGGGCTCCGCCGGGCTGGTACTGGGAGGTGCTTCCTTCCGGGGACGCAACTTGATGAGGAGCCAACCCGTTGTGAACCGAACCTTCTTTGGTGGCCGGCGCGTGGGCCAGTGACGGTGCGGAGGCTTGAGGACCCCGCGGAGGTTGTACGTCACCGTGTCAGCGAGGAGGACGAGCACGTTCGTCGCTACATGGTTGCGTTGGACGGCAGGTTCGACAATACCTGGCAGGTTCTTCAGGGATCTCACTGGAGCTATGATCCTGTGATGGTTCCTTCTCTTTGGGTGTCCACCGCCCGCGCCGATACCCGTCGTTCACTAGGGTTTTAGCTGTATTAATTAGTGATGCTATATGTATGATACTATTCGAGATGTATTAGTGATAATATTCGACGATGTACGGACGCAAGAGATGATTTAGTTTTGCTTATTGAATGCTCAAACTGGAGTCCAACTAAATCTCCATGTCAATATGAGTTCTATAATTAAGATATTTCGAAATGTTTTTGTTTATATTTTCAACCATTGAATTTGGGCATGACTTGTGCTACAATATGTAGGAAATGTCGTCGTCTGACGATGACGATAGGATCCCGGTGTGCGATTGGTGTGGCGACGACCGTGGTCAGTGCGAAAGGCCACACCTGGTAGACGGTCGATGCTTCAGTGTTAAGCTCGATGAGGCCTTCGATTTTGAGACGGTATGCAACACGACAAGTCTTGTTTGGTAATTAAGCATGACTTATGCTTCTTCAACGTGTAATTTTCAACTTTTACAATTCGACTAGCTTATCTCATGCCATGCAAGACGCTATGTCTTGGAGCATCTGGATTTCGAAGATCATGAAAGTATGGAGACAACGAAAATTCATCGCAGGACCCATCATGATTATGATTTTCTTGTAAAGATATACAATTCGGAGAGCGTAACCCATTTTGGTTGCTCGAACTGGAGAGCACTGTGCAAGGCATATGATTTTCAGGAGGGTATGTATGTCACCTTTGACCTTGGTGATGATGACGATGGCATGTGGGTCCTTGTTGATACGCTTCCAGTTCTACCTCTATGTGAGTTTCTCAAGCATATTTATTAAGTAATTTATATTGTTTATTTCAAAATAATTGACAGCTTATTTCCATTAACAGCTTATTTACATTCTTTAATAAATGTACGGAAGATGGTAGACAAAACCCACTACACTGATGGTGCAGAATTAACTTGTCAGAAGAAAAATCATCTTGTCTCATTACTTAATTATCTTGAGAATTACAATATCTATTCTAAAACTCCTGCACATTATGGTCAATACGTGCCACTAGTGCACGTGTTGAACTACGGTAACATCCATGGAGATGTCATGGTAAGATTTGTGCTCGATCATCTTTTGCATAAATTCTTCTAAAACTAAACTACATTACTAACTACGAAGTTATTACTATGTTTTTCAACAGAAAATCCCTTCGGATTGTGTGCCTCATCTGATGTTTCAGACAAATCACCTTAATGTTATGAGCTTATTACCGTACTCTCAGGTCATCATCCTACGCATCACTGTCCATACCGGATTCCTAAAACCAATGAAGACATGACAATCAAAGATTGGAAGAAATATATGATCAATCGTAGGGAGCTACATGGAAGCAACATTGTGCGAAAGCCAAGAATTGGAGACAGGATAATCTGCATTCTCCATAATGGAGAGTCAGTGCCTATCTTGTTTTATGCTATTTCACCTTAGAGAGGGTGTACTTAATTAAGTCTGGCTACTCATGATGATGTGCTAAGAAGTTGTTAGATGACTGTGATGAGATGATGAGTAGGACTTGTTATTATGACAATGAGTAGAAGTTGTGAGATGACGATGATGTTGAGTACGACTTTTTTATTATGACAACGACGATAATGATTTATTATTAATTATGATGATGCATTGTTATATGAGCATGCACGAAGATAAGAGAGGACACTTCTCTCTATTAGCTAGCTAACACAATATATGAAACCCCTAAATTAACACTACAAAAACCCCCCAAACCCCCTCCCCCCTTTCAGAAAAACAAAAACAAAAATCATAGCCCCTTAACTGCTGACGCGTGGAAGCTTATTTGTCTCGGTTGGTGCTACCAACCGGGACAAAAGGCCCTCCCTGCCTGGGCAAGCCGCAGTGGCCACGTGGAGGATCATCTGTCCCGGTTGGTATAAGAACCGGCACTAATTGTCTAGGGCATTTGTATCGACCGTTTAGTCCCGGTTCTTAATCGGGACAAATGGCCCTTATGAACCGGGACAAATGGCCCTTTTTCCACTAGTATGTACTTCTATCTTCCCAATGCACTTCTCTCTCATCACACGGTAATCAAGACCAATAGCAATCTACACCTGATCTTCTTAATTTTACATGCACTTAGCTCATTGGGGGTTGCGTAATTAAAGAGAAGAGAGATGGTTGTTTGCACCTTTCCAATACATTTTTTACTCAACTCCATAATTTATCCTAAAATTTCTACATGTACACTCTTCATCGGACTGAGGGAGTAGAGGCTAATTTTTTTAAATAATACATTTTTTCATAATTTCTAGAAATAATACATAGATTTGAGAATTTTCAGAAATAATACGGCCTCGGTTTCGGGCAAGCCGATTGGGTCCTGTCGGCTTGAAGGAGGACGATTAGGGCTGACTACTACCTTCGTCCTGGTTTATTGATCCTCATTGTATTCCGTGCGAAAGTTTGACCATAAATTTAACAAACAAAATGTTCATGATGTCATAAAAAATTATATCAACGAAAACTATATTCAAATATGAATCTAACGATATATTATTTGTTGATATGCATTAACATTTTGTTAGTTAAATTTTTTATCAAACTTTAACACAAATTACAAAGAGGACGTATGTAGTTTCTATCGGAGCAGTGCTACATGCACGACACTACGCACACGATTTACAGACGACAATAAATTCAGTCCGTTGATGCATGTGAACAGACGGTAGCACAGCCACAGATGGGCGGTCGTGCACTGGTCGTGCGTAGTGTGCGTAGTGTGTGTCGTGTGTACAGCAGTTCCGTTCCTATCGGCTTGGGGGAAGCCGATATGTTAGCCCTATGACACAAGCGTACGTGCGTAGGATAGCTCCCCTTGAGCCAATCGATTGGAAACTTGCTAGCTCTGTACATGTTTGATTCAAAACGTCTGAAGACAATATTTCTCAAACGGTGAACCGAAATTTTAATCCGTTTGCACCATCGTGATGTGCATGACGAACTCTATAAAAAGAGCCCAATATCATATGTAGATTATTTCATAAATATTTTGTATGTCGTGGTACCTACACGTCACAGACAGGAGCTAGTAGGATAATCCATATTTATAAGTATGAATATTTGGTAAAAAAATAATCATCAAACGCTCATGTCGGGAATTGGCAGCCCCGAGAACCAGTCAACGTGTGCATCTGATTTTTCTTAATACAGTACAGACGCAAGCGCTCATACATACACGCATACACTCTTCTTATGAACGCAAACACATACACCCTATCTCTATGGACACCTCTAAGAGACTGGTCAGCATATCATCTTGAGATTTACGAAGTCATTGTAGGCGCCTCGTCGTCGACGGGAACGCCTCCTTCCACTAAAAATGCATCGCCAAAAATTCTAAAATAAATCCAAAAATAATGCAAGCACCAAGACTTGAACCCTGATGGACTAGGGATACCACTATCTCTCTAACCATCTCAACCACAAGCCCTGGGATGGACATGAGCATATGGTAATTATGATGCTAAGCTAAGTAGGACGCTGGTGGAGTATTCTAATGGAATGAGAGCACTAGTACTAGAGTGCAGCCAGCTAAAGATGGCCATCAGAGAGACAATCTGTGACGTGTGGGACCCACAACAAAATATTTATGAAATAATCTACATATGATATTGGGCCCTTTTTATAGAATTCGTCATGCATATCACGATGGTGCAAACGGATTAATTTTTTGATTCACCGTTTGAGAAATATTGTCTTCAGAAGTTTTGAATCATACATGTACAGAGCTAGCAACTTTCCAATCGATTGGCTCAAGGGGAGCTGTCGAGTGAGTATCAGGTGCTACGGGAGCTTGTATGCTCCCATTATACGAGCTCCCGCTAGCCGTTGGATCTGAAATCCAAAGGTCATGGGCAAAGCTCCTGCAAATTTGCAGAAAACCCTTCAAGAATATGATATTTATGTACAAGTCTAAGAGCATGGCTATCACCCTTAGATCTCAAATCCTACAGCTCACGGAAACATGTATCATGGTAGCATCTAAGCTTTTGTATCACCCGATATTTTCTCGGGAGCTGTCCTACGCACACGTACGCCTGTGTCAGATCATGGGCTAACATATCGGCTTCGCCCAAGCCGATAGGGACTAGTCGGCATTACCTAGACCGATAGGGACCCAAGCTTCCTCGAAACGAAGGCCGTATTATTTCTAGAAATTATGAAAAAATGTATTATTTTAAAAAAATTAACCGCATAGAGATAGTATATTGAGACTTTATTTACAACTAAAATTATGTTTTTATGTTAACACATTTATATTTGTCGTGATATACAATATATATTGTTGAAAGGATATATGTTACTATGTTAATGTTCATTGTGCCTTAGTCGAACCAGGGCTTCCATAATGCTAGGGCCGGCCCGCCTACTTCCTCCTCCTCCCTCACTCTAGTGACGTACTGAGCTGCCCCGCGTCGTCCGGATCCTGCCACCCCATGTTGGCCACCATCTACTGTCGACTCACCCCCGGCTACTGATTTCAATGGCTTGCCTTGCCCATCCCCTTGTTCTCCACGAGCGTGAGTTACCATGGCACGCTGGCCATTGTGTAGAGAACGACGATGAGTTGCAGCTCCTTCTCTGCCACCCAGCATCGCCCGCACCGTCAGCGTTTTCTCAGCCGTCATTATCTCCCGGCCACGGGGCTCCAACGAAACTTGCGCGGAGTCCGGGCACGTCGGCGGCCACTACGCCCGCACCCCGGCAGAGGATAGGAGGGGAAGGGTGCCGGAGGAGCGGAGTCGACTCGTTGGCCGTTCTCCTGCGGAGGCATGAGGTGCATCTCCCATGACTTTGTTTGATGCACAAGAGGTGCTTGATGTAATGGCCAAAAGAAATAGGATGGAGGAGGAAGAAGATGACCAACTCAACATCATCTGTGTGGCAGTTTTTTTTCAATTCAGCTCAATGGACGGGCCCGAACAATTAGTAACGTCATCAAAGTGCTCAGCATTTAGCATCAGTGTTTTTTGCAGTGTCAATTTTCCGGCGCAGTGAGAAATGCAACTTTTGCAAAGTTTTGGTTTGTTGCTAATCGCACCGCTATTGTGGTGGTTCCCTGCAATTTACTCGAAAGCTTTCCGTGTTCTGCATCTTAGAAATCACACACTGATAATTCTATATTTACTAATCGAAGGCATTCATCCGTTAACAATTACCATTGGGAAATGGATGAAAAGCTTTCTGGGTTCTACATCTTAGAAAATCGAACTTGTATATTTTCTAAAATTAAGATGGATATTACCTTTTTTTTTGTAAATTAAGCTAGATATCAGCTTGCCATCCAAGTTGACGCAAAGTACGACCAAAATGAATTGGAAAACGCTCCGTTGCTTCCCTCTCAGTCACTGGCCGGACCGGGTGCATCGCACTGCCCAACGCTAGGAGGTTTCCTCCCCCCGCTGCCGCCCATCATGGATCCTTAGCCCGTCCCGCCGTTGAATCCACCCTCGGCCTTACTCTCTGCCTCCCTCCATTGCAGCTCGAAGTTACACTCAAAGAAGGCTCTCGTAGCAGCCGCCATGTAGATGGTCCCGACGCCGTTGTTGGGTGCAGCACTGTCGTAGGGAGAAAACAGCCCCCACCCCGACCCTGTAGCATCAACAGCCATGCAGGTATCGGCCTCGCCGAGCCAAGGGTCTATGGGGCGGCAGGAGGTAACCATTGCATGGACGAGTTGCGCATGCATGCCATGCGAATCGTTGTATCCAACCAGTTGAGACTACGTGCTAAACTAGCTACCAAAAATACAAAATGACTTAACAGAAAAGGAGTTGTGATCACTTCACTTCCACAATGTGGATGTTCTCGCGAAGCTGGTGAAGACATGCTCGGCGCAGAGCATTGGTGAAGATGTCCCTGAGCTGCTCGTCGGAGCTGACGAACTGGACGGTTACTAATTTGTCTTTGATGAAGTCGCAGACGAAGTGATGACGTACCTCGATGTGCTTGCTCCTATCTTTGGCGGTCGACGTCGCCTGTCATATCATCAACATTCTGGCCAATCAACTGAGTGTTGATGGCTATGGGGGTGGATCAGCTGCATCCGACCCTTGAGCATGCTCGCGATGTACCTCAGGAGATGTTTGACTGCGCTTATAGGTTCCATGGTCGGTGCTTCCCGGAACCAGCTCACCATGCCGACAACAAAGCAGATGTACAGGCGGGTGTGCACCAGGTATCTTTAAGTTGTCGTTGTCGGACCACAATGGAGAATCGATATGTGGTTAGGGAGCGAGCAACATTAATTGAGTCGAGAAGGAGCAAACATGTAGGGTGAAATTAAAGAGAAGGGATTTGTATTTTGTGGATGGAGAAGAAAACAACATTGTTAGGTTGGAGGAAGAAAACTGTATGATGTGATGGCTCAAAATAACACGTTCACTTGTGCTCAATATGTGTGCGCCTCTTGTGTTTTGTGTAGAGAATATCTCTTTGAGTGTCGCCATATATGTCACTTAAGTGGCAACGCACGAGCTTCTAACTAGTACTACTGGTTAAGCTTGGGTACACGACACACAAGCTAGGACGGTTGCACAAATGGTTGTTGCATCGTTGAGCTCCCTCTTGAAGCACATCAAGTCAAAGGGGGCTCTCTCCGGTATACCTCCACGCTCTCCCGGTCCAATTGGTATAAGTTTTTAGGTTCCTAATTAGACGGGCTCTAATCCCAGTCTAATTGGTCTAATAGAATTAGACTCCTAGAAGCGCCCCTAGGTTTTCTCTTTCTCTCTCTAGTTTTCTCGCAGTCTTTTTTCCTCGACGTCGAAGCTCTGCCGGACTACTACTCGGGACGCGTGGATATCTTGGAGGGCTCGTCTACTTGGACTCTCGTCTCGAAGATCATCCTCGCGGCTGGGAGGTACTACCTCCATCAGGGATTACAGGGCCAGCGAGCCACTGCGCGTCGTCCTGATTTATTAGGTAGGGCGTTTAATTCTATCGGATTTGCTGAAACTCAGCTAGCTGAGATTCAAGTTTGGTCTCATTCACTTTATGAACCGTTGGATTTATTCGCGTCGCGATTCGTGATTTTTGCGGCTGGACAGGTTATCTCCTGGTTACTGCGGCCCGTTTTGTGTTGGGCTTGTTTCTTCTTTTTATTTTTATTTTTTCTCCACTCCCCCGCCCGTTGCGCTCCCCCGCTCTCTTTTGTTTTCTTCATAAGAGACCGAAGCGTCCTGAATTTGATTTGACTCCATTTCCCACAGCTCCTCTGTTCTTCTTCGAATCGGGATACAGAAGGTGGGGGAGCTGAAAGTGGAGAGGAGATCGCCGTTTTGTTCAAGTAAGGCATTCTCCCCACGGTTCCTTCCCCCATTTTTTTATTTTTTGTTGTAGTTCTAGGGTTAGTGTAGATGTGTTGAATAGAATGGGGAGGTTCTTAGGGATTCATGTAGATTTTGTTTTGTTTTCTTGGAGAGGTGGGCGGATGAGATTAGGGGGTTTGATACATGGTTTCTGACTAGGATTTTCTGGCTTAGATGGGCAATAGATTCGTGTTTGATACATGGTTCCCCTGTTTCTGTACGAATGTAGATGGATCTGCTTTTTTCAGTGGTTGCTCTTGACCCTGGTTATCTCTTTTTTTCAAGTATGCGAGAGTCTCTTGTTTGGATGTTCAGTAGGCTATGCTTTTGTTACAAGTTCCGATATAGGTATAGATTTATTTTGTTGTTTTTGCAGCCGTTTAACGTTTGTTTCTTCAGGGTTGTTTAGTTCCCAAAAAAGTTAAGTAGGGGAGTTCCATATAGGTGTAGTTGTTCAGTAGGATACACTTTTTTCAATAGTGAGTCCCAGAGTTCTTGTAAGTACTTTTAGTGCATTCTGCATGTGAAGGAACTGAACACCTGTTTGCTCTTTTTTTCTGCTTATGCTTGTGTGAGGTTTTGTTATCTTGGCATCGAGTCTTTTGTTTTCTTTTTTGGTGCCACGGTTTGAATCAAGACAGTAGGGAAGATGGTAACTGAAACGTTTTGGCCTTATATTGATTGTTTGTAGGTGAACTAAAACCATGACGAGTAATTTGGAACGGAGGGAGTAGTAGGTTGTGCTTTATTCAGTATTCAGCGTCAAAGGATCTCTTTTTTATGTGAGTGTTGATCTGAATGTTGGTCTACCCCTAGACAGTCACTGCTACTACGTCTGTGTCCTAAAAAATTTAAACTACCGGAATGTCTATATATATAGAAACAGATAGGTTTGTTTTCTGATACATGTGGTAGATGACTTTTTTTAGTGTGAATTTTTAGGACACAGACGTAGATGATGCACTACCTAAGAATTCTCCCCACGGATCTCTTTTTTATGTGAGTGTTGATCTGAATGTTGGTACACTACAGATAGGTTTGTTTTCTTACTGTTGATCTAGTAGTGTACTGTTAGATGATGCAGCAAGGTCGTCTCCTTTTCTTCAATTCCTTACTGCAAAGTACTCCAAGATGTTTAGAGCCGTTTTTTGCCATTTGCACGATGCATCCTGTGAAAATTGTGGTGTGTTGGGAGTACATATATGTTTTCATTTTTCCTCTGAATTGTGGTGTGATAGAACCAAAGAAACTCGCATTCCTTGGAAGTTGAGTTGAAATCGCATAAAAAGAAGTAAACCTAGCACTTCTTTCCTTGGAACTTGACTGAAAATCACATTCACATGTTCTGAATTCAGTGGCGGTGTTAGAATATGAAAATTTCTAGTTTGGTTGCCATGGTAGCCAAACTAGACTTTATTTTTTTTACTAAA
Organism: Secale cereale; assembly: GCA_902687465.1. Classification (NCBI taxonomy): domain Eukaryota; kingdom Viridiplantae; phylum Streptophyta; class Magnoliopsida; order Poales; family Poaceae; genus Secale; species Secale cereale. Next base: position 46,983,464 of record LR738715.1, read on the forward strand.
ACCTGAAACCTAAAATGTTAACTGAATTTTACAAGTGGATAGTAGACAGTTAACTAAAACTGTTGACAGTTAAACTGAAATTGACAGTAACTGGCCGTAGGTACCCCTCTGGTACTGTCCAGACAATTCAAAGCACGAGTTCAATATTTTTTCATCTTTTGTACTGACTCCATTTTTGCCTTGCTTGGTTTCATATACTGACACCATTTACATCAGTATCACACTATTGACACTTTGTTTGGTTTTTACTGAAATTTTGTACTCCATCTAATACAAACTCCGCCACTTTTGAGTTTCAGTCTGTATCAACCAATTGCAGTATCAGAGGTAAATTTTAATTCTGAATAATTAGAGTATCAGAGGCAAATTTTGATTATGATTTATGCAATATCAGCGGCAAATTTTAATTCTGAATAATTAGAGTATCAAAGGAAAATTTTAATTATGATTTATGCAGTATCAGAGGCAAATTCTAATTCTGAATAACTCCGCCTTTGATCTCAATTTCACTCCGTATCAACTAATTGCAGTATACGTACCATTTCCACTCTGTATCTGCTTCTATTTGAGCTCTGTACTATTATTATTTTCTTTTTTTCGTTGAACCATTTTCCCAGTCCAATCAGAGAAGCTTTTTTGAAGATGGTCAATAGGATTCTGTTTATTTTTGTTCGACTAGACATTGTCTGAATGTGTAGTTACTAAGAATCATGCTATCATATGTGAAACCTTTATTTATTTTCTTACTTTTTTGTTTTTTTAATTAAATGTGTGAATGTTTTATGTACCTGCTGTACTCAAAAGTATATTTGATAAGACGTTTTTGTTCTGAAATTTTTATGGTCGGGATGGTTTGCGCGATTTGCCACTCATACCGTGGCAGCAACATTGCAGAGAGATGGGGAGTTTTTGTCAACAATGACCCCATGGAATTTTGCAGTAATTTTTACTTTCCGCGCGATGATCTTTGAATGTCTCTATTTGTGTTTTTCACTTCCGAGTTTTCTAATATTTTTTCTTTTTACCTTGTTTGTTTGTCATTTTCTTCTTCTCAAAGATCATACCATGCACTGTAAAGGACAGTCTGACGAAGCACACGGGCGAAGGTATGCGTTGGATATGTACAGCGGGTCTGAGACCTCAGTGATGGGGCGGTGATGACCGGGTAAAGTTTGTTTCGGACTTCCATCTTGGTGGAGGTGAATTGGTGACTTCCATCTCAAGGCGCAACTGCAAGTTTCCAATGTCAGGGCGCAACTGCACCTTTTCAATATTGGGGCGCAACTTCAAGTTTCCAATGTCGGGGTTGCAATTGCAAGTTTTCAAACACGCAACAAAACTGCAAGTTATCAATGTCGTGGTCACAACTGGCAAGTTTCCAATGTTGGCGTTGCAATTGCAAGTTTCCAATGTCGGGGCTCAACTGCGAGTTTTCAAACTCAAGGCGTGACTTCAAGTTTTCAGTGTCGGGGGTCGCAACTCCAAGTTTTTCAATCTTGAGTTCGCAACTGCAAGATTTCAAACTTGAGGCGCAACTGCAAGTTTTCAAACTCGCAATGCAACTGCAAGTTTCCAATGTCGGGGCGCAACTTCAAGTTTTCAATGTCGGCGTCGCAAATGCAAGTTTTCAACCTCGAGGCGCAACTGCAAGTTTCCAATGTCAGGGCGCTACCGCAAGTTTTCAGTGTTGGCGTCGCAACTTCAAGTTTCCAATGTCAGCGCGCAACTGCAAGTTTTCAAACTCAAGGCGAAACATCAAGTTATCAATGTCCTGGTCGCAACTGGCAAGTTTCCAGTGTTGGCATCGCAATTGCAAGTTTCCAATGTCGAAGCGCAACTGCAAGTTTGAAAACTCAAGGTGCAACTGCAAGTTTTTCAGTGTCGGGGGGTCACAACTCCAAGTTTGTTAAGCTCGCAACTACAAGTTTTCAAACTCGAGGCGCAACTACAAGTTTGCAAACTCGCAATGCAACTGCAAGTTTCCAATGTCGGGGCGCAACTTCAAGTTTTCAATGTCGGCGTCGCAAATGCAAGTTGTCAACCTCGAGGCGCAACTGCAAGTTTCCAATGTCAGGGCGCTACCGCAAGTTTTCAATGTTGGTGTCGCAACTTCAAGTTTCCAATGTCAGCGCGCAACTGCAAGTTTTCAAACTCAAGGCGAAACATCAAGTTATCAATGTCCTGGTCGCAACTGGCAAGTTTCCAGTGTTGGCATCGCAATTGCAAGTTTCCAATGTCGAAGCGCAACTGCAAGTTTGAAAACTCAAGGTGCAACTGCAAGTTTTTCAGTGTCGGGGGGTCACAACTCCAAGTTTGTTGAGCTCGCAACTACAAGTTTTCAAACTCGAGGGGCAACTACAAGTTTGCAAACTCGCAATGCAACTGCAAGTTTGCAATGTCGGGCCACAACTGCAAGTTTTCAAACTCAAGGCGCAACTGCAAGTTTTTCGGTGTTGGGGG
>LR738715.1:46986019-47036870 GCA_902687465.1 Secale cereale
CCAAGTTTTCAATGTTGAGTTCGCAACTGCAAGTTTTCAAACTCGAGGCGCAACCGCAGTGTTAACTTTTTTAAAACTTCTTTTTTACTTTTTTAGCATGCTTTGTTCCGTCCGAACATTTTATTTTTGCTTTTTTTGCCAGATTATATATAGGCTTTCATGTCATACCAACTTTTTTTGCAATGGATATCTTTGTTTGTACTAATTTTTTTCAATGGAGGTTTTTTTTGTAAAATATCCTTTTGTTCTACTCCCACTGCATCGTGGACGAACCTCCATTCTTTTTTTAGTTACTTTTCCATTTTCGCCCATAACCAACAACACACCTTACTATGCCTGGGGCACGTGAGCTCAGGTGCCAGGGGGATGACACTGTCAAGCAAAACCATCAACAAATGGCACAGCTAAAGCATAGCAAAAAAGCACGACTGATGTGTGTGCCAAGCGGTTGGGCCTCGAGGCTTTTCCAAATAAATAACAAAAAAGGGCCGGAAAAACAACAAACGAGCTTCCGCTAAAACTCGGAAACAAAAAATAAGCTAATACAACTAGTTGATGACATCAGCTTACATCAGGTGATTGAGACCATACTATAACTCAGCTAGGTGAGTTTTAGGCGGTCCCTAATTCTATTGATTGTCTCGTGGAAAGATTGGCCATATATATGTAGAAAGAACAAATATGAAGGGATATGTGGTTAGGGAGCGAGCAACATTAATAGCGTCGAGGAGGAGCAAATATGAAGGGTGAAATTAAAGAGAATGGATTTGTATTTTGTGGATGGAGAAATGTTCGGTTGGAGGGAAAAAATATGGGTGTGTACGTAAGTTGACAGCAATTCGTGTGGGGAGGAAAAAAATGTATGATGTGATGGCTGAAAATAACACGTTCGCTTGTGCTCAGTATATGTGGTTAAGCTTGGGTGAACGACACAAGCTAGGATGGTTGCACAAATGGTTGTTGCACCGTCGAGCTCCCTCTTGAAGCACATCAAGTCAAAGGGGGCTCTCTCCCGTATAGCTCCACGCTCTTCCGGTCTAATTGACATAAGTTTATAGGCTCCTAATTAGACGGGCTTTAATCTCGGTCTAATTGGTTTAATAGAATTAGACTCCTAATTAGACGAAAAGTGCAGCTAGGTTTTCTCTTTCTCTCTTTAGTTTTCTTGCAGTTCTTCTTCCTGGATGTCAAAGACCGCGTATGGGGGTGGTAAAATCAGGGGGGGTGGGGGAGAGTGTTATTGTTAGGTAAAATTCGTAAAAGGTTTATAATTCTCCCTGATTTTCAAGGGGGTGGGGCCCTTCCCACCCTCTAATCCCTATCCTAACCCTCCACGTATGCAAGTCCGTTGATTCTGTAAAACTTTTGCCCGTGAGTCTAGCATTGTTCATGTAGAAAAAAGAAGCACCGTCGATTGCTCATTCAACGCCATCCATATCCATGGACGACCACGGCTTGGCGACCAGAAGCAGAGGCGCCTTGAGGCACACGGAGAGGCCGTACAGCTCGGTCGTGTCCACCGGCGGCGTCCTCCCGCCGGGCAGCTCCCAGTCGAAGCCATGCACGAGGCTCGCCAGCGCCAGCTCGTTGGACAGCATGGCGAACTCCACCCCGGGGCAGCCCCTCCTCCCGGCGCCGAAGGGCAGGAACGAGAAGTCCTGCCCGGCGTACCCGAGGAACCTCTCCGGCGCGAACTCCTCGGCCCGGGGCCCCCACGTCGCCGGGTCGCGGCCGATGGCCCAGGCGTTGATCAGGACCCGGGTGCCCGCCGGCACGTCGTGGCCCAGCAGCCGGGTGTCCTCCAGCGTCTCCCGCGGCAGGAGCAGCGGCGACGGCGGGTGGAGCCGCAGGGTCTCGTTGATCACGGCCTTCAGGTAGGGCAGGCGCGGGAGATGGGCCTCCGTGACGACGGCGCCGGCGGCCGCGCGGACCTCGGCCTGGAGCTTGCTCATCTCGTGCGGGTGGTTGATGAGCTCCGCCATAGCCCACTCGAGCAGCGCGAAGGTCGAGTCCGTGGCGGCGGCGAGCACGTCCAGGATGATGCTTTTGGTGCTGTCCGTGTCCAGCTCACCGGCGTCCAGCATCACGTCCACGAAGTCTTCCTCGTCCCCGGTGGCGGCAGCGGCACGGCGGCGCTGGCGGTGGTCGGCGATGACCCGCTCCAGCAGCCCGTCCATCTCCTCGAAGACACGCCTAGCCCTCCGCTCCAGCCCCGTCACCGTGTCCACCCATCCCAGCCACGGCACCGTCTCCCCCATGGGCACCGTGCCCAGGAGCTCCTCCATCTCGCCGAACGCCTTCCTCAGCCTCGCACCGCCGCCCTCCACCCCGCAGCCCGCGTCGCCGAGCGTGCAGCGGGAGATGACCGCGTAGGAGTAGACGGCGAGGCTGTCGCTCAGGTTCACGACGCCGGCGCGGCGTACCCGGTCGACGAGCGCGGCGGCCTCCTGCGCCCGGACGCGGCCCAGGGACGCGACGCGGCGCACGCTGAGCATGTGGGTGGCGCAGACGCGGCGCGCCTGGCGCCAGTGGTCGCCGTAGGGCGCGAAGCCGATGCCGCCGGTGCCGTAGTAGAAGCGGTCCACCATGAGGAGCCTGGGGCGGCCGGCGAAGTCCAGGTCGCGGGTCTTCATGGCCTCCTCCGCGGCGGCCGCGGAGGAGGCCACGACGGTGGGCACGCGGCCGAGCCGCAGGTGCATGACCGGGCCGTGGGACGCGGCCAGGGACCGGAGGCTCCGGTGCGGCAGGGTCCCGAGCAGGTGGAGGTGGCCGACGACCGGCAGGCCCCGCGGCGACGGGGGCAGCCGCAGCCGCAGCGCATTGCTGCCGCGCCTGGTGGAGACGAGGAGGGTGATCACCACGAGAAGGAAGGCGAGGACGGTGGTGAGCACGGGCGAGTCCAACGGCGCAACAACTACCATTTCTGCAACCATTCTAGCTTAGCTTGTGTCGTGTACTGGTTAGAAGCCTAGCATTGGCACGATGCCATATATTCTCTACACAAAACACATGTGCCATTTCCAGCCACCACATGATAATTTTCTTCCTCCCTCCACGAATTGTTGTCAACATACACACCACGGTTTTCGCCCTCCTGCCCAACATGTTGTTTTCAACCCCGGTTTTCCTTCCTCCCAGTCCTAGCTAGCCCGAAGTCTGCTTTGCCGCGGCGCGCAGTGCTGGCTCCAACAGTAGCGCTATAATGCAGCGCGCGCGTGCTGCTCCAGCGGTGCCCAAAAATACAGCGCGCGCATACTTTTTTTCATACTTTAAAATTGCATTAAAATAAAAGAATACAAAGTTATTTTACATATTGCAACTAGATAGGTAGTTCGAAAACATAGATAGATAGTTCTAAAACATAGATAGATATATAGTTCGAAAACATAAAAAGAAACTAATCGCTCCAGTCATCTCCATCATCATCGGCTTCGTTGTTGCTGTCGGAGGAGGTTGACAACCAGATGTCGAACCAGCGGTCATCTTCTGCGGTGAAGATCGTTCTCCCGCCAGCATCACGGATGGCGCACTGCTGACACGCCAATTCCCTCCGACGACGCCTGTCCTCGCGGCGACGTTCCCAGTACTGATGCTCGGCGGCGACGTCCTCCGGGTGGAGCCGGCGCCACTCCACCATGCGCCGCTCGTCCTCCTGGGCGACGAGGAGGCTGTTCTGCGACGCCGTGTGCTCTGCACGGTCTCGTGCAGTGTGTAGACGAGGCGGCGGGGCGAGCTCCAACGCCTGCTCGAGCGTGCGGGCGTCGTCGAAATTCATCTGACGGCGCGGCCTGCCTAGGCGCCACGCCGCCGCGTCGTACGCGCGGGCGGCCTCGTGCGCCGTCTCGTAGGTGCCGAGGGGAAGCCGGAGATCGCCGGAGCGTATCTCGGCGTACAAGCCGCCGCCGTTCGGGCGCTCGCGGACGCCGCGGTAGCCCGACGAAGAACGACGGCGCGGCGGCATGGTGGCGCGTCGGGGGCGGCGGCGGTGCTCCGGTGCGGCGGCGGCGCTCGGGGGCGGCGGGCGCAAGTGAGAGGGAGAGAGAGGGAGAGAGAGCGCGGTGGAGCGAGGACGGGGCGCGCGCGCGGCGTTTTATAGGCGCGCGGGAGGAGCCGCCGCAAAAAAGGCGCGCGAGAGGCCGCCGTTTCGCGCGCGCGCAAGCGGTTCCCGCGCGCGCGTTTTTCCCGCCGCCGCTGGAGCGCGGAATTTTTCCCGCGCGCGCGAAATCGCCAGTTTAGCGCGCGGGCGCGCCTGTTGGAGATGCTCTAACAACCTTTTTCTCTCCCTTGCCTAATGTGGAGCAGTCCAGACAAGTGTTAAAATGGGAATGTTTTTCTTCTTGTTGTTCTCAAAATGGAGGCAAAATATTTTTATAAAGAGTGTACAAATAATTACAAGTTGATAAAACTGCACATTAACACGAGCCCTATTCTCGCAGCATGATCGAACTCAAGTGTTTTGTGCCCGCATCCCCTCGCAGAACGGCTTCTGACTTTTAGTCTTATGTGTGATGGCACTAGAAATGGCGGGAATATTTCTAAACAACATGGCAGTCTGCTCATTGTGTTAGAATTAATTAATTATGTTTAATTAACAGGGAATCTACCCTTCTAGAACCGTTTTGCGTTTCCTATGTACAAACAGACACATCCCTTTGTTCCTTAAACGTTGCCTCGGTTCGAACCATCGCGATCTATGCAACGCGTCTCCTCAAACAATATATAAGTGTAATCTCTTTGCCTATCAATACACCGACTGATTTCATTCAAAACGCGTTATCAGCACACGCTTTGCCGAGAACCTCGCCGACGTTATCTACGATGACAATCCGATGAAAGAGGAATTATGCCTTGTGGACAGTGCAACCACAAACTCCATACTGATGTAGATGAAATATTTTCAAACTCTTAAAAACATGAATGGAGATATTCTAACTATCGTTGGACGCGATACGGTAATCGTTGGCACTGGCGTGCCATATTTACCCTCCCGGGCGGTACACAAGTGACAATTGAGGATGCTTTATTGTATCCCAACTCATCAAGTACCCTGATCAATTATCGAGATATCCGTAAAAATGACTTTCACATTGAAACCCATGAAGGTAACAAAGAGGAGTATCTACTCTTCACAAAAAATCATGGATATGGCAAGCAGGTACATGAAAAAAATCCTTCTCTAGCGTCTGGTTTGTACTATACGTACATCAAACCCGTAGAACATATTGCATACAAAGTAATTTTTCAAAATGTTGACGCATTTCAAACCTGGCATGATCGTCTAGGCCATCCTGGGATAGGGATGATGAGAAAAATTACTATCAATTTCATTGGTTATAATCTGCTTGAGTCAAAATTTCCTCAATCTTCAGACTTTGTGTGCACATCTTGTGCCACGGGAAAACTAATTTTGAGACCCTCGCACCTCAAAATACAAGCCGAACCACTTCAATTTCTTGAACATATTCAAGGAGACATTTTTGGTCCCATCGAACCATTATCTGGACCTTTCCGGTACTTCATGGTCCTAATTGATGCATCTACACGATGATCACACGTGTGTCTTCTATCCACCCGAAACCATGCATTTGCCAAGATAATGAGGCAAGTCAATAAATTACAAGCCAATTATCCAGAAAGTCGAATTCAGTCAATTCGCATGAAAAATGCTGCAGAATTCTCCTCGCGTGCTTTTAATGGTTATTGCACGGCCATGGGGATTGAAGTCCAGCACTCTATTCCATATGTTCATACACAAAATGGTTTGGCTGAATCATTGATTAAAAGGTTCAAACTAATTGCAAGACCTTTGTTAATGAATTACAACTTGCCAATCTCTTGTTGGGGTAGTGCAGTTCTACACGCTGCTGACTTGATACAATTGAGGCCTACTGCATATCACAGTATTTCCTCTCTACAATTGGTACGTGGAAATCCTCCTAGCATTTCCCATCTGTGTAAGTTCGGATGTGCTGCATACATCCCAATCTCACCACCACGGCGGACATCCATAGGCCCACATAGGAATCTGGGGGGATCTATGTAGGGTACAAATCACCGTTGATTATTAAGTACCTTGAACCCCTTACCGGGGACTTGTTCACAGTCCGTCACACTGATTGTATATTTAATGAGGAACACTCTCCGGCATTAGGGGGAGACTTCAAGTATCAGAAAGAATGCCCGGAGATTGATTGGAATGCTCAAGCCATTTCGTCCTCTGGTCCACGTACCCAAGAGACTGAATTCCAAGTTCGGAAAATCATTAATTTGCAACATCTTGCAAATAACCTGTCATATTCATTTACTGATCTAAAAGGTGTTACAAAGTCCTTAAATCCAGTCAGAAATGCGCCAATAAAAACAACTCAACATCCTAGTCCTAAAAGAGGGGGAGTAGTACGGCCTCTGACCTGGAACAAGCTTCCAACAAGCAACAAAGGAAATCGAGGAGAAAAACCTCAGAGTCAGTAAATGCAAGTCAGCTCAACATTGACAAACACCTTATGGGTAGTATACACCCAATGGAAGGGCAACCTCCATGACTCACCTTCAGTTTGCACACACTGGCTGGGCCATCGGAACACCCAGACTCACACGTATTGGGAAATCATGAAGAGTCACTAGGGGTGCAGGAAATTTCCATCAACTATATCGATTCTAAAGAATCTTTTGATCATAAGTCTACGAAGGTCGACATTTATTTTGCTGAAAAAATTGCAGATATCCTTCTCACTGATCATGATCCAAAGACTATCGTTGAGTGTCAAAAATGCTCCGACTGGCGTAAATGGAAGGGCGCAATACAAGCAGAAATTGTCTCGCTTAACAAAAGAAAGGTATCCACTGAAGCAATACCGACACCTCCCAATGTTTTCCCTGTGGGATACAAATGGGTTTTTCTCTGGAAATGGGATGAAAACAATGAGGTGGTGAGATACAAAGCAAGGCTCGCAGCACAAGGGTTCACGCATAGACCCGGCATTGATTGCAATGACACATATTCTCTCGCAATGAGTGGAACCATTTTCCGGTACCTTATATCTTTGGTAGTACAATATCGTCTGTCTATGAAGTTGATGGATGTCGTGACCGCATATCTTTATGGGCCACTAGATTCGGACATGTAAATGAAGGTTCCTGATGGAATCTCTATCCCGAATACAAGCGCAAGACGCAACATGTATTGTGTAAAACTGAATAAGTCATTATATGGCTTAAGTGAAGGAAATATGCCCTAGAGGCAATAATAAAGTTGTTATTTATATTTCCTTATATCATGATAAATGTTTATTATTCATGCTAGAATTGTATTAACCGGAAACTTAGTACATGTGTGAATACATAGACAAAACAGAGTGTCCCTAGTATGCCTCTACTAGACTAGCTCATTGATCAAAGATGGTTATGTTTCCTAACCATAGACATGAGTTGTCATTTGATCAACGGGATCACATCATTAGGAGAATGATGTGATGGACAAGACCCATCCGTTAGCTTAGCACTATGATCGTTTAGTTTTACTGCTATTGCTTTCTTCATGACTTATACATGTTCCTATGACTATGAGATTATGCAACTCCCGAATACCGTAGGAACACCTTGTGTGCTATCAAACGTCACAACGTACCTGGGTGATCATAAAGATGCTCTACATGTGTCTCTGAAAGTGTTCGTGGTATTGGCATAGATCAAGACTAGGATTTGTCACTCCGAGTGTCGGAGAGGTATCTCTGGGCCCTCTCGGTAATGCACATCATAATAAGCCTTGCAAGCAAAAGACTAATGAGTTAGTCACGAGATGATGTATTACGGAACGAGTAAAGAGACTTGCCGGTAACGAGATTGAACTAGGTATAGAGATACCGACGATCGAATCTCGGGCAAGTAACATACCAATGACAAAAGGAACAACGTATGTTGTTATGCAGTTTGACCGATAAAGATCTTCGTAGAATATGTAGGAGCCAATATGAGCATCCAGGTTCCGCTATTGGTTATTGACCGGAGATGAGTCTCGGTCATGTCTACATAGTTCTCGAACCCGTATGGTCCGCACGCTTAATGTTTGATGACGATCGGTATTATGAGTTTATGAGTTTTAATGTACCGAAGGAGTTCGGAGTCCCGGATGAGACCGGGGACATGACGAGGAGTCTCGAAATGCTCGAGACGTAAAGATCGATATATTGGACGACTATATTCGGACATCGGAAAGGTTCCGAGTGATTCGGGTATTTTTCGGAGTATATGGGCATTATTGGGCCATACGGGAATAGAGGAGAAAGGCCAAAAGGAAGGAGGCGCGCGCCCCCCCTCTGGTCCGAATTGGACAAGGGGTGCAGCCCCCTTTTCCTTCTCCCTCTCCACCTCTTTCCTTCTCTCCTACTCCGGAAAGGAAAGGGGAATCCTACTAGGACTTGGGAGTCCTAGTAGGACTCCCCACACTTGGCGCGCCCCCTCTAGGGCCGACCTCTCCCTTGCTCCTTTATATACGGGGGCAGGGGGGCACCCTAGCACACACAAGTTGAATTGTTTTAGCCGTGTGCGGTGCCCCTCTCCACATAAACACACCTCGGTCATACCGTTGCAGTGCTTAGGCGAAGCCCTGCGCCGGTAGATACATCATATCTGTCACCACGCCGTCGTGCTGGCGAAACTCTCCCGTGAAGCTCAACTGGATCAAGAGCTCGTGGGACGTCATCAAGCTGAACGTGTGCTGAACGCGGAGGTGCCGTACGTTCGCTGCTTGATCGGTTGGATCGCGAAGAAGTTCGACTACATCAACCGCGTCACTTGACGCTTCCGCTCCCGGTCTACGAGGGTACGTAGACACACTCTCCCCCTCGTTGATATGCATCTAGTAGATAGATCTTGCGTGATCGTAGGAAAATTTTGAAAATACTACGTTCCCCAACATTAAGACAGTTGGGATGGATGTGGTACAACCGACTCAGTGACTTCCTTCTAGAGAAATACACTGAAATGATGCAAAATCCCGTAGAGGACTTTTTGATAAAGACACATGGGAAATCACTACTATTGGAGTAACCTTCGACGATCTCAACATCAATGGTAAAACACAAGACATTGATGAAGCACGCAATCACCTAAAGATGGAATTTGAGATGAAGGATTTGGGTAAAACCAAATTTTTCTTAGGTATTCAACTTGAGCACCTTCCCTCAAGAATTATGGTACACCAGGCTGCCTATATCTAGAAAATATTGGAGAAATTCAATATGGACAAATCCTACCCATCTAAAACTCCCTGGTGGTTCGCTCTCTAGACCTAGAGAAAGAACGTTCAGACCAGAGAAGAAATATTAGGACCCGAGGTTCCATGTCTCAGTGCCGTTGGAGCGCTCATGTATCTTGCAAATTGCACGAGACCTGACCTCGCATTTGTAGTGAATCTACTTGTCAGACATAGCGCAACTCCCACCAAACGTCATTGATCTAGAGTGAAGAATATCTTTCGATATCTCCAAGGTACAAAGGATTTTGGCCTATTTTTCCAGTTCCAAAGAAATCGGGACTCTAATATGATTGGATACGTCGATGTTGGCTATTTATCTGATCCCCATAATGCCATATCGCAGTCCGGCTTTGTGTTCCTACATGGTGGAACTGCCAAATAGACTCTGGTGGCAACATCTACCAATCATTATGAAATAATTTCATTATTTGAGTCATCACGTGAACGTGTGTGGCTTCGCAGAATGATAAACCACATACAACAGTCATGCGGAATTGGTTCTATAGAATCACCTACCATTATCTACGAAGATAATGTTGCTTGTGTTGCACAGATGCAAACAGGATACATCAAGAGTAATATCACTAAGCATATTTCTCCTAAGTGGTTTTTCCCGCATGGACTTCAGAAAAGTGGGGAAATAAAAATCTTGCAAGTTAAATCATGTGAAAACCTTGCTGATTTATTTACCAAGTCTCTACCAAATTTTACATTCTAGAAATATGTTCAAGGAATTGGTATGCGACGACTTCGGGACTTGCAAGTATCAGGGGGAGCGTCTCCTTGAACTATTCCTGTTTAAAACATCATATTGCACTCTTTCTCTTTGTGAGTTTATATTTCAGGTTCTCATCAAGGATTTCAACGAGGAGCTTTTGGAGGAGAATCTTTTCAAGATGATGATTCTAAGAGATGATGATACTACAATGGACAATCTTCAAGATGATGATCCTACTAGGACAAGACGTGAAAAATTCGACATCGTCAAGTGTAGATTAGGGGGGGGGGGGTGTTAGAATTAATTAATTATGTTTAATTAACACGAAATCTACCCTTCTAGAACCTTCGTGTGTTTCCTCTGTACAAACCGATGCATCCCTTTGTTCCCTAAACGTTGCCTCGGTTCGAACCGTCGCGACCTGTGCAACGCGTCTCCTCAGACCATATATAAGTGTAATCTCGTTGCCTATCAATACACCGATTGATTTCATTCAAAACACCAATTACCAACAAGGTAAGCATGACAAGGGATGTGATCACCTTCCTCTTAAAGCCGTTGAACGGTTATCGTGGAACACCGCCAATCCATATCCGAACTGAAGTTGCACCGATGCTCGATACGGATCTCGACACGACGTGTTTGGGTCTCCATTGGCCACAATTCATCGATCTTACTCTTTGCAATTGGCCGGCCATCGATATCTGCATTTGTACCGTGTTTCGCAAAAAAAAAAAATTGAACCATAATTCATTGTGGTCTACTGTTTTCCTGAGTTTATTCAGGCTTTTGGTGCTATTCATTGAATAAGGCACTTGTGAGGACGAGCATGTGGCTCGATGGTTTGGTGTGACGGTGGACACCCAGCCCGCCCAAGTTGAATGGCTGCGATCGATTTGGGTGTCTCAACCGAGCTATTTTCCCCTTGCAGGGTTACTCACAAGGAGGAGGATGTCTCAACCGACCTATTTTTCCCTGGCATATTTTTCTCCTTAAGATTTCATAATACTTTGCATAAGCATTAGTTTTCGTTTGCATGTATAATAAAAGGATACAAAGAAAGAGAAAAAGGCATACACTAAAGTTTGGTTGTTCACAACTAAAATGAGTATTTAAATAATAACATGCTAGTAGAACGTTGCGTTGCGCGGCACTTCACAGCTAAATTCAGGCATACGCCAAAAGGTAGCAGCTTCAGGCGGGCAGGCAGCTAACTATCATACAGATCAAGAGGGAGGGAGGGAGGGAGGTTTCTAGGAACCCTAGACAAGTCACCTATTACAGACAAGTAATCGTCAACACTGCCAAAGGAAAACCCGATGATTCTAGGCCAGAAACCGTGGCATTGACGAGCTCCTCGTTTGTCGCTTATCGGTTGCCGGCGTCGGTGTCGGCGTCGGCCCGAGGACCTTGCGACGCTTCTTGCGTCGCTCTGTCTTCTCTGTGGTGGACTCGACGTCCTTCTCAAAGCACCTGTCCTCAGAAACTTGCATCTCCTGATCTTCAGAGGTGCTGGCAAGAAGAGGCCTTTTAGCATCGCAGGGTGTGTCCTCGCAAACTGTTTCATTCTTCACGCACAAGCCACTATAAACGTCAGGCATCTCAGCATCGGCATGGTTAATGTCAACTTCACTAGGAACTGTCTCGCCTGCTCCTGGTCCTACATTACCGTGTGCATCCACAATGTCCACATGAGCTTCATCGCTCCCATTTTTACTGTCGCCTGCCACAATGGTGCTAGTATTTCCCTCTTTCGGCTCATGGGGGACAGCGCTGTCGCTGATAGCACAGCTGTCAATGTTTCCCTCTTTGGACTCGGGTGAAATTTGCTGCTCACCATCTTCTACCTTGAGATCCACAGAAGTATCTTCATGTTTCGCATCCTCATATTCGGCAGCAATTGTTGCGAGAGAATGCTCAGCAACATCATTGTTCAAATCACATACCGCGGGTGAAGACTGCTCATTGTTCAAATCGCATACCATAAGAGAAATATCACCCTTGGCCTCCTCATCTTCAACAATGTTTCTTTCTGAAGAATGCTCAGAGGTATTCCCTTCTATATCACCAGCCGCAACAGATCCCGTGACATCAGGGAGATCACATCTGCCATTGTTAGCTTCGTCTTTGGTCCTTGCTGGATCAGGTGCAATGTCAACTTCCCTGGCATCAGACATCATGACAGGATGCATATCTACGGAAACATCACAGCAATCATACAGAACTTCATTTATGTTTGTTTCTAAGCTATGCTCTTTGTAGGCCATTGCCTCAGAGTTATCAGAGAATGAGCCACACTTGGAATCCATAATATCATGCATCGTAACTTCTGTGTGGCTAGAAATTGTCTGGTTATTATGCAAACAATCCAGCATGGATTCCTCAAAAGTGTCCTGACCTTTTGCCACACAACCATCCTTCAACGCTTCAGCATCTTCTGGAGCATATGATCTCAGGTCAGGTTTATTATCATAATCTGCAGGAGGTGGCTCATTTTCCACAGCCTGGCTTGGCATGCAGACAATATCATTGTCGGAAGGACAAACCTAACAAAAAGAATGGAGAACAACAGGTAAAAAAAATGACCTTAGAAAACAAGTTCAACAAGTTAATTACTACCGACCAATTGAAACACTAGTACTAGCCACTAGCTAAAATTATACCTGTGTGTCCTGTAGAGCAAATGTTGTAACCCCTTCAGTCTCTAAAATGCATCCAGAAACAGGTAGAACATTTCCAGAATCATTAAAGCAGATGGATGTGGATTGTTGCTGTGTTCCAGGAATTTGGCAAACTGACTCAGATTCACCAGCAGAGCAACCCTGAGCAAGGAACTCTCTAGCTGCTTCATGCTCAGCATTTTCTCTTACTAGATAACTTTCATCAAACTGCTCGCTACCACAGGTTAGTTCCGGAAAAGTTTGAGAAGGTTCTGTCACTAGCTCCTGGATCAACTTCCGGATCAATGAACGCTTCAGAGAAGCTTCAGCGGGTTCAAACCAACCATCACTGAGCTGAAAAGTACAGAGCATTACAATATGGGGTTAACAGAATATCCAAAATGTGAGGTGTGAAGATTACTCGAGCAGAGAGGCATCAACTAAAACTTCAGTCTCCTGCTAAAAAGATGTACTAAAAAGGCTACAGGCTATATACAGAATTTCACCGAACACCTACCACTCCAACTGAGAGGATGAAAGGACGGGACCAAACTCAAGAGCGGTCACATCCTACCAATCCCCATATTTTAATTAGGGAAGTGTGCCCCCAAGCTCCCAACCACCAACAATTTTATAAGGCAGCAAACAGCCCATCCATGTTTTAAGCTTTAACTTCGATAACCCCGCAACTGTACTTTTGACCTGGTGCAAAATGCCACCATACTTCACTATAACACCAAATTTCTACATACGCATGCACATCTGAATTATAGCTAGAATAAAATAATCTATGATAGTTCTCCATTACTGATTATGTACTAGAATATCCACACTTTCCATGGTGTTCACTATAACACCAAAATTAGCATTTACTGAAGGAAAATAAACAAAATTACATAAACAGAAAAGAAAAAAAGTAGGCTGCTAATGAAATGGAGAGCTCGGGGCCCAAACATAACAACAAAATTTAAGAAAAATGATTAATTAGAACTCACAAAGCTTGAGGATACTGATATCTTTAAAGGGTTGAAGCTACTGGGATAATCCATCAGAAAGCGTTCCACATAATGGAGCAGGAACAGGCCACAGTCAAATGAGTTATCTTGCTGAGGGAGCTGGATGGACAAATAGAACAAAGCTATATCACAATAAGAAAATAGATATTGACAAATGAAACAAAAGAAATTTCTTTGTTATGTAGGCATATATACGATATTAAAAGAAATTTCTTTGTTCTGTAGGCATGTATACGATATACATTAGCAACCCTGTGAGTCATATCAACAATGAAGGCGTTGAACAGCTGAAAGTATTTTTCATAGAATGAAAATATGATGGATAAGCTCATAGAAAAATAACTCAACAAGTCAAATAAACAAGCTCATAGAGATAATTAAAAGAAGCTCATAACCCATTAGACAAGCAATCCCTGGACTGCAATTTTAGTTAAAACAGAGAGCCTGCAAATAGTATCTTTATTGCCTATTACATGTTCATGGGCCATTTATTTTTTGTGCAGCCATTTATTTTTTCATGTGTGCATGGATCGGAGGGTGTGTGTTCATGGGCCATGTATTTGTGCTGAAATCGCTATTTGGTTGGCCATAGATTAGCAAGGATAAGCAAAAGCTAAAATGCCCACGCAACAAAAGCTCGTCAAAAAATTAGCAACAGGCCAAGACTGGCATCATGACAGGATTTTGGCAAACATTTTTTTGTAAATTTTAGCTTCAAACCTTAAACCCTAATGGATAAGAAGATTTTGTTAATAATTTCAAACCTTAATATTTTTATCCGGTTAACACTTTGGCTACCTTCGACAGATATTCACACTGGTTACCATCTATACCTCTCCATGATTTATTGATTTATTGATCACTCATGAAAGGAAATAACAAGGGGTAGGGTTTCTCTCAGTGCTTGCGCTCTTCACAGCATCAACATTAAATGGTTCTCAGTACTAGTGTAAGTCAGAAATTGGCATCAAACATAGAAGTACTCAACAACAATTTTACAGAAACACATGAGACTTGATACTAAAAGCTGATGTCCACAAACCTCAAGGGAGATGAATCTCAGATTTAAGAATTTGTCTGAAATATCTAATGCTGATTCAGGGTGCCTTTCCTTCCACTCTTCCCATAGATAACTGCACCAGAAAGAGTCAAACTCAGCAGATATTGGTCACCAAGTAACTCTCAAGTGATAAGATAAACTGGAGTACTGAAGTGCAGAAAAACGACATTGACTGTTTTCACTTTTCAATTATTATATACTTGCAAATTAGATGTATCAGGCATTGATGTGGTCTACAAGACACGCCTTTGACCATTACCTAGACCAAAATATATTAACAATATTGTCATTATTTAATGTGCTTCTGACTATAGTGTCCATTTTTTATCTGAAAATCCTAAAGATCATATGTGGTCAAAGTTTTGAAAATATGATCGCTCATCCTAAAGTAAACTAATTTGCAGAAAAGCAGCACAAGATTACACTCTTCCAGAAATGAGTTTACCTTTGAATAATGTCTTTCAATCCATTGTGAGTTCCTTTAAGAGAATCCATATGTAATATACATGGAACTTTACCATGCTTTTTTGCTTCACCATCTGAAGCAAAACAACGGGAAAGTAAAACACTACTCCATAAAAATGTTAAAAGTACCGACTTTAATTTATGTTCCCACCTTCAGATGTTTCCACTTCTCCAGGATAACAAATAACAATCAAGCTCCAATGCAAGCTGCAATGCAGAAACATAATTAACAGTGCACAAAAGTTATCATTTAAACAATAAAAAGTTGACAAGTTCCTTGCCTGAAGTTCACTGGAATAAATAGAAAATCCTTGGCAAATATGTTTATTTTTCGGGTCCACTTGCGGACACGTAAAAAAGCTGATCTACCCTCTGGAGCTCTCCCTTGATCTTTGTCAAGATCTGCCAGCTTGCGAAAAAAGAAGCTATTAAAGAAATGGTACTTGCACTTCTCGGTGGTCTTCATTCTTGTTCTTAAGTATCTGCAAATAACAACGCATAGTTGTAATTACAAATGGGTAAAATGCAATCCAGAGAAATGTGAAGTTAACAGGCACATACTCAAAAAATACTGTCCATGAGAACTGTATGACATCACAAACAGAAATTCATCTTCCATGACATTTAAATAGATAAATGAAATCAGATTTTGTTCAGAGCCAACAACTATGGTAGTTGTCCATGAGAACTGTATGACATTGTTATTCACAAAAAATACTGTCATGCAATGCATGAAATGAGCAGAGCCATGTGGTTACTGTAGCTTTCACAGGATTGTGGGATACATTTGTTTCACAGGTAACTGATTGGTAAGTAACATTCAAAACGGGTAAAGAAGATTTCATATCATAAACAACTTAAGAAAACATAAATACGGAACTGCATCTGCATCAGCATGTAGCAAAGCAGGTGATCAGATCTACAAATATTACAATGGCAATTATAAATATTACAATAGCAATTGCGACAGCACACAAAAGTGTAACTGGTCGGCACCATTCAACAACTAAGGCTATAAAATAAAAGGATGATTGTGCAGACACCAATGAAAGGTTCAACCTACTTGATATAAAAGTCAATTATTGTGTCGTTGACAAATGTTTCAGGTAGAAGCAAATCAACATCTCTGCTGCTAATAGAAACAGCATCCGGATCTCCTTTAGGATAGATAACGTCTTCAAAGTCGTCAATGCTGAAACAATTAACACGAACAACGGAACAAGTTAAAGCATAGCAAGAACAAAATATAGGTCACGGTAGACACCCAGTTAAATTTCAGACATTAATAAGGTTATAAATAAATAGCTAGAATATTAGCATTATTGGTTTTTTTTATCCTAATCGCTAAACGATGCTTCAATGTCCTGCTACAGTTGAGACGGCCAGTATAGCTTCAAATAACTCTGATTTGTCTTAGCTAGCTAGTGAGAGCCCCGCTATTCCATCTAAGTATCTTTTGCCAAAACTACAAGCTAAATTTCAAAACCAACTTCATTAAAGGCCTCAATACATGGCATAGATTACAACTATATTTCTTAGTGACTACTACTTGTCAAACTTGTGTGTGCTTGACCAAGATTATAGAATAAAATATCGGCATCTACAATACAAAATAAACAAAATATGAGAATGATTTTCATGATGGATCTAATGATGCAAATTTGGTAATGTAGATATTGATATTTTTTTCCTAATATCTTGGTCAAAGATGCACATGTTTGACTTTTGAAAAAACTAATACACCTGATATTTTGGAACCGAGATTTGATATTCATAGTCTGAAGAAAATTGTGTTTCTATCATGATATTGTGTCAAAACTTGCTTGCATGATTCATGTAGTCTACATATTAATTATTTTTCTATTAAAATAACCAAAAAATATACATAATAGCTATGCTTTAAGTAGCTTAGTCAGGACCTCGCCGTCAAAACTGAGATCTAAAAACTTGGAGATTACAAAAGACATTAGTGTTAAGCTTCATGCACTAGCCAACGCAACCAAAAGTCCGAACTGATGGAAAGGGCTAGTGCAATCCACATATACTGTAACACCCCCTCTCACGTGTGACGGGGAAGACAAGTCAACACCTCTGTTTGTAAAGCGTCCCTAAAGCGTCGCTTAAGCGACGCTTAAGCGTTAGAGCGCCCTCCAGGCTCAAAGCGTCCAACTCGCTTTAGACATGTGTCTAAGGCGTCCGCCTTAGACACTAAAGCGTCTGAAGCGCCTGCTTAAGCGTCCTGATTGGCGCTTTAGGGCAGAGAGGACGCCTTAGACTTGCCAAACAGGGGAATAGAGATTTCTGGTGGGGAAAAAAGGCTGGGCGGGAAAACTGGGCTCACATGTGAAACAGTTACAGGAGGGGAAAGAAAGAGAGAGAACCAAAACCAGAGCGTGCAAATCTCCAGGCTTTCAGCTCTTTCCTCTCTCCTCTTGCAGCAGCTTCCTCAGATCTGCACCAGCCTTTTCTGCACTGTTGTGTGTTATGCACAGCTCCTCTGCTGTTAGGTGCTGCTACTGCCTCTTATAGTAGTTGGCTAGTTGCTTACTGCTTACTGGATGGATCAGAAAATATGTGCTCAATGGTGGATTAGAATCAACGTATATGTGTCTCACTAAATGGTGCTCTATTCTACTGCCCATCAGGTTCAGAGTCTGTCTAAAGCGTCGCCTCGCTTTACGCTTTATCGCTTAAGCAGTGAGGCGCCCCCCAGCGCCTCGCTTCGCTTTACCGCTTTAAAAACATAGGTCAACACGTGCAACCGGAAGAGAGCGACGGCGCGCGAAACTCACGTATGACTCAAGAGGCCAATACGTGGACACAAAGGAGGGCAGCAGCAATTTTTTAGATAAATTGCGAAAGCCAGGACTTGAACTCAAGACCGTAGCTCTGATACCATGTTAAGCTTCATGCACTAGCCAACGCAACCAAAAGTCCGAACTTATGGAAAGGGCTAGTGCAATCCACATATACTGTAACAATTAGAACATAATAGGTGAAACCAGTACAATGGATAAAAACATTGTTTCTACATGACAGATGTAGTGCGATATGCTCATGAGTTCATAGAGGCAAAAAACAAAAATAAAAAACAGATGCGGAGAATACATGACAGAAGTGCAACATACCCAGAAAAATATTGTTTCGGGAAAATTAAACTTGGGTCGGTGCTCCGGTTCTCCAACGCAAAATCCTCTCTGACAGTGGCATGCCATCACGCAAGAACATTGTTACAAAAGCAGCAACATAACCAAAGACTGTACATATATATTTTGTAACTCGGAGCAAACTGCACATTAGAAGTATAAAAAGATACATATATAGCAAAACTGTCCAACCACGAAATCTGGCAACTATGTGACAAGTCCGATGGGATAGAACTTTTCCGCCAAAATCATGTATAATGTCCTGATCCCTCCATCACAATCTATGTCCACCTTGACTTGATATCCATATCTAAACCCCAGACAAACAGAAAAATGCATTCATAACCAAACCCTAAGCTGAAATAACCCAACTTACCAGCATTTGCAGCACGTCTAATTTCGTGAGTTCTTGAGTAAAAGAACAACACATCACAATATAATAGTTTCATATAGTGTTTTGAAGTGCATGGTCTACTCCAACGTTTACGAGTCGAAGAGTCGACGAGTCGTTCCAAGGTTGAGACTCATAGACTAGTCTAGACTAGTGCGAGACTAGTCGACATGGTACTGTAGCACTGAACTTACAGTCCAGCACAACAGCACTAGCATAAAAAACAAGTTCAGAAGTCCATAATCCATATGCAATTGCAAACATAGCAGAACACCTTAGTGTGACAACTTCACAAGACCGACATAAGGTTCAACATGTAGTCCAACATCAAGGTCTGAATTACAAAAGAAAGGTTCAACTCGGGATGAGCCATCGTATATATACGTCTGGTTTTTTTGAGTCGCTCGACTCGAACAAGTCGACTAGTCCAGACTAGTCGTCGACTAGTCGATCCATGGCCCGACTCGTACTAGTAGTCTACACAAGAAAAGGAGTCGGACACCACTTTGCGACTCATAGACTAGTCGAGCGACTAGTCTAGACTAGTCGTTCGACTCATAATCCTTGGTCTACTCTCTAGAATATGAATAAAATCATATATTATTAACACTTAACAGTAATATCTGATATGACACACCCCCATATATTATTAACACTTAACAGTAATATCTGATATCGGTATCAAGCAAAAATATAATCCTTCTCCATATCTGGTAGTTATGGCTAATCAAATATGAGACCCAAAGTTCCGAACTCAATCTACAAGTTAGTCCTCGTATAAGATATGGGAAGTATCTGGAATGGCCAGCATTTTTCACTGGCATATGTTTTACAGCCAAATTTAGTTCTAGATACATCCCTTTTTGTCCATTTTGATGACAAGTATTTTCGGACGGAGGGAGTACATGAATAAAAGGTCAGACATAAAGCATAACATCAGCTTGAAGCTTACGATGGAGTGTTGTTCCAGATGTCACGATATCTTGATGCAATATGACAAATCTTCTCTTGTTTTCGTGGCCACTGTGGATCTGTAAGAATAAACTCCACTCTCATAGGATCTATAGTCCAAAAAAGACAAAAAAAAAATTAGTTCGACATACGCAAACGCCAAAGGATATCAAACTCACAATATTAACATTCAATTCATATTGTGTTAACTTATTAAATTATTCATGCATGCATTTGTGGACAGGGCAAGACAGCGGCAAGGAGAGGTGAAACTTCAGGCCCGGCGTCTCAAGTGGCAGGAAGAGGCGGGGATGGTTAAGTTATGGGGGAGTTATAGGATTTTTAGGGAAATCTGCTAGAGTTGCTCTTGGGTTGCAAGGGTGCTCAACATGAGGACAAAGTCACTGCCTTCTTGCCATTGGTAGGAGGCCGAGGTTCCACTTAGAAGCAGAGGATAGAAAACCAAGGGGCCAGTTAGCAGCAGGGGTTAGAGAAACAAAATAGTGGGAGAGTGATCTGTAATTCTGGCTTGTTTATTGAATGAATCAGAGGCCCATGCATCATATACCTGGCTTACACCGACTTGAGGATCAAGGAAACAACTCATATGGAGGAGCAAGGAAACCACTAATATCTCTAAGAAACCAATTAAATTTATAACTTTGCAGGACAAATAGATGGCTGTATCTCTAGGCTCCTCTAGGAGTCAGAATGGCCGTATGGTTGATGCAGGATGGGCCCTACACATGTAGGCCCTGCCAACTTGATGATAGCAACTGCACAACCGCTGCCCACATGGACACAAAGCGATGATACAAGAGGGCAGCTTGCTATCATCTCACGCTAATACACCACTTGCTTTTCCCAGCGATGATAGTCCGCTACTTTTTTTGTGAACGTTTTGCATTGTCCATTAGTTTCCTAGCAGGTGGACAGTCATGAAAGACAGCAAAGGACCAGTCTTCCCAGCGCCATTTACCTTCCTATTCAAGAGTACTGTGCGCATGCAATCAAGCTTTTGGTTGGTACAGTCAAATGTATGCGTTATTTCGCTATTTGTATAATCTTACTATTGCATGACACAATCTGCCAAAGACAAAAAGGAAATTAATAAGGAGCTCTACAAATGTTTTTTGTATTCAGATACTTATATTAAGCAATGGACCGATACTAATCAAACAAATAAAGTGTTGTTTGGTTGATGCTCTTTAACTTCTTCAAAAGAACAAAACACATGCAATACTGATAAATTCTAAATTCACAACAAAACACACCCCATAAACCAACACAACTTTATTTTACGCCTTGCGTACATTAGCCCGAGATGTCATCTATCATTGGAACACAGTGAAAGCATACTAAATATGGGATACAATAAAAAGACCAGAATGCCAGCGTAATTACCTGAACTTTCGGTCTCTGCACTGGGTCTAATAAGGAGAGTTACAGAGGCAGATATAACCTGGTTAAACGGGTAACTGATATTAAGCTATACAAATTAGAGCGGAAAGTAACAAACAAAAAGTAAAGAGAATTACATACACTCTGAGTCCATTGACTATTAATGGAAATGATGTCACAAGCATCCCAACATATTGCTATCGTCTTATCATCTTCACATGAATCACAATCCAAATGTTCAATTTTGAACCCGTCTGGTGAAAAAATTATGTGAGGCTGAAGATGCAAGGTCGTGTCGCACATCACAAAGTCAGGCTTAAGCACAACTGTCCCTTCTTTATCATCCTACAAATACAAAAAATAAATAGAAATGATAAAAGTACCCAACTAACATACTCCACGATGACATTTGAATCATGCTAGTAGGCCAATAGCTGGCTGTAACTAAACAAATGAAAGTTTTACAGATATGAACTATCAGTTCTACTTCATATAGATCATTTCTCCGAATTTCCAGCTTGCTGAAGAACCCAAACTCTTTTCAATAATACGAATTACTCAAAACAAATTACTCCAAGATTCTATAAGGCAAGGAGGATACATACCATTTCACCCAAAGCATTGTACATATCTTCCAAACTTTGTTCCATGTGACCTGAAATTGCACAAAAAAATTATTAGCCAGACTCCCATGAAGAAAGCACAAGCACTGGCTATGAGTTGACCAATTTTACAGGGTATACCGTAATTACTGGTGGATGAAGTTTCAGGACTAGATGACAAGTTTTCTTCATCGGATTCAGAATATGTTCCCTGATGCCAACCCAAACGAGTAACCAAAACAGATTAATACATGGAAATGGAACAAATAGTTGCATCAAAAGACAAATATTAACAGTATCTGTATCTGGCTGAACCTCAAGGTGTTGCGTACTGCCAAGTCTAACTTCCTTCACGGCCTGAATTCCTGACATCATCCTTGTATCTTCATATCCATCTAAGCAAGCATAGGAATTGCTAGAACCACTGTGCATGGCTGTAGTTGCCATAACCACATCAAATTCGGTTTTGTGGGATAGATCCTGATTCATTTGAGGACATTCAGTTGCATATGATTCTTCACCAGCATAAGTATCATGCAAGCCAATGTACTCCAAACCAGAGATCTCAGTCTGATTCATCTGCAACGTGCGAATTACAACACATGGGAAGAGTGTATAGAAACAATTAGATACTATGATCATTGATTACTCATTGATATGCAATAATAAACATACAACAACAAAATAAATAAGGCTTTGTCATCTTCATTACTATGATTGACCACTGAAAGATTGAATGAAAAGAGCTGGATGCACAGGCCAAGAAAGATAAACATCAATAAAAGTATCTAATTTGTAATGAATGTGAAACATCAGAACTGTATCAAGAGTTGTAAATTCTCAAAACCACAACACTTAAGTGGGTGCACAGGAGCAGCTTACTTTCGTTCTAGAAAACTAACACATTCTGTTCTAGTGTTATTAAAGTACCGTCAAATATGACAAGGAATCTAATAGGAACACTCTGCAGCGTTTGAGCAAACAGAATTACACTTGCCACTACAAGTTACAACCTTAGTGATCATTCTCGTATGAGGTGCTGCTAAATAGCTCAGCTGGAATAGATAAATAGATGATCACAGGTGCTAGTTGCAATTACGTGTGGTATATTTGAGCCAACAGAATTTGTCTTACAATCTTAGTAAAGTAGTCTCTTAAATTTCTTAGCTAGGCCAGATTCACCTAGCTCATTTGAGCTATAGCTCACAGAAGCAAGGCTCACCGTTTGGTGGCATGGAATCTAAAAATGTAAAACATAGAGCACACCTTGAAAAATAACTCAGCTTCTTTGGATCTATGTTTATTGGATGCATGGGGAAAGAAAATCTGCAGAGATGAATTGGGATAGGACAGGTGATCTATGAATAGTCGAATACGACCGTGCAACTGCTGTTACATGCCCATGATAGACAGAGGCCAAGAAACGGGTACAATTCCAGATAACGATGACTCCATGATTTATTTTTCTTTTGCCAGTGCAAGAGAGCATCCCATGTAGGCACCCCATTACGATCGATCGGTCAATCAATCGCTTCTGATTTTGGCGTTTGCAATACGAGAAGTCGTGAACATCACACTTGCATGAACCGGACCCACCCACCCCCCCCTGTTCTTCTCTTTGCCATGGGCGTTGCGTCAACGCCCACACTGCTCGGCAGCTGCTGGCCAGAACCAAACCAACGCGGTCAGACTGCCAGAGGACAGAGCCATACTCGCAAGGCACAGCCTAGGCCGATCAACGCCACAACCAGAAACTAAACGACCAGTACAGTCACCAGGCCCATCAATGCCACAAGCAAGGAGCGCAAACACTGTATTTTTTTCTAATTATCTTAGCATCAATTGTTCATTCTTCAATTTTGCCCCATGATTATTCTTGTAGCCAATTGAGGGCAGATCAAACCCCCATTCAATCTAATTAGGGTAAACTCAATTCAGCAAGGCAATTTCCCATATTTTACGCGTAATTTGTATTTATCTAAAGTAGTTTACTGAACCTCGATGTCTGATGATGTATTTTGGAATTTGGAAATACAAGACCATCTTTTTCAAGTAATTTTTGTCCTGTGCTTCACCATTATAAAATAGTACTTCCTCCGTCCCAACATAAGTGACTCAAAAAACATTTTTTGTATTTATGCATCGTCTTCTGTTGTGTCCGACAATCTATGCTAGAAGTAAAGAGGCACGCATTTATATAGTAAACCGTCACTTGCAGAAAATTTTACACCACGTATTAAAATGGTGCATCGGGGTGACATTAACTCTAGCTCAGCCCCTGTATCTATCCAGCCTACCCCAACTCGTTCGGGACACGAGAGAAATCAGATCTTACCAAAGAGTACAAAACACAATCTGGATAACTGCATAGAGATAGATAGAACAATGCCTATATTCGGAGAACACTTTCCTAGATCATTCTTGAAAGGACGCATACCCAACTATTTTCTGCTGCAGGAACGCACACCCATCTAACCCATGTATCCGGAAAACACGACCGGTCATAGAAATTTTGTTACGAGCGTTAATAGAAAAAACATTGATTTCCGGTACAGCAATCGGCCGCAATATTCGAGAGGATGAGGAGGTTACAACAGGACGGGAGATTGGGTATACCTGATTCAAGTCGCGGAGGGGACGACGGGGCGGATGGAGTCGCGGTGGGGGCGGCGGCGGTGTCCTTTGACCTTTGGTCGGGGAGGGGCTTGAGGAGGGGTCGCGACGGTGTACGGGAGAGACGAGGTCGGCAGCGATTCCCTTGGCCTGGCGTCGGGGGGCGTCCCGCCGGTGGAGATGAGCGACGGTCAACGAGGGTGGACCAAGGCGGGGGCGACGGATCTCGGGGTCGTGGTTCTAGGGTTCCTGCCCGCGGGGGAGCCGCGGGGCGTGGGCGGGGAGAAGAGAGGGAGGTCACCGGAGAGCGCGGCGTGGGACGCCGGTCCGCCGGAGGGGTTGGGGGGAGAGGCGGCGGCTACCGGGGCGGCATGGAGGGATCGATCGCCGCGGTGGCGGTGGGGCGGAGGAGGAGAGGAGGAGGATGGCGTCGGGGAGAAGGGGAACGGGTCAGGCGACGACTCGACTATGCCCCCCAGTGGCAATTGCGGGGTAATTATACCGCAAAGTAGTAACTACTCTCCAACGCCTTTGATCACGAGGAAACGATTTTCTCGAGGGTTTTATCACATCGAATTGGTGATGGGGGTTCCGAGAGTTTACTCCGGTGGGTTCTCTAAATCTTGAGTTCGCAGTGTAGGATGAAAAACCGATGAATGGTTTTATTTTATTTTTTTTGCGAGAAGATGAATGGTTTTATTAAGGGTGTGTCTTTCTTTGTCTCGGTCATTATTATTGTTCTGTTCTGAGACATGTGCATCTAGTACGTTCGAATATTTATTATGTCTGTGATATGTAGCAAATATGAAGATACGCTGGTTTATTATTTCTGATACGTAACAAATATGAAGATACACCAGTTGACACCATGGCAGCGCATCTCTAGACGTTAATGAGTGTGGATCGGGACATAGTTCTTCCGACGAATATTTATTTCCTATATCCGTTTCTTTGTGCTGGAATAAATATCTCACGTACGAGTTTCCATGTCGATGTGAGGCTAGCTCGGCATGTTGTGCATGTCCCACATTGAAGGGGGGCACGTGATACAATGGGAAGCACATCTTTCTTCTTCCCCGTTGGACAAGTGGGAGCCTCCCGGAAACTCGATCTCCACAACATCCCTCTCTCCATTTTCCCAGGTGTTTCGAATCAAGTCTCGAACTAGTGTTGAATTAGCACATGGGGTTGGTTTGTTACCATTTTATCTGTGGTGATTAGCGCATCTCCGGATGGATCAAACAACTACTCACATACCAAACTGGATATACAACCGAGTGGGGATAAGGGAAGTCGGACGAGGAAGAACGGTTATGATGGAGGACAACTGGAGCACTGCAATGAATGAGGTAGATGGAGTGGGTAGATAGGTCTTTGGGGTGTACATTAGATCTATGTGGGCCTCGAATGGTTAGAAGGTACATACAAAAATACATAAATTAATACCATGCACTACTTGCCGGATGAAGAAGTGAATTGAGATCAACTTCGGCTAGCCTAAATTTGAGCCTTTAAAATGGGTGTAGGTGACAAGCGGATGAATGAATACCGAGTGTACACCCCCCCCCCTCCCGGCAATACATGAACCACTATTATCGCTTTGTTTTGGAATATTGTCATATAGAACTTTTGGAAATTTTTGCATGTAATAAGTAATAACTGCAAAGATTTATTGACTGATACGCTGACAACGCATCTCTAAACATTAATGAGTACAGGCTAGAACAAAATCCATCATCAAGATATTTATTTCCCATGTCAACGTCTTCTTTTTGTGAGCAAATGTCAACATCTTCCTACAATGCCAAGTGGCAATTGCAGGGTAATTATACCACGAGTAACAACTATGGCTACCTACTCTATAATGTGTTTGATCATAAGGGTTTTTCCTTTCTTGATGAGGGTTTTATCACAAGGAGTTAGTGATAAGGAATGGGTTTTTGAGAGTTACTCCGGCGGGTTCTCTGAATTTAGACCATTATTATTGTTTTGTTCTAAGACAAGTGCATCTAGGACTTTTGAAGATTTATGTTTGTGATACGTAACAAATGTAAAGATACCCCGGCAACACATTTCTAGACGATAATGAGTGTAGATCACAATAGAATACTTCAGACAAATATTTATTTCCTATATATGTTTCTTCGTGCTGAAATCAATACCCTATGTATGAGCTAGTTTCCATATCGATGTGAGGTTAGCTCGGTGTGTTGTATATGTCCCACAATGAATGGGGGTCACGTGACACGGCGGGAAGTGCATATTTCTTCTCATTGGATGAGCCTCCCAAAACTCGATCTCCATTACATCCTTCCCTCTGTTTCCAGATATTTAGAATCAAGTAGGACGAATGTTAAATTAACACATGAG
Organism: Secale cereale; assembly: GCA_902687465.1. Taxonomy (NCBI): domain Eukaryota; kingdom Viridiplantae; phylum Streptophyta; class Magnoliopsida; order Poales; family Poaceae; genus Secale; species Secale cereale. The sequence continues at coordinate 47,012,669 of LR738715.1, forward strand.
AGTTGGTGTACCGCCATTTTATCCATAGTGATTAGCGCATCTCCTTGTGGATCAAACAACTACTCACATACCAAGTTGGGATATAACCATGTGGGGATAAGGAAAGGCAGACAAGGAGGAATGGTTGTGGTGCGGGCAGTTGGAGCACTGTACTAAATGAGGTAGACGGGAAGGGCAATTGGGACTTTGGGGTGTCTGACATATCATAACTATGTGGGCCCCAACTGCTTCAGAATGTACATCTATATGACTTGTACCAGTCCAATACAAAACTAATGACATATTGCTCATTGGAGGAACATGAGTTTGAGAGCAACTCAAGTCGGTTCATAAATTTGAGCCTTTACAATCTGTGTAGAGTGAGCGAACAATGACCACCAAGTGTACACCACTTCATACCTAAAATCATTACTACTGCTTATTTTGGGATATGATCATTTAATACTTTTCGAGATTTTTGCATGTAATATGCAGTAAATACGAAGATATGTCGACTGACACCCTGGCAATGCACGTTAACCGTCATAGCGAAGGAGAGGAGTGTGAGACAACGGTGGAGCATAGTAGTATTCTTCCCCACTGGACGAGCAAGGAGCCTTCCCCAAAAATCAATCCCCATTACATCCATGCATCCATTGTCTGAGTATTTATGGATCCAATAGACGAGGTGTTAAACTAGCTAGCACGGGAAATTGATATGCCTTCGTTTACCCATGGTGATTAGCACATACCCGACTAGATCAAACAACTATTTCCAGACAAGCTGGGGACATCATTGTGTGAAGGATAGTGAAATTGAGATGAAAAAGAACGTTCATGGAGGAGGCTAGCTGGAGCACTATAGCCAATGTGGTAGGTGGACATTTGTAGTGAATGAGGTAGATGGGAAGGGTAACTGGGACTTATGGGTATCGGGTAGAGTTGTGTGGACCCTGGATGGTTTAGAATGTACATCAAATGCATTCATAAAATGCTACTCGTAGAAAATCAATACATAAATTAATGAAACACATTACCCCCAAGAGGGCTTGGATTCCTAAATTTTGAGTTTTCATAATGGGCATAGAGTAAAAGGCAGATGAATGGTTTTGGAGGGTAGCAAATGTCTGTATCTAAGCTATTATTACTGTTTTGTGGGATATATGTATTCAATTCTTTTGGTGAAGACTTATGTATGCGATACGTAACAAATGTAAACATACACCTATTAATACTCTGGCAGCATATCTCTAGATGTTAACGAGTGCAAATTGGAACATGACCCTTGGGTCAAATATCACTTCCTATATCAGTGTCCTCGTGTTGAAATCAATAAACCACGTATGAGTTTTCATATCGAAGTGAGGTTAACTCAACATGTGTATCTATCCCGCAGCGAAGGGGAAACCATGTCACACAAGGGAGAGCGCAATGTTCTTCTTACCGACTAGATGAGCAAGGAGCGTCCCCCAAAACTCGATCTCCACTAGATCTCTCCCTCCATTTCCCAGGTATTTTGAATCCATTCGAGTGAGTGTTAAATTAGCACAGGGTATTGATTTCATGTTCTTTTCACCAGTGGTGATTAGCGCATCTTCGAATGGATCGAATAACTGCTCACATACCAAGTTGGGGATAGAACCATGTGAAGGAGAAGAAAATATTGGGGAATGTAGTATTTCAAAAAATTTCTGCGATCACGCAAGATCTATCTACCAGATGCATAGCAACGAGAGGGAGAATGTGTCTACGTACCCTCGTAGACCGAAAGCGGAAGCGTCTAGTGATGCGGTTGATGTAGTCGAACTTCTTCGCGATCCAACCGATCAAGCACCGAACGTACGGCACCTCCGCATTCAGCACACGTTCAGCTTGATGAAGTCCCACGAGCTCTTGATCCAGTTGAGCTTCACGGGAGAGTTTCGTCAGCACGACAGCGTGGTGACGGAGATGATGAAGCTACCGGCGCAGGGCTTCGCCTAAGCACTGCAACGGTATGACCGAGGTGTGTTTCTGTGGAGGGGGTGATACGTCCAAAACGTATCTATAATTTCTGCTTGCTCCATGCCTCTTTTGGGTGATATTGTTATGTTATTTATACACTTCCATACACTTTTGATCATATTTGGATTAACCTATTAACTCAGTGCACCCCAGTGCCAGTTTCTGTTTTCGGCTATTTTTGTATTTCAGGTTTTCATATTACGAGAATTGCCAGAAAAATCCAGAAAAATTATATAAAAAATCAGCGTTCCAGAAGTTACCAGGCACCCGAAGCACTGCCGGAGGGGGGCCACCAGGGCCCCAGGCGCCCTGGTGGCGCCCCCCCTGGGCCGCGCCGGGGGGGCGCCTGGGCCCCCCAAGGCTCGTCTGATCCCTTTGGCATATATTTAAAGCGTCTCCCGAAACCCTCGAAACGAGAACTCTTTTCGCGATCTCGTCTCTGTTCCGCCGCCGCCGCCGCTTCCAAGATCAGGAGCACCAGGAGAACTCTTCCCGGCACCCTGCCGGAGGGGAGGATCACCACCGGGAGCTTCTCCACCACCATGGACGCCTCCCGGATGAGTTGTGAGTAGTCTCCCTTGGACCATGGGTCCATGACCAGCAGCTATGTGATGTTCTCCTCCCGTTTTTGTGCTTCACTAATTAGTCCTCGTGAGCAGCCCTACATGATCGAGGCACATATGTAATCCTTATGCTGTTGCTATGATGAGTTTGCTGGGATCCGATGGATTATGAGATTATGTTCAGATTGTGTTTGAGTAATATATTTGATTCACCTCTATTATATTTATGTTCGTAAGTAATTCTTGCATGTTCTCCGTTGTTATTTATTGCTTTGGCCAAGTAGTAGGTAGTGACTCCAAGAGGGAACGTTATGCTTGATTGTGGGTTCATGCCCCTCGATGACTAGCTTGAGTGACAGAAACATGAGTCTAGGGGATGTGATGTTGCCACAAGGGGGAAAACAACGGTGCTTGTGCCCGCGGGTGCAAGGATTGTTTACTTTACGCAAAGTTCTTTTAATGCAGTTGTCTGTTGCTTTGAGTTTACACTATGGGTGGGACTCGCAACTTAATACCAACGAGATGTTCTGGATAGATATCTGAAGGTGGATGATTAGTAGTAGATGCAGATGGATTTCGGTCTACTTACCTCGGCGTACCGCCCATGCTTTGAACCTCTACCTTTCTTGCAACTTAGTCAGCATTGGTTTGCGCACATGGTCATGTCAATTGCCCAGCTGTAATTCGTTTACCTCACATAGCTGTTTTATCGTATTTTGGGAGAGAGACATCACTAGTGAACATCATGAGACTCCGGTCCATATTACCATCATTGATCATATCCGCTATTTACTTTCCGCTTTTACTTACTATTGCAATTATACCTATCACTATTATCACTTGCGTTTGATCCTTTGTAAACTACAAGGCCGGAGGGATTGACAACCTCTCTGTACTCGTTGGGAGCAAGGTTATTTTTATCTGTGTGCAGGTCCACGTTGATTGCTAATATCTGGCGTCGTTAGCAGTTGACACCTTCTTGTTGAAACTGGGAGTCTCAGGGAAATCGATCCTTGGTATTGCCAAGGGAAAACTTCTGCTACACTGCATCTCAAACCTTCCACTTGGGGTAACCAACGAGGGGCGAGAAGCCATCAAGCAAAGTTTTCTGGCGCCGTTGCCGGGGACTCCACTCTTCAGGATAGGGGAGTTGCACGCTATCTTTTACCTTTGCTTTTTAGTCTTGTTAGTTTACCTTTCAGTTTTGCTTTAGTATCTTTTATCGAAAATCACAAAAATAGTTATCTCATTCTTTAGTTGTCATTATGTCGGGTCCTTTTGTCTTTGACGAGGCAGAAGTTCTCACCTTTAAACAAAGAGGTGGGGAAAGTCTGAAAGATGCTTGGTATAGAATTAATGATTCTCAAAAAAGAGCCACCAAGAAGCAACCTACTACTATCCTGCTTAGAAATTTTTATGTTGGAATAACTTCTTGGAATAGGTTTATTCTAGATACTGCTATCAATGGGAATTTCCTAGAAGCCCCAGTTTGGGAGTCTCTTAGTATTATTGAAAATCTTGTTGGGAATCCCCGTGTTGTTAGCATTCAAGAGGACATCACCCTAGCTCACATTATGAAAAAACTTGAAAAAATAGAGCTAGAGATGCCAAGCATCAATAAGATAAATGAGTTGGATCGTAAGATCCAAGGGAATTTGAATAGGCTTGATAGCTCCATGCATAAAATTTTCAAAACTTTGGAGACCATCAAATCCCATGACTTGGACTCTTCTAGGGTAGACAAGATTGAGGAAATATTTGATACTCTAGGAACTACTTTCTCCTCGATCAAAACCAAAAAGGTAGAAACTCCGGCAAAGAGGGAGCCTAAGTTCGTTCACGTTCCAAAGGCTCCTCGTTCTAAAAGTAATCCATCTATTGCCAAAGGGGTTGAAACTGTAAAGACTTTGGAAGAAACACCTCTCTTTGATGAATTTATAAATGAATCTTCCCTTGACTTTTATCCTTTTGGTCTTCTCCCTAGAAGTATCTCTATGAGGCCTTTATTTGAAAGTCCTCTTAAGACTAGTTGTATTATTGAAGAGCTTTTTGATGATATTGATGATGGTTCAATTGATACAACTTGACCTCTATGCATTATGCCTAGCTTAAAGGCATAAAAGAAAGCGCTTTTGGGAGGCAGCCCAATGAATAAATTTTATTTTGCTTTTGTTGTGTCTTGATGTTGTTACTACTGTAGCATCATCATTGTATCTTTGCTTTTCAAATTTTGTGCCAAGTATAGCCTCTGATTGCAAGAAAGTTCAAAAGTTGTGACGTGCTGTCCAGGAAACAGATTCTGTCCTTGGATAGAAAAATTCGTATAAAATCACTAGATCATCTTTTTGGTCTGAATTTTTTCGACAGCGTGCTCTATATAATTGTATTTCGTGCGTCTGTTCTGAGTTTTTTGATTAGAGTTGCAGAAGTGCCCCGGAAAAATCATTTATTACCTGTTGTTCTGTTTTTCACAGATTCTGTCCTGTTTTGCCTTTCCTTCATTTTGCAAACCTAGAGCTTGCTTTTTCTTTGCAAAAACCTTTTGGCAATCTTGAGAAACAGTAGAACTTCAAGAATATCTTTATTTCCAGCAAGGAAAAATTATTTTATTATGGGTACTAACCTCGCTAATCAGATTATGATGTGTTATGTATGAAGGGAGTTTTCAAGTGTGCGAGGGAAGATGATAAAAATATTCAGGAGAGTCAAACACTCAAGCTTGGGGATGCCCCCGTGCACCCCCAAGAAAATATTCAAGGAGACTCAAGCATCTAAGCTTGGGGATGCCCCCGTGCATCCCCTTCTCCATCAACATTATCAGTTCGTCTTTCGTTCCACTATATTTTAATCACTTCATGTGTTATGTGCTATGCTTGGAGCGTCTTGCTTTTAGTTTTCCTTTTAGTTTTCTTTTAGCTTTTCATAACGAGTCGGAACTCAGCTTTCTTTATGTGGGAGAGAAACACGCTCCACTTCTACCTAGAACATAACATAGAATTTTTAGGTCTATCCTTGCTGTGTGTGTTCTTTGTCTTTTAATAGCTACTATCATGTTCAGCTCTCAGTTTCATGCTTATCTTTTTAAAGAGCTTTCGTTTATTTGGTTGCTTGAACTCTCTTTAGTTATCATGTTTATCTTATTAAGAGAGTTTGCTTCCGTTGCATTGGTTGATATGTCTATGATAAAGATGCTACGTGCATAATGGCGCTTAGTAGTTCATGTTTTCTTATGGTTAGTCTCAAATAGCTGGGGGGTTCCCAATGTGTTATTGGAGTACCAACATGATTTGTTTGCCTATGATGTGGTATGGTTTAGTAATATCTTCCTTCAAAGAATTTATTTTGATTGACTTGGCGTATGCTCACGCATATTTAAGACTGTAAAGAAAGTCTGTCAATCCTTGATGATCTTTTGTTTCTGAGTAGCGATATAACTTCCATGCCTGATTCAATGTTGCTTTGTCGCTCTGCATGATTATGACCGTCATTGCTCTCTTAGTTGGTCGCTCCCAGTCTTTTGCTAACCTTCGCCTGTACTAAGCGGACTGACTGCTTGTGCATCCACATTCCTTTATACTAGTTATGCCATATGAGTCCACCATACATTCCTACATGGTATTTACCTGCCATTCCTAACAGGGACTTGCATGTACCATCTCGAAATTATTCAAAGAAAATGCATTCCTATTTTGTGCCTCTGTTGTAAGTCCATGAGGAAGTAGTAGTTAATTCATAATCTTTTTAAGTTGGACAAGCTTCACCCCGGGATTGCATGTATAATGTGCAAACCCATAATACGAGAAGGAACTGGCATTGAATGCGCCCGGCTCAAAATTAATATAACAAACAAACCCTCCTTCACGCTTTGTTCATGAGAAATCAGAAAACTTTGGCAGTGATAAACAAAGGAGATTAAGAGGATGTGATCGTCCTCATTCGGGAGCCGTTCCTCGAAACTTGTCCATCTCAAGAAGTGATTGAGTTGTCTGCTAGCATTCGTTGACGAAACATGCATGATCTAAAAATAAATTTATTACCTCTGTTTTAAAACCAAGAGCTCTCGTACATGTTTTGTCTTTGTTTCCGACTACGGGTTTTCAACCTTGCCAACAAAAGCCACGGTTCGAGAGTCTCCACCCTCTTTTAAAAGCACCAACTATTGAAAGCATGATTGTCATTCTGAGTGTAATGTGCATTGTCCCAAAGTAGCATTGTCTTTTGCATGATTCTGATATCGTTTATTCTGAAATTATTGTATCTAGTCATCACTTAAACCTTGGAGGTGCCCCTGCATTTATGTTTTGCTTCACTAAAGGGGGCAAGCGAGATATCACTTTATCATATTTGCACATCATGTTCATTACAAATCTATTTGATGTTTCAATATCATATTGTAAAACTTTCAGTTCTTTGTGATTTTCTCATGAGGTAACTTAATTACTATAGATTCATTGTCTCAGTAAGCTTTTGTCATATGACTATGAAAAAGTCCTATATGGTTAATAGCATGTCACCACAGAAATTATTCTTGTTATCATTTACCTACTCGAGGACGAGCAGGAATTAAGCTTGGGGATGTTGATACGTCCAAAACGTATCTATAATTTCTGCTTGCTCTATGCCTCTTTTGGGTGATATTGCTATGTTATTTATACACTTCCATACACTTTTGATCATATTTGGATTAACCTATTAACTCAGTGCACCCCAGTGCCAGTTTCTGTTTTCGACTGTTTTTGTATTTCAGGTTTTCACATTACGAGAACTGCCAGAAAAAATCCAGAAAAATTATATAAAAAATCAGCGTTCCAGAAGCTACCAGGCACCCGAAGCACAGCCGGAGGGGGGCCACCAGGGCCCCAGGCGCCCTGGTGGCGCGCCCCCCCCTGGGCCGCGCCGGGGGGGCGCCAGGGCCCCCCGAGCCTCGTCTGATGCCCCCCTTTGGCATATATTTAAAGCATCTCCCGAAACCCTCGAAACGAGAACTCTTTTCGCGATCTCGTCTCTGTTCCGCCGCCGCCGCCGCTTCCAAGATCGGGAGCACCAGGAGAACTCTTCCCGGCACCCTGCCGGAGGGGAGGATCACCACCGGGAGCTTCTCCACCACCATGGACGCCTCCCGGATGAGTTGTGAGTAGTCTCCCTTGGACCATGGGTCCATGACCAGTAGTTATGTGATGTTCTCCTCCCGTTCTTGTGCTTCACTAATTAGTCCTCGTGAGCAGCCCTACATGATCGAGGCACATATGTAATCCTTATGCTGTTGCTATGATGAGTTTGCTGGGATCCGATGGATTATGAGATTATGTTCAGATTGTGTTTGAGTAATATATTTGATTCGCCTCTTTTATATTTATGTTCGTAAGTAATTCTTGCATGTTCTCCGTTGTTATTTATTGCTTTGGCCAAGTAGTAGGTAGTGACTCCAAGAGGGAACGTTATGCTTGATTGTGGGTTCATGCCCCTCGATGACTAGTTTGAGTGACAGAAACATGAGTCTAGGGGATGTGTTGTTGCCACAAGGGGGAAAACAACGGTGCTTGTGCCCGCGGGTGCAAGGATTGTTTACTTTACGCAAAGTTCTTTTAATGTAGTTGTCTATCGCTTTGAGTTTACACTATGGGTGGGACTCGCAACTTAATACCAGCGAGATGTTCTGGATAGATATCTCAAGGTGGATGATTAGTAGTAGATGCAGATGGATTTCGGTCTACTTACCTTGGCGTACCGCCCATGCTTTGAACCTCTACCTTTCTTGCAACTTAGTCGGCATTGGTTTGCGCACATGGTCCTGTCAATTGCCCAGCTGTAATTCGTTTACCTCACATAGCTGTTTTATCGTCTTTTGGGAGAGAGACATCACTAGTGAACATCATGAGACTCCGGTCCATATTACCATCATTGATCATATCCGCTATTTACTTTCCGCTTTTACTTACTATTGCAATTATACCTATCACTATTATCACTTGCGTTTGATCCTTTGTAAACTACAAGGCCGGAGGGATTGACAACCTCTCTGTACTCGTTGGGAGCAAAGTTATTTGTATCTGTGTGCAGGTCCACGTTGATTGCTAATATCTGGCGCCGTTAGCAGTTGACACCTTCTTGTTGAAACTGGGAGTCTCAGGGAAATCGATCCTTGGTATTGCCAAGGGAAAACTTCCGCTACACTGCATCTCAAACCTTCCACTTGGGGTAACCAACGCGGGGCGAGAAGCCATCAGGGGGGCACCGCACACGGCTAGAACAATGTTTCTTGTGTGTCTTTGGTGCCCCCCTGCCCCCGTATATAAAGGATCAAGGGGGGAGGTGCGGCTGGCCTTCTAAGACGCGCCAGGAGTAGGATTCCTACTCCTAGTAGGAATAGGAATCCCCTTTCCTATTCCTACTAGGAGTAGGAAAGGAAGGGGGAGAGGAGAAGGAATGGGCTGCCCCTCTCTTTCCCTCATAGGCCCACTATGGCCCATACTCCCTCGGGAGGGGGGGGGGTCCGGTAACCCCCTCCGACACTCCGGTTTAATCCGAAACTTTTCTGGAACACTTCCGGTGTCTGAATATAGTCGTCCAATATATAAATCTTTACGTCTCAGACATTTCGAGACTCCTCGTCATGTCCGTGATCTCATCCGGGACTCTGAACTAACTTTGGTACATCAAAACTCATAATACCGATCGTCATCAAACGTTAAGCGTGCGGACCCTACGGGTTCGAGAACTATGTAGACATGACCGAGACTCATCTCCGGCCAATAACCAATAGCGGAACCTGGATGCTCATATTGGCTCCCACATATTCTACGAAGATCTTTATCGGTCAAACCGCATAACAACATACGTTGTTCCATTTGTCATTGGTATGTTACTTGCCCGAGATTCGATCGTCGGTATCTCAATACCTAGTTCAATCTCGTTACCGGCAAGTCTCTTTACTCGTTCCGTAATACATCATCTCGTGACTAACTCATTAGTCATTTGCTTGCAAGGCTTATTATGATGTGCATTGCCGAGAGGGCCCAGAGATACCTCTCCGACACTCGGAGTGACAAATCCTATTCTTGATCTATGCCAACACCACGAACACTTTTGGAGACACCAGTAGAGCATCTTTATAATCACCCAATTACGTTGTGATGTTTGATAGCACACAAGGTATTCGGGAGTTGCATAATATCATAGTCATAGGAACATGTATAAGTCATGAAGAAAGCAATAGCAGTAAAACTAAACGATCATAGTGCTAAGCTAACGGATGGGTCTTGTCCATCACATCATTCTTCTAATGATGTGATCCCGTTGATCAAATGACAACTCATGTCTATGGCTAGGAAACATAACCATATTTGATCAATGAGCTAGTCTAGTAGAGGCATACTAGGGACACTCTATTTTGTCTATGTATTCACACATGTACTAAGTTTCCGGTTAATACAATTCTAGCATGAATAATAAACATTTATCATGATATAAGGAAATAAACAATAACTTTATTGTTGCCTCTAGGGCATATTTCCTTCAGTCTCCCACTTGCACTAGAGTCAATAATCTAGTTCACATCGACATGTGATTTAATACCGATAGTTCACATCGTTATGTGAATAACACCCATAGTTCACATCGCCATGTGACCAACACCCAAAAGGTTTACTAGAGTCAATAATCTAGTTCACATCGCTATGTGATTAAAACCCAATAGTAATAAGGTGTGGTCATGTTTTTCTTGTGAGAGAAGTTTAGTCAACGGGTCTGTCACATTCAGATCCGTATGTATTCCGCAAATTTCTATGTCTACAATGCTCTGCATGGAGCTACTCTAGCTAATTGCTCCCACTTTCAATATGTATCCAGATTGATACTCAGAGTCATCTGGATTAGTGTCAAAGCTTGCATCGGCGTAACTCTTTACGACGAACTCCTTTATGCTTTTCAGAATATTCTAGATTATTTATGATCAACAATATGTCATTCACATATACTGATCAGAAATGTTGTAGTGCTCCCACTCATTTTCTTGTAAACATAGGCTTCACCGTAAGTCTGTATAAAACCATATGCTTGGATCACCTCATCAAAGCGTATATTCCAACTCTGAGATGCTTGCACCAGTCCATAGATGGATCGCTAGAGCTTGCACACTTTGTTAGCACTTTTAGGATCGACAAAACCTTCTGGTTGCATCATATACAACTCTTCTTTGAGATATCCATTCAGGAATGCAGTTTTGACATCCATTTGCCAGATTTCATAATCATAAAATGCGGCAATTGCTAACATGATTCGGACAGACTTAAGCATCGCTACGGGTGAGAAAGTCTCATCGTAGTCAACTCCTTGAACTTGTCAAAAACCTTTCGCAACAAGTCGAGCTTTGTAAACAGTAACATTACCGCCACCGTCGGTCTTCCTCTTGAAGATCCATTTATTTTCGATGGCTTGCCGATCATCGGGCAAGTCAACCAAAGTCCACACTTTGTTCTCATACATAGATCCCATCTCAGATTTCATGGCCTCAAGCCATTTTGCGGAATCTGGGCTCATCATCGCTTCCTCATAGTTCGTAGGTTCATCATGGTCTAGTAACATGACTTCCAGAACCGGGTTGTCGTACCACTCTGGTGCGGAACGTACTCTGGTTGATCTATGAAGTTCAGCAGTAACTTCATCTGAAGTTTCATGATCATCATCATGAGCTTCCTCACTAATTGGTGTAGGAATCACTGGAACTAGTTTCTGTGATGTACTACTATCCAATTCATGAGAAGGTACAATTACCTCATCAAGTTCCACTTTCCTCCCACTCACTTCTTTCGAGAGAAACTCCTTCTCTAGAAAGGATCCATTCTTAGCAACGAATATCTCGCCTTCAGATCTATGATAGAAGGTGTACCCAACAGGCTCCTTTGGGTATCCTATGAAGACACATTTCTCCGACTTGGGTTCGAGCTCAGGTTGAAGTTTTTTCACATAAGCACCGCAACCCCAAAATTTAAGAAACGACAACTTTGGTTTCTTGCCAAACCATAGTTCATAAGGCGTCATCTCAACGGATTTAGATGTTGCCCTATTTAACGTGAATGCAGCAGTCTCTGATGCATAACCCAAAATGATAGTGGTAAATCGGTAAGAGACATCATAGATCGCACCATATCTAATAAAGTACGGTTACGACGTTCAGACACACCATTACGCTATGGTGTTCCGGGTGGCGTGAGTTGTGAAACTATTCCACATTGTTTCAAATGAAGACCAAATTCGTAACTCAAATATTCACCTCCATGATCAGATCGTAGAAACTTTATTTTCTTGTTACGACGATTCTCTACTTCACTCTGAAATTCTTTGAACTTCTCAAATGTTTCAGACTTGTGCTTCATCAAGTAGATATACCCATATCTGCTCAAATCATCAGTGAAGGTCAAAACATAACGATACCCGCCGCGAGCTTCAACACTCATCGGTCTACATACATCAGTATGTATGATTTCCAACAAATATGTTGCTCGCTCCATTGTTCCGGAGAACGGAGTATTAGTCATCTTGCCCAGGAGGCATGGTTCGCAAGCACCAAGTGATTCATAATCAACTAATTCCAAAAGTCCATCACTATGGAGTTTCTTCATGCGCTTTACACTAATATGACCTAAACGGCAGTGCCATAAATAAGTTGCACTATCATTATTAACCTTGTATCTTTTGGCTTCAATGTTATGAATATGCGTATCATTACGATCGAGATCCAACAAACTATTGTCATTAGGTATATGACCATCGAAGGCTTTATTCATGTAAACAGAATAACAATTATTCTATGACTTTAAATGAATAACCGTATTGCAACAAACATGATCAAATCATATTCATGCTCAACGCAAATGCCAAATAACATTTATTTAGGTTCTACACTAATCCCGAAATTATAGGAAGTGTGCGATGATGATCATATCAATCTTGGAACCACTTCCAACACACATCGCACTTCACCTTTAACTAGTCTCTGTTCATTCTGCAACTCTCGTTTCGAGTTACTAATTTTAGCAACTGAACTGGTATCAAATACCCACGGGTTGCTATGAACCCTAGTAAAATACACATCAATAATCTGTATATCAAATATACCTTTGTTCACTTTGCCATCCTTCTTATCCGCCAAGTATCTAGGGAAGTTCCACTTCCAGTGACCATTTCCTTTGAAGTAGAAGCACTTAGTTTCAGGCTTGAGTTTAGCTTTGGGTTTTTTCACGGGAGTGACAACTTGTTTGTCATTCTTCTTGAAGTTCACCTTCTATCCCTTTGCCCTTTACTTGAAACAAGTGGTCTTGTTAACCATCAACACTTGATGCTCTTTCTTGATTTCTACCCTCGCCGATTTCAGTATCGTGAAGAGCTCGGGAATTACTTTTGTCATCCCTTGCATATTATAGTTCATCACGAAGTTCTACTAACTTGGTGATAGTGACTAGAGAACTTTGTCAATTACCATCTTATTAGAAGATTAACTCCCACTTGATTCAAGTAATTGTAGTACCCAAACAATCTGAGCACATGCTCACTGGTTGAGCTATTCTCCTCCATCTTGTAGGCAAAGTACTGTCAGAGGTCTTACACCTCTCGACACGGGCATGAGTATGAAATACTAATTCCAACTCTTGGAACATCTCATATGCTCCGTGGTGTTCAAAACGTTTTTTAAATCCTGGTTATAAGCCGTAAAGCATGGCGCGCTTGATGTCTACACACGCTTCTACTCTTGTAGACTATGTTGGGCCTCCAAGCGCAGAGGTTTGTAGGACAGCAGCAATTTCCCTCGAGTGGATGACCTAAGGTTTATCGAACTCAGGGAAGTAGAGGTTGAAGATGGTCTCTCTCAAGCAACCCTGCAACTAAGATACAAGAAGTCTCTTGTGTCCCCAACACACCTAATACAACTAGGAGTTGTATAGGTGCACTAGTTCGGCGAAGAGATGTTAAATGGCAAGTGATATGGATGGCAAAACAAAGTAATATAAATCTGTAATAAAAAGTGCAGCAAGCAAACAAGTGGTAAACGTGAGCACAAATGGTATTGCAATGGTGGAAACAAGGCCTAGGCTTCATACTTTCACTAGTGGCAACTCCCAACAACATTAACATAATCGAATCACATGATATTTCCCATAAGACATGCAAGGGGGACGCACCCGGAGGTCATTCCTTCGTGGTCAAGAGAGGACGAGAATTATGTAGGGCTACAAAAGCACACCTCAAAGTTCGTAGTTCTCAATCTAAGGATTTCCCAATGTCACCGCGACCATCCAAAGAGAGTACCACAATCACCACAACATATCTAAAGGATAGTCAAAGACAAGCACCAAGAGACTCTCAATCTTCAATCAACACACAAGAGAGGAAATCACTCATGAAAATATTTTTCTAATCCATGTCCAATAGACCACTGTCACCTTGATCTCGGGGATTATACTAGATAAAGACAAGTGGGTACATCAATCCAATACATAGAGGAAGGGGAAATATCATGGGATCACCCTAGATTAACATAGCCTATGATCACAACGAAGATCACATCATGGGAGAGAGAATTGACCACATAGCTACTGGTAAGAACCTCAGCCCCGAGGAGGAACTGCTCCCGCATCATGGAGGGAGGAAGCAACGTCGATGGAGATGAATCCGGGGGCACTTCCCCGTCCCGGCAGGGTGCCGGCATAGGAATTCTGGTCCCCCGAAGCTTGATGGTGATGGCGGCGGAGATCGGAATTGCGTCTGGAGAAAAGGGGTCCGGAATCAGGGTTTCTGCGACGGGTGTTAAATATATACCAAAGGGGGGCATCAGCGGAGGCCTGGGGGGCCCAGGTGCCCCCCGGCGCGTCCAGGAGGGGGGCCGCCTGGGCAGGCCGCCTGGAGCCCCTGTGGCCCCCCTCTGGCCCTACTTTGGCCGCATGGAAGCTTCCGGAACGCTGATTTTTTATATAATTTTTCCGGGATTTATCTGGCAGTTTGCGTGATGGGAAAACCTGAAATACAAATACAGCAGAAAACAGAAACCGACACTGGGGTGCACTGAGTTAATAGGTTAGTCCAAATATGATCAAAAGTGTATGGAAGTGTATAAATATCATAGCAATATCACCCAAAAGAGGCATGGAGCAAGCAAAAATTATAGATACGTTTTGGACGTAACAAGCATAATTTCTGTGGTGACATGCTATTAACCATATAGGACTTTTCATAGTCATATGACAAAAGCTTACTGAGACAATGAATCTGTAGTAATTAAGTTGCCTCATGAGAAATTCACAAAGAACTGAAAGTTTTACAACATGATACTGAAACATCAAATAGATTTGTAATGAGCATGGTGTGCAAATATGATAAAGTGATATCTCGCTTGCCCCCTTTAGTGAAGCAAAACATAAATGCAGGGGCACCTTCAAGGTTTAAGTGATGACTAGATACAATAATTTCAGAATAAACGATATCATAATCATGCAAAAGACAATGCTACTTTGGGACAATGCACATTACACTCAGAATGACAATCATGCTCTCAGTAGTTGGTGCTTTAAAAGAAGGTGGAGACTCTCGAACCGTGGCTTTTGTTGGCAAGGTTGAAAACCCGTAGTCGGAAACAAAGACAAAGCATGTACCAGAGCTCTTGGTTTTAAAAACAGAGGTAATAATTTTTTTTTGGATATGCATGTTTCGTAAACGAATGCTAGCAGACAACTCAATCACTTCTTGAGATGGACAAGTTTCGAGGAACGGCTCCCGAATGAGGACGATCACATCCTCTTAATCTCCTTTGTTTATCACTGCCAAAGTTTTCTGATTTCTCATGAACAAAGCGTGAAGGAGGGTTTGTTTGTTATATCATTTTGAGCCGGGCGCACTCTTTGCCAGTTCCTTCTCGTATTATGGGTTTGCACATTAGACATGCAATCCCGGGGTGAAGCTTGTCCAACTTAAAAAGATCATGAATTAACTACTACTTCCTCATGAGCTAAAACAGAGGCACAAAAGAGAAATGCTTTTTTTTTGAATAATTTCGAGATGGTACATGAAAGTCTTCGTTAGGAATGGCAGGTAAATACCATGTATAGGAAGGTTTGGTGGACTCATATGGCATAACTGGTTTAAAGGATTTTGGATGCACAAGCAGTCAGTCCGCTTAGTACAGGTGGAGGTTAGCAAAAGACTGGGAGCGACCAACTAAAAGAGCAATGACGGTCATAATCATGCAAAGCGACAAAGCAACATTGAATCAGGCATGGAAGTTATATCGCTACTCAGAAATAAAAGATCATCAAGGCTTGACGGACTTTCTTTACAGTCTTAAATATGTGTGAGCATATGCCAAGTCAATCAAAATAAATTCTCGAAGGAAGATATTACTAAACCATACCACATCATAGGCAAACAAATCATGTTGATACTCCAATAACACATTGGGAACCCCCCCCCCCAGCTATTTGAGACTAACCATAAGAAAACATGAACTACTAAGCACCATTATGCATGTAGCATTTTTATCATAGACATATCAACCAATGCAACGGAAGCAAACTCTCTTAATAAGATAAGCATGGTAACTAAAGAGAGTTCAAGCAACCAACTAAACAAAAGCTCTTTAAAAAGATAAGCATGAAAACTAAGAGCTGAACATGATAGTAGTTATTGAAAGACAAAGAACACACACAACAAAGATAGACATGAAAATTCTATGTTATGTTCTAGGTTGAAGTGGAGCGTGTTTCTCTCCCACACAAAGAAAGCTGAGTTCCGACTTGTTATGAAAAGCTAAAGAAAACTAAAAAGGAACTAAAAGCAAGACGCTCCAAGCATAGCACATAACACATGAAGTGATAAAAATATAGTGGAACGAAAGACGAACTGATAATGTTGATGGAGAAGGGGATGCACGGGGGCATCCCCAAGCTTAGACGCTTGAGTCTCCTTGAATATTTCTTGGGGGTGCATGGGGGCATCCCCAAGCTTGAGCGTTTGACACTCCTGAATCTTTTTATCATCTTCCCTCGCACACTTGAAAACTCCCTTCATACATAACTCATCATAATCTGATTAGCGAGGTTAGTACCCATATTAAAATAATTGTTCCTTGCTGGAAATAAGGATATTCTTGAAGGTCTACTGTTTCTCAATATTGCCAAAAGGTTTTTGCAAAGAAAAAGCAAGCTCTAGGTTTGCAAAATGAAGGAAAGGCAAAACAGGACAGAATCTGTGAAAAACAGAACAATAGGTAGTAAATGATTTTTTCGGGGCACTTCTGCAACTCTAATAAAAAAACTCAGAACAGACGCACGAAAGACAATTGTATAGAGCACGCTGTCGAAAATATTCAGACCAAAAAGATGATCTGGTGATTTTATACGAATTTTTCTGTCCAAGGACAAAATCTGTTTCCTGGACAACACGTCACAACTTTTGAACTTTCTTGCAATCAGAGGCTACACTTGGCACAAAGCTGAAAAGTAAAGATACAATGATGATGCTACTGTAGTAACAAACATCAAGACCACTAAAAACTGAAAGAACAAACTGAAAGTAAAGATAACAAGGGTTGTCTCCCTAGAGCTCTTTCTTTATAGCCATAAAGATAGGCTTAAGACTTTAATGATGCTCTCGTAGGAATAAGAGTTAAAGAACAAAAGAGAGCATCAAGAAGCATATATAAAACATATTTAAGTCTAACATACTTCCTATGCATGGAAATCTTGTAAGAAAATAAATTATTGAAGCATAAAGCAACTAGCATAGGAAGACAAAACAAGTGCAGCTTCAAAACCTTCAACATAAAGAGAGGGAACTTAATATTATTGAAATATCTATAAGCATATGTTTCCTTCTCATAATAATTTTCAGTGGGATCATGAATAAACTCAACAATATAAGCATCACATAAAGCATTGTTACCATGATCCACATGCAAAAAGGTACTCTTACTCTCCACATAAGCATAATCTTTCTCATTGGTAATAGTGGGAGTAGGACTATCATAAACAACTTGAACACTATAGATTAATTGTGTATTAGGAGGATGGTGTTCAACAAGGGAGTAATTCCCTCCATGATTATGACAAGTTTCATAAGGATAATTTCTCCTTATGTCATAGGTACCTTTATAATCACTATAGATTGGAGTTATAACATCATCATGGTAGATAAGAGCATTATCATTGCTAGCAACTATATTTGTAATCATGTTGTCTTTATTCTTACTAGCAAAAGAATTATCAATTGTCACATCACTAGTGGGTAAAGGATTTGCAATCCTATCATCCCCAAGCTTAGAGCTTTCCATATTATCACTTTCAGAGTTGGTACCAAAAAGATTTTCAAGATCATAAGTAGCATTATCAGCATTTTCCCAATCACAATAAGTAACATGCATATCATAATCAAAATCATCTTCAATAGTACCTACGGACGTGTCATCAAGATGATAATTAAGGCAATAAACTTCACCTTCTTCTTTAAACTTACAACCGTTAGGATAAAAGTTGATGGGAGGAATATGCTCAGGCCAGGTTGATACCCATTCTTCTTCCTTCTTGCTCCTCTTCCTCCTCCTCTTCTTTTTCTTCTTCTTCACCTTAGGAGGGGGTGGTTTGAGATGAAGCTTCTCCACATATCCTGGTTTATCATTAGAAACAATAGGGGAAACTTGGGAGAAACTCTCCTTTTTATTAGCAGAAATATAAGAGACATTTTTATACTTTGGTAAAGTTCCCTCCTTTCTAATCTTACTTATGTAATCATTTTCATGGCAATTAACAACACAATAGAGATGGCAATTTTGCAAAGTGTTTTTTATTCCTATGGCATTAACATCTAGCCAAGAAGTCTTTTCTGATAACTCTTCACACATCAAAAATAACATAAGCTCATCATAAAGATCAGAGGTGATCATGTTATCACACAACTGGTTAACAGTTATGTTTTGAAAGTTCATGCATTGAAAATTAAAGTGACCCTCTATACGGCAAAGTTCACAAGTAAAAGGATAAAGGTCACACAATTCTCTAGCAATTTCATTTAAATCTCTAACCCAAGTGATTGTTCTTTCATGCTTATGTTGCTTACAATACTTCTCTTCTTCAATCATAGGCCTTCCACAAGGTCTATTCACTCCACAAAAATTAACATGCTTATATAAAACTTCATTTTTAGGAATTGGATCATGCATGTTGCAATCATCATGAATGATACGTCCAAAACGTATCTATAATTTCTGCTTGCTCCATGCCTCTTTTGAGTGATATTGATATGATATTTATACACTTCCATACACTTTTGATCATATTTGGACTAACCTATTAACTCAGTGCACCCAGTGCCAGTTTCTGTTTTCTGCTATTTTTGTATTTCAGTTTTTCCCATTACGAGAACTGCCAGAAAAATCCCGGAAAAAATATATAAAAAATCAGCGTTCCAGAAGGTTCCCGGTAGCCAAAGTACAGCCGTGGGGGGGGGGGGGCACGAGGGCTCCAGGAGCCCTGGTGGCGCGGCCCCCCTGGCCGCACCGGGGGGGCGCCTGGGCCCCCCGAGCCTCGTCTGGTGCCCCCCTTTGGCATATATTTAGACCGTCTCCCAAAACCCTCGAGACGAAAACCCTTTTTCGCGATCTCATCTCTGTTCCGCCGCCGCCGCCACTTTCAAGATCGGGAGCACCAGGAGAACTCTTCCGGGCACCCTGCCGGAGGGGAGGATCACCACCGGGAGCTTCTCCACCACCATGGACGCCTCCCGGATGAGTTGTGAGTAGTCTTCCTTGGACCATGGGTCCATGACCAGTAGCTATGTGATGTTCTCCTCCCGTTCTTGTGCTTCACTAATTAGTCCTCGTGAGCTGCCCTACATGATCGAGGCACATATGTAATCCTTATGCTGTTGCTATGATGAGTTTGCTGGGATCCGATGGATTATGAGATTATGTTCAGATTGTGTTTGAGTAATATATTTGATTCACCTCTTTTATATTTATGTTCGTAAGTAATTCTTGCATGTTCTCCGTTGTTATTTATTGCTTTGGTCAAGTAGTAGGTAGTGACTCCAAGAGGGAACGTTATGCTTGATTGTGGGTTCATGCCCCTCGATGACTAGCTTGAGTGACAGAAACATGAGTCTAGGGGATGTGCTATTGCCACAAGGGGGAAAACAACGGTGCTTGTGCCCGCGGGTGCAAGGATTGTTTACTTTATGCAAAGTTCTTTTAATGCAGTTGTCTGTTGCTTTGAGTTTACACTATGGGTGGGACTCGCAACTTAATACCAGCGAGATGTTCTGGATAGATATCTGAAGGTGGATGATTAGTAGTAGATGCAGATGGATTTCGGTCTACTTACCTTGGCGTACCGCCCATGCTTTGAACCTCTATCTTTCTTGCAACTTAGTCATCATTGGTTTGCGCACATGGTCCTGTCAATTGCCCAGCTGTAATTCGTTTACCTCACATAGCTGTTTTATCGTCTTTTGGGAGAGAGACATCACTAGTGAACATCATGAGACTCCGGTCCATATTACCATCATTGATCACATCCGCTATTTACTTTCCGCTTTTACTTACTATTGCAATTATATCTATCACTATTATCACTTGCGTTTGATCCTTTGTAAACTACAAGGCCGGAGGGATTGACAACCTCTCTGTACTCGTTGGGAGCAAAGTTATTTGTATCTGTGTGCAGGTCCACGTTGATTGCTAATATCTGGCGCCGTTAGCAGTTGACACCTTCTTGTTGAAACTGGGAGTCTCAGGGAAATCGATCCTTGGTATTGCCAAGGGAAAACTTCCGCTACAGTGCATCTCAAACCTTCCACTTGGGGTAACCAACGAGGGGCGAGAAGCCATCAAGCAAAGTTTTCTGGCGCCGTTGCCGAGGACTCCACTCTTCAGGATAGGGGAGTTGCACGCTAACTTTTACCTTTGCTTTTTAGTCTTGTTAGTTTACCTTTCAGTTTTGCTTTAGTATCTTTTATTGAAAATCACAAAAATAGTTATCTTGCTTGCTTGCTACTATGGGTTCCACCAAAAACACTAGATGGGAGGAGTACACCCCTTCTTCCATTACACCAATCACCACTGTCGGGATCAACAAAAGTAATAAACCTTGTGATTATGTTAGTCTTGATGGAGAGTTATGCTTATGGCATGGTCTTCCAGTAAAAGAGTATGAGCCTCAGTTTAAAGTTGCTCCTATGCTTCCCCAAACTTGGGAAGACGTTCAAACTCTTATAATAGAGAGCAATTCAAACAAAGAAGATGACACTACAATTCTGCCCAATAATGATAAAATTAATTTTGATAATTGTAGTATCTCAGAAGTTGTCACCTTTCTACAAAGAATGGCTAAAGATCCCCACACTAGCACACTTAATCTTGCCTTCACAGAGCATATCACTAATGCTCTCATCAAAGCTAGGGAGGAGAAACTTAGAGTAGAAGCCTCCATACCTAGAAAGCTAGAAGATGGTTGGGATCCTATGATTAAAATTAAGATAAACAACTTATCTTGCTAAGCTTTATGTGATATTGTAGCTAGTACCTCTGTTATGCCCAAAAGACTATATGATATGCTTAAATTGAAACCTTTTGATTCTTGTTCTTTTGGTGTTCGTCTCGTTGATTCTTCCATAAAGAAATCTTTGGGGAGGATCGACGATGTTCTTATCATTGTCAATGACAACTATGTTCCCGTTGATTTTACTATTATGGATATTGAATGTGAACCTTCGTGTCCAATTATTTTGGGACGCCCTTTTCTACGCACCGTTGGTGCTATCATTGACATGAAAGAGGGGAATATAAAATTCCAGTTTCCTCTCAAGAAAGGGATGGAACACTTCCCTCGAAAGAAGATTAACTTACCTTTTGAGTCCGTTATACGGGCTAGCTATTCTTTTACTCTTGATAAAACTTGATCTCTTTGCATTATGCCTAGCTTAAAGGCATAAAAGAAAGCGCTTTTGGGAGGCAGCCCAATGAATACATTTTATTTTGCTTTTGTTGTGTCTTGATGTTGTTACTACAATAGCATCATTATTGTATCTTTGCTTTTCAAATTTTGTGCCAAGTATAGCCTCTGATTGCAAGAAAGTTCAAAAGTTGTGACGTGCTGTCCAGGAAACAGATTCTGTCCTTGGATAGAAAAATTCGTATAAAATCACCAGATCATCTTTTTGGTCTGAAGTTTTTCGACATCGTGCTCTATATAATTGTATTTCGTGCGTCTGTTCGCAGTTTTTTGATTAGAGTTGCAGAAGTGCCCCGGAAAAATCATTTACTACCTGCTGTTCTGTTTTTCACAGATTCTGTCCTGTTTTGCCTTTCCTTCATTTTGCAAACCTAGAGCTTGCTTTTTCTTTGCAAAAACCTTTTCGCAATCTTGAGAAACAGTAGAACTTCAAGAATATCTTTATTTCCAGCAAGGAACAATTATTTTATTATGGGTACTAACCTCACTAATCAGATTATGATGAGTTATGTATGAAGGGAGTTTTCAAGTGTGCGAGGGAAGATGATAAAAAGATTCAGGAGTGTCAAACGCTCAAGCTTGGGGATGCCCCCATGCACCCCCAAGAAATATTCAAGGAGACTCAAGCGTCTAAGCTTGGGGATGCCCCCGTGCATCCCCTTCTCCATCAACATTATCAGTTCGTCTTTCGTTCGCACTATATTTTTATCACTTCATGTGTTATGTGCTATGCTTGGAGCGTCTTGCTTTTAGTTTTCCTTTTTAGTTTTCTTTAGCTTTTCATAACGAGTCGGAACTCAGCTTTCTTTATGTGGGAGAGAAACACGCTCCACTTCTACCTAGAACATAACATAGAATTTTCATGTCTATCCTTGTTGTGTGTGTTCTTTGTCTTTTAATAGCTACTATCATGCTTAGCTTTTAACTTTCATGCTTATCTTTTTAAAGAGCTTTCGTTTAGTTGGTTGCTTGAACTCTCTTTAGTTATCATGTTTATCTTATTAAGAGAGTTTGCTTCCGTTGCATTTGCATAATGGGCTTAGTAGTTCATGTTTTCTTATGGTTAGTCTCAAATAGCTGGGGGGTTCCCAATGTGTTATTGGAGTACCAACATGATTTGTTTGCCTATGATGTGGTATGGTTTAGTAATATCTTCCTTCGAGAATTTATTTTGATTGACTTGGCGTATGCTCACGCATATTTAAGACTGTAAAGAAAGTCTGTCAAGCCTTGATGATCTTTTGTTTCTGAGTAGCGATATAACTTCCATGCCTGATTCAATGTTGCTTTGTCGCTCTGCATGATTATGACCGTCATTGCTCTCTTAGTTGGTGGCTCCCAGTCTTTTGCTAACCTCCACCTGTACTAAGCGGACTGACTGCTTGTGCATCCAAATTCCTTTAAACTAGTTATGCCATATGAGTCCACCATACCTTCCTACATGGTATTTACCTGCCATTCCTAACGGAGACTTGCATGTACCATCTCGAAATTATTCAAAGAAAAATGCATTCCTATTTTGTGCCTCTGTTGTAAGTCCATGAGGAAGTAGTAGTTAATTCATAATCTTTTTAAGTTGGACAAACTTCACCCCGGGATTGCATGTATAATGTGCAAACCCATAATACGAGAAGGAACTGGCATTGAGTGCGCCCGGCTCAAAATTAATATAACAAACAAACCCTCCTTCACGCTTTGTTCATGAGAAATCAGAAAACTTTGGCAGTGATAAACAAAGGAGATTAAGAGGATGTGATCGTCCTCATTCAGGAGCCGTTCCTCGAAACTTGTCCATCTCAAGAAGTGATTGAGTTGTCTGCTAGCATTCGTTGACGAAACATGCATGATCTAAAAATAAATTTATTACCTCTGTTTTAAAACCAAGAGCTCTGGTACATGTTTTGTCTTTGTTTCCGACTACGGGTTTTAAACCTTGCCAACAAAAGCCACGGTTCGAGAGTCTCCACCGTCTTTTAAAGCACCAACTACTGAGAGCATGATTGTCATTCTGAGTGTAATGTGCATTGTCCCAAAGTAGCATTGTCTTTTGCATGATTGTGATATCGTTTATTCTGAAACCATTGTATCTAGTCATCACTTAAACCTTGGAGGTGCCCCTGCATTTATGTTTTGCTTCACTAAAGGGGGCAAGCGAGATATCACTTTATCATATTTGCACACCATGTTCATTACAAATCTATTTGATGTTTCAGTATCATATTGTAAAACTTTCAGTTCTTTGTGATTTTCTCATGAGGCAACTTAATTACTATAGATTCATTGTCTCAGTAAGCTTTTGTCACGAGACTATGAAAAAGTCCTATATGGTTAATAGCATGTCACCACAGAAATTATTCTTGTTATCATTTACCTACTCGAGGACGAGCAGGAATTAAGCTTGGGGATGTTGATACGTCCAAAACGTATCTATAATTTCTGCTTGCTCCATGCCTCTTTTGGGTGATATTGCTATGATATTTATACACTTCCATACACTTTTGATCGTATTTGGACTAACCTATTAACTCAGTGCACCCCAGTGCCAGTTTCTGTTTTCTGCTGTTTTTGTATTTCAGTTTTCCCATTACGAGAACTGCCAGAAAAATCCCGGAAAAATTATATAAAAAATCAGTGTTCCAGAAGGTTCCCGGTAGCCAAAGTACAGCC
>LR738715.1:47037107-47054228 GCA_902687465.1 Secale cereale
GGGGGGGGGGGGGGGGGGGGGGGGAGCGCCTGGGCCCCCCGAGCCTCGTATGGTGCCCCTCTTTGGCATATATTTAGACCGTCTCCCAAAACCCTCGAGACGGAAACCCTTTTTCGCGATCTCATCTCTGTTCCGCCGCCGCCGCCGCTTCCAATATCGGGAGCACCAGGAGAACTCTTCCCGGCACCCTGCCGGGGGGGAGGATCACCACCAGGAGCTTCTCCACCACCATGGACGCCTCCCGGATGAGTTGTGAGTAGTCTTCCTTGGACCATGGGTCCATGACCAGTAGCTATGTGATGTTCTCCTCCCGTTCTTGTGCTTCACTAATTAGTCCTCGTGAGCTGCCCTACATGATCGAGGCACATATGTAATCCTTATGCTGTTGCTATGATGAGTTTGCTGGGATCCGATGGATTATGAGATTGTGTTTGAGTAATATATTTGATTCACCTCTTTTATATTTATGTTCGTAAGTAATTCTTGCATGTTCTCCGTTGTTATTTATTGCTTTGGCCAAGTAGTAGGTAGTGACTCCAAGAGGGAACGTTATGCTTGATTGTGGGTTCATGCCCCTCGATGACTAGCTTGAGTGACAGAAACATGAGTCTAGGGGATGTGCTGTTGCCACAAGGGGGAAAACAACGGTGCTTGTGCCCGCAGGTGCAAGGATTGTTTACTTTACGCAAAGTTCTTTTAATGCAGTTGTCTGTTGCTTTGAGTTTACACTATGGGTGGGACTCGCAACTTAATACCAGCGAGATGTTCTGGATAGATATCTCAAGGTGGATGATTAGTAGTAGATGCAGATGGATTTCGGTCTACTTACCTTGGCGTACCGCCCATGCTTTGAACCTCTACCTTTCTTGCAACTTAGTCAGCATTGGTTTGCGCACATGGTCCTGTCAATTGCCCAGCTGTAATTCGTTTACCTCACATAGCTGTTTTATCGTCTTTTGGGAGAGAGACATCACTAGTGAACATCATGAGACTCCGGTCCATATTACCATCATTGATCATATCCGCTATTTACTTTCCGCTTTTACTTACTATTGCAATTATATCTATCACTGTTATCACTTGCGTTTGATCCTTTGTAAACTACAAGGCCGGAGGGATTGACAACCTCTCTGTACTCGTTGGGAGCAAAGTTATTTGTATATGTGTGCAGGTCCATGTTGATTGCTAATATCTGGCGCCTTTAGCAGTTGACACCTTCTTGTTGAAACTGGGAGTCTCAGGGAAATCGATCCTTGGTATTGCCAAGGGAAAACTTCCGCTACACTGCATCTCAAACCTTCCAATTGGGGTAACCAACGAGGGGCGAGAAGCCATCAATGAACAATTTCATTTTCTTTGCAAATCTCTTTAAAAGGTTTATGATGCTTGTTCCAATCCTCCTTAGGCATATTAAGATGTGAAGCAAAAGATTTGAGGAAATCAACATGGAGTTGAGAATCAAGCCCAAACTTAGCACTAAACTTGTTAAAACTTGTAGTTTCAACAAAGGACTTAATGCTATCATACTCATAAATTATACCTGACTCTTTACCTTTGTCGATCTCCCAATCTTCAGTGTTGCGTTGAATTCTTTCAAGGAGTTCCCATTTAGCATTAATCTTTTCGTTTGTGAAAGAACCCATAGAGGAAGCATCGAGCAAATCTTTATCCTGTCGAGAAAGCCTCGCATAGAAATTAGTAATAATCATATCTTTGGGGAGCCCATGGTTAGGACATTTTAGCATTAACGTTTTTAGTCTCCCCCAAGCTTGAGCTATGCTCTCTCCGTCACGAGGATAGAAATTATAAACATAATTCCTATTCTTATGGACTTCATGAAGAGGATAAAACTTGGAGTAAAAGAGAGACCGGATCTCTTCCCAATCAAGCAAGTGCGAGTTATCGAGAAGCTTATACCAATCTGAAGCTTTATCTATAAGTGATACGGCGAACAATTTCCTCATGGCAAACTCCCTTGATACACCTACAAGCTTAAATAATGAACATAGTTGTGACAGTTATAGCAAGTGTTCATCGGGATGTCTGTCTCCTGCATAACGATTAGCCAAAACATAATTGATAATACCAGCTGGTATTTTATAGGGCACAATTTCAGTAGGGGGAGGAGCAACCACCACAGGTGTGGGGCGTCTTCCCGCAAGCAACGATCCAATAGCACGGTTTTCCATAAACATAACTAGTGAAATAAAAACAAGAAACAAAAAGATTTAATTGCAAGATCTAAAGATATACCTTCAAGCGCTCACCTCCCCGGCAACGGCGCCAGAAATAGCTTGATGTCTACACACGCTTCTACTCTTGTAGACTATGTTGGGCCTCCAAGCGCAGAGGTTTGTAGGACAGCAGCAATTTCCCTCAAGTGGATGACCTAAGGTTTATCGAACTCAGGGAAGTAGAGGTTGAAGATGGTCTCTCTCAAGCAACCCTACAACTAAGATACAAGAAGTCTCTTGTGTCCCCAACACACCTAATACAACTAGGAGTTGTATAGGTGCACTAGTTCGGCGAAGAGATGTTAAATGGCAAGTGATATGGATGGCAAAACAAAGTAATATAAATCTGTAATAAAAAGTGCAGCAAGCAAACAAGTGGTAAACATGAGCACAAATGGTATTGCAATGGTGGAAACAAGGCCTAGGCTTCATACTTTCACTAGTGGCAACTCCCAACAACATTAACATAATCGAATCACATGATATTTCCCATAAGACATGCAAGGGGGACGCACCCGGAGGTCATTCCTTCGTGGTCAAGAGAGGACGAGAATTATGTAGGGCTACAAAAGCACACCTCAAAGTTCGTAGTTCTCAATCTAAGGATTTCCCAATGTCACCGCGGCCATCCAAAGAGAGTACCACAATCACCACAGCATATCTAAAGGATAGTCAAAGACAAGCACCAAGAGACTCTCAATCTTCCAACACACAAGAGAGGAAATCACTCATGAAAATATTTTTCTAATCCATGTCCAATAGACCGCTGTCACCTTGATCTCGGGGATTATACTAGATAAAGACAAGTGGGTACATCAATCCAATACATAGAGGAAGGGGAAATATCATGGGATCACCCTAGATTAACATAGCCTATGATCACAACGAAGATCACATCATGGGAGAGAGAATTGACCACATAGCTACTGGTAAGAACCTCAGCCCCAAGGAGGAACTACTCCCGCATCATGGAGGGAGGAAGCAACGTCGACGGAGATGAATCCGGGGGCATTTCCCCGTCCCGGTAGGGTGCCGGCACAGGAATTCTGGTCCCCCGAAGCTTGATGGCGATGGCGGCGGAGATCGGAATTGCGTCTGGAGAAAAGGGGTCCGGAATCAGGGTTTCTGCGACGGGTGTTAAATATATGCCAAAGGGGGGCATCACCGGAGGCCTGGGGGGCCCAGGCGCCCCCCCGGCGCTGCCAGGAGGGGGGCCGCCTGGGCAGGCCGCCTGGAGCCCCTGTGGCCCCCCTCTGGCCCTACTTTGGCCGCATGGAAGCTTCCGGAACGCTAATTTTTTATATAATTTTTCCGGGATTTTTCTGGCAGTTTACGTGATGGGAAAACCTGAAATACAAAAACAGCAGAAAACAGAAACTGGCACTGGGGTGCACTGAGTTAATAGGTTAGTCCAAATATGATCAAAAGTGTATGGAAGTGTATAAATATCATAGCAATATCACCCAAAAGAGGCATGGAGCAAGCAGAAATTATAGATACGTTTTGGACGTATCAGCACTAAACTATCAAGTAGTCATCATACCGAGCTTTTGTCAAAACGTTCATAACGTCTGCATCTGCTCCTGCAATAGGTCTGTCGTCTAGCGGTGCATAAAGGACATAATTCCTCTGTGCAGCAATGAGGAAAATCCTCAGATCACGGAACAAGTCCGCATCATTGCTACCACTAGTAGAAAAAGGGTCAAACGTGAAGCACATTAGTGCCGGTTTGAATTTAAGCCGGCACTAATGTGTACATTAGTGCCGGTTCCAACGGCTAGCCGGGCCGCTCTCATTAGTACCGGTTCGTGGCGAACCTTTAGCACCGGTTCGTGCCACGAACCGGTACTAATGAGAGTGGTGGCAGAATGTTGTCAGTCTGGGGCCCCTCCAGCACCTTTAGTACCGGTTCTTGGCACGAACCGGTGCTAAAGGTGGTCGTACATAAACCCTTCGTCCACCCGAGCTCGCTCTGGTCTTCCCCTTTCCCCTCTCCTCTCTGTTCTACCCCTCTTCCTCTCGAGCTCATCACACATTTTGCCCAAAATTTGTCAAGATTTGAAGGCCCCCATCCATTCAAATGATCACAAAGGTTAGCAACTTTGTCCTTTCATCTCTCATTGCTAGATTAGCTCTTGCAATGCTTTATATAGTGATTAATTTGTGAGTTTAGTAATTTGGGAGGAAATATATGTGCTAGTATTTGATTTATATGCAATTTGAGGTCCAAAATAACACTTAGTTTGCATATGTAGGTATGTGAACCGGAAATTCCAACCGACCCTATTGTCGAGAGGTTAAATTTAGTTGAAAGAGAAAATGAGTACTTGAAAGAAAAATTGAAAAGAATTGAGGGGGAGAAGATGGAATTGGAGTTGCATGTTGCCGATGTCGTCGATGATCACAAGATCAAGATGGAGGAAAATGCGCTTGAAGATTAGAAAGATTAGAAAATATGCCATCGATAGTGAGGCTTGGTATCATTATGCTGTTGGATCAATTGTTACCTTAGTTGCGATCTTGATCGCATTTGTTGTTGCATTTAAATGCTTTAGCTAGAGAGTTATTTGTTTGTTGCATTTAAGTGTTGTATGAACTTTATGTATGAACTTGTATTAAGTTGGTGTTTTTGGTGCTGTGTATTGAAGATGACCCGACAAGATGTACGATGACCGATGCTCTCCCGAGTTCATTAATGGCGTGCAAACTTTTCTGCTTGCGGCTGAGGCAAACAAGCGGGCAGATGGTTTTATGCCTTGTCCATGTGCTGTCTATAAGAATGGTCTAAATTACTCTAAGTCAAGAACCATTCACGTCCACCTGTTTAAGTCCGGTTTCGTGCCCCACTATAATGTTTGGACCAAGCACGGAGAAAGAGGGGTTATGATGGAAGACAATGAAGAAGAAGAGGACGACGACAGCTATCCTGGCCATGGGTTCCCTGAATACGATGATACAACAATGGAGGAAGAAGCTGAGCTGGTAATGCGGGAAGAAGCTGAGCCGGCAATGCGGGAAGAAGCTGAAGAAGAGGCATCAGATGAGCCCGTTGATGATCTAGGTCGGGCCATTGCCGATGCAAAGAGAAACTGCGCAAGTGATTTGGAGAAGAAGAAGTTGCAGCGCATGTTAGAGGATCACAAAAAATTGTTGTACCCGAATTGCGTAGGTGACAAAAAAAGCTGGGCACCACACTGGAATTGCTCCAATGGAAGGCAGAGAATGGTGTATCTGACAAGGGATTTGGAAAGTTGCTGGTAATGATAAAGGATATGCTTCCAAAGGACAACGAATTGCCCGAGAGTATGTACGAAGCAAAGAAGGTTGTCTGCCCTCTAGGGTTAGAGGTGCAGAAGATACATGCATGTCCTAATGATTGCATCCTCTACCGCGGTGAGTACGAGGATTTGAACGCTTGCCCGGTATGCGGTGCATTGCGCTATAAGATCAGCCGCGATGACCCTGGTGATGGCGAGGGCGAGCGCTCCAGGAAGAAGATTCCTGCCAAGGTGATGTGGTATGCTCCTATAATACCACGATTGGAACGTTTGTTCCAAAACAAAGAGCATGCCAAGGCGATGCGATGGCACAGAGAAGACCGTAAGAAAGACGGAAAGTTGAGAGTACCCGCTGACGGGTCGCAATGGAGAAAAATCGAAAGAAAGTACGGTAAGGAGTTTGCAGATGACGCAAGGAGCGTATGGTTTGGTCTAAGCGCAGATGGCATTAATCCTTTTGGGGAGCAGAGCAGCAACCATAGCACCTGGCCTGTGACTCTATGTTTGTATAACCTTCCTCCTTGGTTGTGCATGAAGCGGAAGTTCATTATGATGCCAGTGCTCATCCAAGGCCCTAAGCAACCCGGCAACGACATTGATGTGTACCTAAGGCCATTAGTTGAAGAACTCTTACAACTGTGGAATGGAACAGGTGTACGTGCGTGGGATGAGCACATGGGGGAAGAATTTGACCTAAAGGCGTTGCTGTTCGTGACCATCAATGATTGGCCTGCTCTCAGTAACCTTTCAGGACAGACAAACAAGGGATACCGCGCATGCACGCACTATTTGGATGATACCGACAATATATATTTGGCTAATTGTAAGAAGAATGTGTACCTGGGACATCATCGATTTCTTCCGAGCAGGCATCCCGTAAGAAAGAAAGGCAAGCATTTCAAAGGTGAGGCGGATCACCGGACGAAGCCTCGCCACCGTACTGGTGCTGATGTACATGATATGATCAAGGATTCGAAGGTGGTCTTTGGAAAGGGTCCTGGTGGACAACCTGTTCCGAATGA
Source organism: Secale cereale (assembly GCA_902687465.1). NCBI lineage: Eukaryota > Viridiplantae > Streptophyta > Magnoliopsida > Poales > Poaceae > Secale > Secale cereale. The sequence continues at coordinate 47,043,642 of LR738715.1, forward strand.
CGCTGACGGACGCGCACCCATGTGGAAGAAGAAATCTATATTTTGGGACCTGCCCTATTGGAAAGACCTAGAGATCCGCTCCGCAGTCGACGTGATGCACGTGACGAAGAATCTTTGTGTGACCCTGCTTGGCTTCTTGGGCGTGTATGGGAAGACAAAAGATACACCTGAGGCACGGGAGGACCAGCAACGTATGCATGGAAAAGACGGCATACATTAGGGTCATGCAAGCTACGCTCTTACCAAAGAAGAGAAGGAAATCTTCTTTGAATGCCTACTCAGTATTAAGGTACCGTCTGGCTTCTCGTCGAATATAAAGGGAATAATAAACATGGCAGAGAAAAAGTTCCAGAACCTAAAGTCTCATACCGCCACGTGATTATGATGCAACTGCTTCCGGTTGCATTGAGGGGGCTTCTACCGGAAAACGTCTGATTAGCCATTGTGAAGCTATGTGCATTTCTCAATGCAATCTCTGAGAAGGTAATCGATCCAGAAATCATACCAAGGTTAGAGAATGATTTGGTGCAATGTCTTGTCAGTTTCGAGTTGGTGTTCCCACCATCCTTCTTCAACATCATGACGCACGTCCTAGTTCATCTATGCGAAGAGATTAACGTTTTGGGTCCTGTATTTCTACACAATATGTTCCCCTTTGAGAGGTTCATGGGAGTCTGATGGCTTCTCGCCCCTCGTTGGTTACCCCAAGTGGAAGGTTTGAGATGCAGTGTAGAGGTAGTTTTCCCTTGGCAAAGATACCAAGGATCGAATTCCCCTGAGACTCCAAGGTTCAACAAGAAGGTGTCAACTGCTAGCGGCGCAACTAGCGATTGACCGGACCTGCACATAGATACAAATAACTTTGCTCCCAACGAGTACAGAGAGGTTGTCAATCCCTCCGGCCTTGTCGTTTACAAAGGATCAAACGCAAGAGATAATAGTAATAGGTATAACTACGACTAGTAAGCAAGAACAGGAAAGTAAATAACAGATGTGATCAGTGATGGTAATATGGACCGGGGTCCCATGATGTTCATTAGTGATGTCTCTCTCCCAAAAGACGATAAAACAGCTAAGCGAGGTAAACAAATTACAGCTGGGCAATTGACAGGATTATGTGCGCAAACCAATGCTAACTATGCTGCAAGAAAGGTAGAGGCTCAAAAGCATGGGCGGTACGCCAAGGCAAGTAGATCGAAATCCATCTGCATCTACTACTAATCATCCACCTTGAGATATCTATCCAGAACATCTCGCTGGTATTAAGTTGCGAGTCCCACCCATAGTGTAAACTCAAAGCAACAGACAACTGCATTAAAAGAACTTTGCATAAAGTAAACAATCCTTGCACCCGCAAGTACAAGCACCATTGTTTTCCCCCTTGTGGCAACAGCACATCCCCTAGACTCATGTTTCTGTCACTCAAGCTAGTCATCGAGGGGCATGAACCCACAATCAAGCATAACGTTCCCTCTTGGAGTTACTACCTACTACTTGGCCAAAGCAATAAACAGCAACGGAGAACATGCAAGAATTACTCAAGAACATAAATATAAAAGAGGTAAATCAAATATATTACTCACACACAATCTGAACATAATCTCATAATCCATCGGATCCCAGCAAACTCATCATAGCAACAGCATAAGGATTACATATGTGCCTCGATCATGTAGGGCAGCTCACGAGGTCTAATCGGTGAAGGACAAAGAGGGGAGGAGAACATTACATAGCTACTGGTCATGGACCCATGGTCCAAGGGAGACTACTCACAACTCATCCGGGAGGCGTCCATGGTGGTGGAGAGGCTCCCGGTTGTGATCCTCCCCTCCGGCAGGGTGCCGGGAAGAGTTCTCCTGGTGCTCCCGATCTTGGAAGCGTGGCGGCGGCGGAACAAAGATGAGATTGCGAGAAAGGGTTCCGTCCTCGAGCGTTTCGGGACGCGGTGTAAATATATGCCAAAGGGGGGCGTCAGAGGAGGCCTGGGGGGGCCAGGCGCCCTGGCGGCGCGGCCAGGAGGGGGGGCGCACCCTCTGGCCGCCTGGAGCCCTGGTGGCCCCCCTCCGGCCCTACTTTGGCCGCATGGAAGCTTCCGGAACGCTGATTTTTTATATATTTTTCCCGGAATTTTTCTGGCAATTTACGTAATAGGAAAACCTGAAATACAAAAACAGCAGAAAACAGAAACTGGCACTGGGGTGCACTGAGTTAATAGGTTAGTCCAAATATGATCAAAAGTGTATGGAATTGCATAAATATCATAGCAATATCACACAAAAGAGGCATGGAGCAAGCAGAAATTATAGATACGTTTTGGACGTATCAACATCACCAAGCTTAATTCCTGCTCGTCCTCGAGTAGGTAAATGATAACAAGCATAATTTCTGTGGTGACATGCTATTGACCATATAAGAACTTTTCACAGTCACATGACAAATGCTTACTGAGATAATGAATCTGTAGTAATTAAGTTGCCTCATGAGAAAATCACAAAGAACTGAAAGTTTTACAATATGATACTGAAACACTCAATATATTTGTAGTGAGCATGGTGTGCAAATATGACAAAGTGGTACCTCGCTTGCCCCCTTTAGTGAAGCAAAACATAAATGCAGGGGCACCTCCAAAGTTTAAGTGACGACTAGATACAATGATTTCAGAATAAACGATATCATAATCATGCAAAAGACAATGGTACTTTGGGACAATGCACATTACACTCAGAATGACAATCATGCTCTCAATAGTTGGTGCTTTAAAGAAGGTGGAGGCTCTCGAACCGTGGCTTTTGATGGCAAGGTTGAAAACCCGTGATCGGAAACAAAAACTAAACATGTACCAGAGCTCTTGGTTTTTAAAAACAGAAGTAATAATTATTTTTTTAGAATATGCATATTTCGTCAATGAATGCTAGTAGATAACTCAATTACTTCTCGAGCTGGACAAGTTTCGAGGAACGGCTCCCGTATGAGGACGATCACATCCTCTTAATCTCCTTTGTTTATCACTGCCAAAGTTTTCTGATTTCTCATGAACAAAGCGTGAAGGAGGGTTTGTTTGTTGTATATTTTTTTAATGAGCCGGGCGCACTCTTTGCCAGTTCCTTCTCGTATTAGGGGTTTGCACATTAGACATGCAATCCCGGGGTGAAGCTTGTCCAACTTAAAAAGATCATGAATTAACTACTACTTCCTCATGAGCTAAAACAGAGGCACAAAAGAGAAATGCTTTTTTTGATTAATTTCGAGATGGTACACAAAAGTCTTCGTTAGGAATGGCAGGTAAATACCATGTATAGGAAGGTATGGTGGACTCATATGGCATAACTGGTTTTAAAGGATTTTGGATGCACAAGCAGTCAGTCCACTTAGTACAGGCGAAGGTTAGCAAAAGACTGGGAGTGACCAACTAAGAGAGCAATGACGGTCATAATCATGCAGAGCGACAAAGCAACATTGAATCGAGCATGGAAGTTATATCGCTACTCAGAAATTAAAGATCATCAAGGCTTGATAGACTTTCTTTACAGTCTTAAATATGCGTGAGCATATGCCAAGTCAATCAAAATAAATTCTTGGAGGAAGATATCACTAAACCATACCACATCATAGGCAAACAAATCATGTTGGTACTTCAATAACACATTAAGAACCCCCAAGCTATTTGAGACTAACCATAAGAAAACATGAACTACTAAGCACCATTATGCACATAGCATTTTTATCATAGACATATCAACCAGTGCAACAGAAGCCAACTCTCTTAACAAGATAAGCATGATAACTAAAGAGAGTTCCAGCGACCAACTAAACAAAAGCTCTTCAAAAGGTAAAGCATGAAAACTAAGAGCTGAACATGATAGTAGCTATTGAAAGACAAAGAACACACACAGCAAAGATAGACATGAAAATTCTATGTTATGTTCTAGGTTGAAGTGGAGCGTGTTTCTCTCCCATACAAAGAAAGCTGAGTTCCAACTCGTTATGAAAAGCAAGCAAAGCTAAAGAAAACTAAAAAGGAAACTAAAAGCAAGACGCTCCAAGCATAGCACATAACACATGAAGTGATAAAAATATAGTGGAACGAAAGACGAACTGATAATGTTGATGGAGAAGGGGATGCACGGAGGCATCCCCAAGCTTAGACGCTTGAGTCTTCTTGAATATTTCTTGGGGGTGCATGGGGGCATCCCCAAGCTTGAGCGTTTGACACTCCTGATTTTTTTTATCATCTTCCCTCGCACACTTGAAAACTCCATTCATACATAACACATCATAATCTGATTAGCGAGGTTAGTACCCATAATAAAATAATTTTTACTTGCTGGAAATAAGGATATTCTTGAAGGTCTACTGTTTCTCAAGATTGCCAAAAGGTTTTTGCAAAGAAAAAGCAAGCTCAAGGTTTGCAAAATGAAGGAAAGGCAAAACAGGACAGAATCTGTGAAAACAGACCAGCAGGTAGTAAATAATTTTTTCGGGGCACTTCTGCAACTCAAATCAAAAAACTCAGAACAGACGCCCGAAAGCCAATTGTATAGAGCACGCTGTCGAAAAAATTCAGACCAAAAAGATGATCTTGTGATTTTATATGAATTTTTCTGTCCAAGGACAGAATCTGTTTCCTGGACAGCACGTCACAACTTTTGAACTTTCTTGCAATCAGAGGCTACACTTGGCACAAAGCTGAAAAGTAAAGATACAATGATGATGCTACTGTAGTAACAACATCAAGACACAACAAAAGCAAAATAAAAATTTATTCATTGTGGGCTGCCTCCCAAAAGCGCTTTCTTTTATGCCTTTAAGCTAGGCATAATGCAAAGAGATCAAGTCTTATCAAGAGTAAAAGAATAGCTAGCCCATATAACGGACTCAAAAGGTAACTTAATCTTCTTTCTAGGGAAGTGTTCCATCCCTTTCTTGAGAGGAAATTGGAATCTTATATTCCCCTCTTTCATGTCAATGATAGCACCCACGGTGCGAAGAAAAGGACGTCCCAAAATAATTGGACAAGAAGGTTCACATTCAATATCCATAATAGTAAAATCAACGGGAACATAATTGTCATTGACAATGATAAGAACATCGTCGATCCTCCCCAAGGGTTTCTTTATGGAAGAATCAACAAGACGAACACCAAAAGAACAAGAATCAAAAGGTTTCAATTTAAGCATATCATATATTCTTTTGGGCATAACGGAGGTACTAGCTCCAACATCACATAAAGCATAGCAAGAGAAGTTATTCAACTTAATTTTAATCATAGGATCCCAACCATCTTCTAGCTTTCTAGGTATGGAGGCTTCTACCCTAAGTTTCTCCTCCCTAGCTTTGATGAGAGCATTAGTGATATGCTCTGTGAAGGCAAGATTAAGTGTGCTAGTGCGGGGATCTCTAGACATCTTGTGAAGGAAATCAATAACTTCGGTAAGGGTGCAATTATCAAAATCAAGGTCACTACTATCAAGTAAAGTGGTAGTGGTGTCCTTTAGGCTCACTTGTTTGGTAGTTTCTATGGTCATAGCATCACCATTAATAGGTCCAATGGGACCAGGAGTGCATTGGGTGCTAAGAGTTTGGATATCCTCAACAACTTGGATAGTAGCAACAGTGTGGTGGGTAGGAAGGTTCTTAATTCTATCTTCTTCCTCATTTTCTCTAGCCCATCTCTCTTTAAGTTTAGCCAACATCCTAATGTTTTCATTAATTTGCACTTGAATAACATTCATAGGAGTGGTCTTCCTCTCCTCAAGAGGGGAAGTTCTAATTTTAAGCAACTCTACCTCATGGGCTAAATTGTCTACCTTCAAAGAGAGATCATCTAGTTTGGCTAGTTTTTCTTCTACACTCTTATTGAAGGCCTTTTGGGTAGTGATAAAGTCTTTAAGCATAATCTCTAGTTCATAAGTGGAGTTCTTGGTGTTAGGATAAGCATTGTTGTTCCCATAGGAATTAGAGGGGAACGGTCTAGAGTTGCTACCAAAATTACTCCTATAAGCATTGTTATTGAAATTGTTTCTAGACATAAAGTTCACATCTACTTGATCTTGAGCAATCAAAGAGTTTAAAGGAACATCACGAGGATCAATAGGAGATTGCTTGGAAAGTAGAGACATGATCAGGTCAACTTTTTCATTTAGGGAGGAAATCACCTCGACAGAGTTTACCTTCCTACCTGTTGGAGCGCGTTCGGTGTGCCATTGGGAATAATTGGTCATCATCTCATCGAGAAGCTTCGTGGCAGCACCAAGTGTAGTTGACATAAAGGTTCCTCCCGCGGCCGAATCTAACAAGTTCCGCGAGGTAAAGTTCAAGCCTGCATAAAAAGTTTGGATAACCATCCAAGTAGTCAAACCATGAGTAGGGCAGTTCTTGACAAGAGATTTCATGCGTTCCCAAGCTTGGTCAACGTGTTCATTATCCAATTGTTTAAAATTCATTATGTTACTCCTTAGTTGGATAATTTTAGCAGGGGGATAGTACTTTCCAATAAAGGCATCCTTGCACTTGTCCCAAGAATCTATACTATTTCTAGGCAAGGATTGAAACCAGATTTTAGCTCCTCCTCTCAAGGAGAAAGGAAAAAGCTTAAGCTTAACAATATCACCATCTATTTCTTGGTACTTTTGCATATCACAGAGTTCAACAAAATTATTTAAATGCAAAGCAGCATCATCTCCAGCACCGGAGAATTGATCTTTCATAACTAGGTTCAGTAAAGCAGGTTTAATCTCATAAGAAGGTGCTGAAGTGGCAGGTGTAGTAATAGGCGTGCAGATAAAGTCATCGTTGTTATGACTAGTGAAGTCACACAACTTGGTGTTCTCGGTGGAACCCATAGCAGCAAGCAAGATAACTATTTTTGTGATTTTTGATAAAGGACACTAAAGCAAAAACTGAAAGGTAAACTTAACAAAACTAAAAAGCAAAGATAAAAGATAGCGTGCAACTCCCCTATCTTGAAGAGTGGAGTCCCCGGCAACGGCGCCAGAAAACTTTGCTTGATGGCTTCTCGCCCCTCGTTGGTTACCCCAAGTGGAAGGTTTGAGATGCAGTGTAGCGGTAGTTTTCCCTTGGCAAAGATACCAAGGATCGAATTCCCTTGAGACTCCAAGGTTCAACAAGAAGGTGTCAACTGCTAGTGGCGCAACTAGCGATTGACCGGACCTGCACACAGATACAAATAACTTTGCTCCCAACGAGTACAGAGAGGTTGTCAATCCCTCCGGCCTTGTCGTTTACAAAGGATCAAACGCAAGAGATAATAGTGATAGGTATAACTACGACTAGTAAGCAAGAACAGGAAAGTAAATAACGGATGTGATCAGTGATGGTAATATGGACCGGGGTCCCATGATGTTCACTAGTGATGTCTCTCTCCCAAAAGACGATAAAACAGCTAAGCGAGGTAAACAAATTACTGCTGGGCAATTGACAGGATTATGTGCGCAAACCAATGCTAACTATGCTGCAAGAAAGGTAGAGGCTCAAAAGCATGGGCGGTACGCCAAGGCAAGTAGACCGAAATCCATCTGCATCTACTACTAATCATCCACCTTGAGATATCTATCCAGAACATCTCGCTGGTATTAAGTTGCGAGTCCCACCCATAGTGTAAACTCAAAGCAACAGACAACTGCATTAAAAGAACTTTGCGTAAAGTAAACAATCCTTGCACCCGCAAGTACAAGCACCGTTGTTTTCCCCCTTGTGGCAACAACACATCCCCTAGACTCATGTTTCTGTCACTCAAGCTAGTCATCGAGGGGCATGAACCCACAATCAAGCATAACGTTCCCTCTTGGAGTTACTACCTACTACTTGGCCAAAGCAATAAACAGCAACGGAGAACATGCAAGAATTACTCAAGAATATAAATATAAAAGAGGTAAATCAAATATATTACTCACACACAATCTGAACATAATCTCATAATCCATCGGATCCCAGCAAACTCATCATAGCAACAACATAAGGATTACATATGTGCCTCGATCATGTAGGGCAGCTCACGAGGTCTAATCGGTGAAGGACAAAGAGGGGAGGAGAACATCACAAAGCTACTGGTCATGGACCCATGGTCCAAGGGAGACTACTCACAACTCATCCGGGAGGCGTCCATGGTGGTGGAGAGGCTCCCGGTGGTGATCCTCCCCTCCGGCAGGGTGCCGGGAAGAGTTCTCCTAGTGCTCCCGATCTTGGAAGCGCGGCGGCGGTGGAACAGAGATGAGATTGCGAAAAAGGGTTCCGTCCTCGAGGGTTTTGGGACGCGGTGTAAATATATGCCAAAGGGGGGCGTCAGAGGAGGCCTGGGGGGCCCAGGCGCCCTGGCGGCGCGGCCAGGAGGGGGGGGGGCGCGCCCTCTGGCCGCCTGGAGCCCTGGTGGCCCCCCTCCGGCCCTACTTTGGCCGCATGCAAGCTTCCGGAATGCTGATTTTTTATATATTTTTCCCGGAATTTTTCTGGCAATTTACGTAATGGGAAAACCCGAAATACAAAAACAGCAGAAAACAGAAACTGGCACTGGGGTGCACTGAGTTAATAGGTTAGTCCAAATATGATCAAAAGTGTATGGAAGTGCATAAATATCATAGCAATATCACACAAAAGAGGCATGGAGCAAGCAGAAATTATAGATACGTTTTGGACGTATCAGAGTCTTAAAGAAATATGTTCATAATCGTGCTTGGTCAGAAGGAAGCATCTCCAAGGGCCATCACAATGAGGAGGTCATTGAGTTTTGTATTGACTTTATTCCTGACCTTAAGCCGATTGGTGTTCCTGAATCGCGGCATAAGGGCAGACTGGATGGAAAAGGCACGCTAGGAGGGGAACAAATAATATGCATGGACGGACATTCTCTCACTGAAGCACACTACACAGTTCTACAGAATTCCGCCTTGGTGGCTCCGTATATGGATGAACACAAGAATTTGCTACGCTACAAACACCCGGAGCGGTCTGATGACTGGATTACACGTGAACAAACCAGGAGTTTTGCCAGCTGGTTGCAGACACGTACCATGCATGACACCTCTATTGAAGATGACCTGTACTTGCTGTCCCAGTTACCATCTTCGAATATAATGACTTTCAAAGGGTACGAGATAAATGGTAATACATTTTACACGATCGCCCAAGATAAGAAGAGCACCAACCAAAACAGTGGTGTCCGCTTTGATGCAGAAACCAAGATGGGAAAGGAAACATATTATGGTTATATACATGACATATGGGAACTTGACTATCGAAGTGGTTTGAAGGTCCCTTTGTTTCGGTGCAAATGGGTCAATATGACACGAGGCGGGGTAACGGAAGACCCACAGTACGGAATGACAACAGTGGATCTCAACAATCTTGCGTATGCAGACAAACCATTCGTCCTAGCCAATGATGTGGCACAGGTTTTTTATGTGAAGGACATGTCTACCAAGCCAAGAAAAAGAAAAGATAAGGAAGCGAATGCATCGTACGATGAGCCAAAGCGGCACATAGTTCTTTCTGGGAGAGAAACATCGTGGGAGTGGATGACAAGACAGACAAGTCAGAAGATTATGAAAAGTTTGATGAAATTGCTCCATTCACAGTGAATATTGAGCCAAGCATCCCGTTAAATGATGAAGATTTTCCATGGTTACGGCGCAAAGGGACACACGCGAAGAAAAAGTTTCACACCCAAAGATCTGGGATGTGATCGGCTTCACTATCATCACTTTCTTCTGTGTTTCACACCCAGAAGGGAATCTCTGTAATAGTTAACGTAGTTATGTGTTTTGGCATTTGAAGGCATTTGAAACGCGAAGAATTTTATGTGCAAACAAATTCTTTCATGCCTTTACTGATTTTTAAAGTTAAGTTATTCACAAACTAGTGATTCACACTAATTTCAAATAATTCAAAATTTAAACTATTCAAATTTGAAAACTACGGGCACTAACAGAAAGTTTGTAATTTTTTGCACCTAAAGCAAAAATATTCACAAAGAAACTCTAAATACACAAAAAAACAACTCAAAAATAAATAAAGCAAAAAAAAAAGCCCGCCTACTAGGCCAGAGCGGCCTGAATACGACTAGAAACCCAACCTGTTGTTGGGCCTGGATGCAGGCCCGCAAAGGCCAAGTAGGCCCACAGGACAGCACAGAACATGTAGGCCCAGTAGGCCTGCTTTGGAGAGGAGCTCGAGAGAGCTACTTCACGAGGGGTTATAAACCAGTGCGGACGCCCCTCGGCTAGCGAGGTGGGACTAAACATGCCGCACCGCACCTGCGCCAGCGCACCCCCTTTAGTACCGGGTCGTGGCACCAACCGGTACTAAAGGGGTGTCTTTAGTACCGGTTGGAGCCACCAACCGGTACTAAAGGGGTGCGCTTCCTGCCGCTTGGCCTGGCCAAAACAGGCCTTTAGTACCCGTTGGTGGCTCCAACCGGTACTAAAGGTCCATCCTATATAAAAAACACTTCAAAAATTTCAGTCTCTCATCTGCTTCTTCTCCTCTGCACCGTCGCCCGCCGCCCCCGTCTCCATATCCCTCGTCGCTGCCCCCGTCGCCGCCCCATCCCCGTCGTCGCCGCCCCGTCATCCC
>LR738715.1:47054329-47077310 GCA_902687465.1 Secale cereale
CGCCGCCCCGGCCCGTACGTCCCCGTCCCCGTCGTCGCCGCCCCGTCCCTGTCCCCGTCGTCGCCATCCCCGTCGTCGCCGCGCCCGTCGTCGTCCCCGTCGCCACGCCCGTCGCCGTCCCCGTCGCCGCCCCCCGTCGCCTCGCCGGTGAGCACACACACACACATACATTTTTTTATTTTTTAGTTATAGAAATAGTTATAAAAAAGTTAGAATTGTTAGAATTTTTTGTTTTTTAGTTATAGAAATAGTTATAAAAAAGTTAGAATTTTTTCTTTTTTTAGTTCTAGAAATATTAGAAATGTTATACAAATGTTAGTTATATATACAGAAATGTTATTTTTTTTTTCTGTTTTTTAGTTATAGAAATATTAGAAATGTTATAGAAATGTTAGTTATATAGCAATTTTAGAAATGTTATAGAAATGTTAGAAATTTTAGTTATCAAAATTCAATCGTTAAAAAAATGTTACTTTTTGCGGGAATATAGCTAGTATTTGTTCTCGACGATGCCCGGCCCGCATCCTCGCCGTCGACCCGTCCGCGACGATGATACGTCTCAAACGTATCCATAATTTTTGCTTGTGACATGCTTGTTTTGCATCATTGTCTCATGTTTATATCCAAGTTTTCTATCTTTTTAGGCATTTATTGGACTAACCTACTAATGGTTGCAAAAGTGCACAATGTTCTCATTTTACACTTTATTGTGTAGGAATTACTTGGAAATTGACAAAAACGCAAAAGGAGTCGTATTGGAGTAGGACTCTGACTTTCCTGAAATCTGTCTGAGAACGTTTTTCAAAGATGGTCACGTTCCGGCCCGAAGACGACGTCAAACGGAAAAAGTCTAGTTGCGAAAGTTGTGGGGAATTTCGAGAGGATGCTTCTGGATATAAAATTCGTCCAAATCGGAGTCCGGACGGCCGAGAAAAGCCCGTTTTACTGAAGCCCAAAATCTGATGACGGGAATCCGAGAGTCTATATAAAGAAAGGAAACCTAGGTCACCAAGGGCCACGAATTTTCCTCCTCCCAAGCCGTCGTCTTGGAGGGGAGGACCAGCACCATTGCAGCACCATCCACAAGGAAGAAGGGGGGCCAAGGAGCCGCTGCCCCCTAGGGCCGCCGCCGCCCCAAGGGCCGCCGCCGTCTCCACCTCCCCGCTGCCGCCCCCTAGGGCCGCCGGCCGTCTCCTCCTCGCGGGGCTGCACCTCTCCATCAACACCACCATCAAGCTCCTCCTCACCATGTCCATGTGTGAGTAGTCTCCTCCGGGGCTGAGGGCTTGTACGTGTAGCTATGTGGTTATCTCTCTCTCCCATGATGTGATCTTCGTTGTGATCATAGGCTATGTTAATCTAGGGTGATCCCATGATATTTCCCCTTCCTCTATGTATTGGATTGATGTGCTCACTTGTCTTTATCTAGTATAATCCCCGAGACCAAGGTGACAGTGGTCTATTGGACATGGATTAGAAGAATATTTTCATGAGTGATTTCTCTTTTGTGTGTTGATTGAAGATTGAGAGTCTCTTGGTGCTTGTCTTTGACTATCCTTTAGATATGTTGTGGTGATTGTGGTACTCGCTTTGGATGGCCGCGGTGACATTGGGAAATCCATAGATTGAGAACTACGAACTTTGAGGTGTGCTTTTGTAGCCCTACATAATTCTCGTCCTCTCTTGACCACAAAGGAATGACCTCCAAGTGCGTCCCCCTTGCATGTTTTATGGGAAATATCATGTGATTCGATTATGTTAATGTTGTTGGGAGTTGCCACTAGTGAAAGTATGATCCCTAGGCCTTGTTTCCACCATTGCAATACCATTTGTGCTCACGTTTACCACTTGTTTGCTTGCTGCACTTTTTATTACAGATTTATATTACTTTGCTTTGCCACTCCTATCATCCATATTTTACCATCTCTTCGCCGAACTAGTGCACCCATACAACTCCTAGTTGTATTAGGTGTGTTGGGGACACAAGAGACTTCTTGTATCTTAGTTGCAGGGTTGCTTGAGAGAGACCATCTTCAACCTCTACTTCCCTGAGTTCGATAAACCTTAGGTCATCCACTTGAGGGAAATTGCTGCTGTCCTACAAACCTCTGCGCTTGGAGGCCCAACATAGTCTACAAGAATAGAAGCGCGTGTAGACATCAAGCTATTTCTGGCGCCGTTGCCGGGGAGGTGAGTGCTTGAAGGTATATCTTTAGATCTTGCAATTAAATCTTTTCGTTTCTTGTTTTTAGTTTCACTAGTTATGTTTATGGAAAACCGCACTCTTAGTTCGCTGCTTGGGGAAGGCCGCTTTACCACACCCGTGGTAGAGAAGTCTCCTCCACCTACTGAATGTATCCCGTTCCAAATACCACTTGGGATAATTGAAATAATTATGAATGATCGTTATGATGGGACAGTCAATCCTAGTATTCATTTGTTGAAACTTACAGAACTTTGTGAGTTGTTTAAGATTTCAGGTTTGACAAGAGATGGAGTCATGAGGAAATTATTTGCCTTGTCCCTGAAAGGAAAAGCATTGGAATGGTATAGGCTACTAGATGACTCTCACCTGCTGGATTGGGAAGAGATCCAGTCTCTATTTTACTCCAAGTTTTATCCTCTTCATGAAGTCCATGAGAATAGGAATTATGTTTATAATTTCAATCCTCATGACGGAGAGAGCGTAGCTCAAGCTTGGGGGAGACTGAAAACGTTAATGCTAAAAAGTCCTAACCATGGGCTCCCCAAAGATGCTTATGTGGAGAGTAAGAGTACCTTTTTGCATGTGGATCATGGTAACAATGCTTTATGTGATGCTTATATTGTTGAGTTTATTCATGATCCCACTGAAAATTATTATGAGAAGGGAACATATGCTTATAGATATTTCAATAATATCAAGTTCCCTCTCTTTATGTTGAAGGTTTTGAAGCTGCACTTGTTTTGTCTTCCTATGCTTATTGCTTTGTGCTTCAATGAATTATTCTATTGCAATATTCCTATGCATAGGAAGCATGTTAGGCTTAAATGTGTTTGGTATTTGCTTCTTGATGCTCTCTTTTGTCCTACAGCTCTTATTCCTACGAGAGCATCATTAAAGTCTTAAGCCTATCTTTATGGCTATAAAGAAAGAGCTCTAGGGAGACAACCCTTGTTATCTTTGCTTTCAGTTTTTAGTGGTCTTGATGTTTGTTACTACTGTAGCAACATCATTGTATCTTTATTTTTCAGCTTTGTACCAAGTTTAGCCTCTGATTGCAAGAAAGTTCAAAAGTTGTGACGTGCAGTCCAGTATAAAATAACCAGATCATCTTTTTGGTCTGAATTTTTTTGACAGCGTGCTCTATACAATTGGCTTTCGGGCGTCTGTTCTGAGTTTTTTGATTTGAGTGGCAGAAGTGCCCCGAAAAAATTATTTACTACCCGCTGGTCTGTTTTTCACAGATTCTGCCCTGTTTTGCCTTTTCTTCGTTTTGCAGACCTTAAGCTTGCTTTTTCTTTGCAAAAACTTTTTGGCGATCTTGAGAAACAATAGACCTTCAAGAATATATTTATTTCTAGTAGGGAAAAATTATTTTATTGTGGGTACTAACCTCGCTAATCAAATTATGACGAGTTATGTATGAAGGGAGTTTTCAAGTGTGCGAGGGAAGATGATAAAAGAAGATTCAGGAGGGTCAAACGCTCAAGCTTGGGGATGCCCCCGTGCACCCCCAAGAAATATTCAAGAAGACTCAAGCGTCTAAGCTTGGGGATGCCCCCGTGCATCCCCTTCTCCATCAATAATTATCAGTTCGTCTTTCGTTCCACTATATTTTAATCACTTCATGCGTTATGTGCTATGCTTGGAGCGTCTTGCTCTTAGTTTCCTTTTTAGTTTTCTTTAGTTTTGCTTGCTGTTCATAATAAGTTAGATCCGAGCCTCCATTGTTTGGGATAGAAATACGCTCCACTCCACTGTAGAACACAACATAGGCTTGCATGCGTATCTTCTTGTGTGTGTTCTTTATCTTTTCATAGCTGCTGTCATGCTTAGCTCTTAGTTTTCATGCTTATCTTTTTAAGAGCTTTTGTTTAGGTTGTTGCTTCTGGAACTCTCTTGAGTCATCATGCTTATCTTGTTAAGAGAGTTGGCTTCTGTGGCACTGGTTGATATGTCTATGATAAAAATGCTATGTGCATAATGGTGCTTAGTAGTTCATGTTTTCTTATGGTTAGTCTCAAATAGCTGGGGGGTTCTTAATGTGTTATTGAAGTACCAGCATGATTTGTTTGCCTATGATGTGGTATGGTTTAGTGATATCTTCCTCCAAGAATTTATTTTGATTGACTTGGCATATGCTCACGCATATTCAAGACTGTAAAGAAAGTCTATCAAGCCTTGATGATCTTTAATTTCTGAGTAGCGATATAACTTCCATGCCCGATTCAATGTTGCTTTGTCCCTCTGCATGATTATGGCCGTCATTGCTCTCTCAGTTGGTCGCTCCCAGTCTTTTGCTAGCCTTCACCTGTACTAAGCGGACTGACTGCTTGTGCATCCAAAATCCTTGAAACCAGTTATGCCATATGAGTCTACCATACCTACCTATATGTGGTATTTCACCGCCACTCCAAGTAAATTTACATGTGCTACCTTTAAAACCTTCAAAATAATTCCTTGTTTTTGCAATACATAGCTCATGGGAAAGTAGCTTAAAAACTATTGTGGTAAAGAATATGTCTCTTATGTATCTTATTTCTTATAAGTTGCTTGTTGAGCGGTATCCATGTTTCTGGGGACGCCATCAACTGTTACACTTTTGTTGAATATCATGTGAGTTGCTATGCATGTTCGTCTTGTCTGAAGTAAGGGTGATTTGCCATGAGTTGAATGGTTTGAGTATGCATATTGTTAAAGAAGAACATTGGGCCGCCAACCAAAGCCATGTATCATGGTGGAAGTTTTAGCTTGGACATTAATCCTCAATCTCTTATGAGAATATTATCTGTTGTTGAATTCTTAAGCATTAAAGAGGAGTCCATTATCTATTTTCTATGTTGTCCCGGTATGGATGTCCTCAAGTTGAGATCTATCAAAAACGAGAAATCAAATGCGATCTATCTCCTTGGACCTTTGTACAGGTGACATAGAGGTACCCCTTTGTGACACTTGGTTGAAACATATGTAATGCAATGATAATCCATGGAAATCCGAGCTAATTAGGACAAGGTGCGAGCACTATTGGTATTCGATGCATGAGGCTTGCAACTTATAGGATGTCTTATGCATAACACATATGAAGTATTACTACCGTTGACAAAATTGTTTCTATGTTTTCAAAATAAAAAGCTCTAGCACATGAGTAATCCCTGCTTCCCTCTGCGAAGGGCCATTCTTTTACTTTTATGTTGAGTCTCCACCTTCTTTCTTCAAGCACCAACTATTGAGAGCATGATTGTCATTCTGAGTGTAATGTGCATTGTCCCAATGTACCATTGTCTTCTGCATGATTATGATATCGCTTATTCTGAAATCATTGTATCTAGTCATCACTTAAACTTCGGAGGTGCTCCTGCATTTATGTTTTGCTTCACTAAAGGGGGCAAGCGAGGTATCACTTTGTCATGTTTGCACACCATGCCCACTACAAATCTATTGGGTGTTTCAGTATCATATTGTAAACTTTCAGTTCTTTGTGATATTCTCATGAGGCAACTTAATTACTAAAGATTCAATAAGCATTTGTCATGTGTGAAAGACTCTTTGGTAGCATGTCACCACAGAAATTATGCTTGTTATCATTTACCTACTCGAGGACGAGCAGGAATTAAGCTTGGGGATGTTGATACGTCTCAAACGTATCCATAATTTTTGCTTGTGACATGCTTGTTTTGCATCATTGTCTCATGTTTATATCCAAGTTTTCTATCTTTTTAGGCATTTATTGGACTAACCTACTAATGGTTGCAAAAGTGCACAATGTTCTTGCTTTACACTTTATTGTGTAGGAATTACTTGGAAATTGACAAAAACGCAAAAGGAGTCGTATTGGAGTAGGACTCTGACTTTCCTGAAATCTGTCTGAGAACGTTTTTTAAAGATGGTCATGTTCCAGCCCGAAGACGACGTCAAACGGAAAAAGTCTAGTTGCGAAAGTTGTGGGGAATTTCGAGAGGATGCTTCAGGATATAAAATTCGTCCAAATCGGAGTCCGGACGGCCGAGAAAAGCCCGTTTTACTGAAGCCCAAAATCTGATGACGGGAATCCGAGAGTCTATATAAAGAAAGGAAACCTAGGTCACCAAGGGCCACGAATTTTCCTCCTCCCAAGCCGCCGTCTTGGAGGGGAGGACCAGCACCATTGCAGCACCATCCACAAGGAAGAAGGGGGGCCAAGGAGCCGCTGCCCCCTAGGGCCGCCGCCGCCCCCTAGAGCCGCCGCCGCCCCCAGGGCCGCCGCCGTCTCCACCTCGCCGCCGCCGCCCCCTAGGGCCGCCGGCCGTCTCCTCCTCGCGGGGCTGCACCTCTCCATCAACACCACCATCAAGCTCCTCCTCACCATGTCCATGTGTGAGTAGTCTCCTCTGGGGCTGAGGGCTTGTACGTGTAGCTATGTGGTTATCTCTCTCTCCCATGATGTGATCTTCGTTGTGATCATAGGCTATGTTAATCTAGGGCGATCCCATGATATTTCCCCTTCCTCTATGTATTGGATTGATGTGCTCACTTGTCTTTATCTAGTATAATCCCCGAGACCAAGGTGACAGCGGTCTATTGGACATGGATTAGAAGAATATTTTCATGAGTGATTTCTCTTTTGTGTGTTGATTAAAGATTGAGAGTCTCTTGGTGCTTGTCTTTGACTATCCTTTAGATATGTTGTGGTGATTGTGGTACTCGCTTTGGATGGCCGCGGTGACATTGGGAAATCCATAGATTGAGAACTACAAACTTTGAGGTGTGCTTTTTTAGCCCTACATAATTCTCGTCCTCTCTTGACCACAAAGGAATGACCTCCGAGTGCGTCCCCCTTGCATGTTTTATGGGAAATATCATGTGATACGATTATGTTAATGTTGTTGGGAGTTGCCACTAGTGAAAGTATGATCCCTAGGCCTTGTTTCCACCATTGCAATACCATTTGTGCTCACGTTTACCACTTGTTTGCTTGCTGCACTTTTTATTACAGATTTATATTACTTTGCTTTGCCACTCCTATCATCCATATTTTACCATCTCTTCGCCGAACTAGTGCACCCATACAACTCCTAGTTGTATTAGGTGTGTTGGGGACACAAGAGACTTCTTGTATCTTAGTTGCAGGGTTGCTTGAGAGAGACCATCTTCAACCTCTACTTCCCTGAGTTCGATAAACCTTAGGTCATCCACTTGAGGGAAATTGTTGCTGTCCTACAAACCTCTGCGCTTGGAGGCCCAACATAGTCTACAAGAATAGAAGCGTGTGTAGACATCAGACGACGTCCGGCTGACCCATGCCCGGGACTGGGCTCCGCCGGGCTGGCACTGGGAGGTGCTGCCTGGAGGGACGCGCCGCTGATGAGGAACCCGGCCCCGGGTCCCGTCGTCAACCCTGATCTCGTTTGGTGGCGTTCGCGTGGGCCAGTTTCGGTGCGGAGGGAGCCGGCCCCGCCGGAGGTGGTACGTCGCCGTGTCAGGGAGGAGGACGAGCACGTCCATCTCTACATGGTTGCGTTAGAGGGCGGCAGGTTCTCCAATACCTGGCAGTTTCTTCAGGGATCTCACTTCAGATATGATCCTGTGAGGGTTCCTTCTCTTTGGGTGTCCACCGCCCGCGCCGCACGAACCGCGAGTGTCCTAGATTCTTCTGTAGTATTCGATCTTTATTAGCTACCTAGCCAGTGATGTATTCGATATTATATATTATTCGAGACGATGTATTCGATATTATATATTATTCGAGACGATGTATTCGAAATTATATCTATTATTCGAGACGATGTATTCGAGATTATATCTATTATTCGAGACGATGTATTCGAGATTATATCTATTATTCGAGACGATGTAATTTGAATACTAAATTGTTTTATATTTCTTTTGGATTAGTTAAATAAAAGGTATGGCGGATAATACCGGCAGAGAGGGAGAACAGACCCTGTTCGATATGATACGCCATCCTTGCGGGCCAGATGATGATCAGAATGAAGAAGATTATGACGGCTCCGAATTTCTAAACAACACCGGAGAGGGTGATATGATATTCGATCGCGACGACCGAATTGATGAAGTCATGAACTACGATTATGATGATGACGAAGAAAATGTTGATCTTGAAACAACAAAGACCGGCGAGGTATATATATTTATATAAGCAGGCACATCTGGTGATCATCACATGTTTTAAATGAGTTGAAGATATATTAACGAATCGATCTTTCTTCTTTCAGCCATCCGGATCGAGCAAATCTTCAGGCAACAGGACGAAACGAGGCCCGAACAAAAAGTTGAAGGAGGGCGTAAAGTATAATATTGAGGCAATCATACCTAATGGTGAACCATTAGCGCCTAAGAAGATTGCGGACAAGTTCGTTCGTCAGTGTGGAGTTCTTGTGAAGGACCAACTCCCGATCTCCCTTCAAGAATGGAGAGAGCCAGCAAAGCCACGTCCAGATCTTACTTTTGTCGATGACAGACAAAAAAGTCTGCTTTGGGATACTCTCATGGAACATTTCACCCTACCAGATCATTTCACAGAACCAAATGTGCAGAAAGTCAAGGACGTTGCTCTTAGGAAGATGGCGGTTGCATTCAAGAACCACAAGAATCGTGAATGGGACAAGTACGTCAAGGGAGGAAGGAAGACTCCAGTATTCGAGGGAACACTAGAGAAGCAAAGTGCTCATTGGGACGATTTCGTGAAATTCAAGGATTCAGAATTAGCTAAGGAACGGTCGAGAATAAACGAGAAGAATGCCGAAAAAAGGATAAGTTCCATAAGCTGGGGCCAGGTGGCTACGCGGTGGCAATGCCTAAGTGGGATAAGTTTGAGAAAGAGATGGAGGATGCAGGTGTCACTCCGGTTACTAGGAGCTGGCCTCCCAGGTGCAGGACTTGGTTCTATGTGCATGGGGGGGAGTTGGACCCGAAGACTGGCGAAGTTTCGACGAAGGCGTGTCTGAAAGGAGCCAACGATAAGCTACTTGTTGCAATAGAAGAGGCTCGATCGAGGGTGTTCCAGCCCAACAGAGAGAACGACGAGCTTACGCGTGCCCTGGGAAATCCTGAACACCCGGGAAAAACATGAGGCAAGGGCGCTATTCCGTGGTATGAGGGGTTTTCGGACTGGAACGCCGACTACAGAACCCGTGCGAGAAGGAAGATTGCGGAGGAGAAGCAGAGGAAGATGGAGGAGGAGCAGAGGAAGCTGGACTATGAATGCCTTCAAGGCCTAGAATCAAAGCACGCGGACTTGGCAGTCAAATTCCAGCAACAGCAGGAGCAGATCGACTCACTTAGCCAGCAAAGGGGGTCTCAGCAGTTGCAGCAGCTAGCGGATGATCCAGCATTGCATACCACCGCCCCATCCATACCGAGAAGCAGCGTGGGTTCCGCCCCGGGCGACGCAATGCTGGATAGATACCCCGTGGATGACATCATTGAGAACACTAACTGCGAGCTACACTTCAAAATGAAGAACATATCCATGAAGGTGGCGGACGCACTTGCTTTTACAAATCCCCCCGAGGCAACCTTCCATTGCAACCCGATTCTAGCAGGCTATGCTCGTGTCTTGGTTGATGAGGTGGTGGACCAATATTCGGGGCTAGAGCTTGACATTCCTGGAGGTGACGAGGAGCACACACTCGAAGAGGCCAAACATCGTATCATCCTATGGAGAAAGGATTGCATCATCTTTCGAAGACCACCGACACCGCGTCAGCCGACTCCTCATCGAAGTCCGCCACCGAGTCAGCAGACTCCCGCTCCTGCAAGTCCACCAACGCGTCAGGCCACTCCTCCTCCTCCAAGTCCGGCAAAGCATCAGGCCACTCCTCCTCCAAGTCCGACATAGTGTCAGACGTCCACTCCTCCTCCAAGTCCGGCACAACTTCAGGCCACTCCTTCTCCAAGTCTGGCACAGCTTCAGGCCACTCCTCCTCATCCAACTCAGCCCCGTCAGCCGTCTCTGCCGCCTCAGCAATCACATAAGAGACACCCCACAGCTATGGTGCGTAGCGGTACGAGTCGAGGCAGTACAGGAAGTACAGGCGGAGGCAAGCGATATAAATATGATCCAAGCCTCACTGATCTTCCTCAGAGGGCTTACGACAGGACCGAGGAGCAAACCAAGGCCATAGTGCGGGCAGAAGTGGACGCCCATTTTGGACCAAAACCGCCACCGCCGCCAAAGGAGAAAGTGCCTGAGGAAAAGATTGACCACTTCATTCGTATGGCTCAACCACCAGCTCCCAAGCCTGTTGACATAGACTATGAGCGCCACCTCAGGAAGTTAAATCGAGCACGTCTACAAAAGGAGGTGAGCTCGAGCTCGAGCAAACAACAAACAGCTGTCAAAAAATGCGGGAAAACCGTTCCCCAGCTGGGAGAACAGGCGGCGCAATCGATCCCCTCGCTTGTTGTGCCAACAACACGTGAGAGTACGCGCGCCCAATATTATTGTGGGCAAACAGTTTACGTTCCCGGGGAGGGCAATGTGGTAATAACCGAGGAGCATATAACGCAGGCTGAAATTCTCAACATCACTGTTGGACAACTCCTCGAGATCGAGCCCATGCCTGTGCTTACAGAGGAGGAAATAAAACGGAAATATGTCCGGGGCGAACCTTTGGTCAAGCCAGACGAGGTCAAGAAGCTCCCAACGAGAATGTATGAATTGCATCAATGGTACATGGACATTACCAAGAGTTCCAATCGAGAGTCCCTCATGGTGGAAGTCAAGAAGGATCATTACTATCATGAGAACGCTGTGTCCATTGAGTATAATGAACTGTTTCAGTTATACAATCAAGACGCACTCGACAAATCTATCGTCAGTTGCTATTGTCTGTAAGTGATTTCTTTCTGTAATTTAAGTCTCAAGCTCGCTGTAGTGATCCTTTTGATCAATCATTACCTGTAATTATCCTCGCTATATTCTTTTCTGTGGTATTATGCAGGATGAAGATGTATGAAATGAAAAAAGGTGGACGCTATGGCATTGGGTTCATTGACCCAAACACCGTTAATGAATACACATGGAAAATAGATGAATATTATGAAAAGCATGTAGAGGACAGCATGCTAGAGTTCTTGAAATGCCTCAAATACAATGAAGATATACTACTTCCTTACAACTTCCAGTGAGTCACACTGTCTTGTACTACAAATTCTCTGTTTTTGTCTACTAGCTAGCTACATGTTTTTGCTTACATATGTCCGCTTAATTAAGACATCCAAACGTGTGTGCATGCAGATTTCACTGGATCTTGTGTATCATTAAAGTTGACGCCGGAACAGTTGAAGTACTCGACTCACTACTTAAAAAACAAAATGACTACACCATCTTGTTTGGGATAGTCAACAGGTAATTTTAATCATTATTAACTATATATCTCGGCCTATTTAGTTCGTCATTTCCTGATATGAACTATTTAATAACCCATTTATTCATTTTCTTTGTCGGCGGGCAGGGCTTGGGCAAGATTCATCAGCGTCACTCTAGACGAATGGAAACAAAGACTGCGATGGTTTCGACCCAAGGTAAGTGATTAAGTAGTACTAGCTAGCTAGCTAGCTGCCATTATCTCTTTAATTAACATGCTTGATTAATTATTATCTGATCAAATTCCATTCTCGTAAAGGCCCTGAAGCAGGCGCAGGGGACTAATCTGTGTGCATACTGCGTTTGCGAGAACATTCGCATGATGACGTCCGAAAGGAGCAGATCTCAAAGACAGGAATGGGTACGTTTGTCAGAACACTATTCACAATTTTTACAGCATTATCGATATCTAGTCACACAACTAATAAACATGCATATTGATCTCCTTCTTAACAGTTCAAAGAGGTGCGGGACAAGCTCCTAGAAACGGAGCGCGTACAAGCACTTCAAGAGGAAATAGCGGGATTTTTGCTCGACCAGGTCATAGATCCGAGGGAGAATACCATTACCCGCTACCGCCCTCATGAACCACTTCCAATTGTCATCGTGCTCCGAAGGCATCAATTAGGCTAATGTCACTGGCTCCGAAGGCAACATGTAGGAGAAATTGTATATAGCTATACATGTGTGTATGTGTGAATTAGTGGTTTGTGAGACATTTGATGATATATATATGATTGGTTATACTAGAAATTATATATATATATATATATATATATATATATATATATATATAGGAAAATGGGTTGATACTCCTAGGAGTACATACTCCTAGCTCACGTGTCCTCCTTTGGTTTATGGAAATAAACCTGCCTATATTAATTTAATTAATTATGTGCAAATCCCGTAGGTGTATAAGAGGAGTTCACGTGAGCTTTGAAAAGTTGTTACACATTGAAGGGGATAAGCCGCATATAGATCGGAATCTTGTTGGATAATAAACAAATCCTCGGCAAACAAATCTAGCAGATGGATTTCGGCCATATGGCTCGCGAGGGATACGAGATGCATCCAGCGACTGCTCGACGAGGGAGATGTGAAGTTAGTAACGGCGCCTTGTCCTGACAGGTAGACGACGACGAGATTCATCCGGCCGGTGGTGGATCGAAGACGAAGAGGATGTTGCCGACTCATCGCAGATTTATCATGCTATAGGTATGAACCAGTTTTCATGCACGCATGCGCGTGCACTAAGATAGTTGGAGGCGTTCTGACTAATGGCGGCATCGGTGCGTACAACCATGGGCAATTGGGCATCCATGCCGTTGATGGAGCGTCTCGCATGCATGTGTTTTCCCAGTTGGCATTTGGTATGGCAAGCTACATCTTGTCCTTCATTAGTTCATTTAGTATTGCCGTACTGCTTGTATATCCCTCATATGAATAAACTTATCCTCAACACACGACTGTTTTTTTAGAGAAAACTACACGCATGAATCTTCGCCTTGTTTGAATTGGATCGCATTGGCCATACGTCTTTCCATCATAGAACAGATGGTCGGGTGCACAACTATGAAGCAAGAGAACCCGACGGAAGACATATTCCAAGGGCGCGACACCGTGAACTAGATCGATCGATCCACCATTCAATATGGATACCCAGAATACACTATACAAATGCTCCCATGTGATGCACATCTACTCTAGTTCTCCCAAACAACAAGTATTTCATTACAGAGGGAGTACAATTTAAGTCATGAAATTTTCTTTGGCAAATACCAGTATTCAAAATGGATTATACTTCTTTTAAGTTCGTACTCTCTCTGTGGGTAAACTATACTAGCGCTATGAGTAGTATTTATAGTCTATAGCAAAAATGTGGTATACGTCACAAAAAATGTGGTATATGCTCCAACGCAAAAAAGTGGTCTATTATTTATCGAGGAAGATGTTGTATATACTCCATCGAAAAAAATATGGTATATACTCCCTTCATGAAAAACTGTTATATATGTGCTTCATATACTTCATCGAAACCACTTGGCATATAGACAAAGGGGGATATACTCCCATCCCAATGTGTACAATGTGTAGTATCGTAAAATACCAGCAAACGAAAAAGAATTAAATGGAAAGCACAAATTAAATAAAAAAAATCATAAAACCAAAAAAAAAAACCTTGTAGACCAACCGGTACTAAAGGGCTCCCGGCCCCCGGAGCTGGCTCGTGCCACGTGGTTGCCCTTTAGCACCGGTTCGTGTTGAACCGGTACTAAGGGGGGGGGGGGCTTTAGTGCCCACACTTTAGTGCCGGTTATGGAATCAGCACTAAATGGCCTTACGAACCGGTGCTATTGCCCGGTTCTGCACTAGTGTACTAACATCTTTCAACTTAGTTTTCTCTAGGAACATATAAAACAAACGGGGAGCTACATCGCGAGCTATTGATCTACAACATAGATATGCTAATACTACCAGGACTAAGTTCATGATAAATTAAAGTTCAATTAATCATATTACTAAAGAACTCCCACTTAGATAGACATCCCTCTAGTCATCTAAATGATCACGTGATCCAAATCAACTAAACCATGTCCGATCATCACGTGAGATGGAGTAGTTTTCAATGGAGAACATCTTATGTTGATCATATCTACTATATGATTCACGCTCGACCTTTCGGTCTCCAGTGTTCCGAGGCCATATCCGCATATGCTAGGCTCGTCAAGTTTAACCCGAGTATTCTGCGTGTGCAAAACTGGCTTACACCCGTTGTATGTGAACGTAGAGCTTATCACACCCGATCATCACGTGGTGTCTCGGCACGACGAACTTTCGCAGCGGTGCATACTCAGGGAGAACACTTGTACCTTGAAATTTTGTAAGGGATCATCTTATAATGCTACCACCGTGCCAAGCAAAATAAGAAGCATAATAAGATAAACATCACACGCAATCAAAATATGGGACATGATATGGCCATCATCATCTTGTGCTTTTGATCTCCATCTTCAAGGCACCGTTATGATCACCATCGTCACCGGCGCGACACCTTGATCTCCATCGTAGCATCGTTGTCGTCTCGCCAACTATTGCTTCCACGACTATCGCTACCACTTAGTGATAAAGTAAAGCAATTACATGTCGATTGTATTTCATACAATAAAGCGACAACGATATGGCTCCTGCCAGTTGCCGATAACTTTACAAAACATGATCATCTCATACAATAACGTATCACTCATCATGTCTTGACTATATCACATCACAACATGCCCTACAAAAACAAGTTAGACGTCCTCTACTTTGTTGTTGCAAGTTTTACGTGGCTGCTACGGGCTTAGCAAGAACCATTCTTACCTACGCATACAAAAACCACAACGATTTTTCGTCAAGTATGTGTTGTTTTAACCTTCACAAGGACCGGGCGTAGCCACACTTGATTCAACTAAAGTGAGAAAGACAGACACCCGCCAGTCACCTTTAAGCAACGAGTGCTCGCAACGGTGAAACCAGTCTCGCATAAGCGTACGCGTAATGTCGGTCCGGGCCGCTTCATCTCACAATACCGTCGAAACAAAGTATGACATGCTGGTAAGCAGTATGACTATTATCGTCCACAACTCACCTGTGTTCTACTCGTGCATATCATCTACGCATAGACCTGGCTCATGATGCCACTGTTGGGGAACGTAGTATTTCAAAATTTTCCTACGATCACGCACGATCTATCTACCAGATGCATAGCAACGAGAGGGGAGAGTGTGTCTACGTACCCTCGTAGACCGAAAGCGGAAGCGTCTAGTGACGCGGTTGATGTAGTCGAACTTCTTCGTGATCCAACTGATCAAGCACCGAACGTACGACACCTCCGCGTTCAGCACACGTTCAGCTTGATGACGTCCCACGAGTTCTTGATCCAGTTGAGCTTCACGGGAGAGTTTCGTCAGCACGACGGTGTGGTGACGGAGATGATGAAGCTACCAGCGCAGGGCTTCGCCTAAGCACTGCAATGGTATGACCGAGGTGTGTTTCTGTGGAGGGGGGCACCACACACGGCTAGAACAATGTTTCTTGTGTGTCTTTGGGTGCCCCCTGCCCCCGTATATAAAGGAGCAAGGGGGGAGGTGCGGCTGGCCTTCTAAGGCGCGCCAGGAGTAGGATTCCTACTCCTAGTAGGAATAGGAGAAGGAAAGGAGAGGTGGCGCCTCCCCCCTTTTCCTAGTCCAACTAGAAACCCTAGGGGCGTGCGGTCAGCCCTATGGGCTGCCCATCTCTTTCCCTCATAGGCCCACTATGGCCCATACTCCCTCGGGGGGGTTCCGGTAACCCCCTCCGGCACTCTGGTTAAATCCGAAACTTTTCTGGAACACTTCCGGTGTCCGAATATAGTCGTCCAATATATCAATCTTTACGTCTCAGACATTCCGAAACTCCTCGCCATGTCCGTGATCTCATTCGGGACTCCGAACTACCTTCGGTACATCAAAACTCATAAACTCATAATACCGATCGTCATCAAACGTTAAGCGTGCGGACCCTACGAGTTTGAGAACTATGTAGACATGACCGAGACTCATCTCCGGCCAATAACCAATAGCGGAACCTGGATGCTCATATTGGGTCCCACATATTCTACGAAGATCTTTATCGGTCAAACCGCATAACAACATACGTTGTTCCCTTTGTCATCGGTATGTTACTTGCCCGAGATTCGATCATCGGTATCTCAATACCTAGTTCAATCTCGTTACCGGCAAGTTTTTTTACTCGTTCCGTAATACATCATCTCGTGACACTAGTAGAAAACAGGGCATTGGTCCAGCCCATTAGCCCCGGTTCAATCTAGAACCGGGTCCAATGGGGGTACTGGACCCGGTTCGTGAGCCCAGGGGGGCGGCCGGGCCACGTGGGCCATTGGTCCCGGTTCGTCTGGACCTTTTGGTCCCGGTTGGAGCTACAAACCGGGACCAATGGCTCTTGCTCCTGGCCCACCACTATTGGTCCCGGTTGGTGATATGAACCGGGACCAAAGGCACCCCTTTAGTCCCGGTTTGTAGCACCAACCGGGACCAGTGAGTTGCCTATATATACCCCCTCACTCAAGAGCAGAGCTCACTGCTCTGTTTTTTTCTGGCCGAGGGGGAGAGGGGTTAGTGGTGCTCTAGCTCACCTCCTATGCACACAACGTGTTCGGTGGAATGCCCGAGCCACACTAGTTAAGCTTTTCTCCTCTCGAAGCTCTATTTTCTCCGAGATTTGTCTAGGTTTAGCGGTCCATCACGTCCCGTCCCCGTCTTCGCCGCCGTCGATCGCCCCCGCCGATCTCGTCACCGGCACCACCGTGGTGAGCCTCTTGTTATTTCCATGCTTTTCTTACTTTTATTATTGCTTTAGATAGATATTTGTCTAATTTTCTTACGTTTATTATTGCTTGTTATTATATAGTGCGATGGTTTTGATATCCGCCCACGTGGGCCCTCGTCCGGTCTACGAGTCGGATGTGGTATATTATCTTTAATTTATAACTATTTGTTTTAGTGTTTATGATAGTTATGCCGACCAACCTGACATGCATAGATGTTTTATTATGTCTAGGAGGTAGTTGAACCGGAAATTCCAACCGACCCTCTTGTGGAGAGGTTAAATTTAGTTGAAGAGGAAAACATTTCGTTAAAGAAAAAATTGGAAAAAATGGAGGAGGAGAAGATGGAGTTGGAGTTGCATGTTGCGGAAGTTATCGATGATCACAAGATCAAGATGGACCCTATTGTCGAGAGGTTAAATTTAGTTGAAGAAGAAAACAAATTCTTGAAGGAAAAAATAAAAAAAATTGTGGACGAGAAGATGATATTGGAGTTGCATGTTGCGGATGTCGTCGATGATCACAAGATCAAGATGGATGCAATGCGGTTGAAGATTAAAAAGATTAGAAAATATGCCATTCATACCGAGGCTTGGTATCATTATGCCGTTGGATCAATTATTACCTTGGTTGCGATTATGATAGCATTTGTTTTCGCGTTGAAATGTTTTACATAGTTTCGATGTGTATGGAGAGCTATATGTTGTTAGATGAGAACTATATATGTATGTACTTTGGTTTTAATGTGGTGATGAACTTTTATCCATTTGGTCACTTAATTATCTATTTATGATGTTCTGTAATGGTTTTTGACACACTTAATTATATATAAATGCACGCAGATGAACCGGCAATGGATGTACGGTGACAGACACACCTCCGAGTACATTAAGGGCGTGTGTGAGTTTCTAAATGCGGCTGAGGCAAACAAGCAGAATGGTTTTATGTGTTGTCCATGCACTAAATGTGTGAATACGATGTCTTACTCTAACCGGAAAATCCTTCACTCCCACCTGCTTTACAAGGGTTTCATGCCACACTATAATGTTTGGACGAGGCACGGAGAAATAGGGGTTATGATGGAAGATGGCGAAGAAGAAGAGTACGATGACAACTATGTGCCCCCTGAATACGGTGATGCTGCAATGGGGAGAGCTGGTGAAGATCAAGAGGAACCAGACGATGTGCCCAATGATGCTGCAACGGGTGAAGCTGCTGAAGATCAAGAGGAACCAAATGATGATCTTCGCCGGGTCATTGTCGATGCAAGGACACAATGCGAAAGTCAAAAGGAGAAGCTGAAGTTCGATCGCATGTTAGAGGATCAAAAATAAGGGTTGTACCCCAATTGCGAAGATGGCAACACAAAGCTCGGTACCGTACTGGAATTGCTGCTGTGGAAGGCAGAGAATGCTGTGGCTGACAAAGGATTTGAGAAGCTACTGAAAATATTGAAGAAGAAGCTTCCGAAGGATAACGAATTGCCCGACAGTACATACTCAGCAAAGAAGGTCGTATGCCCTCTAGGGTTGGAGGTGCAGAAGATACATGCATGCCCTAATGACTGCATCCTCTACCGCGGTGCATACAAGGATCTGAACGCATGCCCGGTATGCGGTGCATTGCAGTATAAGATCAGACGAGATGACCCTGGTGATGTTGATGGCGAGCCCGCCAGGAAGAGGGTTCCTGCGAAGGTGATGTGGTATGCTCCTATAATACCACGGTTGAAACGTTTGTTTAGAAACAAAGAGCATGCCAAGTTGATGCGATGGCACAGTGAGGACCGTAAGAAAGACGGGAAGTTGAGAGCACCCGCTGACGGGTCGCAGTGGAGAAAAATCGAGAGAAAGTACTGGGAGGAGTTTGCAAAGGACCCAAGGAACGTATGGTTTGCTTTAAGCGCGGATGGCATTAATCCTTTCGGGGAGCAGAGCAGCAATCACAGCACCTGGCCCGTGACTCTATGTATGTATAACCTTCCTCCTTGGATGTGCATGAAGCGGAAGTTCATTATGATGCCAGTTCTCATCCAAGGCCCTAAGCAACCCGGCAACGACATTGATGTGTACCTAAGGCCATTAGTTGAAGAACTTTTACAGCTGTGGAATGGAAACGGTGTACGTGCGTGGGATGAGCACAAACAGGAGGAATTTGACCTAAAGGCGTTGCTGTTCGTGACCATCAACGATTGGCCCGCTCTCAGTAACCTTTCAGGACAGACAAACAAAGGATACCACGCATGCACGCACTGTTTAGATGACACTGAAAGTATATACCTGGACAAGTGCAGGAAGAATGTGTACCTGGGCCATCATCGATTTCTTCCGACCAACCATCAATGTCGAAAAAAAGGCAAGCATTTCAAAGGCGAGGCAGATCACCGGAAGAAGCCCGCCATGCGTATCGGTGATCACGTACTTGCTATGGTCAATGATTTACACGTAATCTTTGGAAAGGGCCCCGGCGCACTAGCTGTTCCGAATGACGCTGAGGGACACGCACCCATGTGGAAGAAGAAATCTATATTTTGGGACCTACCCTACTGGAAAGACCTAGAGGTCCGCTATTCAATTGACGTGATGCACGTGACGAAGAACCTTTGCGTGAACCTGCTAGGCTTCTTGGGCGTGTATGGAAAGACAAAAGATACAGCTGAGGCACGGGAGGACCTGCAACGTTTGCACGAAAAAGACGGCATCCCTCCGAAGCAGTATGAAGGTCCTGCCAGCTATGCTCTTACGAAAGAAGAGAAAGAAATCTTCTTTGAATGCCTGCTCAGTATGAAGGTCCCGACTGGCTTCTCGTCGAATATAAAGGGAATAATAAATATGGCAGAGAAAAAGTTCCAGAACCTAAAGTCTCATGACTGCCATGTGATTATGACGCAACTGCTTCCGGTTGCATTGAGGGGGCTTCTACCGGAAAACGTCCGATTAGCCATTGTGAAGCTAGGTCCATTCCCCAATGCAATCTCTCAGAAGGTGATCGATCCAGAAATCGTACCAAGGCTAAGGAGTGATGTGGCGCAATGTCTTGTCAGTTTCGAGCTTGTGTTCCCACCATCCTTCTTCAATATCATGACGCACGTCCTAGTTCATCTAGTCGACGAGATTGTCATTCTGGGGCCCGTATTTCTACACAATATGTTCCCCTTTGAGAGGTTCATGGGAGTCCTAAAGAAATATGTCCGTAACCGCGCCAGGCCAGAAGGAAGCATCTCCATGGGCCATCAAACAGAGGATGTCATCGGGTTTTGTGTTGACTTCATTCCTGGCCTTAATAAGATAGGTCTCCCTAAATCGCGGTACGAGGGGAGACTGACTGGAAAATGCACGCTTGGAAGGGACTCAATAATATGCAGGGACGGATATTCTTGGTCTCAAGCACACTACACAGTTCTATAGAACTCTACATTGGTGACCCCGTATGTCGATGAACACAAGAACAGTCTGCGCTCCAAACACCCGGAGCAGTGCGACGACTGGATTACACGTGAACACATCAGGACTTTCAGCAGTTGGTTGGAAACACGTCTCAGAGGTGACAACACTGTTTGTGATGAGTTATACTTGTTGTCCAGGGGACCATCTTCGACTGTATAGATTTACAAAGGATACGAGATAAATGGGAATACATTTTACACGATTGTCCAAGATCAAAAGAGCACCAACCAAAACAGCGGTGTCCGCTTTGATGCAACAACCGAGAGGGAAAAGGACACATATTATGGTTACATAGTGGACATATGGGAACTTGACTACGGACATGATTTTAAGGTCCCTTTGTTTAAGTGCAAATGGGTCAATCTGTCAGGAGGCGGGGTACAGGTAGACCCACAGTACGGAATGACAACAGTGGATCTGAAAAATCTTGGATACACTGACGAACCGTTCGTCCTAGCTAATGATGTGGCACAGGTTATCTATGTGAAGGACATGTCTACCAGACCGAGAAAAAGAAAAGATAAGGAAGCGAATACATCATACGATGAGCCAAAGCGCCACATAGTTCTTTCAGGAAAAATGGACATCCTGGGAGTGGAGGGCAAGACAGACATGTCTGAAGATTATGAAAAGTTTCATGAAATTCCTCTCTTTAAAGTCAAGGCTGACCCAAGCATCCTGATAAACGATGAAGATTATCCATGGTTACGGCGCAATAAGCAAATGACACAAGCGAAGAAAAAGTGAAGACTTTTTTCCGCAACTATTATGATGATACCATGCCAACTTTGTAACAAACGAGTATGATACCATTGTCCGTTTGTACTATTCAAATTTCAATACTACTTGCACTAACAGAGAAAGTTTGTAATTGGTTTTACCAGAAAGAATTAAAAAAATAAAGCAAATAACAAAAGAATATAAATAATGCAGAAAACAAAACAAAAAAACTTGAAAAAAAATAGCAACAATAAGTATTTTGTTGTAAGTAGAAACAAAATAAAATAAATAAAGCAACAAAGAAAATAAATAATTTCAAATTTAAACTATTCAAATTTGAATACTACTTGCACTAACAGAAAGTTTGTAATTGGTTTTACCTAAAGCAATAATATTCACAAAGAAACTCTAAATACAGCAAAAAACAACTTAGAAATAAATAAAGCAAAAAAGGAAAAAAAATTGGGCGCTGCCCAGTGAGCCTGCAAGGCCTATAGCACAGGATCCACCTGTACTATAAGGCCCAGCAAGCTCACAGGACAGCGCGCAGAGTTAGGCCGAGAAGCCTGCATTTGAGAGGAGCTCGAGAGGGTGGGAGCAACAGCCCTTATAAACCACTCTCGAGCTCCCTCAGCTAGCGAGGTGGGACTAAACATCCCACCGCACCCGCGCCAGCACAGGGCCTTTGGTCCCGGTTGGTGGCTGAAACCGGGACTAAAGGGTGTATTAGTCCCGGTTGGTGGCTGAAACCGGGACTAATACCCCCCTTTAGTCCCGGTTGCTGCCACCAACCGGGACTAAAGGCCCCTCCTTCCTGCTCTTTGGGCTGCTGAAAAAGGACCTTTAGTCCCGGTTGGTGGCAGCAACCGGGACTAAAGGGGGGGATTAGTCCCGGTTTCAGCCACCAACCGGGACTAATGCCCCTCCTATATAACCAGGACTTGCGAAAATTTCGTCAGTTTCCTTCTTCCCCGCGCCCCCGACGCCTCTCTCTCCTTCCCCGCCCCCGTCGCCCCGTCGCCGTCGCCGTCGCCCCCGTCGCCCCGTCGCCCCGTCGCCGTCGCCGTCGCCCCCGACGCCGCCCCGACGCCGCCTCGTTGCCGCCGCCCCGCCCCGCGCCCCCGTGCCGCCCCGCCCCGCGCCGTCGCCCCGCCCCGCGCCGTCGCCGCGCCCCGTCGCCGTCGCGCCGCGCGCCCCGCCGCGCCCCGTCGCCGTCGCGCCGCCCCGCCCCGCCGCGCGATGTGAGGGCTTGCTGTTTTTTTATGTTTATATAAATTGTTGTATATATATATATAGTTGCTGTATATATATGTGTGTATGTGTATATATATATGTGTGTATGTATATATATGTGTATATATAGTTGCTGTATATATATGTATGTGTATATATATTTTTTTCTTAGGAAATTGCTAAATATATATGTTAAATATATATGTATGTGTATATATATATATTTTTCTTAGGAAGTTGCTGTATGTGATGTATGTATATGTGTATGTGGCTATATAGTTTTTTGTTTATATATGCTAAATATATATAGAAAGTTTTATATATGCAAAAGTTACAAATTTAGAAAAAGAAGGATAGGAAAGAAGAAAATAAGAAAGAGGAAAGAAAGAAGAAGAGGAGAGGAAGAAGAGGAGAAATAAATAAGAAGAAGAAAAAAAAGAAAAAAAGAGGAGAAGAAGAAAGGAATAGAGGAGAAGAAGAGAAATTTTCTCTTCTTCTCCTCTATTCCTTTCTTCTTCTCCTTTTTCTTTTTCTTTTTCTTTTTTTTCTTCGATCTTCTCCTCTAGCGGTTCCTTTTTTCTTCTTCTTCCTCTTTTTTTATCGGATATGTCTATGTCGATATACACCCTCCCCGATAACTTCGACAT